>LR738711.1:505276787-505411050 GCA_902687465.1 Secale cereale | reverse complement strand
CCCGCTAGGTGAAGCTCCCGCGCCGCCCTTCTTCCTCATCCCGATTCCCACACCTCCGCCTCCTCCCAATTGCCCTGACAGGGACACAACGCCATCCCAGTCCAGCCGCTCAGCGTCAGGGGGGTCGGGGCCATTGCAAGTAGAAGTCCAGAGCAGTCAAGGTGAGGGTGAGCACATAACTTCCATCCCATCCATGTTAAAGACGTTTGTGATTTTTTTGTAGGTAGCTCGTTTGTGATTTTGGGTAGTAACAATGTTCAGAACCGCGTACACTGCCGCCGCTCACCTCCCCGCGACCTGCATACAAAGTTGTAACTTTTTGCAAAAGTTCAAAAAGAAAGATATATGAAGTCCAACTTATTCTAGCATAATGCTTCTCCTTCGAATCTAGATGCTACAACAGTCCTCCTTTGTTAAGATGAACTGAATGTTGTTGTTTTGATGTTCTAAAGAAAGTGTACTGAATTTTGCACTTTTATCTTTTTTACACGCATTACTCCTCGAGCTGGCGGCCGCGAGACCCTGTGCCTCCACGGGCCTCATCTTCCGCTATCGGCGACGGCACTCCCTTCCTCCAGCGCGTCGCCGACGAGGCCAACCGCCTACACCGACTTCTGCTGCAACGACGTCGTCTCTCTCCGTCAACCTTCCCGTTTCCTCTGTACGTCAGTTTGATTGCCTATAAACAAAATTGTATAATTTTCAAGTCTGAAATTAAGGAGTTCATTATATCCATTGCAAAAAATGTTGAATTCTTAGAAGTTCTAGTACATATGTTAGCAGAGTTCATTGATAAAAGAAAATCATCAGTTCTTAACAGTTAAAAGAAATGAGCTGTGCAATGTTTATGGTGCAGAAAAATTCATGACCGGTGTTCATTTGGGATGGACATTTGTACATACCCTGTTTTTACTTTACTCGTGAGGACTGAGGAGATGAATGTGTTCTATCGTTTGGACTAAGTACGTTTTAGTAGAAGTGATAAAAATGAACTTCATTAATGCAAAGAATAATCTTTTTCTTCTTGTGATAAAACTTATGTTTCTATTGGGAATATTTGGTGCGATCTTTGCTTTTAGTGACCATGAATAGACTAACAATGAATGCGTTGTTATAGCAGCCAGCAAGGGAAACGGTGGTGTAGCTTCTTGCTTGCAAAGGGATGAGTGGAAGGTGAAGAACCGAAGAAACTGCAGGGACAAAAGTTGGAGGTCTGCTCAACACTTCTGTTATGGATGACTCTTTAGTCCTTACAGTTTCAGTCATCCAACGGCCTCTTCTGTCACGCTCGTCACCTCCTCAGCGCTGGAGTGAAGGTCAGCTCCTCTGCACTCTGCAGTTCGGTTTCTACTGATGTTGTAGCTCCTAAATCCGTCGTTGACACCCCTGTGACACCCCGTGTGTGGCCGGTGGAGCTCAGCCGCTCCTCTGCTTCCCCTTCCCATGCATCACGAATCAGGGCGCGGCCATAACATGCTAGCGATTTTATGCTTTGGCTGCCAGTAATGTGTTTGTGCTAATGTCTAGTAGGAACTCTAGTTGTACTGATAAAAGAGAACCAAACCATCATACAAGGGAAAAAGCAGTATCTCTCTATCTTTGATCTCTCTATGATATAGTACTGACAATACTGACATAGTATTTGATATACAAACCTTCAACATGGAAATATCTTCTTGCAACTTCTACTGAACTTAATACTGACATAGTAGCCATTCTTGCAACTTCTAGACTTCATTTGTAAGAACCATTTTAGATTCCTAACAACATCTCTGCAATATTTCAGGAATTCTCTCTTCTTCCATAGCTCGTGAGATCACAGCCCATTGTCAACAAAGCTAAGCTCAAGAGTGCGACTTTAGTCAAAGATGCATTAGAGATTGCAAGAAGCTCTCTCTAATCTGCCTCTTCTAGTTGTCAACACATATGACCTCTTCAGTTTGGGAATGCAGCTTCTTTGAAAAAGTCAGGACTATGATGACAAAAAATGTAGCCATAGTATCCATTCTATGTTTGTAATTTTCTTAGATGCCCCTCGGCTGTTAACACATAAACTTTGGTACCTATGGCATATTATTGGTTATATCAGCGTCTGCACTTCTTGTTTCTTCCCAGCATCTCCTTGGCTGCTGTAATGTCTCTCGTTTTGGTTGTAAAATGTACGCGGTCTAATGTTTGTTATGTGTTTGAAAGATAACGCAAATCTAGGTGGAGCTGTTCTGTCACATATGTATGCTATTGACATAGTTGAAGGTTCATAGTATTTTTTCCTTTTCAAATGTCAGAAGTTCACTTGTGAAAAAAGGTTCCTTAACCTCCTTTACAGGAGAAAGTACACATAAAACCTGAGATTCAAAATTTTAACTACAATTGTTTGTGTCTGAAAGAACAAGTGCACGCAAGTTCAGAATTGGTAAAATTAGAAGAAACATCAACACTAGCGAAATCTTCAATAAGTTTGTTGAAAAAACTACCCCCCCCCCTATTTTGAAAGTTCACGTTAAAAAAATCCATGAAGTTCAAATAAGTTTAATTTAAAAATAATACACAACAATTCATGTTTATACTAAGAAGGAATTTTCCATTAAAAAATAAAATAAAAAGGAGCTTCGAATGAAAAGGCGAGTGGTCCGATGTTAAATATAATAATCAGATTTTTCATGGATTTAGAAAGATATACTTTAACCAATGTTCTTTACAAAAATGAAGCTCAAATACAACAAAACGTGAATGTCGGACTACTCAACTTTTATGAAAAAACTCATATGTTTTCCTGTTACTATAAGAATTAAACAAAGAAGTTCAAATTGAATTAATAGAGCAATTGGATGTTTATGTGCGAAGAAGTTCAATGTTTCTAACAAAACTAATGTTCACATTTCTAAAAAATACACAAAGAATTTGAAATAAAAAGTTAGAGAAGTTCGATGTATATAAAAAAATTCAGATATTTTCGCATAACCGAGAGAAGTTCACGTACTACACGGTGTGCATTTGTATGAAAAAAAGAGAATGAAAAAGCAAAGGCTAAATTTTTTGTTGCTAGAAGTTCAAGTGCTCAGCCCAAGAAAAGTTCAAAAATTCTTGTGAGAGAGGTTGAACAAAAATACATTACCGAAGTTCAAGGTGAAAACAGCGGGAAGTTCAACTACTACACGGAATGCGTTTCAGATAAGAATATAAAGAATAGAAAACTAAAAGCTTCAAAGGTTTGTTGCAAGAAGTTCTCATGCTCCTCCCGGTGAAGTTCGATATCTGTAGTGCGAGACGTCCAACCTTCAATTACAAGTTCCAAACAAGGAAAAATGATGTTGTTTTTGCCATTTTTAATAATGCTCTCAAACCGCAACGAATTTGTAACGGTTGTCTCGATGAAAAAGTTGGTCCAATTCATAAGTTTTCCAACAATATATTATATGCTACATTCCGATAAATGGTTTAAAAGTTTTATGTATACCGTTAAAAACACATTTTTACGCATTCAAAAAAATATTTTGAGCTGTCGCGAAACACGAAAAAATTGCGTGTTTTCAACAGCTTTCCATCGGTATATCATTTGCTCAATTCTGGTAAGTGGTTTGGGAGTTACGGGCAAAAAACAGCACGTCAAAAACAGAGAGAAGTTCAACGTGAAAACAGCAGGGAGTTCAACTACTACACTGAATAAATTTTAGATTAAAAACTTTTAAAACCGTTGCGAGTATGGAAAAATGATCAACACGGGAAAGTTGCGTATCTACATCAGCTTTCCATCGGTATATCACTTGCTCAATTCCGGTGAGTGGATGGAGAGGTACGAGCAGTGGATCGAGATCTGCGAGCAAAAAAACCCGTGAAAAATAGAGTGAAGTTCAACTACACGTGCCCAGAAGTTCAGGTTCTTCACGCGGTGCATTTTCGAAGAATATGTTTCGCGATAAAGGCCGAAATTCTGATCCCGCCATTTCCTAAATTACTTGAAAACGGCTGAGAATCAGAGAAAACCGTCAACATGAAAAAGTTACGCATTTTCCATAGCTTTTCAACAGTATATTATTTGCCGCATTCCGATAAAGTTTGTAAAAAATACAGCAAAAATAAGTTATTTGACATTTTCGAAACTGACTTAAAAACGTAAATAATTAGGAGAAACAATACATACAAAAAAGTTCCGCATTTGGTCAAGCTTTCCAACGCCATATCACTTGCTGCATTCGGATGCACGGTTAAAAAATTAACTTGAAAAAACGAACTCGGTAGGACTTGTACCGTTTTCTAGATTACTCTTAAACCGTACAATATTAAAAAAACTTTCAATATTGAAAAGTAGCGCCTTTTCATAAGCTTTTCAACGCCATATAACATGCCCTAATTGGATTACTCGTTTAGAAATCACAGCGTAAATACTAACTCGGTTGTTTGGTTTGCGGAATTTTACATTTTTCCAAATAATGTTTTAACCATAGGGAATTAGAGGAAACTTTCAACATGTGGAAGGAGCGGTTTTGCAGCAGCTTTCCAACGACATATTATATGCCGCATTCCGACAAACAGTTTAGAAATGAGATCAAAAATACGATTCACGTTTTTTTGTGAAGAAAGAACAGTTTTCAAAACTGCTCTTAAACCGCTTACATTTTGACAAAAATTTAAGTTGGGTCGTGATACTGGTGTCCATAGCTTTCCAACGGTATATCGCAAGCCTCGTTTGGGCAATGTTGGCCGAAGTTCAACCTAGTTCAGAGGGAAGTTCAGGCGTGCAACTCAGGCAGTAAAATTGCAAAAAACGCGAGTTCATCACGACCCGAGAGCAAAATCCGCCCATGAGCGAGATTTCTATTTAAAAAGAGTATTTAGTTGCTAGAAATCGTTTGCAGATTACACTTACATCACATAGAACACGACTAACTAGAATAATTCACGCGAAAAGCCACGGTTGCGAAGATAGCCCGAAGGTCGGGTTCATACAGAGGGAAGTTCAAGTGTGTGTCTCAGGAAGTATATGTTGTGATCAGAATATTAATATTCTGATCCAGTGATCAGAATAGTGCTTATAAGTCTCAGGAACTATCTATTTTTTATTATTGCCTCTAGGGCATATCTCCAACATAACGGTATAGAAGATACGATCAACATGAAGATATGATCATAAGAGGTGGGCCCCTTAGACGGACTAGTCATCAACGGTAATAATTTAGACTACTTCATCCACACTTCGTTGAAACCTAGGCTCAGATGCCAATCAGTGGCATCTGAGCCTAGGTTTTATGCGTAGCATCTTGCACGAGTAGAACACAAAGCAGTTGTGGGCGTATGATCTTGTTCAACTTTCTTACCGTTACTAGTCAATCTTGATTCGGCGGTATTGTGGGATGAAGCGGCCCGGACCGACCTTACACGTACGCTTACGTGAGACTGGTTCCACCGACAGACATGCACTAGATGCATAAGGTGGCTGGCGGGTGTCTGTCTCTCCTACTTTAGTCGGATCGGATTCGATGAAAAGGGTCCTTATGAAGGGTAAATAGAAGTTGACAAATCACGTTGTGGTTTTTGGCGTAGGTAAGAAACGTTCTTGCTAGAAATCCTATAGAAGCCACGTAAAACTTGCAACAACAATTAGAGGACGTCTAACTTGTTTTTGCAGCATGTGTTTTGTGACATGGTATGGCCAAGAACGAAGATGTGATGAATGATATATGTGATGTATGATATTGATCATGTTTTTGTAATAGGGAATCACGACTTGCATGTCGATGAACTTGACAACCGGCAGGAGCCATAGGAGTTGTCTTTATTATTGTATGACCTGCGTGTCACTGAATAACGCCATGTAATTACTTTACTTCATTGCTAAACGTTAGCTATAGTAGTAGAAGTAATAGTTGGCGTGACGACTTCTTCAAGACACAATGATGGAGATCATGATGATGAAGATCATGGTGTCGAGCCGGTGACAAGATGATCATGGTGCCCCGAAGATGGAGATCCAAGGAGCAAGATGATATTGGCCATATCATGTCACTTTAATTGATTGCATGTGATGTTTATCATGTTTATGCATCTTGTTTACTTAGAACGACGGTAGTAAATAAGATGATCTCTCACTAAAATTTCAAGTACTGTGTTTCCCCTAACTGTGCACCGTTGCTAAAGCTCGTTGCTCCGAAACACCACGTGATGATCGGGTGTGATAGGTTCTAACGTTCGCATACAACGGGTGTAAGACAGATTTACACACGCGATACACTTAGGGTTCACTTGACGAGCCTAGCATGTACAGACATGGCCTCGGAACACGGAAGACCGAAAGGTCGAACACGAGTCGTATAGAAGATACGATCAACATGAAGATGTTCACCGTTGATGACTAGTCCGTCTCACGTGATGATCGGACACGGACTACTCGATTCAGATCGTGTATCACTTAGATGACTAGAGAGATGTCATACTGAGTGGGAGTTCATTAAAATTTGATTAAGATGAACTTAATTATCATGAACTTAGTCTAAATTCTTTACAATATCTCTTGTAGATCAAATGGCCCATGCTCCAGTTTCCCTCAACTTCAACGCGTTCCTAGAGAAAACCAAGCTGAAAGACGATGGTAGCAACTATACGGATTGGGTCCGTAACCTAAGGATTATCCTCATAGCTGCCAAGAGAACTTATGTCCTAGAAGCACCGCTAGGTGATGCACCTGGTTTCCCAGCAACTCAAGACGTTATGAACGCCTGGCAGTCACGTTGTGATGATTACTCCCTGGTTCAGTGCGGCATGCTTTACAGTTTAGAATCGGGGCTCCAAAAACGTTTTGAGCACCACGGAGCATATGAGATGTTCGAAGAGCTGAAAATGGTTTTCCAAGCTCATGCCCGAGTCGAGAGATATGATGTCTCCGACGCATTCTACAGCTGTAAGATGGAGGAAAACAATTCTGTCAGTGAGCACATCCTTAAGATTTCAGGATTGCACAATCGCTTGTCTCAGCTGGGGATGAATCTCCCAGATGAAGCGGTCGTTCACAGAATCCTCCAGTCGCTCCCACCAAGCTTCAAGAGCTTCGTGTTGAACTTCAATATGCAGGGGATGGAGAAGTCCATTCCCGAGGTGTATTCAATGCTGAAATCAGCGGAGGTAGACATCAAGAAAGAACATCAAGTGTTGATGGTCAATAAAACCACTAAGTTCAAGAAAGGCAAGGGTAAGAAGAACTTCAAGAAGGACAGCAAGGGAGTTGCCGCGCCTGGCAAGCCTGTTGCCGGGAAGAAGCCAAAGTATGGACCCAAGCCTGAGACAGAGTGCTTTTATTGCAAGGGAACGGGTCACTGGAAGCGGAACTGCCCCAAATATTTAGCAGACAAGAAGGCCGGCAACGTCAAAGGTATATATGATATACATGTTATTGATGTGTACCTTACCAGCACTCGTAGTAGCTCCTGGGTATTCGATACCGGTGCAGTTGCTCACATTTGTAACCCAAAACAGGAGCTGCGGAATAAACGGAGACTGGCAAAGGATGAGGTGACGATGCGCGTCGGGAATGGTTCCAAGGTCGATGTGATCGCCGTCGGCACGCTACCTCTACATCTACCCTCGGGATTAGTTTTAAACCTCAATAATTGTTATTTAGTACCAGCTTTGAGCATGAACATTGTTTCTGGATCTCGTCTTATGCGAGATGGCTACTCTTTCAAATCAGAGAATAATGGTTGTTCTATTTATTTGAGAGATATGTTTTATGGTCATGCCCCGCTGGTCAATGGTTTATTTTTGATGAATCTCGAACGTAGTGATACACATATTCATAGTGTAGATGCCAAAAGATGTAAAGTTGATAATGATAGTCCCACATACTTGTGGCATTGCCGACTTGGTCATATTGGTGTCAAACGTATGAAGAAGCTCCATTCAGATAGACTTCTAGAGTCTCTTGATTATGAATCATTTGACACGTGCGAACCATGCCTCTTGGGCAAGATGACCAAGACTCCGTTCTCCGGAACAATGGAGCGAGCAACCAACTTACTGGAAATCATACATACCGATGTGTGCGATCCAATGAGTGTTGAGGCTCGCGGAGGCTACCGTTATGTTCTCACCCTCACGGATGACTTGAGTAGATACGGGTATATCTATTTGATGAAACACAAGTCTGAGACCTTTGAAATGTTCAAGGAATTTCAGAATGAGGTTGAGAATCAACGTGACAGAAAAATAAAATTCTTGCGATCGGATCGTGGGGGTGAATATTTAAGTCATGAATTTGGCACACACCTTAGAAGCTGTGGAATTGTTTCACAATTGACACCGCCCGGAACACCTCAACGTAACGGTGTGTCCGAACATCGAAATCGTACTCTGTTGGACATGGTGCGATCTATGATGTCCCTTACCGATTTACCGCTATCTTTTTGGGGTTATGCTTTAGAGACTGCCGCATTCACTTTAAATAGGGCTCCGTCGAAATCCGTTGAGACGACTCCGTATGAACTTTGGTTTGGCAAGAAACCGAAGCTGTCGTTTCTGAAAGTTTGGGGTTGCGATGCTTATGTCAAGAAACTTCAACCTGAAAAGCTCGAACCCAAATCGGAAAAATGCGTCTTCATAGGATACCCAAAGGAAACGGTTGGGTACACCTTCTACCACTGATCCGAAGGCAAAGTCTTTGTTGCCAAGAATGGATGCTTTCTGGAGAAAGAGTTTCTCTCGAAAGAAGTGAGTGGGAGGAAAGTAGAACTTGATGAGGTGACAGTCACCCCTCCTGCACCGGAAAGTAGCGCAGCGCAGGAAACTGTTCCTGAGGTGCCTGCACCGACAAGGGAGGAAGTTGATGATAATGATCATGAAGAAACAGATCAAGTTACTACTGAACTTCGAAGGTCCACAAGGGCACGTTCTGCACCAGAGTGGTACGGCAACCCTGTACTGGAAATCATGTTGTTAGACAACGGTGAACCTTCGAACTATGAAGAAGCGATGGCGGGCCCGGATTCCAATAAATGGCTTGGAGCCATGAAATCCGAGATAGAATCCATGTATGAAAACAAAGTATGGACTTTGGTGGACTTGCCTGATGATAGGCACGCCATAGAAAACAAATGGATATTTAAGAAGAAGACAGACGCGGATGGTAATGTGACCATCTATAAGGCTCGGCTTGTCGCTAAGGGTTATCGACAAGTTCAAGGGATTGACTACGATGAGACTTTGTCTCCCGTAGCGATGCTGAAGTTAGTCAGAATCATGTTAGCTGTTGCCGCATTCTATGATTATGAGATATGGCAAATGGACGGCAAAACAACATTCCTTAACGGCTTCCTCAAGGAAGAGTTGTATATGATGCAACCGGAAGGTTTTGTCGATCCAGAGAACGCTAACAAAGTATGCAAGCTCCAGCGCTCGATTTACGGGCTGGTGCAAGCATCTCGGAGTTGGAATATTCGCTTTGATGAAGTGATCAAAGCGTTTGGATTTATACAGACTTATGGAGAAGCCTGTATTTACAAGAAAGTGAGTGGGAGCTCTGTAGCATTTCTCATATTATATGTGGATGACATATTGCTGATGGGAAATGATATAGAATTCTTGGAAAATGTAAAGGCCTACTTGAATAAAAGTTTTTCAATGAAGGACCTTGGAGAAGCTGCTTACATATTAGGCATCAAAATCTATAGAGATAGATCGAGACGCCTCATTGGTCTTTCACAAAGTACATACCTTGACAAAATATTGAAGAAGTTCAATATGGATCAGTCAAAGAAAGGATTCTTGCCTGTTTTGCAAGGTATGAGATTGAGCAAAGCTCAGTCGCCGACCACGACAGAAGATAGAGAAAAGATGAGTGTCATTCCCTATGCCTCGGCCATAGGTTCTATCATGTATGCCATGCTGTGTACCAGACCTGATGTGAACCTTGCCATAAGTTTGGTAGGGAGGTACCAAAGTGATCCCGGTACGGAACACTGGACAGCGGTCAAGAACATCCTAAAGTACCTGAAAAGGACTAAGGATATGTTTCTCGTTTATGGAGGTGACGAAGAGCTCGTCGTAAAGGGTTACGTCGATGCTAGCTTCGACACAGATCTGGATGACTCTAAGTCACAAACCGGATACATGTATATTTTGAATGGAGGGGCAGTCAGCTGGTGCAGTTGCAAGCAAAGCGTGGTGGCAGCATCTACATGTGAAGCGGAGTACATAGCTGCTTCTGAAGCAGCGCAGGAAGGAGTCTGGATGAAGGAGTTCATCACCGACCTCGGAGTCATTCCAAGCGCGTCAAGCCCGATGACTCTCTTCTGTGACAACACTGGTGCTATTGCTATTACCAAGGAGCCCAGGTTTCACAAGAAGACCAAGCACATCAAGCGCCGTTTCAACTCCATCCGGAATTATGTTCAGGATGGAGACATAGATATTTGTAAAGTGCATACGGATCTAAATGTAGCAGACCCGTTGACTAAACCTCTTTCACGAGCAAAACATGATCAACACCAGAACTCTATGGGTGTTCGATTCATCACAATGTAACTAGATTATTGACTCTAGTGCAAGTGGGAGACTGTTGGAGATATGCCCTAGAGGCAATAATAAAAGCATTATTATTATATCTCCTTGTTCATGATAATTGTCTGTTATTCGTGCTTGAATTGTATTGTACGGAAACAGCGATACATGTGTGAATACACAGACCACAATGAGTCCCTGGTAGGCCTCTAGTTACCAGCTCGTTGATCAACAGATGGTCACGGTTTCCTGACCATGGACATGAGATGTCAGTGATAACGGGATCACATCATTAGGAGAATGATGTGATGGACAAGACCCAAACTTGAGCATAACACGAGATCGTATAGTTCGTAATGCATAAGCTTTTCGGTGTCAAGTATTTATTCCTTAGACCATGAGGTTGTACAACTCCTGGATACCGTAGGAGTACTTTGGGTGTGCCAACCGTCACAACGTAACTGGGTGGCTATAAAGGTACGCATCGGGTATCTCCGAAAGTGTCTGTTGAGTTGGTACGAACCGAGACTGGGATGTTGTCACTCCGTATGACGGAGAGGTACCTTTGGGCCCACTCGGTAAGACATCATCATAATGAGCTCAATGTGACTAAGTAGTTAGTCACGGGATGATGGATTACGGATCGAGTAAAGAGACTTGCCATGACGAGATTGAACAAGGTATTGGGAATACCGACAATCGAATCTCGGGCAAGTACCGTACCGATGGACAAAGGGAATAACATACGGGATTGAGTGAATCCTTGACACGGTGGTTCATCCGATGAAGATCATCAAGGAACACGTGGGAACCAACATGGGTATCCAGATCCCGTTGTTGGTTATTGACCGGAGAGTGGTCTCGGTCATGTCTACGTGTCTCCCGAACCCGTAGGGTCTACACACTTAAGGTTCGGTAACGCTAGGGTCGTAGAGATAAATGCACGTGGAAACCCGAAAGTTGTTCGGAGTCCCGGATGAGATCCCGGACGTCACGAGGAGTTCCGGAATGGTCCGGAGGTAAAGATTGATATATAGGAAGTCCAGTTTCGGCCAACGGGTGATCTCCGGGGGTCACCGGAAGCGTCCCGGGACCACCGGAGGGGCCCCGGGGGTCCATCGGGTGGGGCCACCCATCCCGGTGGGGCCCCTAGGCCGCAAGGGGAAGTGTCCAGCCCTCAGGGCTGGCGCACCACTAGGGGGCCCACCTCCCCATGCGCCTAGGGTTAAAACCCTAAAGGGGAGGGGGGCTCCACTTGCCTTGGGGGGCAAGGAACCCCCCCTGGCCGCCGCCCCCTTGCAGATTGGATCTGCAGGGGGCCCAGGCGCACCCCCCTGGCCCCTATATATATGTGGGGAGGGAGAGGGCAGCCGCACCCAAGCCCTGGCGCCTCTCCCCCTCCCGTCACACCTCCATACTCCCAACGCAGGGCGCCCGGCGAAGCCCTGCTGCGATCTCCACTGCATCCGTCATCACGCCGTCGTGCTGCCGGATCTCTGACGACTTCTCCTCCCCCCTTGCTGGATCAAGAAGGAGGTGACGTTGCTGCACCGTACGTGTGTTGAACGCGGAGGTGCCGTCCGTTCGGCGCTAGATCATCGGTGACGAAGAACGTGAAGAGTACGACTACTTCATCCACACTTCGTTGAAAGCTTCCGCACGCGATCTACATAACGGTATGTAGATGCACTCTTACTTGCTCGTTGCTAGATGTCTCCATAGTTGGATCTTGGTGAAAGCGTAGAAAATTATGACTTCTCTTTTTTGGAGACTTTTTCTCTTTTTTCTTCTTTTTGGCTCTTTGGCCTCTTTTATTATTTGGGCTCTTTGGCCTATTTTATTTATAACCTCACATGGGACAATGTTCTAATAATGATGATCTTCAGACTTTTATTTACTTACAACTCATGGTGACTCAAACTCATAATGACGGAACTGTGTAGTTACATGGCAATATATCTTGGAATGGCTATAAAGATGCCATAATAGGTAGGTATGGTGGCTGTTTTGAGGAAGAGTATTAGGTGGGTTTAATGCACCGGCGAGAGTTGCGTTGTACTAGAGTGGCTAGCAAGGTGGAAGAGTGAGAGTGTGTATGATCCATGGACTCAACATTAGTCATAAAGAACTCACATACTTATTGCAAAAAGTTTATTAGACCGCGAAGCAATATACTACTATGCATGCTCTATTGGCGGCCTGGGAACCGGGGTACCCAGACTTGCCTGCCTGCGGCCCATGGCGTGGCCCCTCCACTGGCCTGGTACAACCCATCTTCAGCTTCAACATATAAGACCCTCGTGAGGGTACAAGCCTCGCGAGGCGGACGACACCAAGGCCTTCGGAAGGAGCAGTCTCACTAGGATGGCTCCTGAAGAGCGGAGATTTCTATGCAAGCCCCCACCTCGTGAGGGTCGGATGACGCAAGCCATGATGACCAGGGCCAGGCGGGCGAGGAAGCAAGCGGAGGCACGGAGTCCCGAGGAATCAGCCAAATGTTTCCATTTCCATGCAACAAGACCAAGATCGCTAGGACGACAGTACACAGCTCATCACCGATCCCACCATGGTGTCACGATCAGAAGCTTTGCACGCGAAGACCACCTTTTGTCAGGATAAGATGTACTAGTTGTCTCCCTTTAAATTTGGCCGTTGTGGGATCCCTTCCCGCCTTTATTTTGGGAAGAGGACCAAGGCCACTATAAATATAGCCTAGCCACCACCGTAGCAAGAGACGGGTCATTCAGATCATCCTCACCACCACACAAGCAAGAACGCACCTCCCGAGGTTGTTCCACCACTATAATAGTTCATCCTCAATCCACCTCGAGGCAATCAACCACACAGCAGGAGTAGGGTATTACACCGCGAGGTGGCCCAAACCAGGTTAAACTGCCTTGTCCCATTTCCTTCGTGTTCATTGAGCTAGACCGTGGGAACGACGAGTAGGCAGACATGAGAAGTTGAGTTCTTCGCACGCACCCCAGTGTTCGAATCTAACAAGGGTTTGCGGAGCCCCGAATCCGACATTTGGCGCACCAGGTAGGGGTGTGTCGGAGTCTCTCTTCTTCCGACCAGTTCGTCATCACCTTGGCATCCTCATGTCAGATGCTCCCCAGGCTCGCGTCGAGCCTGGGCCGCTCGGCCTGCCAGGGTAGCTCCTTCCGTCCAGGAGGACCTCCACTCCGCGCTCATCACGGCCTACGCGCAGTCCGGTGCAGTCGACCGCGGGCGGCGCAGGCTGCCACTGCCCGTCTCCATGCTGCATCGCAACCGTATCACCGAGAGATCTTCAAGCTACGCCACGACGACAGCACTGCACACTCGCCGGGAGTAGACGAACACGAGAGCCGCGCTCATCGTGGCCCGGGAGCTGCTACGATGCCTGTTGGCAGAAGGCGGCCACGGCGCTCTACTGGAGCGGGTCGCCGAGTTGCTTGATGCCGCATGCAGGGGCGCTGCGTCCTGCCCATGTCACAAGCGCTTCCGGGGATGCGTGCCGGTCTTCGGGTCACCCGTGCACCTTCCTTGGAGGGGCCCGGAGGACCTCGTGGCGCCTTCTTGGCTCGGAGCACCGCTTGCCCTGCTTAGGGCGCGGGGGCCCCGGGCGTGGCAAGCCCGGGTGGCCTCACTTGGGGCCGCACATGGACACGTCCGCATGGTCATCATGACCTGGCACCGGGCCTGGCAAACGACAACGCTGGATGGTTAGGCAACGACTCAAGGATTACGGCTCCAGGCACTCCCGGGCCCTCGGCGGTGGACCCGCCTTACTCACCAAGGAGCCCCCACCCGTTTCCTCCGCCAGCCTGGGCGTCGGGGCCGCGCGAGCCCATGGCCCTTCACGAGTCACCCTGGGGCTTCACCGACGCCTTTCGCAATAATAGCCACCAGGTACAGACAATACCTCAGGGGCATGATTACACTAACCATGGACCGCAGGTGTACCTAGCCGCGGCAATGGCCGTGGACTTCAGGACGATGGCCCCACAGTAGGTGGACGCAGTGCACTGCGGGATGCGCGGGGGAAGCTCGGCGCCAGCCCCGCTCCCCCCTCGCTGCATGGAGCAAGGCGCCACCAAGATGGCAACGCACGCTGCTCGAAGGTAGGTCCCCCGCCGGGGAAGGCGCCCGCGAGCCCTTCCCCCGGCGGAGGGCCTGCGGACGCCAGGGCACCGCCAGCGTCCCTCTTGCCCCTTGGCCTCGTCCTGGTTTCCGGACACCCCAACGGTGCTCGGAGGAGGCACAGGGCGGGGCCCTATCCAGGTGCCAAAGACGTTCATGAGGATCTCCGCTCGTGACACTCTCACGTAATAATGAGTTGGGGCTGTACACGCCCTGGAGTCTCCTGAGTGCCGCCCTCGAGCCTCACGGGGGCTCCAACCCACGTTCAAGTGGAGGCACCATGCTCCACGTTGGCCTTCGACATTGTCCCCCAATGACTATGCCCACGCTCAGTGGAAGCACTTAGCTCCGCGCTGGTGAGAAGACTAGCTAGGCGCCGGATGCGGCTGTTTGTTCTTGCCCTTTTTTTGTAACCCAATTTGCCTTATCTTGGAATAAGACTTGGAGTTAGGGGGATTTTTCTCGATTCGCAGTGTTCTCTTGCCTTTTGGATTTTTGTTGAAGAGCGGGGCTGAAGCCTGCCACCCTCCCTCACGAGCACCTCGCGAGCGGGGGCTAGGCGTGGTGTGCGCACTATGCGCACACTTGGGTCAACCTGAGCGGCAGCAGACCCTCCTCGAGGGCAGGAGCACGGTCACCATAGGACCCCTGCGCGCGCACCCTGCCAAATTCAGTAGCTGGCTCCTCGTGAGGCACTCTCAAGTGGGTCCACAGGCTCCTTAGGAGTCTTATGCCCCCATGATCCTCGGAGGACCGCCTCGGGGAGGAATGCTCCCGCGCCACGAGAACTCGCTCAAGACCATCAGCACCAAAGATAAGTCGGGACGTCTACCTTAGTCGAGAGTCCCTTGGCTCACTTCGGCACCTCCTACAACCTATCCCAAAAGCATGCCTTCATTTTATACATTATAGAGAAACTCTCCTCCTAATATGCACTCACACCCTCTCGGGTAGTATTCGGAAGTTTTCTTGCATACATGATAGGAAAGGAAATGAAAGCCTAGTGAGGCGCATTGCCGTCAGCGTCATCACCATCCGCATCACTCTCTTCGGCTGCAAGAACGTCCACGCCACCCTCAAGGGAAAACTCCGCGACCAAATCGTCCACATGGTCATTCACCCAGTTCACCAAAACGCCTTGAATGTCCCTAGGCATGCGGGCTATCACAGCATCGAAGTCAAAGTCAGGGTCGCGGTTGAGAAGGTGGCTGAAGATGCATGAGAATGCGCGTCCAAGGAGGCCTCGACTTCTTTCTTCAACAAGCTGGCGAGCTCTTCTGGCCCAATCCTCCAGATGGGTCACGACTTTGGTGAAGAAGTAGAGCTAGCCAGCATCATCGTCCTCGTGATGCCGAGGGGCGCTCTCTTCACAGGTCGTGTCTAGGGCCCGGTTATCCCTGACCCTGAGACCTTCGAGCATCGAGGAGCGCTCGCGCTGCATCGTCTGACGGCGGCGTGCGGCGTCTGCGGCCTGCTGCTGGAGCGAAGACAAGTCAGTTTGGACGGAGGCTTGAGCTTGCTTGGCGGCTATCTCACGCTGCTCCGCGGCAGACAACCTCGTCCTGAGGGGGGGTGGTCCTGCCTTCCAGCTCGACCTGCTGCCGCTGGAAGCTGGCCTTCTGAAGCCTCAACTCCTGGCGGTGTTCTTCTACGAGAACTTTACGAACCTCCGCCACCTTCTGATTGATTTCATGCTGGATCTTGGTTTCCCAGGCAGTGGTGGCATCCTCAGCCACGGCTACTTGGCGCTCCCTCACTTCCAGCCGCTCAAGCTCCAGGCTGTGCTCCAAGACCCCAAGAGTCAGCGCTTCCTCGCGTGCCTGGACTTCCCTCTCAGCACGAGGGGCCTCCCTTGACATCACCATCGCGGCCCTGCGCGCCTGGACTTGCCGCTCAAGGGCATCATTCGAAGCTTGGAGCTCCCTCTCACGCTCCTCCGCCGCTTCACGGCGGCGGTCAGCGGCGCTGGCCTCCTCTAGGGTTTGAGCGCGGGCCTCGAGAGAAGCTGCGAGGGACACCGCGGCGTCCGCCCTAGCGTGCTCGTACTGATGGTGCCCAAGGTTGATGGTGACCTTCAGCTTGTGCCACTCGCACGCTAGGCGGAGGTTCTGTGACTCGAGGCGAGTGTCGACATCGACAAGTTCACCCCCCCCCCCGAGTCGACCCAGCGCGCTCATGGCTTCCCGGAAAAGGTCACGTCGAACGGCACTGCATCCGCACGCGAGCTCTAGCACGCTACCGAGCCCTTCCTCAGGATCGGGGGTAGCTGGGGAGGCGCCGGGCGGCCCGCTTGTATCCCGCAGAGGGCTGGTGCCCGGCGCTCTCCAAGCCGCTTCATTGGCCCCAGTAGAGGAGCCGAGCGATGCGGCCCCGCCGCTTGAAGATGAAGCTAGTACTGAGGCCGTCCAATCACTAGCGACGACCAGTGTAAGAGCCCTCAGCACACCTTCATCGCCCGGGGAGAAGTCATGGAGCAAGGATGCAGGGGGTGCAGGCTCACGGCATCCCGGTGATGCATTCGTCTCATGAGGGGCCAAGCCTCGCGAGGCGGATGACACCAAGGCCTCCGGAAGGAGCAGTCTCACTAGGCTGGCTCCTGAAGAGTGGAGATTTATATGCAAGCCCCCACCTCGTGAGGGTCGGATGACACAAGCCATGACGACCGGGGCCAGGCGGGCGCGAGTGGGCGCAATACCGTAGGTTCCCTCTTTGGTGCTAAAGAAGCAAGCGCAGGCACAGAGTCTCAAGGAATCAACCAAAGGTTTCCATTTCCATGCAACAAGACCAAGATAGCCAGGAGGACAGGACGGAGGTCATCACTGAGCCCACCATGGCGTCACGATTAGAAGCTTTGCAGGCCAAGACCACCTTTCGTCGGGATAAGATGTACTAGTTGTCTCCCTTCAAATTTGGCCGTTGTGGGATCCCTTCTCGCCTTCATTTTGGGAGGAGGACCAAGGCCACCGTAAATATACCCTAGCCACCACCACAGCAAGGGACGGATCATTCAGATCATCCTCACCACCACACAAGCAAGAACACCTCCTGAGGTTGTTCTACCACTGTACTAGTTCATCCTCAGCCCACCTCGAGGCAATCCACGACAAAGCAGGAGTAGCGTATTACACCGCGAGGTGGCCCGAACTTGGGTAAACTGCCTTGTCCCATTTCCTTCTTGTTCATTGAGCTAGACTGTGGGAACGACGAGTAGGAAGACGAGAGAATTTGAGTTCTTTGCACGCACCCTAGTGTTCGAATCTAACAAGGGTTTGCGGATCCCCGAATCCGACATGCTCCTAGGGGAGAGGTTGGTAGGAGTTAACCATCGCGCGCTCCCGGCTTTCACGCGAAGTAAGACAATCAAGAATAAATCGCGCTCCAATTTCATCACATAACTAGAAGACCATACATGCATGCTATGCGAATAATAAAACTTAACACAATTATTTCTTTAACTACACAATTCACTACTAGCATAACTCTAATATCATCATCTTCATCTCTCAAAACAATTGCAAGGAATCAACCTTCTCATATATTCAATGCTCTTTATGAAAGTTTTTATTATATCTCCTTTGGATGCCTATCATATTAGAACTAAATTCATAACCCAAGCAAATTACGATGCTGTTATAAGACTCTCAAAATAATATAAGTGAAGCATGAGAGTTCATCAATTTCTTCAAAATAACATCATTGTTGTTCTCAAAAAGATATAAGTGAAGCACTAGAGCAACTACCCTACACTGGTACGTGTTGTTGCTATACACACAGTTTTTAACCCCTTTCCGCGACGACATTTGGAACCGTCGCCAAGTGAGTGTGGGCGATAGGGGAGTCCTTCCCACACGACCCAGAAACCATCGGGGATAGGCCCGCCAGGCACATAGGCTGGGGCAAAATGAGCTCGCGTGCGATCGGGCGAGGCATCGAAACCCAATCGTTTTCGTTTGTATGTACATCCCCCACGATGAATCCCAGAAAACATTTCCGTTCGTATGTATATCACACACAGTCAACCCAAGGAATACGTTCATGTTCTTATGTACATCCCACACATTCAATCCAGCGAAAATGTTTCCGTTCGTATGTACATCCCACACAGTCAATCCAGGGAAAATGTTTCCGTTCGAATGTACATTCCACACAGTCTATCCAGGGAAAACGTTTCCGTTTGTATGTACATCCCACACAGTCAATCCAGGGAAAATATTTCCGTTAGTATGTACACCCCACACAGGTTTATGTATAAGGTGTGATAGATGTAACTATGACACACGCTCTACCTTTGTTAACCATTTGCTTTTATCAACTACATCACACACGATTTGATGAAGAAAATTGTGTGGCATTGGGCTATCCATCACAAGCGCTTTTACTGCTAGAACTGTTTGCAAAGTTCCATGACACATTAAGAAGGTTTATTAGTTTACAATTAATAATTCTAGTATTACGCAAATTCACATTTCATATCGAACAGTTGTTTACCAATGTCATATCAGGCACATAAATATATTTTAACATCACAGTACGATAGCTACCTGAAAACAACATATTACAATATATAGCTAGTTCAACTTCATAAGAATAATATTAGAACAATATATTCATTTCCCTAATCGAGATCATCCAGGCTCGTCTTATCCACCTCTGCTTTCAATTCGGTAAGAACATGTTTTGCACTAGCCAACTGGGAAAGTGTGTTTCCTTCGCCAACACCATCTTAGCAAAGTCTGATTTAAAAAGTCTAAGCTCATTCTCCACCTTCCTCTGTTTATCCCGCATCTTCAAATATTCTTCAGCGTTGATAATACTTTCTCTAAGCCTACCTCTGTTCTCTTCCTCATACATGCTCCAGAGCTTTGCTAGGCACATCTTCAAAGACCGTGGCCACTCTTGATCAACCCACTCCAAGTAAGAACACTTCCGTTCATCCTATAATATTTAAAACACAATCAGTAACAATTGTAGGGGAAATGGGTTTATAGCAACATAGGAAATCACCAATACTTATTTTGAAAAACTAAAGAAACAGGTTAATTATGACATATCTTCTCAAAAAGATCAATGTGCAAATGAATTAATTGCTGCTGAGACAACAACCAAATTCTGAAACATCAGAAGCTATAATTAACTACAACGCTACAAGTTCTTACTCATGGTTTATAAATAACAAATTAAACATTTTATGAGGAAGGTAAATATAACTGCAACAACATAGCGAGAGTGTTTGGATGACAGCAAATTGATACTAACAGGTGTGTACATGCACAAATTTAGTAACATAGAACTAATAGAACTAAGGCCGTCCATTATGTATGCCAAAACCGTTGTAAAGACAACTGTTGCTACATCTCACACCGATGCCCTACACTTGCGAGCCGATGCAGCAGAAAAAATCAGGGACCCAGACTCTGGAGTACCTAGTTCCTCCGATGCCCAGTTCCTTCATGCCATAAGATTTAATATTTTCTGTTTGGCTGCTCGGGTGTGTGGACCAAAGTTGGCTGCACAAACTACCGAAGCGGTGCCAAATAATTTTATAATGGCACCACTGATGAGATGGCAACATTTTTAGATACTAGGTACAAACTGTAACACTATCTTAGGATGCGTTTGGTTGAAGGTGTGGTATGAATGGGTTGGGACTGTGACAATGTCTGAATCACATCTAACAAATGATTTATAACAATGAAAAAGGGTCTCATCTTATCTGCACATGCCAGAAACTTCCTCCCACTGTCCACTGATTCAAATGCAACTAGCTCTACGCATGGAGATTGATGGTGACAACGAGCAGACAGATCTTCAGCCACCCCGCTCCATTCGTTGCAACTGATGGTCCTAGGAAGCTACAAGAGGAATAAATGACTCAAATTGACCGCCAGGTAAAAATCCTTCATTCCAAGTCATAGCCCGAGAGAGAGAAGAGAGGCATACTCGGGTGGTGAAGGAGTCGTCGTCGTCGGAGGAACCGCTGGAGAGGTCTTTGAAGAAGACCATGGCGACCCCGGTGGTAGGATGCGAGACGACGAGAGCGAGGAAGCAAGCGAGGAAGCGGCTATAGCTCAGGAAGGAAGGAAGGAGGACACATGGCAAATGTGACTTGTTGTCGGGGAGAAAAGGGGGTGGGGAAGGGGGTAGATATTTCAGCGGTATGCCAAAAAAATTGAAATGTGGAGGGATACTTTGCGTGGGGTGCCGCCGGACACCATTCACTTTGAACGATTGTGTACATCGAAAATGATTCTTCTGCTTTACGCGCATGGGATGAGTTTGATAATTCAAATTTTTGTGGAAATTTCCCCGGGTATATAATTGCATAATTTAACATCCCTTGCTAATTTGGGCACACAAAAGAGCGTACAACACACAGACCATACTTACTGAATCGAGCAATTTTAGTAATTAAACAGAGCCGGTTGACCTAAACATTGCTCTAACAAAAGACCAGCATTAAAAACAAAGCCTAAGTAAGCATTATTTTAACAAATCTGCCGCCGTGCTGGCCTATGCATCGCCGGTGTGAGATGAGACGTCGATGACTTGTCCTGGCGACATGTCGCCATTGGTGGACTCTGCGTCCCCCCTGCTGAAGTCGATCGTGTCCTCGTCCTCGTCCTCGTCCTCGGTGCCGCCCTCAAGGTTGTAGTACTCGTATTAGTGGCTGCGCTAGAGCTCGCGTTGGTACTCCACCATCGATTCCTCGATGGACAAACTCTTCTCTACCCCGACCTCGGCTAGGCGCAACTCCTCCTCCTGTTGCTCCTCGATCTCCACCGCCTCCTGCATCTCCAGCTCCCGCTCGGCGATCTCATGAGGAAGCAGGTGCTCCATGGCCACCGCCACCCTTTCAGACATGGGTTGCATGTTGGATTCTGAAGTGGCCTGAAATATCTTGGCATGTGCATCCTCGATCTTGGTGTGGATGGCCTGGACCCGGGCCAGGGCGACATCGACGGCACTGACAACAGCTCGAGAGCTCTCGGCGTTTGCAGCTTTTGTCCAGCAGCAGCTGCAGCCGTCTCGGCTGCTACAGTTGCCTTATCGGCTGCCGTAGACGCCCTCTCGGCAGATGTGGCCGCGCTCAATGCGGATGCGGAGGCACTCTCGGTGTAGGCGGCCACGCTCTTGGCGCAGGTGACGGCGCTCGGGGAGGACGTGGCCAGCATACGGGGCTTCGCAAAATGTTTCCACAACGTCATATTTGCAAGAAGGGGGTGCAGGAATGGGGATCGAGATTCGTGGATTCGGGGGTTGCCGGCACTGGAGAAGACGAGTCGGCGAAGCTTAAGGAGGAAGACTTAAGTAGACCCAGAAATTTTCATCGCAAACGGTTCCTACAAAACAACTGTGTGTGATGTTGTGGATAATTTTTATTGTTGTGAAAGACAAATTTGGAGTAAAGTGGCAATGGATGGTGCTTTAAATGTACGAGAAAGTTTGTAGTACTAATACAACTGTCATGTCAAATTTTGGAAAAAATCAGGGGTCATTTGACCTTTTAAGACATTTAAGTGATTTTCTAGCCATTTAATGACCATAATTCAAATTTGAAATACATGTACATGCAACAGCTAATCATAATGGTTTGAAAAGTCATATTTTGTGTACTTGTGTGCGATTTAATTCCATGTGCAGTAAATTGGAAGGAATTTTCCAACATATTGGTCTAACGGCTATGACACAATTAAGCAAGGAGTGCCATGGCATTTAAATTCCAAAAATATATTTAAAGGATCAGAAAACATGAAACCTTGCTTGGTGTAATGTCATGCCACCAAGATGATGTGGTAAATAATTTGGCATGTTTGACGGAAGTTTCGACACACACCCCTCACAAACTGAAGCAACTCACTAGAAGGCTCGTGGTCCGAGAGGGAACAATGCATGTTCGATGACGAACGGGAGATAGCTTCCCCTTACGGCCTTCAAATTTTTTCTATGTTTAACATGCACTAATACAACTGTCATGTGAAAAATTGGAAAATTTTAGGGGTCATTTGACCTTTTAAAGACATTCAAGTCATTTTCTAACCATTTAATGATCGTAATTTAAATTTGAATGACATCTACATGCAACGGCTAATCGTAATGGTTTGAAGAAACATATTTGTGTACTTGTGTGCGAGTTAATTCCATGTGCAGTAAATTAGAAGGGGTTTTCAAACATATTGGTCTCTCGGCATGGACACATGTACATGCATGAAGTGCCATGGCATTTTAATTCCAAAAAATTAAAAAATGATCAAAAAAACATGAAACCTTGCTTCATATAATGTCATGCCACCAAGATGATGTGGTAACAAAAATTGGCCTCTTTGATGAAAGTTTGGACACACAAACCGGAGCAACTCACTAGAAGGCCCGTGGTTCCGAGAGGGAACAATGCATGTTTGATGACAAACGGGAGATAGCTTCCCCTTATGGCATTCAAATTTTTTCTACGTTTAATGTGCACTAATACAACTATCAAGTGAAATTTCAGAAAAATTCAGGGATCATTTGACCTTTTAAAGACCTTTAAGTCATTTTCTAGCCATTTAATGACCGTAATTGAAATTTGAACTACATTTACATGCAACGGCTAACCATAATGGTTTGAAAAATCATATTTGTGTAATTGTGTGCAAGTTAATTCCACGTGTACTAAATTAGAAGAAATTTTCAAACATATTGGTCTCACAGCATGGACACATGTACATGCATGGAGTGCCATGGCATTTTAATTCCAAAAAATAAATAAAATGACCACAAAAACATGAAACCTTCCTTAATGTAATGTCAAGCCACCAAGATGATGTGGTAAAAAAAATGGAAAAAAGTCCAAAATAAACCTTGAACTTGTAGGCGAAAGCTAAATCAGACCCCGAACTCTTAATCCCTGAAATTAGCACACCAAACTCTCTGATCCCGGTCTATTTTGAACCTTCAGAGAATTTAACTGGTATTCGCTGAATTGGGCCGACCCATTAATGTAGTCGCTCGTGCTGCTCTGGTTTTCCTTTGTTTTTTTCTTTTTGTTTCGTTTTTTCTTTGGGTTTTCAATGGTTTTCTTTTGTTTTTATTCATTATACTATGTTTTATATCTGGTTTTTCTTTTTTCGTTATACTTTTTTTTCATTTTTTTATTTTCTTCATATTGTTTGTTTTCCCTTTTATTTTGCTTGTTTACCGGTAACTGGTTTTCTTTTTTACACAAGTCTAATTATTCTCAGTGACCAATGTACATTTTTAGCGCAAACATGAAATATTTTTTATACACTTTCGACATTTTTCAATACATTACATACATTTTTTAAATACATGTTTCCAATGCTTTTTAAATACACGACAATATTTTTCCAAAGACACATTTTACATTTTCTTAACGACAATAAACATTTTATAAGCTAAACATTGTTTTACCTTGTTCCGCATTTTTAAATTATATACAAATTTTTCACATGTCATGTATGGTCTTTTAGTGGTATGGCACATTTCTTTTACATCGCGCAAACATTTTGGTTACAAGTTTTTCAAATTGTATAAACTTTTTTTCAAACACATGTCACATATAGTCTTTTGAGGGTATGACACATCTTTTTACATCACAAGCACATTTTCTAAAAAAAAATGAATCACATGAATACTATTTTACATTGTACAACCATGTTTTTTGAAATGCCACATACATTTATCTAAACTCGTGATATATTTTTTATATCACAAACATTTTTTTTGAAATGCCACATAAATTATCTAAACTCGCACTTTCAAATTTTCTTCTGGTTTCAAAATTGTTTATGTTTCGGAAAGTGTTTGCTTTCTCAGAATTGATTGCTTTTTCAAAAAATTGTTGTTTTCTTAAAAGATTCAGAATATTCAAAAAGTTCTCACACTTTATAGAAGGTTCGGACATATCCAAAATTGTTTGTGTTTTGAATATTTATTAGCCCCTAAAAAATGTTTTCATAGTTCAATGCTTAGTTGTGTACTTCAATATTCCGGGTCTTTTATTACATCAGAATAGTTGTTTGTTCTAGTGGCTAGCGGGTTGGGATCAAGACTGGCATGTACTGAGTTCGACTCTGCTGTGGGTCGTTATGTTTTTGTCGCGCTTTAATATATGTTTTTCTCGAGAATCCGTCGCGCTTTATAACAGAGAAAGACGTTTTCACGTCGCTCGTTAAGAAAAAAAACTCGCTTAGTGCCTGTTGGGCCGGCCCAGTCGAGTCCACAGCCAACAATCCCGGGATTTAGCATGCCACGTCAGACAATCCCTGTTTGGAAACTCATTCAAGGTTGAAAATAGGCTGGGATCACCGAGTTTGGTGTGCTGATTTCCGGGATTAGAAGTTTAGGGTTCGATTTAGCTTTCGTCCACGAGTTTAAGGTTTAATTTAGACTTTTTTCTAAAAAAATTGGCATGTTTGACGAAAGTTTGGACATACACCCCTCATAAACCGAGCAACTCACTAGAAGGCTCGTGGTTCCGAGAGGGAACAACGCATGTTTGATGACGAACAGGAGATTGATTCCTCTAACGACCTTCAAATTTTTCTAAGTTTAACGTGCATTAATACAACTATCATGTGAAAATTTGGAAAATTCCAGGGGTCATTTGACCTTTTAAAGACATTTAAATTATTTTCTAGCCATTTAATGACCATAATTCAAATTTGAACTACACCTACATGCAACGGCTAACCATAATGGTTTGAAAAATCTTTTTTGTGTACTTGTGTGCGAGTTAATTCTATGTGCAATAAATTAGAAGGAATTTTTAAATATATTAGTCTCACGGCATGGACACATGTACATGCATGGAGTGCCATGGCATTTTAATTCCAAAAAATAAAAAAAATGATCAGAAAAACATGAAACCTTCCTTGATGTAATGTCAAGCAACCAAGAGGATGTGGTAAAAAAATGGCCTGTTTGACGAAAGTTTGGACACAAACCCCTCACAAACCGGAGCAACTCACTAGAAGGCTCGTGGTTCCGAGAGGGAACAATGCATGTTTGATGACGAACATGAGATAGCTTCCTCTAACATCCTTCAATTTTTTTCTACGTTTAACGTGCACTAATACAAGTGTCATGTGAAAAATTGGAAAATTCTAGGGGTCATTTAACGTTTTAAAGATATTTAAGTGAATTTTTAGCCATTTAATGACTGTAATTCAAATTTGAACTACATCTATATGCAACAGCTAACCATAACGGTTTGAAAAATCATATTTGTGTACTTGTGTGTGAGTTAATCCTATGTGCAGTAAATTAGAAGGAATTTTCAAACATTTTGGTCGCACGACATGGACACATGTACATGTATGGAGTGCCATGGCATTTTAATTCCAAAAAATAAAAAAAATGATCAGAAAAACATGAAACCTTGCTTGATGTAATGTCAAGCCACCAAGATGATGTGGTAAAAAAATTGGCCTCTTTGATGAAAGTTTGGACACACACCCCTCACAAACCGGAGCAACTCACTTGAAGGCTCGTGGTTCCGAGAGGGAACATCGCATTTTTGATGACGGACAAGAGATAGCTTCCTCTAACAGCCTTCAAATTTTTCTACGTTTCACGTGCAGTAATACAACTGTCATGTGAAAGTTTGGAAAATTCTAGGGGTCATTTGACCTTTTAAAGACATTTAAGTGATTTTCTAGCAATTTAATGACCATAATTCAAATTTGAACTACATCTATACGCAACCGCTAACCATAACGGTTTGAAAAATCATATTTGTGTACTTGTGTGCGAGTTAAAAATTCATCAGAATAAATATGTGGTGTACAAAAAAGAAAATGTAAAGATCTGGCAAGACAACCGGCCCGCACGAATTTCATTCTATTTCACGCCTCTAGGTTTGGAAGGTGAATTCCGGGGGTTATTAATCACACGCAATTCTATATTGGAAACCATCAGCTATTATGTTCACACACGGATTTTAATGCGGGAATCGTGTGTAATTCAAACTACAGTACTCGTAAATTTCGGCAACCGGCGTATGTACTGTTCCCGTCGATATAGATTCCGGCCACCAATAAATACTACCTTGCTCATGTAGTCTCGTCTGCATTCTCATCTACATCCTCCCCTCGCTCGCCCTCTCTCTCTCTCTCTCTCTCTCTCTCTCTCTCTCTCTCTCTCTCAAATCCCAGCCATGGCGCTGTTGGTCTGCTCACGCGCCGACGAGGAGTCGCCGCCCCCCCTCCCGAGGACGCTCACTCAAAGAGCAGCGGCGAGGACCCGTACGCCGCCGGAAGAGGTTGTGCCGGACCCCCCAACTTTGGATTGGTTTTGGGGCCAGTACAATCTTTGTCTGTGGAAGTCGCTGCCGCCGGCTGAGAAAGCCAGGCAAGTGGCGTTCAAGAAGGAGATGGCGGAGGAGGAAGCCACGTACCAGGCAGCTTGTGAAGCCCGTGATGCCGCCTGGAAAAAGGAGGCGGTGGAGCTTTGGGGGCGGGCACATCGTCGTGTGGAGGAGGTGTACGAAGATGGGTACATCGCGAGGAAGGTCAAAGGCGCTAGGCGCCTCACTGCTGTGTGGAGGTGGGCCGATAAGCTCCAGCGTGCCACCGACGAGGAGCTCCGATGGGCACCCAACGAAATGGCAAGATCATTCGCGCTCGTCTGCCAGCAAGAGGCAGATCGATATGTCAAGCGTTGCGAGGCGGAGGAGGCAAAGTACTGCCTCCTTGCTGGGAAGATGTCGCGCACCAGGGAGCTGCGGGGCTGCTGGAATACTGCCCCCAGGAGGGATTATTAGTTCTAGTATTGTTCACTTTCAATTTTATGCATTGTACCTAGTAGTTAAGTATCATCACGTATATGTGTTGATATTATATATATTCCATGATGAACTAATGAACAATTAATATATATATATATATATATATATATATATATATATATATATATATATATATATATATATATATATATTATGAATTCTATTTTCTATCTGTTTTGTATACTAATTTGAATCTAGTTGTTCTCATCCACATATACAGAATGGAAAGCGTATATACACACATTGAAACAGAACATATAAGAACGAAAACAGAGTACACACATTGAAACACATCAATACTATGATTGATGTGAATACATAGCTATCCACGTCGAAACGACTCAACAAAATAAAACACGTCCATTAGACCATGACCAGCAGCCCTTGCCTACGGTAGCTCTTGGCTCAGCCTGAACTCGTGCAGGCGTTCGTCCAAGGGGCCGACACGCTCGCGGTACATCTAGAGCGCGATCTCAAGCTTCAAGTTGGCTATTTCATCGGAGATCACCACCTCGAGGATGCGACGGCCATGTTCCTCTACTGCGCCCAGATGGACACCTCGGCCAAGGAGGAGGTCGAGCCGACCGACCAGCGCGTTGGCATCGATCCGGCCGCAGACAAGGCAAACGGCGTGACACATGCGAACAGCGCGGCGGGCGTCCGGTGCAAGTATGGCGTGGCCGGCTTCTGGTGTAAGTACAACGTAGAGGGCATCTGCCCACTCCTAGCAAGGAATTGGGGTACTGATGGGACGTATACCCAGTTGCGACGCCCCGTCGACAGCACGCAAGCGCCGATGGATCCGCTCTTGCTGTGCGGCGCGCCGCACCTCTCACTCTGCGGCTCTCTAACGGCCTCGCCGTGCGGCGAGCCGCAGCCTATCGTTCTAAGGAAAGGTCTACATTAAAACATGAAAACTCATCTAACCAGAGGCTAGATGATAAATTTATTCAAGAAAAACAAGAAAAATGTTTAAAGCAAAATAAAATAGGGTTGCCTCCCAACAAGCGTTATTATTTATCGCCCCTAGCTAGGCAAAAAAGCAACGATCTAGGTATTGTCATCTTTAGTATTCGTCTCATAGCCCTCATAATAGATTCATATGGTAATTTAATTTTCTGTTTGGAAACTGTTCCATGCCCTTCCATAATGGAAATTGAAATCTAATATTTCCTTCTTTCACATCAATAATTGCACCAATCGTTCTAAGGAAAGGTCTACCAAGAATAATTGGGCATGTTGGATTGCAATCTATATCAGGAATAATAAAATCTACACGCACATAATTCCTATTTGGATCAATAAGAACATCATTAATCCTTCCCATAGGTTTTTTTAATAGTGGAATCCGCTAGATGCAAGTTTAAAGAACAATCATCAAGTTTATGGAAACCTAGTACATCACATAAAGTTTCTGGAATTGTTGAATCGCTAGCACCCAAATCACACAAAGCATTTCATTCATATTCTTTGATCTTGATTTTAATAGTAGGTTCCCAATCATCATAAAGCTTTCTAAGGATCGAAACTTCCAGCTCAAGTTTTTCTTCAAAAGATTTCGTCATAGCATCAATAATTTGTTTTGAAAAAGCCTTATTTTGATTATAAGCATCAACAAAATTTAACATGGATTGCAACAAGGAAATACAATCCATCAAAGAGGAACTATCATAATTAAATTCCTTGAAATCCAAAATAGTGTGTTCATTGCTAGCTAAAGTTTTGACCTCTCCAATCCCACATTTATCACTTTTTCACTAAGATCACAATTCTGCAAATTATCAGGATGCCTTTTATCTAAAGTTGACTCATATATATTCCCTACTTTTTGATGATCTAAATTATATAATAAATATTCAATAGGAGTCAAACCAAGCATCTTAAGATCTTCATCATTGTTATCGTATAAACTAGAAGAATGCGTCTTTTCTTGTAATTCTCTTTTAGCACGCAACCTAACCGTTCTTTCTTTGCACTCATTAATAGGAACTTGTATAAATTTTAGAGATTAATTAATATCATGATTTGGTGGCATAGATATAATTTTCAAAGAATCAATCTCATGAGAAATTATATCAACGTTTCTATCCAAATCATAAATCTTGAGCAATTTTTCTTCTACCATAGAGTTGAAAACTTTTTAAGAATTTATAAATTCCTTAATTGTACTCTCAATATCAGAAGGTATTTTATTATAATTTACATAAGAATTGTTGTAGGAATTACCATAATTATTAGAGGAAATGCTAGGAAACGGCCTAGGGTTGAAATTAACTCTAGATGCGTTATTACCAAAATTGTTTCTACCAACAAAATTCACATCCATAGATTCATTATTATTATCAAGCAAAGTACAAAGGCATATCATTAGGATCCATAGAAGAACTCTTGCTAGCAATTAATTTCATAAGAGCATCCATCTTTTCACTCAAAGTATTAATTTATTCGATTGCATGCACTTTTTTACTAGTAGATGATCTTTCGGCATGCCATTGAGAATAATTTACCATGATACTATCTAGGAATTTAGTAGCTTCTCTTCATGTGATTTTCATAAAAGTACCCCCCATGGACGAATCTAAAAGATTTCTAGATGTAAAATTCAATCCGGCAATTTTTTTGTATGATCATCCATAAACTTAAACCGTGAGTAGGGCAAATTCTTATCATTAATTTCATCCTTTCCCATGACTATGCAACATGCTCATGATCTAGTTGTTTAAAATTCATTATATCCTTCCTAAGAGAGATGATCTTAGCGGGTGGAAAATACTAGGAAATAAAGGCATATTTACACTTATTCCATGAATCGATACTATTTTTAGGCAACGATGGAGACCAAATTTTCACACGGTCACATAGAGAGACAGGAAATAGCTTCAATTTAATGATATCGTTATCCACATCTCTTTTCTTTTTCGTATCACATAACTCAATGATGGTATTTAGATGGGATGCGTCATCTTCATTCGGACTACCAGAAAATTGTTCTTTCATAACAAGATTCAATAAAGCGGCATTTATTTCATATGATTCCGCACTAGTGGCGGGAGCAATCGGAGTACTAATAAAATCATTATTGTTAGTATTGGAAAAATCACACAAGTTAGTATTCTCTGGATTCATTGTGACAAAGAAAGCGATCTAGCACACAAACAAACAAAAAGATGAACGGAAAAAGGGGGAATAAAAAGGCAAATATTTATGTGTTTTTCTAAAGAAGTTTTAGAAGTGGGGAGATGAAAACGAGAGACAAACGGCGAATATTGTAAGTGCAAGAGATGAGAGTTTATGACAACTACTTGGTAGGCTTGATGTAGACCTCCCCGGCAATAGCGCCAGAAATTATTCCTGCTACTTCTTGAGCTTGTGTTGATTTTTCCCATGAAGAGGAAAGGGTGATGCAGCAAAGTAGAGATAAGTATTTCCCTCAGTTGAGAACCAAGGTATTAATCCGGTAGGAGGCACACGCAAGTTTCCAATATATGCACCTGCACAAACTAACAAAAACTAGCACACAACACGAAAAAGGGGTTGTCAATCCCTTCACGGTCACGACCAAGAGTGAGATCTGATAGAGATAGATTTAAAAATAAAGTAAAAATCTAAATAAAGTAAACACAGAAAAATTGCAGCAAGATATTTTTGGGTTTTTGGTTTTTTAGATCTGAAATATAAGATGGAAAATAGACTCGGGAGCCATAGTTTTCACTAGAGGCTTCTCTCTCGAAGAGAGCATATGGTGGGTAAACAAATTATTGTCAAGCAATTGATAGAAAAGCGCAAAGTTATGACGATATCTAAGGCAAAGATCATGAATATAGGCATCACGTCCGTGACAGGTAGGCCTACTCCTGCCTGCATCTGCTACTATGACTCCACTCATCAACCGCTATCCAGTAGCATCTAGAGTATTAAGTTAAAAATAGAGTAACACCTTAAGCAAGATGATATGATGTAGTGGGATAAACTCATGCAATATGATATAAAGCCCATCTTATTACCCTTAATGGAAACAATACAATACGTGCCTCGCTACCCCTACTATGTCACTAGGTGAGGACACCACAAGATTGAACCCATCACAAAGCACCACTCCCATTGCAAGAAAAACCAAACTAGTTGGTCAAACCAAATCGGTAGACCGAAGAGAAATACAAAGCTATCTTAGTCATGGATAAAAAAGTTCAGAGAAGACTCAAATAATATTCATAGATAATCTGATCATAAATCTACAATTCATGGCATCTCGACAAACACACCGCAAAGGAAGATTACATCGAATAGATATCCAAGAACATCGAGGAGAACATTGTATTGTAGAAAAAAGAGAGAGACGAAGCCATCTAGCTACTAGCTATGGACCTGTAGGTCTGTGGTAAACTACTCACGCATCATCGGAGGGGCAGCAAGGTTGATGTAGATGCCCTCCGTGATCGGATCCCCCTCCAGCAGATTACTTGAAAAGGCCTCCAGATGGGATCTCACGGGAAAAGAGGCCTACGGTGGTGGAAAAATATTTTCGTCTGTTGTTCTAGGGTTTTGGAATTTTTGAGAATATATAGGCTGAGGAACGAGGCCATGAGGTCCTTGAGGGGGCCACGAGCCCTAGGGGCGCCCCCTTAGGGCGCGCCTCCTTGGCCTTACGCCGCCTCGGGGATCTTCTAACTTGGACTCCAGGTCCTCTGGATGTCTTCTGGTCCAAAAAAATCATCGCGAAAGTTTTATTCCTTTTGGACTCCATTTGATATTCCTTTTCCGCGAAGCTCAAAAACAAGGAAAAAACATAAACTGGCACTAGGCACTAGGTTAATAAGTTAGTCCCAAAAATAATATAAAATAGCATATTCATGCATATAAAACATCCAAAGTCGATAATATAATAGTATGGAACAATAAAAAATTATTGATACGTTGAAGACGTCACACATATACCGGACTGGATGTACAGACGTATGTGCCAAGAGGGAACGTTCCTGTGGCCTCACGAGGACGCCAGTTCCTCTGAGTGGGGGTGTATGTGATAGCCTGGCTTATTTGGGATGATAGACTACTCATGTAAATAAGGAATTCCTTCTTTTTTGGAAGCCCACTCGGACAGAACTCCTAAGTTAAGCATGCTCAGTTTTGAGGAATTTCAGGATGGGTGACCGACCAGGAAGTTGGTCCTAGGTGCGCACTAGTGAGGACAAAGTGCGCGGCAAAGACTAGTATTGATCTGTGGGGCCAATCTAGATCCCGCCAGGAGTATCGACCACGAGCGGGTGTGTTTGGGGCGTTACATCATAGTTCGAACTATTATTCTTAATTTTTTCCAGTCCATGTTGATAGAATATAAATGGTAGTCGTGCATTCGATCTTGAAAGGTTAGAGCATCCCTAGCATACCCCGTATATCCCACGAACCCACTTAATTCCGGCAAGTATACGGGCCGCCGGATGAGGTTGCGCCGGACCCCCTAATTTTGGATTGGTTTTGGGGCCAGTACAATCTTTACCTGTGGAAGTCGCTGCCGCCGGCTGAGAAAGCCAAGCAAGTGGCATTCAAGAAGGAGATGGCGGAGGAGCAAGCCAGGTACCAGGTAGCTTGTGAAGCCTGTGGTGCCGCCTGGAAAAAGGAGGCGGTGGAGCTTTGGGGGCAGGCGCGTCGTCGTGCGGAGGAGGTGTACGAAGATGGGTACATCGCGAGGAAGGTCAAAGGCACTAGGCGCCTCACCGCTGCGTGGAGGTGGGCCAATATGCTCTAGTGTGCCACCGACGAGGAGCTCCGGTGGGCGCCCAACGAAATGGCAAGATCATTCGCGCTCATCCGCCAGCAAGAGGCGGATCGGTATGTCAAGCGCTGCGAGGCAGAGGAGGCGGAGTACTGCCTCCTCGCTGGGAAGACGCCGCGCACCAGGGAGCTGCGGGGCTGCCGGAATACTGCCCCCAAGAGGGATTATTAGTTCTAGTATTGTTCACTTTCAATTTTATGCATTGTACCTAGTAGTTAAGTATCATCACGTATATGTGATGATATTATATATATTCCATGATGAACTAATGAACATTATATATATATATTATGAATTCTATTTTCTATCTATTTTGTATACTAATTTGAATCTAGTAGTTCTCATCCACATATACAGAATGGAAAGCGTATATACACACATTGAAACAGAACATATACGAACGGAAAACAGAGTACACACATTGAAACTGAGCAATACTATGATTGATGTGAATACATAGCTATCCACGTCGAAACGACTCAACAAAATAAAACGCGTCCATTAGACCATGACCAGTAGCCCTTGCCTACGGTAGCTCTTGGCTCTGCCTGAACTCGTGTAGGTGTTCGTCCAAGGGACCGACACGCTTGCGGTACAGCTAGAACGTGATCTCGAGCTTCAAGTTGGCTATTTAATCGGAGATCACCAGCTCGGGGATGCGACGGCCATGTTCCTCTGCTGTGCCCAGATGGACACCTGGGCCAAGGAGGCGGTTGAGCCTACCGACCAGCGCGTTGGCATCAAGCCGGCCGCGGACAAGGCAAACGGCGTGACACATGCGAACAGCACGGCAGGCGTCCGGTGCAAGTACGGCGTGGCCGGCTTCTGGTCCAAGTACGGTGCAGAGGGCCTTTGCCCACTCCTAGCAAGGAATGGGGGTACTGATGGGACGTATACCCAGTTGCGACACCCTGTCGAGAGCACGCAAGCGCCGATGGATCCGCTCTTGCTGTGCGGCGCGCCGAACGGTCTTGCCGTGCGGCGAGCCGCAGCCTATCGTTGTAAGGAAAGGTCTACATTAAAACATGAAAAATCATCTAACCAGAGGCTTAATGATAAATTTATTCTAGAACAACAAGAAAAATGTTAAAAGAAAAATAAAATTGGGTTGCCTCCCAACAAGCGTTATTATTTAAAGCCCCTAGCTAGGCAGAAAAGCAACGATCTAGGTATTGTCATCTTTAGTATTTATCTCATAGCCCTCATAATAGATTCATATGGTAATTTAATTTTCTGTTTGGAAAGTGTTCCATGCCCTTCCATAATGGAAATTGAAATCTAATATTTCCTTCTTTCACATCAATAATTGCACCAATCGTTCTAAGGAAAGGTCTACCAAGAATAATAGGGCATGTTGGATTGCAATCTATATCAAGAATAATAAAATATACATGCACATAATTCCTATTTGGAACAATAAGAACATCAGTAATCCTTCCCATAGGTTTTTTAATAGTGAAATCCGCAAGATGCAAGTTTAAAGAACAATCATCAAGTTTATGGAAACCTACTACATCACATAAAGTTTCTGGAATTGTTGAATCGCTAGCACCCAAATCACACAAAGAATTGCATTCATATTCTTTGATCTTGATTTTAATGGTAGGTTCCCAATCATCATAAAGCTTTCTAGGGATTGAAACTTCTAGCTCAAGTTTTTCTTTAAAAGATTTCATCATAGCATCAATAATTTGTGTTGTAAAAGCCTTATTTTGATTATAAGCATCAAGAGAATTTAACATGGATTGGAGCAAGAAAAAACAATCCATCAAAGAGCAACTATCATAATTAAATTCCTTGAAATCCAAAATAGTGGGTTCATTGCTAGCTAAAGTTTTGATCTCTCCGATCCCACATTTATCACTTTTTCACTAAGATCACTATTCTGCAAATTATCAGGATGCCTTTTATCTAAATTTAACTCATATCCAGTCCCTACTTTTTCATGATCTAAATTATAAAATAAATATTCAATAGGAGTCAAACCAAGCATCTTAAGATCTTCATCATTGTTATCGTATAAACTAGAAGAACGCGTCTTTTCTAGTAATTCTCTTTTAGCACGCAATCTAGCCGTTCTTTCTTTGCACTCATTAATAGGAACTTGTATAAATTTTAGAGATTAATTAATATCATGATTTGGTGGCATACATATAATTTTCAAAGAATCAATCTCATGAGAAATTCTATCAACGTTTCTATCCAAATCATCAATCTTGAGCAATTTTTCTTCTACCATAGCGTTGAAAACTTTTTAAGAATTTATAAATTCCTTAATTGTACTCTCAAGACCAGAAGGTATTTTATATAATTTCCATAAGAATTTTTGTAGGAATTACCATAATTATTAGAGGAAATGCTAGGAAAAGGCCTAGGGTTGAAATTAACTATAGACGCGTTATTACCAAAATTGTTTCTACGAACAAAATTCACATCCATATATTCATTATTATTATCAAGCAAAGTATAAATGCATATCATTAGGATCCATAGAAGAACCCTTGCTAGCAATTAATTTCGTAAGAGCATCCATCTTTTCACTCAAAGTATTAATTTATTCGATTGCATGCACTTTTTTACTAGTAGATGATCTTTCGGTATGCCATTGAGAATAATTTACCATGATACTATCTAGGAATTTAGTAGCTTCTCCTATTGTGAATTCCATAAAAGTAACCCCCATGGATGAATCTAAAAGATTTCTAGATGCAAAATTCAATCCGGTAATTTTTTTGTATGATCATCCATAAACTTAAACCGTGAGTAGGCCAATTTCTTATCATTAATTTCATCCTTTCCAATGATTGTGCAACATGCTCATGATCTAGTTGTTTAAAATTCATTATATCCTTCGTAAGAGAGATGATCTTAGCGGGTGGAAAATACTAGGAAATAAAGGCATATTTACACTTATTCCATGGATCGATACTATTTTTAGGCAACGATGGAAATCAAATTTTCACACGATCACATAGAGATACCGAAAATAGCTTCAATTTAATGATATCGTTATCCATATCTCTTTTATTTTTAATATCACATAACTCAATGTTGGTATTTAGATGGGATGCATCATCTTCATTCGGAATACCGGAAAATTATTCTTTCATAACAAGATCCAATAAAGCGGCATTTATTTCATAAGATTCCGCACTAGTGGCGGGAGCAATCGGAGTGCTAATAAAATCATTATTGTTAGTATTGGAAAAATCACACAACTTAGTATTCTCTGGATTCATTGTGACAAAGCAAGCGATCTAGCACAAAAAAAAAAGATGAACGGAAAAAGGGCGAACAAAAAGGCAAATATTTTTGTGTTTTCTGAAGATGTTTTAGAAGTGGGGGAGATGAAAACGAGAGACAAATGACGAATAACGTAATTGCAAGAGATGAGAGTTTATGACAAGTACTTGGTAGGCTTGATGTAGGCCTCCCCTGCAATGGCGCTAGATATTCTTCCTGCAACTTCTTGAGCTTGCGTTGGTTTTTCCCGTGAAGAGGAAAGGGTGATGCAGCAAAGTAGAGATAAGTATTTCCCTCAGTTGAGAACCAATGTATCAATCCGGTAGGAGGCACAAGCAAGCCTCCAATATATGCACATGCACAAACTAACAAAAACTTGCACACAACACGAAAAAGGGGTTGTCAATCCCTTCACGGTCACGAACAAGAGTGAGATCTAATAGAGATACATTTAAAAGTAAAGTAAAAAAGCTAATTAAAGTAAACACAGAATAATTGCAGCAAGATATTTTTTGGGTTTTGGGTTTTTTAGATCTGAAATATAAGATCGAAAATAGACTCGGGAGCCATAGTTTTCACTAGAGGCTTCTCTCTCGAAGAGAGCATATGGTGGGTAAACAAATTATTGTCGAGCAATTGATAGAAAAGCGCAAAGTTATGATGATATCTAAGGAAAAGATCATGAATATAGGCATCACGTCCGTGACAGGTAGACCAACTCCTGCCTGCATCTACTACTATGACTCCACTCATCGACCGCTATCCAGCATGCATCTAGAGTATTAAGTTAAGAACAGAGTAACACCTTAAGCAAGATGACATGATGTAGTGGGATAAACTCATGCAATATGATATAAACCCCATCCTGTTACCCTTAATGGAAACAATACAATACGTGCCTTGCTACCCCTACTATGTCACTGGGTGAGGACACCGCAAGATTGAACCCATCACAAAGCACCTCTCCCATTGCTAGGAAAACCAACCTAGTTGGCCAAACCAAATCGATAGACCGAAGAGAAATACAAAGCTATCTTAATCATGCATAAAAATGTTCAAAGAAGACTCAAATAATATTCATAGATAATCTGATCATAAAACTACAATTCATTGGATCTCGACAAACACACCGCAAAGGAAGATTACATCGAATAGATATCCAAGAACATCGAGGAGAACATTGTATTGTAGAAAAAAGAGAGAGAAGAAGCCATATAGCTACTAGCTATGGACCCGTAGGTCTGTGGTAAACTACTCACGCATCATCGGAGGGGCAAGAAGGTTGATGTAGATGCCCTTCGTGATCGAATCCCCCTCTAGTAGAGTACTTGAAAAGGCCCAATTTTCTAGCGAGAACATAGCCTTTATACTCGTCCGGTCCGTAATTTTTTTACCGCGGCCCGCAACCCTGATACGTCTCCAACGTATCTACTTTTCTAAACACTTTTACCCTTGTTTTGGACTCTAACTTGCATGATTTGAATGGAACTAACCCGGACTGACGCTCTTTTCAGCAGAATTGCCATGGTGTTATTTTTGTGGAGAAATAAAAGTTCTCGAAATGACCTGAAAATCCACAGATAATATTTTCGGAATATATAAAAAATAATGGTGAAAGAATCAAGACCAGGGGGGCCACACCCTGTCCACGAGGGTGGGGGTGCGCCCACCTCCCCTGGGCGCGCCCCCCTGTCTCGTGGTCCCCCTGACGCTCCACCGACCTCAACCCCAACTCCATATATCCACTTTCGGGGAGAAAAAAAATCAGAGAGAAGGATTCATCGTGTTTTACAATATGGTGCCTCCGCCAAGCCCTAAACTCTCTCAGGAGGGCTGATCTGGAGTCCGTTCGGGGCTCCAGAGAGTAGAGATCGTCGCCGTCGTCATCATCAACCTTCCTCCATCACCAATTCCATGATGCTCACCGATGTGCGTGAGTAATTCCATCATAGGCTTGCTGGACGGTGATGGGTTGGATGAGATTTACCATGTAATCGAGTTAGTTTTGTTAGGGTTTGATCCCTAGTATCCACTATGTTCTAAGATTGATGTTGTTATGACTTTGCCATGCTTAATGCTTGTCACTAGGGCCCGAGTGCCATGATTTTAGATCTGAACCTGCTATGTTTTCATGAATATATGTGAGTTCCTGATCCTATGTTGCAAGTCAATAGTCACCTACTATGTGTTATGATCCGGCAACCCCGAAGTGACAACAATCGGGACCACTCTCGGTGATGAACGTAGTTTGAGGAGTTCATGTATTCACTAAGTGTTAATGCTTTGGTCCGGTACTCTATTAAAAGGAGACCTTAATATCCCTTAGTTTCCAATAGGACCCCGCTGCCACGGGAGGGTAGGACAAAATATGTCATGCAAGTTCTTTTCCATAAGCACGTATGACTATATTCAGAATACATGCCTACATTACATTGATGAACTGGAGCTAGTTCTGTGTCACCCTATGTTATAACTCTTACATGAGGAATCGCATCCGACATAATTATCCATCACTGATCCAATGCCTACGAGCTTTTCACATATTGTTCTTTGCTTAGTTACTTTTCTGCTGCCACTGTTACAATCACTACAAAACTGCTACTGTTATTTTTGCCATCATTACTGTTACTTCCATACTACTTTGCTACTAAATACTTTGCTGTAGATATTAAGTCTTTCAGTTGTGGTTGAATTTACAACTCAACTGCTAATACTTGAGAATATTCTTTGGCTCCCCTTGCGTCAAATCAATAAATTTGGGTTGAATAGTGTACCCTCGGAAACTGTTGCGATCCCCTATACTTGCGGGTTATCAAGACTATTTTCTGCGCCGTTGCCGGGGAGCATAGCTATATTCTTTGATTCACTTGGGATTTATATATTTTGATCACTATGAAGAACTTTAGAGATGAAAAAACCAAGATCTATCCCTCAACTACGAGGGGAGGTAAGGAACTACCATCTAGCTCTGCACTTGATTCACCTTTTGTTATGAGTAAATTTGCGACACCTACACCTGCTATTGAATCTGATATGTCGCATGTTCTTGATGATGCCAGTTCTGCTATGCATGATACTTATGATGAAACTACTTCTATGATTGATAATACTGTGCCACTAGGTGAATTTCTTGATGAACAAATTGCTAGGGCTTGAGAGAATGAAATTATTGAAACTGATAATATTGATGAAAGTGATGATGAAGATTCTCCCCCTAGATATGAATTGCCTGTTGTGCCTGAGGGTTATGTTATGGATGAAGAAACTGCTAGAGATCTTTTAGCTGGCAATGATAGGTATGATCTTAAGAAATTGTTAGCTAAGCTGAAAGAAAAGTCTTTGAATGCTAGAATGAAATATGACCTTGCTTTTGCTACTTCACCTATCTGTATTTCCGATAAGGATTATGATTTCTCTGTCAATCCTGAGTTAATTACTTTCGTTGAATCTGATCCTTTCCATGGCTATGAATCTGAAACTGTTGTGGCACATCTTACTAAATTGAATGATATAGGCACCCTATTCACCAATGAGGAAAAAGTTTGCTACTACTATATCCTCAAGTTATTTCCATTCTCCTTAAAGGGTGATGCTAAAACATGGTTTAATTCTCTTGATCCTGGTTGTGTGTGTAGTCCCCAAGATATGATTTATTACTTCTCTGCTAAATATTTCCCCGCTCATAAGAAACAAGCTACCTTAAGGGAAATATATAATTTTGTGCAAATTGAAGAAGAGAGTCTCCCACAAGCTTGGGGGAGGCTTCTCCAATTACTTAATGCTTTTCCTGATCATCCTCTTAAGAAAAATGAAATACTTGATATCTTTTATAATGGACTAACCGTTGCTTCTAGAGACCACCTGGATAGTTGTGCTGGTTGTGTTTTCAGGGAAATAACTGTAGATCAAGCTGAATTGCTATCGAATAATATGTTGAGTAATGAAAATAATTGGACACTTCCTGAACAAACTCCTAAGCCAACTCCAGAGAAAAGGGGTATTCTATTTCTCAGTCCTGAAGATATGCAAGAGGCAGAAATCTATAAAAGAAAAAGGTATTAAAGCTGAAGATGTTAAGAATTTACCACCTATTGAAGAAATACATGGTCTTGATAACCCGACACAGGTAGTAAAGGTAAATTCTCTCTATAGATTTGATGAAGGTGATATTCCTCGTTACAAGTCTGCTACCCAATGCTTAGATGGGTTTGACAATTTTATTGTTAAACAAGAAAACTTCAATGCTTATGTTGGTAGACAATTGAAACGTAACACTTATATGATTGAACACTTGAGTGATTATATGTCTAGAGTTAAAGGTGAACTTAAACACATTAGTAAACATGCTTCTATGGTTACCACTCAAGTAGAACAAGTACTTAAGGCACAAAATGATTTGTTGAATGAATTAAATAGTAAGAGAAATGATAATGTTGTTAGAGTTGTGACTAGAGGGGGTAGAATGACTCAAGAACCTCTGTATCCTGAGGGCCACCCTAAGAGAATTGAGCAAGATTCTCAGAGAGCTGATGTTGATGCACCTAGTTCTTCTAAGAAGAAGAAAAAGAAAAATGATAGGACTTTGCATGCTTCCAGTGAACCTGTTGTTGACACACCTGAGAATCCCAATGATATTTCTATTTCTCATACTGAAACACAATCTGGTAATGAGGATGAACCTAGTGAAAATGATAATGATGATGTTCATGATGATGCTCAACCTAGCAATAATGATGATGTAGAGATTGAACCTGCTGTTGATCTTGATAACCCACAATCAAAGAATTAACGTTATGATAAGAGAGACTTCATTGCCAGGAAACACGGTAAAGAAAGAGAACCATGGGTTCAGAAACCCATGACTTTTCCTCCTAAACCATCCAAGAAAAAGGATGATGAGGATTTTGAGCGCTTTGCTGAAATGATTAGACCTATCTTTTTGCGTATGCGGTTGACTGATATGCTTAAAACAAATCCTTATGCTAAGTATATGAAAAATATTATTACAAATAAAAGAAATATACCGGAAGTTGAAATTTCCACCATGCTTGCCAATTACACTTTTAAAGGTGGAATATCAAAGAAACTAGGAGATCCAGGAGTACCAAGTATACCATGCTCCATTAAAAGAAAATATGTTAAAACTGCTTTATGTGATCTTGGGGCTAGTGTTAGTGTTATGCCTCTTTCTTTATATCATAGACTTGACTTGAATAAGTTGACACCTACTGAAATATCCTTGCAAATGGTCGATAAATCAACTGCTATACCTATCGGTCTTTGTGAGGATGTGCCTGTTGTGGTTGCAAACGTTACTATTTTAACAGTCTTTGTTATTCTTGATATTCCAGAGGACGACAGTATGTTGATTATCCTTGGTCAACCCTTTTTGAATACTACATGGGCTGTTATTGATTGCAACAAAGGCAATGTCACTTTTCATGTTAATGGTAATGAGCATACGGTACACTTTCCGAGGAAACAACCTCAAGTCCACAGTATCAATTCTATTGGAAAAAATTCAACGATTATTATTGGAGGTTTTGAATTTCCTCTTCCTACTGTCAAGAAGAAATATGATATTATTATTGTTGGGGACATACATATCCCCGTTGAGGTAACATAGTGTTATTCGAAAATTCTCTGGTTTCATGTTATTCGGAAAGAGTTTGTTAACATGACTTGATCAACCTTGTTAGTGGATTCCTTTTGATGAGCATGAGATGGATGAATTTAGAAAGCACAACTCTCTGTACCCTCCTTTTACTTTCTGTTATTTAGACTAAATAAAGCAAAAATAGTATTTTCTGGCTGTTTTCTGAGTTAGCCTTGCAATAAAAAAGTACCCTGAAAATAAAAGTTCTCCAAATGTCCCGAAAATGAAATATGATTTTTTTTCTAGAATATTTAAGAATATCTGGCAGTGAGAACACATCACGGGGAGCCACCACCTAGCCACGAGAGTACAGGGCGCGCCCTACCCCCCTGGGCGCGCCCCCTGCTTCGTGGGCCCCATGTGGCCCTCCTCCACTTATTCCAGTACCCACACACTTCTTCTTCCTCCAGAAAAAAATCCTCCCATAGCTCAAACTTGTGTTCTAGTTCATCTTGCTGCCATTTTCGATCTCTTTACTCAAAGCTCCATTCACAAAACTATTTGGGGAGATTGTTCCTCGGTATGTGACTCCTCCCATGGTCCAATTAGTTTTTATTCTAGTGCTTTATTTATTGCAAAATTTTGCTCCTAAGGTGACCCTAATCTTGAGCTTGGATGTCAAATTTATGTGGTCCCAAGTAGTTCTAATGCATGATATAGTTTCTAGGCACTTGTGGGAGTAGTTGCTATCAATCTTGTTGAGTTTGGTTCACTTTTATTTTGAGTCACTAAATTTTTTAGGAAATTTACAGAGACAAAAATGCATAGGAAAATTTACCAAGGTGGTTCCTCAAGGAAGCAAGCACCAAGGCTCACGATACGTGAGCCGGACGATGAACCACCGAGGGAAGCTCAAGTGCGGCCTTACGAATGGCCGTCAGAGGAATTTATGGTCCAGGCAGGCATCAAGGAAGAATTTGACACGTATGTGCGTAATGTTGATCTTGAGGACTTCGTGTCAGATAAGTGCCCACAGTACCACTACCTAACTGATTCCTTTGTGAGAAGGTTTAAATTTACATCTTCACACAATTCTCACACTATCTTATTTGATCTTTATGATAAATCTTATACCATGGACTTAGAAGATTTTAATGATGCTTGTAAACTTCCGCAGTGGGGTATTGTTGGTGAACCTCGCAAATTTGAATATAAAGACTTTCTTGCTAGTATCAATGTGGGGAATCTAGAGAAATCACACAAGCTACCTTAGGGAGCATTCATTTCCCTTCCATACATTATTTTGCTCTCTTTGTTGGTAAATGCATTAATGGTAAAGATGAGCCTTGCCACATGTGTGTTCTAGATCTTTGTGTCCTCAAGAGTGCAGTATTAGGTGCTAGACAATATAATTTGGGGGCTATTGTTGCACGAAGGTTGCATCTTAACGGTTTAAGTGGAGATTTGTTTGGGGGAATTTATGCAACTCGTGTAGCTAATTATCTTCGAGTACCCATACATGAAAATGATATGGAGTTACCTCCTGCTTATCTAGATTATAATGCTATGGTTCGTCATTAGTTTGTTGAGAGGAATGAACAGTTCCTCCAGTACCGACTAATCTTTGACAGGCATCGCACTGTCCATATTGCTCTCCCTGCTCCTACTTTCTTTGATTTTTAGGCAAAAAGGAGATATATTATAACTAGGGAGGACGCGAACAAGTACAAGGAGAGAACAGAGGCGGCTCGTCTCCAAGCCACAGCCCATCAGGCAATAGCCGCTGCATCGCAGTACAACCCCAACTACGATTTGGATATTCGTCAGGCCAGCCGTGGCCATAGACAAACTTAGGCCAAAATCCTAAGCTTGGGGAGTACGTATTTCTCACCGACATTACATTCATGTTCACACACTCATTCCAGTTATCGGTGCTCATACCTTTTCATTGTACTATACATGCTAGTTTAATTTCTTTTCTACGTCTTTTTCTTGTGTGTTTGAAAAACCTTAAGAAAAAAAAATAGTTGTAACTTTTAGCTAGTTTACTTTCCAGGCCTATAGTAGTTGTAATTAAAAAGAAAACCCAAAAAGATTTCTCGTTCTTCTTTTGCATGTTGGGAGCTTTCCCGTGTAAATAGTTTTATTTCTTTTCTTTTATTTGCGGCTCAAGAGGAGAAGACCATGATGAAAATGTTGAGTGGCTCTCATATGCATTACTGTTGAATTAACCAAGAGCCATATTACCTTGTCTTCTCCCTTGTATTGAATGCTTGCAGATTCTAGCTTAGTCCAATGCACGTGCACTATTATTATTATCCACACCATTTGGTCGTGCGAGTGAAAGGAAATAATGACGATATATGATGAACTGATTGAGATGAGAGAAGCTGGTATGAACTCAACCTATCTTGTTTTTGTAAATATGAATAGTTCATCATTCCTGATTCAACCTATTATGAATGAAACATGCTTGCAATGACAATTAGAGATCATAGTTGCTCATGCCATGCTTAACAAGCTAGGAGTTTATAATTGTTTACCTTGAGTGCCAACATGCTATTAAAATGGTTGTGATGTGGTATGATAGGGTGGTATCCTCCTTTGAACGATTCAAGTGGTTTGACTTGGCACATGTTCACGCATGTAGTTGAAACAAAATCAACATAGCCTCCACGATATTTATGTTCATGGTGATTTATATCCTACTCATGCTTGCACCCATTGTTGATTAATTTAAATGCATGTTCATGACTGTTCTCGCTCTCTAGCTGGTCGCTTCCCAGTCTCTCTCTAGCCTTCACTTGTACTAAGCGGGAATACTGCTTGTGCATCTACTTCCATAAACCCCAAAGGTATTCCATATGAGTCCACCATACCTTCCTATATGCGGTATCTACCTGCAGTTCCAAGTAAATTTGTATGTGCCAAACTCTAAACCTTCAAATGAAATTCTGTTTTGTATGCTCGAACAGCTCATGTATCAACTAGGGTTGTCTATATCTTCCATGCTAGGTGGGTTATTCCCACGATGAGTGGACTCCGCTCATCATTCACGAGAAAATGGCTGGTAACCGGGATGCCCAGTCCCATGCTCTAATCAAAATAATTAAACAAAACTCCCCATGGTTGTTGTTGGTATGGACGGTACCCGTAGTTTCGGGCCAGCCGTGGAGTGTGCTTGTTGGTGGTTGGGGGAGTATAAACTTTACCATTCTATTTGGGAACCGCCTATAATGTGTGTAGCATTGAAGATATCGAGAACTCTTAGTTGTTATGTTGACAATGAAAGTATACCACTCAAAATATTATTCATCTCTATTTCAAAACTCGAGCTCTGGCACCTCTGCAAATCCCTGCTTCCCTCTGCGAAGGGCCTATCTATTTACTTTTATGATGAGTCATCATCCTCTTTTAAAAAGCACCAGTTGGAGAGCACCGTTGCCATTTGCATGCATTGCTATTAATTTACATTGAGTATGATTGTGACTGGATCTCTTTTACCATGAATTACAATGTCTAGTCAGTCCTTGATCTTCAGAGGTGCTCTGCATTTATGGTTTGCGGTCTCAAAAAGGGCTTGCGAGATACCATCTTGTTATATCATATTATGATTATTTTGAGAAAGTGTTGTCATCCGAGGTTTATTATTATTGCTCCCTAGTTGATTATGCCACTGATAGGAGTAAACATGAGACCTGAAAGTTATTGTGAATGTGGTTAGTCCATAATCTTTGCTGAAAACTTGAATGCTGGCTTTACATATTTGCAACAACAAGAGCAAACAAAGTTTGTAAAAGTTTTTCTTTATCACTTTCAGTTTGTCAACTGAATTGCTTGAGGACAAACAAAGGTTTAAGCTTGGGGGGTTGATACGTCTCCAACGTATCTACTTTTCCAAACACTTTTGCCCTTGTTTTGGACTCTAACTCCATGATTTAATTGGAACTAACCTGGACTGACGTTGTTTTCAGCAGAATTGCCATGGTGTTATTTTTGTGCAGAAATAAAAGTTCTCAGAATGACCTGAAAATCCACGGAGAATATTTTTGGAATATATAAAAAATACTGGCGAAAGAATCAAGACCAGGGGGCCCACACCCTGTCCACGCGGGTGGGGGCGCGCCCACCCCCTGGGCGCGCCCCTCTGTCTCGTGGGCCCCCTGATGCTCCACTGTCCTCAACCCCAACTCCATATATTCACTTTCGGGGAGAGAAAAATCGGAGAGAAGGATTCATGGCGTTTTATGATACGGAGCCGCCGCCAAGCCCTAAACTCTCTCTAGAGGGCTAATCTGGAGTCCGTTCGGGGCTCCGGAGGGTGGAGATCATCGCCGTCATCATCATCAACCTTCCTCCATCACAAATTCCATGATGCTCACCGCCGTGCGTGAGTAATTCCATCGTAGGCTTGCTGGACGCTGATGGGTTGGATGAGATTTACCATGGAATCGAGTTAGTTTTGTTAGGGTTTGATCCCTAGTATCCACTATGTTCTAAGATTGATGTTGCTATGACTTTGCCATGCTTAATGCTTGTCACTAGGGCCCGAGTGCCATGATTTCAGATCTGACCCTATTATGTTTTCATGAATATATATGAGTTCTTGATCCTATCTTGCAAGTCAATAGTCACCTACTATGTGTTATGATCCAGCAACCCCGAAATGACAACAATCGGGACCACTCTCGGTGATGACCGTAGTTTGAGGAGTTCATGTATTCACTAAGTGGTAATGCTTTGGTCCGGTACTCTATTTAAAGGAGGCCTTAAAATCTCTTAGTTTCCAATAGGACCCCGCTGCCACGGGAGGGTAGGACAAAAGATGTCATGCAAGTTCTTTTCCATAAGCACGTATGACTATATTCGGAATACATGCCTACATTACATTGATGAACTGGAGCTAGTTCTGTGTCACCCTATGTTATAACTATTACATGAGGAATCACATCCGACATAATTATCCATCACTGATCTAATGCCTACAAGCTTTTCACATATTGTTCTTTGCTTAGTTACTTTTCCGCTGCCACTGTTACAATCACTACAAAACCGCTACTGTTACTTTTGCCACCGTTACCGTTACTTCCATACTACTTTGCTCCTAAATACTTTGCTGCAGATATTAAGTCTTTTAGGTGTGGTTGAATTGACAACTCAACTGCTAATACTTGATAATATTCTTTGGCTCCCCTTGTGTCGAATCAATAAATTTGGGTTGAATACTCTACCCTCGAAAACTGTTGCGATCCCCTATACTTGTGGGTTATCAACCCCACCCCCCCGCCCCGCGAAGCCGTATATGTAGGGGTTTGAGGTGCAGATACGGGTCAAAACCCTATCCCCCCGGCCGTCGTGTTCCACCGCGATTCCCCACTCTCTCCCTCACATTTCTCACTGCTGGTGAGCCCTCTTCAGCCTCCAAACTCCATGTGGGTCCGAATGTGGAACTCCGGCCGCAGCTCCGGCCGCAGCGGTGAACCCGAGTGTCACATCCCTAGTCAGTGCTTGCATTAGGACTAGCTAGAGTGTGCATCATGTTTAATCTTTCCAGAAACTTGAAATGGGGATGACAGAAACCCCAGCACCCCTCTTCTTTCAACTAGGGTTTAATAAAATCTTTTGCAATGTACCCAAAATGCCTTTCAAAAATGTTCATCATCTTTGCCTGGGTCTCAAACCTTTGACAAAAATGGTGCACAATTTTCTAGGACATCCCAAGGTCACTGGATTAATTCATATTGTATTTGCATTTGGGCATTTAAATGCTATAAAGTATTTCAAATGCTCAAATAATACCAAACTAAAATGTTCCATGCTAGATATATTCCAAATAGTGGGCATGTGCAGTTTTGTGTTTTTTGGAGATGCCTAAGTATTTTAATTAATGCAACAAACCTACAACAATAAAAATAAAACAGAAACAACTGGAACTCACCTGCTTGGCCAAACCCACGCCCCGGCCCACCTGGCGGCCCAGCACTGTGCTGGCCCGTGCCGGCTAGCTGCTTCGTCCCTGCTAGGCAGGCAGGGAGGTGACGCCGACGAGCGCGAGCTCGCCATGGCGCCACCTGCTTGCCGCTTCACCGCGGGACGGGCTGGACGACCTCCACGTCGCGCCCCGAACCCCCAGGACACGTCCACTTCCCCTGCCACTCTCTCCTTCGCTTCCCTCCGCCATGGCCGACGCTGCCGCCGCCGTTCCGCCACCGTAGCCGTAGCCACCGTCGTCTCCGCGCCACCCGACCGTGTCTAAGAGCTCCGCCACCCTCCTCTCTGTCGAGCAGGCCGAGCCCCGAGCGCTTGCACGCTCTGCACCGCCTCCACCGACCCCGTCTTCGTCGACCACCGCGAGAGATCCCCTTCGCCGTCACCATCGCAGCAGGCCGTCCCCAACCTCGCCATCAGCTCCGTCGCAACCACCGTGAGCCTGGCCACCTCTCTATCCCCTCTGTTCTCCCTCTCGAGCCCCGTAGCGACTGCATGTAGCTCACCCGCACGCGCCGCCGCGGAGCTCATCGCCGACGAGACTCTGGCCACTCAACGGCCGCGCCACCTTGTCCACTAGCCCTACCACACCCCCAGGAGCCCAATGCACCACTCCACGTGCCTCGCCGTGCCTCCTAGCAACGAGCTCGAGCTCACCCGAGCTCCGGTAGCCGCCAAGGTCGTCGCCGGCGCCGTTTCCGGTGACCCCGAGGCCAACCACCACCACTGGACGCGGCTCACTCCCCGCATCACGTAGATGTGCTTCGCCGTCGTTTTTGTGGCCGGAGCACGAAACCCGCACCGCACCGCTGCGTCTGGCCTCGCCGGCAGCTAAACACCGGCCAGTTTGACCCCGCTGACCTCATTTGACCACGAGTGGGCCCAGTTTGACCCCCTGGGGTCAATGACAGGTGGGGCCCAGCCGGCTAATTAATCTAGGGTTAGCACTAATTGAAATTAGCTAAACTAATGACACTGACACACAGGACCCAGTGTCAGGTTTGACCTGGACCAGGCATGTTGACCAGCTGACGTCAGCATGAGGTCAGGCTGACGCAGTAAGTGTTTTTTGTGATTTAAATAAATCAGAAATGATTTATTTAATTCAGAAAATGCTTTAAACTTCAAAAAATCATAGAAATTAATCTATAACTCAGAATGAAATAATTTATATATGAAAAATGATCAGAAAAATCCAATATTTCCATTGGTACAGGTTTCATGCATGTTTAAGTAAGTTAACCTTGCTGTTCACATCAAAACATGATAATGCACTTTAATTAATAATAGTTTGGGCATGAATTTGAATCTTTGATTCAAATGAGCTCAAACTTTTCTGTTTATAGTTGCATTAGCTAAAAACACATTCATCTTGCCATGACATGAGCATGCATCATTTTGTTGCATTTGGTTGTGTTGTATCATCGGTGTTCTCCGTGGTTGGTTCTGCTCCCGAGGATACATCTGCGTATCCAACTGAAGAGCAGTACCCGACAACCAATCTGTCAGGCAAGCAACCCATTGATCATTCCGATACAAACCCATCTTCTCGCTCCTGCTCTCTTTTACTGCATTAAGGCAACAGTGTGTGAACTGATTTTTGCTGCGGTAGTTGAACCCCATTCCCTTGCATGACCTGTCATTGCCACAGTAAATAGTTGAAACCCACTAGCATGTGTAGGAGTTGATTGAGCCATGTGATGTGTTTCCTACCATGCTATTTAATTATGTTGCCTGCTATGCTTAGAGTTGTGTCAGGTCTGGTTCATCTAGTTGATGGATCAGAGTGAAATGATCATGTCCGGTAAAGAGAGTGAAGTGTGGAATATGCTTGGTAAAGGTATCGATGAAAGGCCAAGTAGGAGTACATGGTGGGTTGTTTCATTGGAACCATCCATAGGACCTGAGATCTGTATGTGTGATTTAAGATCAGCTACTGCCACACATTGGGATCCTTAATTGACTCTCTCAACTTATTAACTGCCCTTGTCCTATGTCCAGGAGTTGCAACTAGTTTCTGGTGTTTGTAGTATACTGGTGGTCGTGCACAGCGCTGACCCTCGGGGTGGGCTGTGATGCGGCAGGTACGTGGCACGGTGTACCGGTCGCCCGTTTGGTGATTCGGGAACCCTGTACACATCGTTTGGGGCCGTGAGCGACACCCCGGCCGGATCTCCCCATGGATGGAACCCAAATAGGCGATAAACCTGGACTAGGGACTTGTGTGGTTAGTCAGGTCATGGCCGACACCCTCGCCGGGCTTCCGCTTGAAGGTTGCCGAGTACATGTCGAGTAAACGGCAATAAGTGGTGGAAGCGTGTGTGAAGAAGTACACCCCTGCAGGGTTACCAATCTATTCGAATAGCCATTGTTCGCGGTTAAGGACCACTTGGTTGCTTATACAGTTCATAGACAAGTTAATGGTTACTCCTAAAAGTCTCAAGACTAGTGTGAGTGTCGTGGATGGCCCTTCGGTAGGATGACGGGAGAGGATCCACGGTAGTGTATTGTGGTGGTGAGTAGTGGACTCATGTGCGTAGTCTCATCTTGCAATCTGCTGAGAGTTGTAGAATAGGTTAGCCAAGAGTCAAAGCTGGCTTGCTGTAATAAACTCCACTACCCTTGTTGATAATGATGCATGTATGATAGGTTCTGTTGTAAGTCTTGCTGAGTACCTTTGTACTCATGTTTGCTTAATAAGTGTTGCAGAGGAGAACCCTGCCCCCTCTGATGGTTTCTACATAGACGTTGACGTCGACGAGTAGCTTGCTACCCAGACGGAGATCCTGAGCTTGTGAAGGGCCTTGTAGATAGTCAAGCTACACCAAGCCTGTTTTCTTTCCAAGTTGTCTATACTCACACAAGTTAGCTTCCGCTTGTGCTTGTATGCTTGTATGACTTGAGTGTTGGGTCATGTGACCCCTATCTGTATGGATATGTTATGTATGGCTCTTCGGAGCCTCTTAAATAAAGTACTTTGAGTCATAGAGTTCTGTTGTGATGCAATGTTGTATTTGCACATATTGAGCATATTGTGTGTATGTTATTAAAATGCTTGATATGTGTGGGATCCGACACCTAGTTGTTTACCCTTGGTAGCCTATCTTATAGGGAAATGCCTCCTAGTGCTTCCACTGAGCCTTGGTAGCTTGCTACTGCTCCGGAACACGTAGGCTGGCCGGCATGTGTCCTTCTTCGTTCATGTGTCTGTCCCTTAGGGGAAATGTCACGCGTTGTTCCTTTAAGTCCATGTAGCTTGCTACGACCTGGGTTCATACGGTTATGACCGACACGTTCGTTGCTGGGTCATGGATGCCCGTCTCTGTAATTTAGTGCCACTTTTGGTTTATAACTAGCCATCTCGGCCCGGGTTCTCTGTCATATGGATGCTAGCGACACTATCATATACGTGTGCCAAAATGCGCAAACGGTCCCGGGCCAGGTAAGGTGGCACCCGTGGGGACACTGTGCATGAGGCCGCAAAGTGATATGATGTGTTACAAGCTAGATCGGTGTGACTTAGGATCGGGGTCCTGACAGTGTTGGCATCAGAGTCGGACTTCCTGTAGGTTCTTCAAGCCAAAATGGTCGATGTTGAGCCTAGAAAATTCTTAGTTATATGTAGGGGAATTGATTGTGGAAGGGAACGCAAGGCTCTTTTTACTTCTTTACCTTATGCCCTTCTGATCTGAGTCAGCCTATTCTTTCTACGAGGGTTTAGGACTAGGCCTCTCATCTTTACTAGGTTCACGTGTTACTAATCCGTAGACTCTTAGGATTGTTGGTTTCAAGCCTCAGTTCAGTTTCTACCCTTCCAGTATGTTGATTAGTTGGACCGGAACCTTGATATGATGTTGTGGAGTGGCTATGCTATCATTTGTATGATGTCTCAAAATCTTTTTTGAGCATTTACAATTGTTATGCTGCCCGATTTCTTCCAGAAATTCTAATGCCTTTGCATTATTTCGTGTTTCAGATGTCTGACCGCACCCCTCACCAGATGGTCTGTTTGACCCGGTGCATTAATGTGCCAGGTCACACGGCCATGTTGGTCCATGTATTGACCGAGACGGGCTACCATTGGTATCCTGAGTACACTGTGGAGGAACAGTACCGGGATTTCAACCAGAGTCAGTACTTCTGCACAGTCCGGATATACCCTTCATATCCCGGAGCTACCGACTCCATCCATTGGACGTATGGACTCGGGGTTACCATCGAGATGGCAGTGCAGGATGCCGCTAACTCGATGATGACTATCATCCGGGCTAGGCATGCCCTGCTGCTGAACACTGAGTTCCGCTACATGCCAGCCTCACTTCGTGGAGAGGAAGGCTACTACACCGGTCTGTATACTGATGCCGCTCATGAGGAGCCACTACTTCAGACTACCACTCAGATGCTGGAGGATAGGGACCGTGAGGTCCGTGCCCTCCGGATGGATCTTTATAACACTCGAGCCGCCCACTGGGCCGCTCTGACACGGCTTGCACCTGCCGTGCAGGCCGAATATCTGGATATGTGGGATTTGTACCCCGTGCAGACTCGTTTGTCCAATCGTATAGATTGGCGTGACGTTGGGGGTATTACACCTCCAAGTGGGCGTCGGTTACCACCAGCAGCGGGACCGAGGCCGCATCCGTGTCCCTTTGGTCCACAGCCTTCAAGTGCTCGAGAGTTTCCAGATCCACATGTTCCACTTCTAGGCTACGGGGGTAATCTTTACGAAGATTACTACGTGAATATCTGAGTTAGACCGTGGCAGTAGTAGTATCGTAGTAGTTGTATTTCCACAGTCCTGCGTGTCTTGTGGAATACAGTATGACTTAGGCTGTGTTTGGTTGAGCTGCAGATTCTCGAAAAGCTGCTGTGGAAAAGCTGCTATGAAAAAGCTGCTGTGAAAAGCTGTTGTGAAAAAGCTGGAAGCTGTTTGGTTGAAACGGATATTTGGCTGAAACGACTGTGAAACAATGGTGGCATTGATGGGTAAATACTACTCGGTTTTAGGGGACAAGCAAAAATGATTGGTTTAGAAGCTGAGAAGCTGAAAAGTTGGGATATTTCAGCTTCAAAATTTACACTACAAAGAAGCTGCAGATTCTCAAAAGCTGCTTTGTAAATTTACCCCTTTGGTTCAGCTTATGGCTTTTGGACCCAGAAGTTGGAAGCTGAAGCCGAACCAAACACAGCCTTAGTGTGTACTGAGTTCTGGAGGCGTAGATAAATAATGTATAGGAGCTTGGAGTTCCTCTAATGAGATGTATCGTCTTTCACCGCAGTTGTACTTTAGCCTTGGCTTGTACTGAACTATGTATGGTGTATGACCAATGGTGTATATATGGCAGTTTCTATATTACCATGTCGTACAGATGAACATCTCTGCATTCCGTGTCATCCATTACATTCTGCACTCCTATGTCAAAGTTTTGCCATCCTTGTCTAAACCGTTGTTTTGTTTTCCTAGGATGGTCAACACTCGCAGCACTCCTGCTGCTCAGGAGCAGGGTGAGGCCAGTGGGGCTAGGGATGCGAATCTGCCTCAACCACCCTCCTTGGCTGAAGTTATGCCGGAAGTAGAAAGGAACAAAAGGGAGACTAACCGTCTGCTGGAACACATAGAGCAGAATACTGCCTTTCGCTAGAGGAATGACGTGGTGTCTATTAATGACTTTATCAATATGTGCCCACCTAAGTTCCATCATTCGGCTGAACCTCTTGATGCGGATGACTGGCTTCGCAGTATCACCCACAAGCTACATTCTGCCCGTGTGGCCGAAGCTGATAAGGTTACCTACGCCGCCTACCATCCTGAGGGCCCTGCTAGCCTTTGGTGGGAAAACTATGAGGCTATGCGTCCTGCTGGCCAAATTACCACTTGGACAGAGTTCAGCGAGGCTTTCCGTGAACATCACATTCCGGAAGGTCTCATGGATTGCAAGCGGGAGGAATTTTGCAATTTCACGCAGGGCAGGCTAACCGTGGATGCCTATAGTCGCGAGTTTGGCAACTTGCCACAGTATGCTCCCAAAGAAGTGTCCACCGACGCGAAGAAGCAGGCGAGGTTCCGCAAGGGACTCAGCCCTGAACTTCGCCGAGATCTATGTCTGCACGAGTGCACCTCTTTCCAGAAGCTAGTGAACAAAGCCATCAGTGCTGAGACAGGTCAGACTGATTTTGAAGCCACACACAAGCATCCTCGTGACTTTGGTTCCTCATCCGGCTTTGGCTCTCACAAGCGCCGTGTGTGGGTTCCAAACACAGCCCTGCCACCCAGGTTCACTGCGAGGCCATCCTATGATGCGCCTCGCCCAATCCAGCAGTATGCACCGCCCAAGACTTATGGAGGACCTTCTGCCAACACCGCCCCAAGGTGAACTATGTCAACCCAGCAGTATGCACCGCCCAAGACTTATGGAGGACCTTCTGCCAACACCGCCCCATGCACTGGCACTGTGACATGCTTCAAGTGCGGAGAACCATGCCACTACATGTGAGAGTGTCCACAGAACCAGCCAGGAAGGTCCGTTGGCCGTGGTAAGCCAACAGGCAAGGTGAACTATGTCAAGCCAGTCCCCACTGCTCGTGGTCATGTCAACTATGTCTCTGCTGAGGAAGCTTATGAGGATCCTAACGTCGTCCTTGGTACACTTCTTGTTAACTGCCATTCTGCATTTGTTCTTTTCGATACTGGAGCATCTCATTCATTCATGTCTGAGAGCTATGCTCTAATGCACAACATGACTTTTTGTGACATGCCCACTTCCATGGTTATTCAAACTCCTGGTTCGAAATGGCAAACTTCTAGAGTAAGCCATGGGAATGAAATCCTTGTCGATAGACTTGTCTTTCTTGCTTCTCTAATAGCTCTCAAGTTCTCGGACATAAACATCATCTTGGGTATGGACTAGATGACAGATCATTATGCTAAGATTGATTGTTACACTAGGACTGTTCAACTTAGACACCCATCCGGTAAGACAGTCAATGTTTTGGCCCGAATGGCTGAGCGTCAGCTTTACTCTCTTAATGCCAGCCCTCTACCAGAACTCGAAGATATCCCAGTAGACCGTGACTTTCCGGATGTCTTTCCAGAAGAACTGCCAGGTGTTCCACCTGACAGAGATGTAGAGTTCGTGATAGATCTTGTTCCAGGAACTGTCCCAATCTCTAGGAGGCCCTATAAGATGACACCTTTAGAACTAGCTGAGCTTAAGAAACAACTTGATGAGTCCTTGAAAAGGGTTTCATCTGTCCTAGTTCTTCTCCTTGGGCTTGTCCCGTCCTCTTCGTCAAGAAGAAGGATGGAACGGATCTGATGGTTGTAGATTATCGACCTGTCAATCTGGTCACCATAAAGAACAAGTATCCGCTCCCCAGGATCAACGACCTGTATGATCAGCTCGCTGGATCCTCAATCTTTTCCAAAATGGATTTGAGGTTGGGCTACCATCAAATCAAAATCAAGAACGGGGACATTCCCAAGCTGGCCTTTGTTACTCGTTATGGCCAATACGAGTACACCGTCATGTCCTTCGGGTTAACCAATGCCCCAGCCACTTTCTCCCGGCTAATGAATTCTATATTCATGGAGTACTTGGATAAATTCGTCGTGGTATACCTCGATGATATACTCATTTACTCCAAGAGCAAGGAAGATCATGTTGAGCATCTAAGGCTGGTATTGACGAAACTTCGAGAGCACCGCCTCTATGCCAAATTCTCCAAGTGTGAATTTTGGTTGCCAGAAGTGACCTATCTAGGCCATGTAATCTCTGGTAAGGGTATTGCTGTCAATCCCGAGCGAGTTCAGGCCATCCTTGATTGGACTCCACCTGAATCGGTCAAGCAAGTTAGGAGTTTCCTTGGCTTAGCGAGCTATTGCCGACGCTTCGTCGAGAATTTCTCCAAGGTTACTAAACCTCTAACTGAACTCCTCAAGAAAGATAAAAAGTTCGAGTGGACCCCACAGTGCGAGTCCAGCTTTCAGGAATTGAAAAGACGCTTGACATCTGCTCCCGTACTGGTACCACCAGACTTTTCCAAGGACTTTGTTATCTATTGCGACGCCTCGCGACAAGGACTAGGTTGCATACTCATGCAAGATCGTCAAGTGATTGCTTACGCATCTCGACAGTTACGTCCACACGAGGATAACTATCCTACACATGATCTAGAGCTTGCAGCTGTAGTCCACGCACTCAAGACATGGCGACATTACCTTCTTGGTAATCGCTGTGAAATCTTCACGGATCACCAAAGTCTGAAATACACCTTCACCCAACCGGATCTGAATCTCAGGCAAAGACGTTGGGTTAAGTTGCTCACAGATTACGACTTAGGAATCACTTAAACCCCTGGGAAGGCCAATGTCATGGCTGACGCACTAAGTCATAAGTCTTATTGTAACAATCTGATGTTACAACAAGGGCAACCACTTCTCCACGAGGAATTTCGTAACCTTAACCTTCACATTGTTCCTCGAGGATTCCTTTCCACCTTGGTGGCGAAACCTACCCTTATGGATCAAATCATAGCTGCCCAGCGGTATGACAGAGGAATATCTCGGATCAAGGAGAACATTGCTAGCAGAGTTGCTAAAAGTTTCTCTATGGATGATCGAGGTGTTGTCTACTTCAAGAACCGCTTGGTGGTTCCCAAGAAACAACAACTACGGCAGTTGATCCTTAAGGAGGCTCATAAATCTCCTCTCACGATTCATCCCGGTAGTACCAAAATGTATCAGGACCTACGCCAGAGGTTCTGGTGGACTAGGATGAAGAGAGAAATCGCTGAGTTCATTGCTGTCTGGGATGTTTGCCGTCGAGTTAAAGCAGAGCACTAACGGCCTGCTGGCACCCTTCAACCTTTAGCTATTCCTGAATGGAAATGGGATAAGATCGGTATGGACTTCATTACCGGGTTTCCCAGGACCAGGAAAGGGAATAATGCTATCTTCGTCGTTATCGACCGCCTCTCCAAAGTAGCCCACTTCCTGCCTGTTCGAGAGAGTATAACCGCTAGCCAGCTAGCAGACTTGTATATCTCTCGAATAGTATCTCTTCATGGTGTGCCATTGGAGATTAACTCAGACCGTGGAAGTCTTTTCACCTCTCGATTTTAGGAAAGTTTCCAAAATGCTATGGGGACTCGTCTCTCTATTAGCACCGCTTTTCATCCTCGGTCAAGTGGTCAAGTAGAACGAGTCAATCAAATTCTGGAGGATATGCTCCGAGACTCTGTCATCTGTTTCGGTATGGATTAGGAGAAGTGTCTTCCATTCGCTGAATTCGCTTACAACAATAGTTATCAAGTTAGCTTGGGCAAGGCTCCCTTTGAAGTTCTGTATGGACGAAGGTGTCGAACGCCTCTTAACTGGTCAGAAACTGGGGAAAGACAATTCTTTGGTCTGGATATGATCCAGGAAGCAGAAGAGCAAGTTCGCATCGTTCGTGAGAAATTGAAAACAGCCCAATCTCACGAGAAGAGCCAATATGATCGTCATCATAAGGCTCTGACTTACAAAGTCGGTGATAAGGCTTACCTTCGGGTTACTCCTCTTAAGGGAACCCATCGCTTCGGTATCAAAGGAAAATTGTCTCCTCGTTACATTGGTCCTTTCCGCATTCTTGCCAAATGAGGAGAAGTTTCCTACCAATTGGAACTACCCCCAGCATCTTTCCAGAGTTCATGATGTCTTCCACGTCTCTCAACTCAGCCGTTGCTTCTCGGATCCTATCTGCGGAGTGGACCACGAAACGCTTGATCTCCAGGACAATCTTACATATCGAGAATACCCCGTTCATATTCTTGATCAAACCGAGCATACCACTCGACGTCATAATATCAAGTTTCTCAAGGTTCAATGGTCACACCATTCCGAGAACGAAGCTACTTGGGAAAGGGAGGATCCTCTTCGACTTGAGTAACCCACCCTTTTTCCGGAGGAACCTGAATCTCGGGACGAGATTCTTTTGAGTGGGGGTGAGTTGTCACATCCCTAGTCAGTGCTTGCATTAGGACTAGCTAGAGTGTGCATCATGTTTAATCTTTCCAGAAACTTGAAATGGGGCTGACAGAAACCCCAACACCCCTCTTCTTTCAACTAGGGTTTAATAAAATCTTTTCCAATGTACCCAAAATGCCTTTCAATAATGTTCATCATCTTTGCCTTGGTCTCAAATCTCTGACAAAAATGGTGCACAATTTTCTAGGACTTCCTAAGGTCACTGGATTAATTCATATTGTATTTGCATTTGGGCATTTAAATGCTATAAAATATTTCAAATGCTCAAATAATCCCAAACTAAAATGTTCCATGCTGGATATATTCCAAATAACGGACATGTGCAGTTTGGTGATTTTTGGTGATGCCTAAGTATTTTAATTAATGCAACAAACCTACAACAATAAAAATAAAACAGAAACAACTGGAACTCACCTGCTTGGCCAAACCCACGCCCCGGCCCACCTGGCGGCCCAACACTGTGCTGGCCCGTGCCAGCTAGCTGCTTCGTCCCCACCAGGCAGGCAGGGAGGTGACGCCGACGAGCGCGAGCTCGCCATGGCGCCACCTGCTTGTTGCTTCACCGCGGGACGGGCTGGACGACCTCCACGTCGCGTCCCGAACCACCTGGACACGTCCACTTCCCCTGCCACGCTCTCCTTCGCTCCCCTCCGCCATGGTCGACGCTGCCTCCGCCGTTCCGCCGCCGTAGCCGTAGCCACCGTCGTCTCCGTGCCGCCCGACCGTGTCTAAGAGCTCCGCGACCCTCCTCTCCATCGAGCAGGCCGTGCCCCGAGCGCTCGGACGCTATGCACCGCCTCCACCGACCCCGTCTTCGTCGACCACTGCCAGAGATCCCCTTCACCGTCACCGTCGCAGCAGGCCGTCCCCGACCTTGTCGTCAGCTCCGTTGCAACCACCGTGAGCCTGGCCACCTCTCTATCCCCTTTGCTCTCCCTCCCGATCCCCGTAGCGACTGCATGTAGCTCACCCGCACGTGCCGCCGTGGAGCTCGTCGCCGACGAGACTCCGGCCACTCAACGGCCGCACCACCTTGTCCACTAGCCCTACCGCACCCCCAGGAGACGAACACACCACTCCACGTGCCTCGCCGTGCCTCCTAGCGACGAGCCCGGGCTCACCCGAGCTCCGGCAGCCGCCAAGGTCGTCGCCGGCGCCATTTCCGGCGACCCCGAGGCCAACCACCACCACCACTGGACGGGGCTCACTCCCCGCATCACGTAGATGTGCTCCGCCGTCGTTTTGGTCGCCAGAGCACGAAACCCGCACCGCACCGCCGCGTCTAGGCTCGCCGACGGCTAAACGCCAGCCAGTTTGACCCTGCTAACCTCATTTGACCACGGGTGGGCCCAATTCGACCCCCTGGGGTCAATGACAGGTGGGGCCCAGCCGGCTAATTAATCTAGGGTTAGCACTAATTTAAATTAGTTGAACTAATAACACTGACACGCAGGACCCACTGTCAGGTTTGACCTGGACCAGGCCTATTGACCTGCTGATGTCAGCATGAGGTCATGCTGACGCAGTAAGTGTTTTCTGTGATTTAAATAAAACAGAAATGATTTATTTATTTCAGGAAATGCTTTAAACTTCAAAAAATCATAGAAATTAATCTATAACTCAGAATGAAATAATATATATATGAAAAATGATCAGAAAAATCCAATCTTTCCATTGGAACTGGTTTCGTGCATGTTTAAGCAAGTTAACCTTGATGTTCACGTCAAAACATGATAATGCACTTTAATTAATAATAGTTTGGGCATGAATTTGAATCTTTGATTCAAATGAGCTCAAACCTTTCTGTTTATAGTTGCATTAGCTGAAAACACATTCAGCTTGCCATGTCTTGAGCATGCATCATATTGTTGCATTTGGTTGTGTATTGATTGTATCATCGGTGTTCTCCATGGTAGGTTCTGCTCCCAAAGATACATATGTGTGTCCAACTGAAGAGCAGTACCCGACAACCAATCTGTCAGGCAAGCGACCCATTGATAATTCCGATACAAACCCATCTTCTCGCTCCTGCTCTCTTTTACTGCATTAAGGCAACAACATGTGAACTGCTTTTTGCTGCGGTAGTTGAACCCCATTCCCTTGCATGACCTGTCATTGCCACAGTAAATAGTTGAAACCCACTAGCATGTGTAGGAGTTGATTGAGCCATGTGATGTGTTTCCTACCATGCTATTTAATTATGTTGCCTGCTATGCTTAGAGTTGTGTCAGGTCTGGTTCATCTAGTTGATGGATCAGAGTGAAATGATCGTGTCCGCTAAAGAGAGTGAAGTGTGGAATATGCTTGGTAAAGGTATCGATGAAAGGCCAAGTAGGAGTACATGGTGGGTTGTTTCATTGGAACCATCCATAGGACCTGAGATCTGTATGTGTGATTTAAGATCAGCTACGACCACACATTGGGATCCTTAATTGACTCTCTCAACTTATTAACTGCCCTTGTCCTATGTCCTGAGCTTGTGAAGGGCCTTGTAGATAGTCAGGCTACACCAAGCCTGTTTTCTTTCCAAATTGTCTGTACTCAGACAAGTTAGCTTCCGATTGTGCTTGTATGCTTGTATGACTTGAGTGTTGGGTCATGTGACCCCTATCTGTATGGATATGTTATGTATGGCTCTTCGGAGCCTCTTAAATAAAGTACTTTGAGTCATAGAGTTCTGTTGTGATGCAATGTTGTATTTGCACATATTGAGCATATTGTGTGTATGTTATTGAAATGCTTGATATGTGTGGGATCCGACACCTAGTTGTTTACCCTTGGTAGCCTATCTTACAAGGAAATGCCTCCTAGTGCTTCCACTGAGCCTTGGTAGCTTGCTACTGCTCCGGAACACGTAGGCTGGCCGACATGTGTCCTTTTTCGTTCATGTGTCTGTCCCTTAGGGGAAATGTCACGCGGTGTTCCTGTAAGTCCATGTAGCTTGCTACGACTTGGGTTCATACGTTGATGACCGACACGTTCGTTGCTGGGTCATGGATGCCTGTCTCTGTAATTTAGTGCCACTTTTGGTTTATAACTAGCCATGTCGGCCCGGGTACTCTGTCATATGGATGCTAGCGACACTATCATATATGTGTGCGAAAATGCGCAAACGGTCCTGGGCCAGGTAAGGTGGCACCCGTGGGGATACCGTGCGTGAGGCCGCAAAGTGATATGATGTGTTACAAGCTAGATCGGTGTGACTTAGGATCGGGGTCCTGACACCGAGCGTGAGCGGTGTGTCCGCGCGGACGCTGCGAGAAAGCACGCAGCAAGGAGGTGGGCGAACCAGGGCCTCGAGCCGACGGCAAGGCTCCTACGTCGCGAGACGGAGGAGTACGACCGCCGGCACGGGCGGTCGCCCTCCTCGGCCCCGGGCTCTTCCTCCGCCACGAGGGGCCCTTCCAGCGCGACGCTTATCCCGTGAAGAGGGAATGGTCGGAGGAGCTGGAGGACCGCAAGCTCATCGCCGTCAAGTAGGAGCCAGAGGAGATCGAGCACCAAGGCGTCGTCAGGATCGAAGATTTCATGGCTGATGTCGACGCGGTCGTGGCCGCCTTTGTCGAACGGAGCTTGCACGAGGAGTAGGAGCGACACCGCCACGACGAGGAACTTGAAGACCTCGTGCTCAAGGAGGAGGTCGCGGCCAACCTTGACACGAAGGACAAGGACGACGAGTGGCGGCGCATCCGCGAGGAGCAGAGGGAGAAGTTCATCGATCTCGTCAGCTCCGACAAGGACTAAGCTCCTCCACCGCATTGTCCTCGGCCCGAGCTCGTCCATTTTGGTACATTGACCTCAGCCTCGCTGCCGCGAGATTTCCTCCCCCTCTAGTAGTAGTAGTAGTAGTAGTAGTAGTATTAGTTGTTGTAGTAGTAGTAGTAGTAGTAGTAGAATGTAGTATGTATGATCACGTAGTATGTGATGAACTATGAATGATCATGTAGTATGTGATGAACTAGTGTGGTTGCAATTTCTCTCGCAGAAGTTTTTTTCAAATTATAAAGTTTCATATACAGGGTCTATTCTGCCACGCACGATTTTGACCCACAAAGCATATCTTCGTCGAACAGTAAATGCCTTATGCGGGTTGGCATTATACGGGGTCTGCTAGAGATGCTCTTAGCGGTATGATGGTTGTCCATGCGAGATTATTGGTGGCAGGTCATGTGTTCGAAACACACCACCTTTTCCATTGTATTTTTTACTTTATTCGAAGGGCCCAGTACGTGAATAAAAAAATTCCAAGGTTTTTCTGCAAATCTACAATACGAGACCTGTTACAGTGGATGATAGGAGGCCCTAGCGATGCAGGCGTGCCATCACTAGTAGAAAAACGACTTTACGTGAGCCCCATTAGTGTCGGTTTGTTAATAGCCCGGTACTAATGTGACCATTAGTCCCGGTTCCAATGGCTAGGAGCGGCCAGCATTAGTACCGGTTCGTGGCGTGCTTTTAGTCCCAGTTAGTGTCACGAACAAGGACTAAAGGGGCGGTGGTAGGCTTGTGTCAGGCATGGTCCCCCACTAGCGCATTTAGTACCGGTTTATGTCACGAACCGGTACTAGAGGTGCAACTTTATTCCAAGTTTGTCTAACCAACCGGGACTAAAGGTATCACTATATATAGTGCTTTGTCCAGCCGGAGCGTAAGCTCTCTGTTTTTCCGCTCCACTCTGTTTTCTTCCCCTCTTGCTCGATCTCACCTCCATTTGTGGGTTTTAGTTTGGGAGTAATTATATGTGGTAGTTTATTTGACTTATATGCAATTTGAGCTCAAATTAACTTCTTAGTTCGCACATGTAGGTGTGTTTTACTTAGTGCCTTCCCGTCTCTGTCCTAACCACCGTCGATCACCCGCACAGTCCCGTCGCTAGCACCACCTTGGTGAGCCTCTTGTTCTTACCCTTCTTATAAAAAAATCATGTTTATGTCATTTAGATAGTTACTAGTAAAATCATGTTTCTTACCCATACGTTGTTTGTTATACATAGTGGCATGGTTTTTATATCCGTCCCCTTCGGCCCTCGTCCGGTTTATGATTCGGATGTGTTATATTCTCTTTTATAACTATTTGTTTCATTTTGTGTTTATGACAATTCTGCCCATGAAGTTGACATAGATATTTTTATCTAGGAGGTATGTGAACTGGAAATTGTAACCGAACCTCTTGTCGAGAAGTTAAATTTAGTTGAAAAAGAAAATGAGTATTTGAAAGAAAAATGGAAAAGAATTGAAGAAGGAAAGATGAAACTGGAGTTGTATGTTGCTGATGTCGTCGATGATCACAAGATCAAGATGGATGCAATGCGCTTGAAGATTAGAAAGGTTAGAAAATATGCCATTGATAATGAGGCTTGGTATCATTATGTTGTTGGATCAATTGTTACCTTAGTTGCGATCTTGACCGCGTTTGTTGTTACATTTAAATGCTTTAGCTAGAGAGTTTGTATGTTGTTTTATGAGAATATGTGTGTATGGACTTTATCTATGAACTTGTATTAACTTGGTCTTTTCGGTGTTGTGTAATAAAGATGAGTCGGCAATGGATGTACGATGACTGATGCTCTCCCCAGTTCATTAATGGCATGCATACTTTTCTGCTTGCGGCTGAGTCAAACAAGCGGACGGATGGTTTTATGTATTGTCCATGTGTTGTTTGTAAGAATGATCAAAATTACTCTACCTCAAGAACCATTCACGTCCACTTGTTTACGTCTAGTTTCATGTTTGGCTATAACTGTTGGACTAAGCACGGAGAAAGAGGGGTTCTAATGGAAGAGAATGAAGAAGAAGAGGATGATGACACCTATCCTAACCATGGGTTCCCCAAATACGATGGTACTACAATGGGGGAAGAAGCTGAGCCGGCAATGGGGGAAGAAGCTGAAGAGAGGCATCAGATGACCTCGCTGATGATCTTGGTCGGGCCATTGCCGATGCAAAGAGAAATTGTGCAAGTGAAAATGAGAAGCTGAAGTTGCAGTGCATGTTAGAGGATCACAAGAAGTTGTTGTACCCAAATTGCAAAGATGACAAGAAAAATTGGGTACCACACTGGAATTGCTGCAATGGAAAGTAGAGAATGCATGAAGATTAGAAAGTTCATGATAATGTTAAAGAAGATGTTTCCAAAGGACAACGAATTGTCCGACGATACGTACGAAGAAAAGATGGTTGTATGCCCTCTAGGATTAGAGGTGCATAAGATACATGCATGCCCTAATGACTGAACCCTCAACCGTGATGAATACAAGGATTTGAATGCATGCCCGTTATGCAGTGCATTGCGCTATAAGATCAGCCACGATGACCATGGTGATGTTGAGGGCGAGTGCCCCAGGAAGAATATTCCTGCCAAGGTGATGTGGTATGCTCCTATGATAGCACGGTTGAAACGTTTGTTCCAAAACAAAGAGCATGCCAAGTTGATGAGATGGCACGAAGAAGACCGTAAGAAAGACGAGAAGTTGAGAGTACCCGATGACGATTCACAGTGGAGGTGTCGATGTACTAAAGTTCGGGCCCTTTTAGCACCCCCATACTTGTGCACAGGCAGTCGTAGCCATGCTCGCGGAAAGGCCCGATGGGGGCGATCGAGGATAGATGCAAGGTGAGGAGGAGCAGCCAAGCCAGAGAGCAGAAAACGAGCTAGACGTCCGACAAGATCCTCGTCGGGACGGCTCGTGAAATCCCGGCAAGACCCTTGCCGAGCACCAACAAAAGCACCACCCTCGGGGTTGAGAGGTCTGACATCATCGACAACGTTAAGGCCAAGACCCGGGGGTATGCGCGTAGTGGCGTGCAGATCTCTGTGAAGGCCAGAAGACGAGGTACCTTGCAAGATCCTTGCTGGAGGCATTTGTGAGCCCCTGGCAAGATCCTTGTCGGGGACGTCGGCAAGATCGCGGCAAGGCTCCGCCACCCCGTCACCGCTCCAACACAGTAGCTGGCCTGTCAGCATAGCAGACGCCTGCGTGGTGGCACGCTAATCTTCGCGAAGATCCTGCCACCTCTCCAGCACAACAGCTGGCTAGCTAACTTGGCGCTGCATGCCTCGTCGGCAGGGACGTGTGTCAACACGGACCGGGGCGACAATGAACGGGATGGGTTCTACTCCCATCCCCGATAAAGCTAGAGGGCACGTAAGCAACACATTGAATGCGTTTGTCCTAAGGCGCCGATGATAAACATAGACATTGTAGCTACTTTACACCTCCTGTATGCCACTGTGGCAGCCCTTTGGACAAATAAAAGGAGGCCCACCGTGTACTGGAGGAGGATTCGATCTTTTGAACCTCTGGGCCCAGCTTGCATGCAGAGCAGCGAGCCGAAGCTCAAGAACGCAGAATATACACTCAAGCAGGACTAGGGTTTTACGCTTCTGAGCGGCCCAAACCTGGGTAAAAATTTGTCGTGTTGATCATTAGATCCGCTCTTTGCTCTACCCCTCTTCTCTGCCAAACAGCAGAAGGGATCCACGTGACCCTGTAGGTGTCGCCCTACGCCGACATCTTCGATGCACCAAGTAGGGGCGGAGAGTTTTGGAAAACCGATCTAGCTGTTAGCGCATCTTCTCCTCGGTCACCATGGCTCCCAAGAAGAAGGGAATCACGGTGATTGGTTCGTCTAGAGCCGGTCTGCCCGCGCCACTCCAAGCGCCTAGCCGTGCTACCTACGGGCGGCGCGACGACTTCCAGTCTGCCTCGTCGGCACCCGCATTGCGGTCCTCTCAGGTCGTGCGCGACCAGTGGCGCCGCGACATTGGAGACCCCGGGCCCACCGCGGGAAGAGCCCCCAGCATCGTTCTAGAGATGCATAAGGCTGGCAAGAACTAGTGAGCCGCGAGGGTTCTAGAGATGCATAAGGCCAGAAGGTTCCCTCGCATACAAGTTTGCCAGGGGACGATAGGGAGTGTGGACGCCAACAGGCGTCGCTCGAGGAGACATCTTGCGAGGAAGAATACAGCGGCAAAAAGCTAAGTCGCAAAACTTCGAGCAAATATCTTTTAAATATCAGGTCATTTTCCTCGAGTGGTCTCGGTTCTTGTATAGGAAAACCTACACGTGAAGGAACCTTGTCGGGATTGGTTGCGCCCTTGCTCCATTTCGAGTCCGCTCAACGGCTCAAGTGGCTGCACTAGAAACGGCTAGGTGCCTTCCCGACAATGACACCCCCAGCGGGCTGCTAAGGATCCGTCATCAAAGCGCTCGCAGCTAGGGTGCGCGCACCGGCAAGCCTTTCCCAATAACGCGTAGGGTGTGTACCGTACAAGGAGGAATCATACGAGGAAGATAGCATGCATTCAATTCAAAACATAGCAAGTTATATTACATTAACAGTTGTCGCGGTTTATAACTCAAACAAAATTGATTTGGGTATGGATCCATGCCGACAAGGGGAAGCGAAGCACCTAGTACCAGCGTTGGTCTTCCACCCTTGTGACATGGTCAACCAGGTTGACGACAGGCGTGATAAGCTCTTCAAGCGCCTTACGGTCCACACCTACCGGCAAGCTGTAATGGCTGAGGTCGAGGCCGGGGTTCCTGTATGCCACCTTGGTGAGCACCTTGAGGAGGGCACCCCGACAAAGATTCCGAGCCTCATTGGCCAGGTGAACCGCTCGGCGGCCGTGGAGTAGCTCCAAGGCGTCAAGGACGGCCTTGAAGAACATGGTCACCCTGGCGTTCTCGGTTATTGTGTCATCGTGAGAGAACCTGGCGCCCGGTATGCCCATGATGGATAGCTGCGTGGAGAGCCTCTCCGAGACGTCGACGAGGTGTGCGGTCCAAATATTTATGCCCTTCACGTAGTCTTCGTGTTCGGTGGTGACACTCTTGATCAGTGGCATCTCGTCCTTGAGTTCCTTGATCAGGGTCTTCTCGCGGGCCCTCCAGCTCGCGAGGGTTTCCTCCAGGGCGGTTAACTTCAGCTTCTGATCGGCAATGGAGTCGTTAGCCTCGGAGAGCAGCCTGATCTTGTCAGACATGGTGACCTGCAAGTTTGTCAAGGTGTGGTCAGTCTTGTCCTTGTCGCTCTTGAGCATTGTCATTTCCTTGTTGTGCTTCTCTAGCTCCACCTCCAGCTCCTTCACCTTGCCGATCAGCTCGTTCTTGGCGGCCTCTGCGGCTTCGGAAGCATCAACGGCCTCCTTCAGCTTACCGGCATGATCCAGTACTAGAGCGGCGAGCGCATCTTTGTGTTTCTGCTCCAGTTCATGGGTCCGCTACACAACAAGCTTCTCGATTTCTTCATCCTTGCCGCAGAGCTTGGCGAAAGGCGCCTCCTCATGAGCGACAAGGTCTTCTTCTTGGGCGTTAAGTAAGACGCGACGCTCCCTTAGATCACCGTCCTCCTTAGCAGTTCGTGCAGTGGCTTCCTCCTGGGCCTTCTTGATTGCTTCAGGAGGAGCTCATTCCAGCAATGACTTAGCTACTCCTGGCTGGTCTGCAAGTCCTGCTGGGCCTCCGTGAACTAGATCCGCGTCTTCTTAAACCGCTCTTGGAAGCCCACCTCCGCCGCGTCGACGACCGCCGTCCTGGAGTCCAGCTTCTCCTTGCGGCCACGGTAAAGTGCTTGAAGCTTCTGGAAGTTGCTACTCATGGCTTGAAGGAGCTGGTCCTCCTTGGAATTGCCACTGCTGGTGCTTCGATCATCGACAACCTCAAGCCTGGCGACGACGATGACTTCTTCATCAAAAACCTCCCCCTCGGCAGGTGCTCCGGTGCTTGCCACTCCTGGGATGGTGAAAAACAGATCCTCACCAACCTTCACGTATCTGCTTGAGCTGGGGGCCTCAGAGGCTGTGGTTGGTCGTCGGCTACGGTCACCCCGGCAGCCGAGGGCTCCGGGACCGATGCAGCGCCAGGCGCTCCTGAGGCAGGTACGCCATCAGTATGGTCGCCGGTCCCCTTGCTGGCCTCCCCGGCAGATCCCTCTGCAGCCTCTTCATGTGCCCCCTTGGCAGCCTCGTCGGCAGTAACCTTGGCGGCCTCATCGCCAGCAACCTTCTCGACTGCAGCAGCGGCATCCTTGGCGACCTCCTCGATGATGCCATCGACATCCATCTGGCCCACCGAGGAGAGGTTTGAAAACCTAGGAGGCGAAAAGGATGGAATCAAGATCGAAGTTCGAAGCAAAAAGAAATTTCACTAAGAAATTGGTCGAGATCAAGAACAGGGCGGCTTACCTGCGACGAGTTGGGTAGGAGTGTTTCCCTCCCCAGCGACGTTCGTTGCCGGGATGGAGCCGCCGACACCTGTGCTTTTCGTCTCTCCCTCCACACGCATGGTCGAGGGAGGGCCTTGCCGGGGATCTCTCCATTTCTCTGTGTGGTGTAGTGGTCGATGGAGGAGGCATGTTGGTGGCGGTCCTTGACGGCCCCTCCTATTGCCGCTCTTCCCCTGCAACCCCAGCAAGATTAATAGTGAAGGGACACGCCCAGGTGATCGCCAGCGGAAAATGGGTAATGAACTCACGCCGAGGGCTGAGCCGGGGCTGCGTCATGGGCTGGGGCCCGGGCTGATTGTGATCACCTCCATCACGCTCGAAGAACTTGCCGGGGCTCGTCGCCCGTTGAGGTTTTGGCTCTCTTCGCCATCCTATGTGCCAGTGTCTCCTTGTCTCTACAAGGGCCAAGACGAGGTCGAGTCATGCGAAATGACCAAGACGGAAATTCAAGAAAAAGAGAGGACAGTGGAGCAATTACTCATCCTGGCTCTCTTCATCCTCTTCCTCTAGTCTCCTCCTGTTCGGACTCATGCCAGAGAGGTTGTAATTGGCCTCTGGTATGGAGTCCGTATAGAGGGGTGGAGATGGAGGCCTGGGCCTCTTAGCCGTGGCGGGGGCGGCGGCCACCATTTCCTTTGCCGTCGAGGCCGCGCGCCTCGTATGGCGCACGGGTCGCGCCTGGGCCTCTTGCCGCTATGAGGCCTTGCCGGTCGCCCCCTTGGCGGGGATCTCTTCAGACGGGGAGGCTCGCCGCAATGGCCCGTTAGAGCCAGCACACCGGAGGACGCGCCTCCTCCCCTAGACTTGGGGCTCCTCGGGCAGCCCCTCTTCGTCCGTGTCGTCAGCCACTTCCTTGGAAGAAGAGCCCCCGGTGGCGGCGCCACTGTTCTCCCTGGTGGACTCCGCCTGCTTGGCAAAGTCTTCTTTGGCCCTGGACTCGCTTTCATGGAAGCCAGCGGTACCGGCCGCATCGGCAAGGGTTGCCTCTTCCGCCCTGCTGGTGATGTACGCCACCTCTTCGGCGGTGTGTCACAGACGAGTTGTTTTTCCTCACGAACGGGCTGCTCCGACAAGTTGTCGAAGAACTCTTACACCCCCACCTCATCTGGCTCGACCCAGCTCCGGTCAAGGCAGTGAGCTTCGAACACCGGCATCATACCAATGATGGAGGTCCGGGCGGAGTTATTCTACTTCTCGAGCTTGCGTTGTATTCCCTCGAAGAGGAAAGGGTGATGCAGCATAGTAGCGTAAGTATTTCCCTCAGTTTTTGAGAACCAAGGTATCAATCCAGTAGGATACCACGCATGACTCCCCCATACCTGCACAAACAAATAGGTACATCACAGCCAACGCGATAAGGGGCTGTCAATCCCTTCACGGTCACTTACGAGAGTGAGATCTGATAGATAGGATAAGATAATATTTTTGGTATAGAAACGGAAAGTAAATAAAGCAAATAAGCAATGGCAACAGAAATTGGCTAGTTGACGGGAAAGTAATATGAGAAGGATAGACCCGGGGGCCATAGGTTTCACTAGTGGCTTCTCTCATGATAGCACAATTCTACGATGGTTGAACAAATTACTGTCGAGCAATTGATAGAAAGCACATAGTTATGAGAATGTCTAGGCATGATCATTGTATATTGGCATCACGTCTGTGACAAGTAGACCGAAACGATTCTGCATCTACTACTATTACTCCACACATCGACCCCTACCCAGCATGCATCTAGAGTATTAAGTTCATAAGAACGGAGTAACACCTTAAGCAATATGGCATGATGTAGAGGGATAAACTCAAGAAATATGATATAAACCCCATCTTTTTATCCTCGATGACAACAATACTATATGTGCCTTGATGCCCCTACTGTCACTGGGAAAGGACACCACAGGATTGAACCCAAAGCCAAGCACTTCTCCCATTGCAAGAACTATAGATCTAGTAGGCCAAACCAAACCAATAATTAGAAGAGACTTGCAAGGATATTATAATCATACATAAAAGATTTCAGAAAAGAATTCAATATTGTTCATAGATAATCTTGATCATAAATCCACAATTCATCGTATCTCAACAAACACACCGCAAAAATATTACATCAAATAGATCACCTCGAAGATCGAGGAGAACTTTGCATTGAGATCCAAAGAGAGAGAAGAAGCCATCTAGCTAATAACTATGGACCCGAAGTTCTGTGGTCAACTACTCACAACTCATCGGAGAGGCTATGGTGTCGATGTAGAAGCCCTCCGTGATCGATGCCCCCTCCGACAGAGCTCTGGAACAGGCCCCAAAATGGGACCTCACGGGAACATAAGGTTACGGCAGTGGAATTAGGGTTTCTTTGTGCTCCTCAATGTTTTCAGGGTATATGGGTATATATAGGAGGAAAAAGTACGTCGGTGGAGCAACATGGGCCCCATGAAGGTGGGGGTGCGCTTGCCCCCCTAGGCATGACCTGCCCCCTCGTGGGCACCTCGTTTCTTATCTGACTTGTACTCCAATTCTCTTGTGAAGATATCGTTCCAAAAATAACTCTCCCAAAGGTTTCATTTCCGTTTGGACTCCGTTTGATATTCCTTTTCTGCGAAACACTGAAATAGGCCAAAAACAGCAATTTGCACTCGGCCTTGGGTTAGTATGTTAGTCCCAAATATAATATAAAAGTGTATAAAAAAGCCCATTAAACATCCAAAATAGAATATATAATAGCATGGAACAATCAAAAATTATAGATACTTTGGAGATGTATCAAGCATCCCCAAGCTTAATTCATGCTCGTCCTCGAGTAGGTAAATGATAAAAACAAAAAAAATGATGTGGAAAGCTAACCAACATAATTCTTAATGTAATTCTCTTTATTGTGGCATGAATTTTCAGATCCGAAAGATTCAAGACAAAAGTCTATATTGACATAAGAATAATAATACTTCAAGCATACCAATAAAGCAATCATGTCTTCTCAAAATAACATGGCCAAAGAAAGTTATCCCTACAAAATCATCTAGTCTGGCTTTGCTCTATCTTCATCACACAAAATATTTAAATCATGCACAACCCCGATTTTAGCCAAGCAATTGTTTCACACTTCAATTCTATCAAACCTTTCAACTTTCACGCAATACATGAGTGTGAGCCATGGATATAGCACTATGTGGAATAGAGTGGTGGTTGTGGAGAAGACAAAAGAAGAAGATAGTCTCACATCAACTAGGCGTATCAATGGGCTATGGAGATGCCCATCAATAGATATCAATGTGAGTGAGTAGGGATTGCCATGCAACGGATGCACTAGAGCTATAAGTGTATGAAAGCTCAACAAAAGAAACTAAGTGGGTGTGCATCCAACTTGCTTGCTCACGAAGACCTAGGGCATTTGAGGAAGCCCATCATTGGAATATACAAGCCAAGTTCTATAATGAAAATTCCTACTAGTATATGAAAGCGACAAAACAGGAGACTCTCTATCATCAATATTATGGTGCTACTTTGAAGCACAAGTGTGGAAAAGGATAGTAACATTGTCCCTTCTCTCTTTTTTATTTTTTCCCTTCTTTTTATCTTTGGGCCTTCTCCTTTTTTTCATTTTTTATGGCCTCTTTTTTTTTCTTTCTTCTTTTTTTATTTTTCGTCTGGAGTCTCATCCCGACTTGTGGGGGAATCATAGTCTCCATCATCCTTTCCTCACTGGGACAATGCTCTAACAATGATCATCATCACACTTTTATTTACTTACAACTCGAAGCTAGAACAAAATATGACTCTATGTGAATGATAATGATGAAGCATGTCATATGAACGGAACGGTGGAAAGTTGCATGGCGATATATCTCGGAATGGCTATGGAAATGCCATGATAGGTAGGTATGGAGCTGTTTTGAGGAAGGTATATGGTGGGTGTATGGTACCGGCGAAAGTTGCGCGGTACAAGAGAGGCTAGCAATGGTGGAAGGGTGAGAGTGCGTATAATCCACGGACTCAACATTAGTCATAAAGAACTCGTATACTTATTGCAAAAATCTATGAGTTATAAAAACAAAGTATTCAACGCATGCTCCTAGGGGAAGGGTTGGTATGAGTTAACCATCGCGCGATCCGACCTCCACACAAAGGATGACACTCAATAAATAAATCATGCTCCAACTTCATCACATAACGGTTCACCATAGGTGCATGCTACGGGAATCACAAACTTTAATACAAGTGTTTCTCAAATTCACAATTACTCCACTAGCATGACTCTAATATCACCATCCTCATATCTCAAAACAATCATCAAGTATCAAACTTCTCATAGTATTCAATGCACTTATGTGAAAGTTTTTACTATACTTATCTTGGATGCCTATCATATTAGGACTAGATTTATAACCAAACACATTACCATGATGTTCTAAGAGACTCTAAAATAGATATAAGTGAAGCATGAGAGATCAATAATTTCTACAAGGTAGAGGTGGAGAAGCATGGCGACTCCCACCTCCACCCATGGCGACTCCCACCCCCACCTCTCCACCCATGGCAACTCCCCAACCCTCTCCTCCTTCTAGATCGTGCATGGTGAGTATTGTTCCCACCAAGATCCAATGGCAAGTCTCATTCATTGGGATTTTGCACCAGGAGTTAAGGTGGAAAAAAGGTACGTGATAAGTTCAGATCTACGGTTCATTTTGACAAGACTCTTGGATCCAAGGAATTCTTCTTGGTCGTCTCGTTCTCCTCTACCTCCTTCCCTCTTTCTGAGGAAGCAGTAGGAGTGGTTTTACAATGCTGCATTGGAGGTATTGCCACGGGTTTCAACGTCAAACAATTGGGTGATAGATCTTTCAGATTTTCGGTTGCCTCCAATCGTGTTGGGCATTTCATCTATGGATTAAAAGATCGTGTCTGGCCAAATTTTGTCTGTCATTTTCGGTTATACAAAGCTTCTGTGGATTATAAGTGGAAGGGTGAGAATTGGCATCTAGATGATGTAATTCCAGAAGTGTCGGCCAGATCGCCTGTGGCTATTAAAAGTTCTCTTGATTTTCTTCGATCAAGTGCTTTTGGCGATTGTTCATCTCATTCTGAATTGGCCAAATTCAAATTGGTTTCTGATGACAATTTAGGCTCTTCTGTTCCGAAATCTACGCACGACAATTTGGTGATCGGACCTTCATTCTCTCCTCCGATGGGATCGCTTGAATCTGTGGATCAATTATTCTTTGGGAGTTTTGAACCACGTATAATTTCGCAGGGTCATCAAATTATTGGTAAATGTTTCTGTGGTGATGTCTTTGCTACTTCTTATTGGGATCAAATTCCTCTGATCAAGCTCGAGGAGATTCTTGATTTATGGCAAGCTGGTTATTCAAATGATATCATTTCTTCAGTGCTTCAGCTCAATACATTACCTTCAAAGGAGTTTATTTATCGCAAGTTACATTTGTGTCTATTTTGTGAGCGACGTGGGCATGTCAAGGAGCATTGCATGGATCAGTGTACATCTTCTGCTTCTAGTATTACCACAATTCCATCTTCAAGGTACACCAATGGTACAAGTTCGGTTTTTATGCCTTCTACTCCTCGCACTATTCCAAATGATCTTAGGAGTTGTAATATTTGTGGTAACATTAGTCATATGCAATGGGATTGTCTGGCTAGAATTCTTCCCAATAAGCGTATTACATGGGTTAAGAAAGGTGAAAATCCTAGGGCGAAGTTTGTTTCCTCTCATGGCGAATTTCCAATTTTGAATAAAGTGGTTTGGCAAAAAAAGATCACACACAAATTTTCAGGGATTCAGGCCCAACGGACTAAGGATAACAAGCAGGTTTGGATAGCTAAGCGTAACAGTAGGGATTTACCTACTTCTTTGCCCCGGATTGCCGATTATGCCCCGGACGTTTCGCATCCTTGCCAACCTATCTCCGCTCGCCCGATTCCCGATGCCAAGGCTACAGCTCTGACTCGCCCGTCACCTTGCACCTCTTTGCTCTGTTCTGCCCCCCACCTCGAGCTCTCCTCCCCTCCCCACCCTTTGCCTTCAATGGCGAACCTTCCAGTGCTTCCCTTCCAGTTCGTCCCAGGAGAGATGGACATCTAGCACAACCCAGTAGGGAGGCTTCAACGCAACATGGTGGTGGTCGATGACCCACCTCTGGATCATTCGCACCATGCATTGGTCGTGGTGGAGCCGCCGCCGGCGGATCTGCAGAGAGAATAAGTCCTTGCTGAAGTAAGAAGAGTTCTCCTTGAAGATCATGGTGCACCTACATCTGAGGGTGAGATCTATCCTTTCTGTGTGGGTTTGATATGGTTCAATGACAGCGTGGTTAGGGATACTCTGATTAGTCAAGGCGCACAACCTTTAGATGAGCACTCCACTTTCTGCCTGTTACGGCATGATGAAGGTCCCAATATGCGTCGACCTGTGATTGAACATGATGCTTGGGTTATGCTGCTTGGGTTTCCTCTCAACTATCAGACCGAGCACTATATTATCAAGGCAGTTCCTTGTTTTGGCAGATGTATGTATTGGCACCGTCCTAGTCATCGCAAGTCTAGAGTGTTGGTTCGCGTCCTCATCAATGAGCTTGCCTTGGTTCCTTTTAGTTTGGTGATCAAGCGTTTTACTGACATCAGTGGATTGGGCACGTCTTGGACAGTTCCGGTGTATGTGCTCAATGGCAGAAACCCTAGTCAGGGTCTTGTAGGGGATGAAGAAGCACCACCTCCTTTGGGCGCCTCCCCTCACCCCAATCATCTACCTTTTTTGAATGCCATGCAGCAGCACCACCATGAGGCTCAAGTCTGGCAGCTGCAGAACGCGGCAAATGCGTGGGAGGCTGCTCCTCCTCCTCCTCCTCCACAACAGGGTTGGGGGAGTGGCCTGTTTTGTCGCCAATTCCTCCAGAGTACCGAGGGTTTAGTTTCAGAGCATATACTGGTTATGATGGGCACTCCATGATGGATGGAATTCAAACTGCTGATTCTGGGTTCGATGATGGACTGAGAGTTTGGAATGAACATGTGCAAATGGTTGAAGAGATAGCGGAACGATTTGTGCAAGGTAGTCCACCGGGAGATATGAACTTTCTGCAGATGAATGATCATGTCACAACTCTGGAAGTTCCTGAGGAAGAAGAAGATAATTGGCTCTCTTTCACGATCTGCTTCTACTGTACTGTCTTTACGCCCAGGTTAGGCTAGATTTCTGATGAAGAGTCTGTCGACAGAGTTTGGACCAAGTTTGCCGAAGGATTACAGAATATGCTTGTGGATCTTGTGGGAGGGGCATGTTTCTCGTTATTCCCATTTTCTCCTTTCCACTCAGGCACAACTACAATTCGTTTCCCACAAGCAGCGTGGTCCTTTTGCACTGAGTTTTTTACTGATCACTTACACAAGGTCTGTTTGAGAGTGGGTGCAGTGGCTAGAACTGACGACGAACCCAGCCAGGTACTTATTGATCCGCAGTCGCAGCCTATGGAAATTGAAGTTAGTCTCAATAAGAGGAAGCGCACTGTTTTCACGCCACTGGATGTGTCTGAAGTTCGCTGGAGTGTGCGAGCCACTAGGTACCAGGGTTTCAAGCCACCTTCTATGGAAGACTCCAAGCGAAGAGCTTCTTATGTCAAACCTAGGAGGAACCCGGACATCCTTCAACTGCAACTGAACATTTCATCTGAGGGTTCATCATCTTCCGCTCCAGTTCCGCCCCATACTCCAATTGAAACCCTGCAGCGGCTGGGAACAATGCAATGTGCAATCCCCGTGGAGGAGCTTACCAAGGATAAGCTGCTTGAGCCCCTAAAAGGCAACAAGCAGAATGAAGCTTAGAGGCTTATTTAAGTCTTTTCTTTTCTGTTGCCACTGTCTTAAGTTTATTTTGCAATCTACCGTTTAAAACTGTGATGGTCGCTTTAATGTGGAATATTTTGTGCTGGAATATTCGTGGTTTAAATGCTACTTCCAAGTGTGATGCTCTTCGTAACAAGATTGATGAATCTAATTGCTCCATTATATGTTTACAAGAAATGAAGAAATCGGAGTTTGATCACTCTTTTCTTCGGAAGTGCTGTCCCAGGCGTTTCGATAAATTTGAATTTGTTCCATCTGAAGGAGCCTCGGGTGGTCTTGTTGTAGTTTGGTGTAGTAGCCAATTCTCGGGACAAGTCATACATCAACTACCCTTTGTTCTAACTCTGAAATTGACATCAGTACAATCTAACGAAAGTTGGTTCCTCTCTAATATTTATGGACCTTGTGATGGACCAGCAAGAATTATTTTCACTGATTGGCTTGACAATGTAACATTTGACCCAGAAGACCTATGGCTATTCATGGGAGATTTCAATTTCATGCAATCACTGGAAAATAGAAACCTACCAGGAAAAAATATGGAGGATGTCCTTCAATTTAATGAAATTATCACTCATATTGGACTACTTGAGATACCCATCAAGGGCCGCAGATTTACATGGAGTAATATGCAGGAGAATCCTCTTCTAGAACAACTGGACTGGTTCTTCTCCTCACCTGAATGGATTTTAAAATTCCCTAATACCACTGTTAAACCACTTGCGCGCCCAATATGAGACCATGTTCCCTGTGTACTTTCAGTGGAGACGGCGATCCCCAGGTCTAAATTATTCAGGTTTGAAAATTTCTGGGCCTCTCACCCTGGGTTTTTAGATGTGGTTACAACCTCTTGGAATGCTCCCATTAAAGCATCCTCGAGTGCTACTATGATCTGTGCTAAGCTCAAGCGGCTTAGATATGCATTGAAAAAATGGAGTAAGTCACTTTCCAAACTAAAACTACTGATTGAGAATTGTAACCAGATTTTATTACAACTGGATAATCTTGAAGATCTTCGCCAATTGTCTATTCCAGAAGCTAATTTCAGGATCATTTTAAAAGCTCACGTAATGCGATTACTGAAATACCAAAGTGATTATTGGAAGCAACGTTATACAGTCAGGTGGGCTGTCAAAGGAGAGGAAAATACTAAGTATTTCCAAGCACGAGCTACTGAAAGAGCCAGGAGGAATTCTATCGCTAATTTGGTCTTGGCCGATGGTAGTGTAATAGAGAATCATGAGGAAAAGGCGAATGCTTTTTTTACCTGCTTCAAAAATCGGATGGGGATCTCAACACTTCCAATCTATGATTTTGAACTTGCAGACATCGTTCAAAAATGCCCCGATCTGGGGGATCTATCCCTACCATTTTCGAAAGAGGAGGTTGACCATATCATCAAAATCATTCCGGCGGATCGAGCGCCAGGACCAGACGGATTTAACGGCTTTTTCCTCAAAGTGTCTTGGGACATTATAAAAGAAGATTTCTATAGATTGACGGAGGAATTTTGGGCTGGGTCACTTAGTTTACAATGCATCAACACCTCCCTAATCACATTGATACCAAAAAAACTAGTGCCTGAATCAGTGAATGATTACAGACCCATCTCATTGATGAATTGTGTGCTCAAGGTACTTACTAAAATACTTGCTGAACGATTACAACGTCGGATTCTCCAAGTGGTCCACAGAAACCAATATGGTTTCATTAAAACAAGGACAATACAAGATTGCTTGGGCTGGGCTTTTGAATACTTGCATCAGTGCAAGCATTCGGGTAGGGAGATTGTGATTCTGAAATTAGACTTTGAAAAGGCGTTCGACACAATGGACCACTCCTTCATCTTGAAAATGCTAGAATGTAAAGGCTTTGATGACAGGTGGTGTATGTGGATGAAAAATATCCTACAGTCTGGATCGTCGTCTATTCTTTTAAATGGGATTCCAGGTACAGAGTTTAAGTGTAAACGTGGTGTGAAACAGGGAGATCCGGTGTCGCCACTTCTATTTGTACTTGCAGCAGATTTACTGTAGTCTATGATTAATAAGGCTTGGCGAGAAGGTCTCATCACGCTCCCAATATATCAGCCTGATTCAGAGGATTATCCGGTGATTCAATATGCGGATGATACATTGATCGTTTTACCTGCAGATCCACGGGAGTTGCAAATAGTCAAACAGATATTGGATTCATATGCCCGGGCAACTGGCCTGAAAATCAATTACACCAAATCACAACTGATGCCGATAAATGTGAGTGCACAAAAAACCACAGATGATTTGGGCTGTCAGGTTGGTTCGATGCCCTTTACATATCTGGGTCTGCCACTTGGCACTGCGAGGCCGACTGTCAGGGAATTAATGCCCTTGGTGGACAGAATAGAGAGAAGATTGACAGCAACTGCCATCTGGTTGTCTTATGGAGAACGGGTTCAGCTCATTAATTCTGCTCTATCGTCGTTATTATCCTTTGCGATGTGCGTTCTCAAGTTACCGTTAAGACTGATTGACATCTTTGATCGAGCGAGGAGACACTGTCTTTGGAGAAAAGAGATTGATAGAGAAGCGAAAACCCATTCTTTGGCTGCCTGGGAGATGGTTTGCAGACCAAAGAAAAAGGGAGGGTTAGGGATCCTTGATCTAAAAATTCAAAATAAAGCGATGTTGCTCAAATACATACACAAGTTTATTCATAAACATGATACCCCCTGGGTGATGCTGGTCTGGAATGCTCATTACAATGATACACCCCCCCATGCTAGACCACCTTGTGGATCATTTTGGTGGCGTGACGTCTTATCCCTAATGGACATTTATAGAGGGATCACCACGTGTGTGCCTGCTGCGGGTGACACTATTTTGTTATGGAAGGATGTATGGAACAATGAAAGGCCCTTGGCGGAAACACACGATCATCTTTTCTCTTTCGCCCTTAATGAAGACATCTCGCTGGCTCAATTATATCATAATGATGCGGCGGTGGATAACTTTATGCTCCCTTTGTCCTTGGAAGCCCGAGAAGAACTGAATGACCTACAACAGGTAATGACTGGAATGGTTTTGACACCCATGGAAACTGATGAATGGATCCTATGCTGGGGAGATACAAAGTTCAAACCAAAGAAATTCTATAACTATGTATTCAGAAACATCACGGCTGCACAGTGCATCACCTCCGTATGGAAGACTAAATGCATCATGAGGCACAAGGTTTTTGCGTGGTTGATGCTAAATGATCAAGTTAATACTAGAGACCTCCTCCTACGAAGGCATTTCGACATTGGGGATGATCATGTCTGTCCTATGTGCAACATGGGAATACTTGAAACGAATAAACATCTGTTCTACGACTGTCCATTCGCTGCAACATGCTGGGAAGTTGTAGGCATGAGTTGGGGGGATCACCCGGATTTACAAACCAGATTTGACAGGGCAAAAACTGGGTGGCATGGACCTCTCTTCAAGGATATAACCATCTTGGCGGCTTGGAACATTTGGAAACAGCGCAATAATGAGATCTTCGATGGGGTGACTGCCACGCATGTAGACTGGTTGAGGAGATTTAAAGAAGACCTGGTGATCTTAGGTTATAGGATCAACCCTCAAAGTCTTCCTTTTTGAGAGACTTTAGCAACTCTCTTTCTGTTTAAACACCTTTCTTTTCTGCCTGGATTTCAGTTCTTTGTATCCCCTGTCTTGCCAAAAATGTAAATACTAGCTTGGGTGCCAACTCTTGGCTGGCACTCATGGCATATAAATGAAAAAAGGGCAGTAGGAGACTCTCCTGCTGTTTTCAGAGTGTCAAAAAAAATTTCTACAAAATAAAACCACCACCGTGCTCTAAAAGATATAAGTGAATCACTAGAGCAAAACTATCTAGCTCAAAAGATATAAGTGAAGCACATAGAGTATTCTAACAAATTCTAAATCATATTTATCTCTCTAAAATGGTGTGTTCATCAAGGATGATTGTATCAAACTAAAAATCAAATATTCAAGTCATACATGACACTCCAAGCAAAACGCATATCATGTGGTGAATAAAAATATAGTCTCAAGTAAAGTTACCGATAGACGAAGACGAAAGAGGGGATGCCTTCCCGGGACATCTGTAATGCCCAGGATGGAGTTATACCTCCTACGTGTCGAGGCACGACTTAAAGGCATGAGTCCATCCTAGAATGATCTCAAGTTTGGTATCTTTGCACAACTCATGTAAAAGAGGGATTAAATTGCGAAAGGAGATAGTTGGCTTACACTCGCCACTTCACACAATACAATACATAAGCAATACATCATTCAAAACATCACAACCCGACTACGGGTGAAGATCCAAAAGAAAGATACCAAAACAACATAAAGCCACAGGTCAGGATCGAATCCTAGTAGAAACCACTACTGAGCATCGAAACGTCACAAGCAAACGGCAACTCTCTTCATCGGGCTCCCGGTGAAGAACTTGAGCCAACTTCTGCATCTTACTCGGAAGAACCTGCATCTGGTGTGGTGAAGTAACTATGAGCCACAGAGGACTCAGCAATCCCGTTCCCGGGTAACACGACTATTTAAGCCTTGGGTGAGGACAAGGCTGAAGAAAGAACGAGAGGTGAAGGAACAACAAGAGTCTGCAGCAGCAACTAGCACTAACTTACGTAAAAGAGAGCGAGAAGAGAAGTGCATCGGTCGAAAGATGATCACGAAGTGATCCTAACTAAAGCCGGTCAAACATAACCCCACCGTGTTCAACTCCCGAATCCCTATTCGGAAATTGACAGTCACGGTACACACGCTGGTAGTGTATTGAATCATTGTGTCAAGTTATCTACAACCGGAATTAACAAGCTCCCATCTGCCACATAACCGCGGGCACGGCTTTCGAAAGTTCAAACCCTGCAGGGGTGTTCCAACTTGACCCATTACAAGCCCACGATCCGCGGAGTCGCAACTCCATAGGTGGGAAGACCCGAGTATTCTCGGAATCCCGTGCTCAAGTTAAACCGAACTAAGGTAAGGCTAATCCAGCAAATCCTCCCGGCGTGTCGACACCCTGATAGTAGCCGCGCGTATCTAAGTCTCAGGACACGACCGGATGGGCGATTCTACAGGTATACCAGATACCTCGGGTTGCCCCAAGGCGGCCCTGCAGACTCCCCGTTTGGGACCAACACCATCGGCACTGGCCCCCCTGCTATGTAGAATTAAGAATCCTCGGGGACGCGACCCCCTATGCAATTTTAATTAATTAATTAAGTTGTTATTATGAGGCAAATAGTACCAAATGTTGGGACTTGCTGGAAAAGACTTAGCACTTAGCGGTTTATCAAGGGGGTCCCATACACCCCAACCGTGTTAGGAACGCATAATCAAGGAACATAACACCGGTTTATACGGTTCCTAACGGCATGAGTGGAACAAAACACCAAGCAAAAGGCTTAGCCTTCCAACCTTGCCAGTATATAGATGATTTCATTTAAGCATTTATATAGTGTGATATAACCCAACCAAACTTCAACATGAAGCAAGCATCTTCAATCTTCACCTGCAACTAACAATGCTATAAGAAGGGTTGAGCGAAGCATACTTAGCCAAGCAACGGTTTGCATAGGTAGGTTGGTTAATCATGGCAATTGGTTACAATAGGAGGCTAACAGGAAAACATGGGCATCGAGGCAAAACTATAGAGCGGAACTACTAGCAATAGGCAAAGATAGTAATGGTATCCGGGTTCGGTCATCTTGCCTGGGATTCCACAAGGGAGAAGAACGATCCAAGAAGAAGACGGAGCAATAGTCGAGCGGATCCTCACAACTCCGGAACGAAACCGAAGCTAACAAGAGAAGCAACCGGAAAGAAAGAAACAACACGGTAAACACACAACCATAAACATGGCATACGATGCACAAGCAAGCATGATGCATGTCCGGTTTAATTATGCATGGCATGGCAAAGTGCACAAACAAAACTACAAGTTAAGTGGAGATCAATATGCAAAGAGTTGCATATTGACGAAACACCACAATAATTATTTAATTGACTCACGTTATTTACAAGACAAGGTTAAATGTTGGTTAACATGGCAAGAGGTGAAGCATAATAAAACTATACTAACTAGGCAATTTAAATGAGGCCGGAGAATAACAACAACATATCCGGAAAATCCCCATGAGCATGTTTAATAATTATAAAGCAACAACAATTAAACAATTTTAGTGTTGTTAACATGATGCGGATGACATGATCAAGTTTATGCCAGTTTTGTTAAAGGTTGACAATTAACAAGATATGAAGCATCGTCACCGTGGTGGAAGAAAAAGGATGCCACGACAACAATTCCGAAAATGATGCCACGGCAACAACTCGGTTCCGGTTTCTTGTTGAGAGACCGATGCAAAAGGTAGATGGCGTGAGCGAGTCAAACGAGATGAAAGTGGGGCGATCCCGTTGCCGGGTTCCCACGAGTCGGTGACGAGGCAACCGAGGAACATGACAAAAAGGTGGAACGGGCACGAAGCACACACGGGAGACATTTCATACAACACAAGCAAGCATCTCACGGGACACGTCTCGGGGTTATACCTTCGAACACTCGTTTCGGGACGGTTCGAGATCGTCGAGGGACGTAGTGGAAGTAGAGGAAGTAGTTGTGCACGGCCGTAGAGGGAAGTAGTCGTTCCCGTAGAGGTACACGTGTAGTCGTTCACATCCCGCTCGGAGAGGTACTTGTCACGTCGCGGAACTTGCCGGTCTCGGTCTTGTCAACGGTAGTGGTACTTGACGCATCGTCGTCACGTGTAGTCGTTCTCGTTTCGGAGTCGTGCACGTTCGTAGCAGTTCGGGTCGTCGTGGTACTTGGGGTTCCCGTTTGCGATGGTAGTGGAAGTAGTGGTACTTGGCGCTTCCGGCGACGGTAGTTGTTCGGGCGTCGATCTCGTACACGGATCGTAGACGTTCGGTTTTCCGTAGAGGAACTTGATGCATCCCCGTTCTTCGGTCTCCACTTGGCAAAACAACACGGATCCTGGACACTTCATCAATACAAGGCAACACAAACAACAACAAAAAAAACACAGAGCAGGGACAGCAGGAGCGGGACTCCACGGAGGCAAGGGCAGCAGCGAGAAGAGGCCGGTCTGCGGTCTCGGCAACGGAGGAAGGCGGCCTGCGGGGCCTGGAGGCGCTCGGTGGCCGGAACGGAGGGAGGCCGATGCGGGGCGACGGGCTGCTGGCCGGCCGGACGGGAGGGCAGCTCGAGGGCGCCGGAGGAAGGACGAGGTGGAGGCCGGCGTCCATGGCGCGGCGGCGGCGGATGGCAGTGGCCGGGGCGCCGTTGCTGGAGGACGGGGCCGTGGCAGGAGATGGCGCCGCTCCTGGAGAGGAGGACCGGCGGCGCGGGCGAGGGACGCCGTCTCCTGGCCGGCCTGGGCACTGGGCGGCAGAGCCTCTGGCGCGGCTGCCCTCTGGCCGCGGGCTCGGGGCTCTTGGCGACGGGGTCTTTCGGGCAGAACGAGCGAGCGAGAGGGGGAGGCTCGGGGCGAGCGAGAGTGGGGATGGATCGAGGGAAACGGGCGTCGCTAGCGAGGAGAGGGAGAAACGGGATCGGGAGAGAGAGCGCTGGCGGCGGGGAAGGAAAACGGGGAGATGAGGGAGCTGCGCCTAGGGTTTGGCCGGACGGCTTGGGCCTCGGGCCGGCCTGGGAGAGAAGCGGGATGGCCTGGTGGAGAAGAGGAAGGCTGGGGGAGAAAAGGAGGAGGCCCAGATAGAGGCTCACTCCTTATTATTCCCTGAGCAGAAAACAACTAAGAGAAAAAAACAAAAAGAAAAGAGGAAGGTTTAGGGAAAAGACACATGGAATTATATTTTTCTCGGGCTCATAAAAATAAGCACGACCGGAGAAAAAATAAGAAAGGCATGAACGGAAAAATAATTCAAACATATTTGAATATAATTCAAATAGGTTTGAACTAAGACGAGATTATTGAAGTGTCCAAAAATGTTCAAATTTTTGGAGGAACCTCGAAACAAGGGAAAAGAATTATTGGCAAGGTTTTTGACGATGAACTTGAAGTGAAAAAGACATGGGGAAATTTGCAAGTGTGTTATGGTGATTCCGAAGCAATGGAATAATTAATAAATATAGCTCCCTAAATATTGAGAGACTTTTATATGTTATAAAGAGAAGACACCTTCCCTCGATTTAAATGGACCGAAGGTCCACACGATTTATTTGGTTGCAAAAATTAATGAGATGATGACATGATGACATGATGCAATGCAAAAACAAATAACACAAGCTCAAAAGAAACACACGGCCAACCCGGAACATCTGGAATCTTCTAGGACGTCGGTCTCGGGCGTCACAACTCTCCCACACTAACAGAGGATCTCGACCCGAGATCCTAGAGATATCACCGGGTAAAAACGGAAGAGGAAGAGGTAAAACAAAGTTGCTTCTTTGACAAACGAGTGAAAACCAAAGAACCTTGAGAGGTTAAACAAGTTGAAAGAAAGAATGCAACGGAGATGAACGGCGATGAAAACTCCGTTAGAAAAGATGAACAAGGAACATAACCAGAACCTTGTAGGTTGAAAGACATGAAGCAAGAGCTCACGGACGAAAAGAATATGAAACCGCAATGGTATAACCAAGGAAGAAGAATGACAGAATTGGACAGCACTCCGTTTGAAAATGGAAGGAATTGAACAAGAACTTGGCAAGTTGAGATGATACTTGATGAAAACAGCAACATACTGCCTCCGAAACAATTAAAAGAATGGCACAAGGTTAAGAAAGATTTCAGACAGCACTCCGGTTGAAAAGAGAGGCAAAACTAGATAAGATGAGAGAACTTGAATGAAGAATACAATACTCCGGTTAAATGGTAAGCAAGGGAAATAACCTGATCTCGATAAAAACGAGATGATGGTTAAAGAGAGCAACATCACAAAGCCTCCGGAATGACAGAATAGCATAAAACTCAATGAAGAATGAATGGAGAAGAAAAAGACAACTTCTCCCAAAATGAATTGAAGAGCATCCTTACGAAGAAGGGTTGAACAAAGTTGTTGGAAATTCAACAACGAAAGAATAAGCTTGATGTGGGCTTATGGAAAACATCTCAAAATTAAGAGGTGACAACCAGCCACTAATGGAAAACAATTGATTGGGTTGAGATCAACAAGGAGATGAAAAACTTTCACCGGAATGATAAATGAAGAACTTGGGTCATTTATAAGCACCATAATAACAATAATCCTTAGGAAAAGCTTTTAGGTGAAATATAACCCAAAATTACTCCAACAAATAAATTGAATGGTTGGAAAGATCTCCTGAACAAAGAAAAAGATGGGTTTAAATATCTCATTCTTGAAAACTCGTGAATCATGAAACATGAAGGGATTGTCAAAATGACATAACACCATCTGAAAGGATAAGGTAGAAGGATTGCAATTTGAATGCATGATGAAAATGCTTGAGCTCCAACAAGAATCTTGAGGAATACTTGGGGGATGAATTAAAACATGATGAACCACCATGAGAACTCCGGTAATGAAAACATGAGAAGTGAAAAATGAAAAGAATAAGATTCAAGGCCTGTGATGAATTAGATTGAGCTTGAAATGATAAAATTGAAATAACTTGAAGCTCCGGAAAACAAGATGAACAACTTAGAAGCGAGAATATGATATGATGAACAAGCTCCAGACAAAAGAATTAAAACACCTTGAAGGAATAAGAATAAGAATTATGTCATGCATCTCCTTCACCAATTAAATTGATGACAACCAAAGGAATTGGCATACTACTTATTCTCGTTGGAAAGGAATTAGAGAGATCTCGCACAAGCTGAGAATAGTCTTGAACGACTCACCGGTAGGATTATGAAAAGAACAAATGAATTAAAACGATAACAACGGAAGGTAAACTTGAAAGAACCACCGTAAGAATATAGAGACGAACGAAGAGACATCAATGAAGAATATTTGGAGGACGAAGTTGAAAACTGAGAACGAAGAAATATTCTGAAATGATGGCCTTCGGAGGATCACAAAGAAAAGAATTCATGAAAAGTGTCGGATGGGTATGAAAAGAATTCCTCATAATCGGAACAATAATGAGGATGGCATGAAGCTAGAATCACAACTCATCAAGAGAATGGTTCAAAATTTAAGAGAAACACTTCTCCGGTCTTCAAATGTTGAAAGTGAAGACAAGAAATGCCATAAGAATTGTTGAGCACTCCGGAATGAAGAATTAAAAAGGTTGAACCAAAGATGAACAAGAATTTGAAAACGATCTTGGGGAAGGTATATGACTGATGGGGATCATTCTTACGTCACACTTTGAAAAGAATTCTCCGGAAAATAGAAGAGTCAGGTAAGATCCTGGGAAAGACCTGTGGGTTAGGGCCCACTCAAAGAAATCACCGTTGAAAAAGATTGCTTACGAGATATTGCACCGGTTGAATTAAATGGCTTGAATAAGATAACAATCCTCAAAAGGCTTGAATGGATTAAGAATGGAATTATGAATCTTGAGTACTCCGGATATGAATAGCAAGAGGAGAATGATTAATTGATGCCCCGGAATAAGAAAACATTGTGAAATGAGGAAAAAGGATAAGATCAACACCAAAATCTTGAATTACATCCACCGGCAGAATTAGAGAACAAAAGAATGATGAACTTGAAACTCTTGAGCATCTTCACGATAAAACACCGGATAAGAACATTGAAGGAAAAAAAATGAAGAAACATCACATGAATAAAATGGATATTTCATTTAAGAATTTCTTGCTCTGAGAAGAAGAAGGGTGGGAGGGCGGGGAAAAAGAAAGACAACTTGAGATGAATGAAACAGACAAATCGTCAGATTTCTCAACGACGTCCGTATGGAATAACTTGAAGAGAAGGCACACCGGTTGAAAGGATTAACATGAAGATCTTGATGGTCAAGAAGAATTAGCACTCCCATAGAAATATGCGAACACCGATAAGGAAAGGTATGGAATCAACATTTGACATCGAAGCAACTCGAATACCAGAATCAAAACGAAACAAAGGAGCAGATATGTAGCAGCCTAAGCTTCACAATATCATCCGAACAGAGAATTGAACGAATGAATTCCGTAGGTACATCCACTAGTCGAGAAGCCACTTGGAAGAAGAAAAAGATAAATAAAAAAGGAACAAGGATCAGATAGAACAAATACAAGATAGAAGTTTCGTTCGACATCTTCGTGCTGAAAGCTCATGGAACGTGTTACAAAAGGGTTTTGCAATCCCCGGATCAGCATAGCCAAGGACCCTTTAAGATGCAACTCCCGATCAGAACAAGTCCATAAAACCACTTCACTCAATGTAGAACCCCAAACTTCATATCGAGCATCCGTTGGAAGAATGCCTAGAACTACTTGATGAACCCACCTATAGATTTCCGAAAGTTTCCAGTTATGCAATCAGGTGTTGGGGATACACGGGAAGCACCGCGCAATCAACTCTAAATCTACATCCAGGTGTATCCATCCTTCAACACATAACCAGTCTTTCTCGGAAACTGTTTACCTCGGACCTTCGAAAAGCATCCACTATAACAAGCTATGGCAATACTCTCGAACTACCTCCCCAGTACTGGGTGATGTCGGGGTTATCTTGCCACTGGCCGTATAGGAGAGATTTTCGATGTCGGCCGTCTTAAGTATTTAGTACTGCCGCGATATGCTTGTGTCAATGATACCCCGAAGCTCAACTCCTCGGTAACAGGAGGCATCGAGAACAATATCCTTGTCACAAGAACATCGAAACAATCCCAAAATACTCGCGGGATCCTAAAAAAAAATTTGGTGCAATTTTTGAAAGTAGAAGAGATAAGAGTAATCGTCAGGAGTCCTCACCAGAGAGAAAGGGGATGAGAAGCAAAGAAATACTACTCTCCGATATAATATAGGACTCAAAATGTTTTCAGTGTGTGCCTAGACTCAACCGTCAACGATTCGATCAATCAGTGGGGGCTTCTAGGTCGGAGAAGGCTCTGATACCAACTTGTAATGCCCAGGATGGAGTTATACCTCCTACGTGTCGAGGCACGACTTAAAGGCATAAGTCCATCCTAGAATGATCTCAAGTTTGGTATCTTTGCACAACTCATGTAAAAGAGGGATTAAATTGCGAAAGGAGATAGTTGGCTTACACTCGCCACTTCACACAATACAATACATAAGCAATACATCATTCAAAACATCACAACCTGACTACGGGTGAAGATCCAAAAGAAAGATACCAAAACAACATAAAGCCACAGGTCAGGATCGAATCCTAGTAGAAACCACTACTGAGCATCGAAACGTCACAAGCAAACGGCAACTCTCTTCATCGGGCTCCCGGTGAAGAACTTGAGCCAACTTCTGCATCTTACTCGGAAGAACCTGCATCTGGTGTGGTGAAGTAACTGTGAGCCACAGAGGACTCAGCAATCCCGTTCCCGGGTAACACGACTATTTAAGCCTTGGGTGAGGACAAGGCTGAAGAAAGAACGAGAGGTGAAGGAACAACAAGAGTCTGCAGCAGCAACTAGCACTAACTTACGTAAAAGAGAGCGAGAAGAGAAGTGCATCGGTCGAAAGATGATCACGAAGTGATCCTAACTAAAGCCGGTCAAACATAACCCCACCGTGTTCAACTCCCGAATCCCTATTCGGAAATTGACAGTCACGGTACACACGCTGGTAGTGTATTGAATCATTGTGTCAAGTTATCTACAACCGGAATTAACAAGCTCCCATCTGCCACATAACCGCGGGCACGGCTTTCGAAAGTTCAAACCCTGCAGGGGTGTTCCAACTTGACCCATTACAAGCCCACGATCCGCGGAGTCGCAACTCCATAGGTGGGAAGACCCGAGTATTCTCGGAATCCCGTGCTCAAGTTAAACCGAACTAAGGTAAGGCTAATCCAGCAAATCCTCCCGGCGTGTCGACACCCTGATAGTAGCCGCGCGTATCTAAGTCTCAGGACACGACCGGATGGGCGATTCTACAGGTATACCAGATACCTCGGGTTGCCCCAAGGCGGCCCTGCAGACTCCCCGTTTGGGACCAACACCATCGGCACTGGCCCCCCCTGCTATGTAGAATTAAGAATCCTCGGGGACGCGACCCCCTATGCAATTTTAATTAATTAATTAAGTTGTTATTATGAGGCAAATAGTACCAAATGTTGGGACTTGCTGGAAAAGACTTAGCACTTAGCGGTTTATCAAGGGGGTCCCATACACCCCAACCGTGTTAGGAACGCATAATCAAGGAACATAACACCGGTTTATACGGTTCCTAACGGCATGAGTGGAACAAAACACCAAGCAAAAGGCTTAGCCTTCCACCCTTGCCAGTATATAGATGATTTCATTTAAGCATTTATATAGTGTGATATAACCCAACCAAACTTCAAAATGAAGCAAGCATCTTCAATCTTCACCTGCAACTAACAATGCTATAAGAAGGGCTGAGCGAAGCGTACTTAGCCAAGCAACGGTTTGCATAGGTAGGTTGGTTAATCATGGCAATTGGTTACAATAGGAGGCTGACAGGAAAACATGGGCATCGAGGCAAAACTATAGAGCGGAACTACTAGCAATAGGCAAAGATAGTAATGGTATCCGGGTTCGGTCATCTTGCCTGGGATTCCACAAGGGAGAAGAACGATCCAAGAAGAAGACGGAGCAACAGTCGAGCGGATCCTCACAACTCCGGAACGAAACCGAAGCTAACAAGAGAAGCAACCGGAAAGAAAGAAACAACACGGTAAACACACAACCATAAACATGGCATACGATGCACAAGCAAGCATGATGCATGTCCGGTTTAATTATGCATGGCATGGCAAAGTGCACAAACAAAACTACAAGTTAAGTGGAGATCAATATGCAAAGAGTTGCATATTGACGAAACACCACAATAATTATTTAATTGACTCACGTTATTTACAAGACAAGGTTAAATGTTGGTTAACATGGCAAGAGGTGAAGCATAATAAAACTATACTAACTAGGCAATTTAAATGAGGCCGGAGAATAACAACAACATATCCGGAAAATCCCCATGAGCATGTTTAATAATTATAAAGCAACAACAATTAAACAATTTTAGTGTTGTTAACATGATGCGGATGACATGATCAAGTTTATGCCAGTTTTGTTAAAGGTTGACAATTAACAAGATATGAAGCATCGTCACCGTGGTGGAAGAAAAAGGATGCCACGGCAACAATTCCGAAAATGATGCCACGGCAACAACTCGGTTCCGGTTTCTCGTTGAGAGACCGATGCAAAAGGTAGATGGCGTGAGCGAGTCAAACGAGATGAAAGTGGGGCGATCCCGTTGCCGGGTTCCCACGAGTCGGTGACGAGGCAACCGAGGAACATGACAAAAAGGTGGAACGGGCACGAAGCACGCACGGGAGACATTTCATACAACACAAGCAAGCATCTCACGGGACACGTCTCGGGGTTATACCTTCGAACACTCGTTTCGGGACGGTTCGAGATCGTCGAGGGACGTAGTGGAAGTAGAGGAAGTAGTTGTGCACGGCCGTAGAGGGAAGTAGTCGTTCCCGTAGAGGTACACGTGTAGTCGTTCACATCCCGCTCGGAGAGGTACTTGTCACGTCGTGGAACTTGCCGGTCTCGGTCTTGTCGACGGTAGTGGTACTTGACGCATCGTCGTCACGTGTAGTCGTTCTCGTTTCGGAGTCGTGCACGTTCGTAGCGGTTCGGGTCGTCGTGGTACTTGGGGTTCCCGTTTGCGATGGTAGTGGAAGTAGTGGTACTTGGCGCTTCCGGCGACGGTAGTTGTTCGGGCGTCGATCTCGTACACGGATCGTAGACGTTCGGTTTTCCGTAGAGGAACTTGATGCATCCCCGTTCTTCGGTCTCCACTTGGCAAAACAACACGGATCCTGGACACTTCATCAACACAAGGCAACACAAACAACAACAAAAAAAACACAGAGCAGGGACAGCAGGAGCGGGACTCCACGGAGGCAAGGGCAGCAGCGAGAAGAGGCCGGTCTGCGGTCTCGGCGACGGAGGAAGGCGTCCTGTGGGGCCTGGAGGCGCTCGGTGGCCGGAACGGAGGGAGGCCGATGCGGGGCGACGGGCTGCTGGCCGGCCGGACGGGAGGGCAGCTCGAGGGCGCCGGAGGAAGGACGAGGTGGAGGCCGGCGTCCATGGCGCGGCGGCGGCGGATGGCAGTGGCCGGGGCGCCGTTGCTGGAGGACGGGGCCGTGGCAGGAGATGGCGCCGCTCCTGGAGAGGAGGACCGGCGGCGCGGGCGAGGGACGCCGTCTCCTGGCCGGCCTGGGCGCTGGGCGGCAGAGCCTCTGGCGCGGCTGCCCTCTGGCCGCGGGCTCGGGGCTCTTGGCGACGGGGTCTTTCGGGCAGAACGAGCGAGCGAGAGGGGGAGGCTCGGGGCGAGCGAGAGTGGGGATGGATCAAGGGAAACGGGCGTCGCTAGCGAGGAGAGGGAGAAACGGGATCGGGAGAGAGAGCGCTGGCGGCGGGGAAGGAAAACGGGGAGATGAGGGAGCTGCGCCTAGGGTTTGGCCGGACGGCTTGGGCCTCGGGCCGGCCTGGGAGAGAAGCGGGACGGCCTGGTGGAGAAGAGGAAGGCTGGGGGAGAAAAGGAGGAGGCCCAGATAGAGGCTCACTCCTTATTATTCCCTGAGCAGAAAACAACTAAGAGAAAAAAAAAACAAAAAGAAAAGAGGAAGGTTTAGGGAAAAGACACATGGAATTATATTTTTCTCGGGCTCATAAAAATAAGCACGACCGGAGAAAAAATAAGAAAGGCATGAACGGAAAAACAATTCAAACATATTTGAATATAATTCAAATAGGTTTGAACTAAGACGAGATTATTGAAGTGTCCAAAAATGTTCAAATTTTTGGAGGAACCTCGAAACAAGGGAAAAGAATTATTGGCAAGGTTTTTGACGATGAACTTGAAGTGAAAAAGACATGGGGAAATTTGCAAGTGTGTTATGGTGATTCCGAAGCAATGGAATAATTAATAAATATAGCTCCCTAAATATTGAGAGACTTTTATATGTTATAAAGAGAAGACACCTTCCCTCGATTTAAATGGACCGAAGGTCCACACGATTTATTTGGTTGCAAAAATTAATGAGATGATGGCATGATGACATGATGCAATGCAAAAACAAATAACACAAGCTCAAAAGAAACACACGGCCAACCCGGAACATCTGGAATCTTCTGGAATCTTCTAGGACGTCGGTCTCGGGCGTCACAACATCCCAAGCTTAGGCTTTTGGTTGTCCTTGAATTTTACCTTGGGGTGCCTTGGGCATCCCCAAGCTTAGGCTTTTTCCACTCTTTGTTCCATTGTCCATCAAATCCATACTCAAAACCTGAAAACTTCACAACACAAAACTTAGCCAAAATTCTCGTGAGTTTCGTTAGTATAAGAAAACAAACCACCACTCAAGGGTACTGTAATGAACTCATTCTTTGTTTATATTGGTATTAAACCTAATGTATTCCAACTTCTCTATGATTCATACCCCCCGATACTACTCATAGATTCATCAAAATAAGCAAACAACACACGAAAAATAGAATCTGTCAAAAACAGAATGTGTCAAAAACAGAACAGTCTGTAGTAATCTGTAACTTTAGAATACTTATGTAACTCTAAAAAAATTGAAATAAATTGGTGGACATGAGGAATTTGTCTATTAATCATCTGCAAAAAGAATCAACTAAAAAGCACTCTCCAGTAAAAAATGACAGCCATTCTCGTGAGCGCTAAACTTTTTGTTTTTTACAGCATGATCACATAAACTTCACACAAGTATTTCCAAAGGTTCTACTTGGCACAAACACTAATTAAAACACAAAACCACATCTAAACAGAAGCTAGATGTAATATTTATTCCTAAACAGAAGCAAAAACAAAGAAAATAAAATTGGGTTGCCTCCCAACAAGCACTATCATTTAACGCCCCTAGCTAGGCACGATACAAGAATAGATCTAGGTATTGTCATCTTTGGTAGGCAATCCATAAGTGGCTCTCATAATAGATTCATAAGGTAATTTAATTTTATTTCTAGGAAAGTGTTCCATGCCTTTCCTTAACGGAAATTGGAATCTAATATTTCCTTCCTTCATATCAATAATTGCACCAATCGTTCTAAGGAAAGGTCTACCAAGAATAATAGGACATGAAGGATTGGAATCTATATCAAGAACGATGAAATATACGGACACATAGTTCCTATTGTCAACAATAAGAACATCATTAATCCTTACCATAGGTTTCTTAATGGTAGAATCCGCAAGATGCAAATTTAAAGAACAATCATCAAGTTCATGGAAACCTAACATATCACACAAAGTTTTTGGAATTGTGGAAACACTTGCACCCAAATCACACAAAGCAAAGCATTCATGATCCTTAATATTAATTTTTATAGTAGGCTCCCACTCATCATAAAGCTTTCTAGGGATAGAAACATCTAATTCAAGTTTTTCCTCATAAGACTGCATTAAAGCATCAACTATATGTTTGGTAAAATCCTTATTTTAACTATAAGCACGTGGAGAATTTAGCACGGATTGCAACAAGGAAATACAATCTATTAATGAGCAATTATCATAATTGAATCCCTTGAAATCCAAAATAGTGGGTTCATCGCTATGCAAAGTTTTAATCTCTTCTATCCCACTTTTAACAAATTTAGCATCAAGATCTAAAAATTCCGAATTATTGGGACGCCTTTTAACTAGGGTAGACTCATCTCCAGTCCCATCTTTATCAAGATTCATACTAGAAAACAAGGATCTAATAGGAGACACATCAATCACTTCCAGATCTTCATCTTTATTTTCATGATAACTAGAAGAACACGCTTTCATAAAGCAATCTCTTTTAGCATGCATCCTTGCGGTTCTTTCTTTGCACTCATCAACAGAAATTCTCATGGCTTTGAGAGACTCATTGATATCATGCTTAGGTGGAATAGATCTAAGTTTCAAAGAATCAACATCAAGAGTAATTCTATCCATGTTTCAAGCCAACTCATCAATCTTAAGCAATTTTTTCTTCAAGCAAAGCATTGAAATTCTTTTGCAAATTCATAAACTCTTTAACACTAGTCTCAAATTCAGAGGGCATCTTACCAAAATTTCCATAAGAGTTATTGTAGGAATTACCATAATTATTAGAGGAATTACTAGGAAAAGGCCTAGGATTAAAGTTTCCTCTATAAGCATTGTTACCAAAATTATTCCTACCAACAAAATTCACATCCAAAGATTCATTATTATTTTCAATCAACATGGATAAAGGCATATCATTATGATCGGAAGAAGCACTCTTAGCAGCAAATAATTTCATAAGTTCATTCATCTTTCCACTCAAAACACTAATCTCTTCAATAGCATGCACTTTTTTACTAATAGATCTTTCGGTGTGCCATTGAGAGTAGTTAATCATAATATTATCTAGGAGTTTGGTAGCTTCTCCTAAAGTGATTTCCATGAAAGTGCCCCCCGCGGCCGAATCTAAAAGGTTTATAGAAGCAAAATTTAAACCAGCATAAAAGTTTTCTATAATCGTCCATAAGTTCAAACCATGTGTAGGGCAATTATGTATCATTAATTTCATTCTCCCCCAAGCTTGTGCAACATGCTCATGACCTAGTTGCTTAAAATTCATAATATCGTTTCTAAGAGAGATAATCTTAGCAAGAGGAAAATACTTAGAGATAAAGGCATATTTGCACTTATTCCATGAATCAATATTATTTCTAGGCAAAGAGGAAAACCAAGTTTTAGAACGATCTCTAAGTGAAAAAGGAAATAGCTTCAATTTAACAATATCATTATCCATATCCCTCTTCTTTTGCATATCACACAAATCAACAAAGTTGTTTAGATGGGTAGCGTCATCTTCACTAGGAAGGCCAGAAAATTGATCTTTCATGACAAGATTCAACAGAGTAGCATTGATCTCACAAGATTCAGCATCTAAGATAGCAGCAATTGGCGTGCTAATAGAATCATTATTGTTTGTATTGGAGAAGTCACACAATTTGGTATTGTCTTGAGCCATAGTGACAAGCAAGCAATCTAACACACAAGCAAAACAAGAGACAAGCGAACGGTAAAACACACGGAAGAAGGAGGGCGAATAAAACGGCAAGGGTGAAGTGGGGGAGAGGAAAACAAGAGGCAAATAATGTAATGCGAGGGATAAGGGTTTGTGATAGGTACTTGGTATATGACTTTTACGTAGATCTCCCCGGCAACGGCGCCACAAATTCTTCTTGCTACTTCTTGAGCTTGCGTTGTATTCCCTCGAAGAGGAAAGGATGATGCAGCACAGTAGCGTACGTATTTCCCTCAGTTTTTGAGAACCAAGGTATCAGTCCAGTAGGAGACCATGCGCGAGATCCTCGTACCTGCACAAACAAATAAGAACCTCGCAGCCAATGCGATAAGGGGTTGTCAATCCCTTCACGGTCACTTACGAGAGTGAGATCTGATAGATAGGATAAGATAATATTTTTGGTATAGAAACGAAAAGTAAATAAAGCAAATAGGCAAAGAGAAATTGGCTAGTTGACGGGAAAGTAATATGATAAGGATAGACCCGGGGGCCATAGGTTTCACTAGTGGCTTCTCTCATGATAGCATAATTCTATGGTGGGTGAACAAATTACTGTCGAGCAATTGATAGAAAAGCGCATAGTTATGAGAATATCTAGGCATGATCATTGTATATAGGCATCACGTCCGTGACAAGTAGACCGAAATGATACTACATCTACTACTATTACTCCACACATCGACTGCTATCCAGCATGCATCTAGAGTATTAAGTTCATAAGAACGGAGTAATGCCTTAAGCAAGATGACATGATGTAGATGGATAAACTCAAGCAATATGATATAAACCCCATCTTTTTATCCTTGATGGCAACAATACTATACGTGCCTTGCTGCCCCTACTGTCACTAGGAAAGGACACCGCAAGATTGAACCCAAAGCCAAGCATTTCTCCCATTGCGAGAACTATAGATCTAGTAGGCCAAACCAAACCAATAATTCGAAGAGACTTGCAAGGATATTATAATCATACATAAAAGATTTCAAAAAAGAATCCAATATTGTTCATAGATAATTTTGATCATAAACCCACAATTCATCGGATCTCGACAAACACATCGCAAAAAGATTACATCTAATAGATCACCTCGAAGATCAAGGAGAACTTTCTATTGAGATCCAAAGAGAGAGAAGAAGCCATCTAGCTAATAACTATGGACCCGAAGGTCTGTGGCCAAGTACTCACAACTCATCGGAGAGGCTATGGTGTTGATGTAGAATCCCTCCGTGATCGATGCCCCCTCCGGCGGAGCTCCGGAACAGGCCCCAAGATGGGATCTCACGGGAACAGAAGGTTACGGCGGTGGAATTAGGGTTTCTTCTTGCTCCTCGATGTTTTAAGGGTATATGGGTATATATAGGAGGAAAAAGTACGTAAGTGGAGTAACATGGGGCCCACGAGGGTGGGGGGCGCGCCCTGCCCCCTCGTGGGCACCTCATTTTTTCTCTGACTTGTACTCCAAGTCTCTCGTGAAGATATCGTTCCAAAAATAACTCTCCTGAAGGTTTCATTCCGTTTTGACTCCGTTTGATATTCCTTTTCTGCGAACACTGAAATAGGCAAAAAACAACAATTTGCACTGGGCCTTGGGTTAGTATGTTAGTCCCAAAAATAATATAAAATTGTATAATAAAGCCCATTAATCATCCAAAACAGAATATATAATAGCATGGAACAATCAAAAATTATAGATACGTTGGAGACGTATCAAGTTGTTGCATAGAGGGACCATGGCCGCCGGCAACCTAAATGGCTTGTCGGCTTCCTGAGCCTTGCCGTCCTTTTCAGCCTTGCCGGGCTTGTCGACCTTGTCAACATGCTCATGACCTAGTTGCATCACTGTGAAGTTCTGATTCAGGCTGGGGCGCAACCTCATAATATCTGCCACGTTCCGAAACTCCCAAGCCGGCCTCCCTTTGCTATGCAAGGGGCAATACGGCGGTAGAGGACATCGGCCCCGATCATCTCTACGGTGAGCCCAGCGGCCTTGAGGCGGTGGATTCTGGTGATGGCGACTGTGAGCATCTTGTCCTGAGGGTCGATGTTGCCCAGTCACCGCAATGGACCACTTGCGCTTGTCGGGGGATGCAAAACGGATGCGGCTCCTTTTCCACAATCCAGCACCACCTATTATGCCATTCGTCCCACTTCTCCTTCTGATTCCCGTTTGAGTATGTCTCCTTTCAACAAGCCCTCGGGATCCAGGTAACACAGCCGGACACAGCTCCTCCTTGTTGGATGCGGGGGACGAAATAGTGCCTGAAGAGCGACGTGTTGGGGATCACCCCCGCAAAATTTTCGCAAAGGTGGGGAAAGAGAGCCATACACGCCATGGAGTTCGCCGTGAAATCCAAAAGATGGAAGTCGAAGGTATACATGATGTCGATGAAGAAATCTGAGAATGGGGGCAGAGTCCGCAGTAGAGATAATCGACGAAAGAGGGGAATCTATCCAGACCTGGCTCGCCGTTGGGTCGAGGATGATGCCGGTGGCAGCATGCCCCGTTGTTTCAATCCCCCACATGAACTCGTACCGGTCCTTGAGTGCGCGCACATCAAGCCCAGGACCAAAGATGACGTGCTCCGTCCACCTTATCACCAGCTCGTCCTCTGGCGCCTCTTCTCCTCGCTCGCCGTGAGCACTCCCTTGCCTCTGTTCTTTGGTGCCATAGCGGCTGAAGGTGATGAGGGTGCGGAGGCAATTGGCGGAGAAGGAGGCTCTGGATAGGGCTCGAGGAAGAAGAAGGATACGGCGGTTCCCTAGATTGGAATGGGCGAATAGGGTAAATGAGCAGCGCCCCTGTGGATTCCTCTTTTTATGGGGAAGGCGCGGGGCTGCCTCTTTACTGTTTGTTGAGGAGGCATTGGCACGGGCACAAGCGTGTTGCAACCGTCCCGCACATGACTCCCCACGCCACGCACTCAATACGGGTCGTGGCGAAGCGCGATAGATGAGAAGATTACAGCAGTCATCCCCTGCCACACGTGCCCACGCACTATTTGGGCCTGGCCCAATGACGCATCACACTCGTGTATGGCCCAGTCCCGGGGGCTCCTGTCAGTGTACTAAAGTTTGGGCCCTTTTAGTACCCCATACTTGTGCACGGGCAGTCATAGCCACGCCTGCGACAACGCCTAACGGGGGCGATCGAGGGCAGATGCAAGGTCAGGAGGAGCGACCAAGCTAGAGAGCATAAGATGAGCTGGAACCCCGGCAAGATCCTCGCATGGACGGCTCGCGAGACCCCGACAAGATCCTTGCCGGGACAACTTGCCGAGCACCAACAAAAGCACCACCCTCGGGGTTGACAGCTCTGACACCATCGACAATGTTAAGGCCAAGACCGGGTGGTATGCACGTAGTGGCGTGCAGATCTCTGTGAATGCCAGAAGAGGAGGTACCTTGCAAGATCCTTGCCGGAGGCGTCTGTGAGCCCCCGACAAGATCCTTGTCGGGGACATCGGCAAGGTCGCAGCAAGGCTCTGCCTCCCCATCACCACTCTAGCACAGTAGCCGGTCTGCCAGCCTAGCAGGCGCCTGCATGGTGGCATGCAGATCTTCGCGAAGATCCTGCCACCTCTCCAGCACAGCAGCTGGCTAGCTAACTTGGCGTTGCATGCCTCATCGGCAGGGACGCGTGTCAAGATGGAGCGGGGCAGCGACGGACGGGGCGGGTTCTACTCCCGTCCCCGATAAAGCTGGAGGGCACGTAAGCAACGCATTTAATGCGTTTGTCCTAAGATGCCGATGATAAACATAGACATTGTAGGTACTTTACACCTCAAGTATGCCACTGTGGCAGCCCCTTGGACATATAAAAGGAGTCCCATGGCGTACTGGAGGAGGATTCGATCTTTTGAACCTCTAGGCCCAGCTTGCATGCAGAGCAGCGAGCCGAAGCTCAAGAACACATAATATACACTCAAGTAGGCCTAGGGTTTTACGTTTCTCAGTGGCCCGAACCTGGGGAAAATTCATCGTGTTGATCGTTAGATCTGCTCTTTGCTCTACCCCTCTTCCCTGCCAAACAGTAGAAGGGATCCATGTGGACCCGTAGGTGTCGCCCTGCGCCGACAGGAGGAAAATTGAGAGAAAGTGGGATGACTTTGCAGATGAAGCAAGGAACGTATGGTTTGGTCTAAGTGTAGATGGCATCAATCCTTTTGTGGAGCAGAGCAGTAATCATTGCACCTGGCCTGTGACTCTATGTATTTATAACCTTCCTCCTTGGTTACGCATGAAGCGGAAGTTCATTATGATGCGAGTGCTCATCCAAGGCCCTAAGCAACCCGCCAATGACATTGATGTGTACCTAAGGCCATTAGTTGAAGACTTTTACAGCTATGGAACAGAAAAGGTGTACGTGTGTGGGATGAACAGAAAAGGCCATCCGCTTTGATGCAGGAAACACCAATAGGCCAAAGGACACATATTATGGTTACATAGAGGAGATATGGTGACTTGACTATGGACGTGGTTTGAAGGTACCTTTGTTTCGGTGCAAATGGGTCAATCGGACAGGAGGGGGGGGTAAAAGAAGGCACGCAGTACGGAATGACAATAGTGGATCTCAACAATCTTGCGTACGCAGACGTACCATTCGTCCTAGCAAATGTGTGGCGCAGATTTTCTATGTGAAGGACATGTCTACCAAACTAAGAAAAATAAAAGATAAGGAAGTGAATACATGATACGAAGAGCCAAAGCGCCACATAGTTCTTTCAAGGAAAAGAAACATCGTGGGAGTGGAGAACAAGATAGACATGTCAGAAGATTATGAAAACTTTCATGAAATTGCTCCCTTCACAGTGAATATTGACCCGAGCATCATGTTAAATGATGAAGATTGTCCATGGTTACGGCGCAAAGGGGCACACGCGAAGAAAAGGTTTTATACCCCAAGATCCCACTCTGGGATGTGACCGGCTTCACCGTCATCACTTTCTTCTCTAGTGAGTTTCCGGACTTATATACCTGGTAAGTCCCACTTCGGACAAACCGGAGGGAATCTTTGTAATAGTTAGGGTACTTATGTGTTTTGGCATTTGAACGCGAAGAAATATTATGTCCAAACAAATTATTTCATGCATTATGTAGGACTCCATTTGCTATTTTTTGAGCTAAATGACCCTGAAATTGAAAAGCACTACAAATGAACTCTGAAAAGGCTGAAAATTGGCATGCTTTCATCATTTCACCCACATAGCATGTGCTAAAAAGTTGAGAGGGTTACGGCAAAAACTGGATGCACGTCGTGTACAAAATGTACAATCTCCTTCGAAGTATCGGGGTTTCGGACGAAAACTCATCTGTTACAAAGGCATTTCATTTTTTTTAACTTATTTTAGCTCCAAACCTTTTGTGCCTTCAGCATGCACCATTCAAAGCCGCGTCATCAATTTTCAACACTTCAGGACTTGATTTGCTAATTTTCATGCATTTACTGATTTTTTTGAGCAAAATGACCCTTAAATTGAAAAGCACTAGAAATAAACTCTGAAAAGGCTCGAAGTTGGCATGGTATCATCATTTCACCCTCATAGCATGTGCTAAAATGTAGAGAGGGTTACGGCAAAAACTGGATGCACTTCGTGTACAAAATGGACAATCTCTTTCGAAGTACCAGGGTTTCAAACAAAAAGTCATCTGTTACAAAGGCATTTCATTTTTCTTATTTTATTTCAACTCCAAACTTTTTGTGTGTTCAGTATGCATCATTCAAATTCACGTCATCAATTTTCACCCTTTCTGACTTGATTTGCTATTTTCATGCATTTACTTATTTTTTTTTTGAGCTAAATGACCCTGAAATTGAAACTACAAATGAACTCTGAAAAGGCTGAAAGTTGGCATGGTATCATCATTTCACCCACATAGCATGTGCTAAAAAGTTGAGAGGGCTACGGCAAAAACTGGATGCACTTTGTGTACAAAATGGACAATCTCTTTCAAAGTGTCAGGGTTTCGGACGAAAACTCATCTCTTACATATGCATTTCATTTTTGTTAAATAACCTAAGAATTACCAAATTGAACATAATGATAAAACACACTAATATTAAAAAGCAGGAAAAAGAATCACTAAAAATTATAGTAAAGTTATTCGCAAACTAGTGATTCACACAATTTCAAATAATTCAAATTTAAACTATTCAAATTTGAAACTACTGGCACTAACAGAAAGTTTACAATTTTGTGACCTAAAGTAAAAAGATTTACTCAGCAACTCTAAATAAAGCAAAAAAACAACTCAAACCAAAAGAAAATAAATAAAGTAGAAAAAACTTGAAAATTAATAAATTTAAAAAGCCCGCTGATGACCCACAAGTGTAGGGGATCTATCGTAGTCCTTTCGATAACTAAGAGTGTCGAACCCAACGAGGAGCAGAAGGAAATGAAATGCAGTTTTCAGTAAGGTATTTTCTGCAAGCACTGAAATTATAGGTAACAGATAGTTTTTTTATAAGGTAATTGGTAGCAAGTAACAAAAGGTAAAAGTAAATAAGGTGCAGCATGGTCGCCCAATCCTTTTTGTAGCAAAGGACAAGCCTGGACAAACTCTTATATAAAGGAAAGCGCTCCCGAGGACACATGGGAATTATCGTCAAGCTAGTTTTCATCACGACCGTTTGATTCGCGTTCGGTACTTTGATAATTTTGTATGTGGGTGGACCGGTGCTTGGGTGCTGTCCTTACTTGCACAAGCCTCCTTCTTATGATTAACCTCTAATGCAAGCATCTGCAACTACAAAAGAAGTATTAAGGTAAACCTAACCATAGCGTGAAACATATGGATCCAAATCAGCCCCTTACGAAGCAAGGCATAAACTAGGGTTTAAGCTTCTGTCACTCTAGCAACCCATTGATGACCCAAAAGTGTAGGGGATCTATCGTAGTCCTTTCGATAAGTAAGAGTGTCGAACCCAACGAGGAGCAGAAGGAAATGATAGGCAGTTTTCAGTAAGGTATTTTCTGCAAGCACTGAATTATAGGTAACAGATAGTTTTGTGATAAGATAATTGGTAGCAAGTGACAAACGGTAAAAGTAAATAAGGTGCAGCAAGGTGGCCCAATCCTTTTTGTAGCAAAGGACAAGCACGAACAAACTCTTATGCAAGGTAAAGCGCTCCCGAGGACGTACGGGAATTATCGTCAAGCTAGTTTTCATCACGATCATCTGACTCGCGTTCGGTACTTTGATAATTTGGTATGTGGGTGGACCGGTGCTTGGGTGCTTCCCTTACTTGGACAAGCCTCCCACTTATGATTAACCTCTAATGCAAGAATCCTCAACTACAAAAGAAGTATTAAGGTAAACCTAACCATAGCTTGAAACATATGGATCCAAATCAGCCCCTTACGAAGCAACGCATAAACAAGGGTTTAAGCTTCTATCACTCTAGCAACCCATCATCTAATTATTACTTTCCAGTGCCTTCCTATAGGCCCAAGTAATGGTGAAGTGTCATGTAGTCGATGTTCACATGACACCACTAGAGGAGAGACAACATACATCTCATCAAAATATCGAACGAAGACCAAACTCACATGACTACTAGTAGCAAGACTCCTCCCATGTCCTCAGGAACAAAAGTAACTACTCACAAGACATAATATTGTTCATGATAAGAGAGGTATTGATATGCATAATGGATCTGAACATATGATCTTCGACCAAGTAAACCAACTAGCATCAACTACAAGGAGTAATCAACACTACTAGCAACCCACAGGTACCAATCTGAGGTTTGGGTACAAAGATTGGATACAAGAGATGAACTAGGGTTTGAGAGGAGATGGTGCTGGTGAAGATGTTGATGAAGATAGCCCTCCCCAAGATGGGAGAGTTGTTGGTGAGGACGGCGGTGACGATTTCCCCCTCCCGGAGGGAAGTATCCCCGGCAGAACAGCTCTGCCGGAGCCCTAGATTGGCTTCCGCATCGGTTCCGTGTGACGCCCGAGACCGACGTCCCAGAAGATTCCAGAAGGTTCCAAAAGATTCCAGATGTTCCGGGCTGCCCGTGTGTTTCTTTTGTGCTTGTGTTTTTATTTTTGCATTGCATCATGTCATCATGCCATCATGTCATTTTATTTTTGCATCTCAACCTAAATAAATTGTGTGGACCTTCGGTCCATTTAAATCGCGGGAAGGTTGCCTTCTCTTTATAACATATAAAAGCCTCCTAATATTATGGAGCTATATTATAAATATTCCATTTGCTTCGGAATAACTCAACACACTTGCATTTATTCCCCATCCCTCTTTATTCAAGTTTCACCGTCAAAAACCCTCCCTATAATTCTTTTCCTATTTATCGAGGTTCCTCCAAAAATTCAAACATTTTTGGACACTTCTATAATCAAGTCTTAGTTCAAACCCATTTGAATTAAATTCAAATATGTTTGAATTATTTTCCGATCTGGCCTTTTATATTTTTCTCCGGTCGTGCTCATTTTTACGAGCCCGAGAAAATTAACCTTGTCCTAATTCTTGCCCTAACCCCCCTCCTCTTTTTCTTTTTCCTTCTCTTTCGTTTTTTTCTGCTGAGAATAATTAGAGGGAAGAGGGAGTTGGTCCTCCAGCCTCCATCTGGCCCGGCCATCCCTCAGCCTCCATCCCTTCAGGCCCAGCCTCTTGGGCCCCCTCCTCCCACCAGCGGCCCATCCTCCACTTCTCCCTGGCCCAACTAACCCTAGCGCTAACCCTAGCGGCAGCCCGATCCCAGCGCTCCTCTCCCCATTCTTTCCCTCAGCGCCGCCGCCGATTCCCTCGCTCCCCCTCGCAGCATCTCTCCCTCGAGCGCCTCATCCTCTCGCCTCTGCCCGTTTTCCCTCTCGACCTCTCGCCCTCCTCCCATCGTCCCGACCCATCGAGCCTCACCCCTCTGGCTCTCTCGCCTGGAGCCCGAGCCCATCGCTCCTCTGTCGATTCCAGGGCGCCGTCGCCCTCCTCTGCGGCTACCAGCAGCTCGAGCCCTGATCCTTTCCTCGCCCCGCTCCTCCTTCTTCGCCTCGCCCCGGCGCCCTTCCTCCTGCGCCTCGCCCCCTGGCGCCCCGCGAGCGGCCGCCCCGACCCCGTCTGCGCCCTCCAGGGCCTCGCCTCGCCTGGTTCTCCTCGCCTCGCAGTGGCGCCACTCCCTCCAGGTCCCCTCGGCTCCCTCCTCCGCGCGCCCGCGAGCTGACCGCGAGGTCGAGCTCCTCCGCTCCGCCAGGAGCCCAGGCACCGGCGCCCTTCCCTCCGGTCGCCCCGACCTCCTCCTGCGCGTTCCCGAGCGCCGCGTCGCGACCCTCCTCGCAGCTGGCGTTCCAGCACCATGGCGCCCCAAGCGCATCGCAGAGTCCCTTCAGCAGCTCCTCGAGCAGCGCCCGTCCTCAGCCGCGCCCCGGTCGTCCGACCCCATCTCCAGCGCCAAGATGCGCCCCGTCCTCCCCGTCCTCGAGTCGCCCGTCCTCGTCGCCATGCCGCTGCCATGGCCTCGTAGCCCCGATGCAGCCTCCGTTCCTCTACCGTTCCTCGTCGGCAGCTGCGAGTTACCCTTGAGTGCCCCGTGTTGTTGCTTTTGTTTGCTCTTTTGTGTGCTGCGATTGGAACCTCAGGACCGGCGAGTGCGAAGACCCTCAAGTACCTCTACGGAACGAGTTCGACTACACGATGAAACGACAAGTACCCCTCCGATGCAAGTACGTCTACGAACCGGAACGACTACGCAAGATGACACGCCAAGTACCACGACGACCCGAACGACTACCGTCGCCGTGTACCACTACCGTCGCCGAGACCCTCAAGTACCTCTACGAACAGAACGACTACTCTTTGGCGACCTCGTGTACAACTACTTCCTCTCCGATGAACGAGAACAACTACTTCCCTCTACGTCATGTACCACTACCGTCGCCCCGTGTACCACGACTCGTGTACCACTACTTCCACTACTACGGCTACTTCCTCTCCGAACGAGAACGACTCCTTCCTCTACGATCTCGAACCGTCCCGAAACGAGTGTTTCGAAGGTATAACCCCGTGGATGACTCGTGGAATGCTTGTTGTGGTTGTATGAGATGCTCCCTTGTTTGCACCGTGCCCGTTGTGTCCGTTCCGATCTTTTGTCTTGTTCCTCGGTTGTCTCGTCGCCGACTCGTGGGAACCCGGCAACGGGATCGCCCCACCTTCATCTCGTTTGACTCGCTCACGCCATCTTTCCTTTTGCACCGGACTCTCAACGAGTTTCCGGCACCGATATGTTGCCGTGGCATCATCTTCAGAATCGTTGCCGTGGTACCCTTTTCTTTCCACCACGGGAACAACACTTCATATCTTCTTCTTGTTAACCTTTTAATAAAATTGCATAAACTTGTTCATGTCATCCGCATCATGTTAACAACATTATATATGTGTGAATTATTGTTTGCTTATAATTATTAAACATGCTCATGGGGATTTTCCGGATATGTTGTTGTTATTTTCCGGCCTAATTTAAAATGTCTAAATAGTGTAGTTTTATTATGTTTCACCTCTTGCCATGCTAAAAACATTTAATCTTGTCTTGTTAATAATCGAGAGTCAATTAAATAATTAATGTGGTGTTTCGTCAATATGCAACTCGTTGCATATTGAGCCCCACTTAACTTGTAGTATTGTTTGTGCATCTTGCCATGCCATGCATATTAAACCGGACATGCATCATACTTGGATGTGCGTCGTATGCCATGTTTTTGCTTGTGTGTTTACCGTGTTGTTTCTTTCTTTCCGGTTTGCTTCTCTTGATAGCTTCGGTTTCGTTCCGGAGTTGTGAGGATTCTCTCGTCTATGTTGCTCCGTCTACTTCGTGGATCCGTTCTTCTCCCTTGTGGAATCCCAGGCAAGATGACCGAACCCGGATACCATTACTATTTTTGCCTCTTGCTAGAAGTCTCGATCTATAGTTTTGCCTCGATGCCCATGTCTTCTTGTCAGCCTCCTACTTGTAACCAATTGCCATGTTTAACCACCCTACCTATGCAAACCGTTGCTTGGCTAAGTACGCTTCGCTCAGCCCTTCTTATAACATTGCTAGTTGCAGGTGAAGATTGAAGATGCTTGCTTCATGTTGAAGTTTGGTTGGGTTATATCACACTATATAAATGCTTAAAAAATGAAATCATCTATATACTGGCAGGGTGGAAGGCTAAGCCTTTTGCTTGGTGATTTGTTCCACTCATGCCGTTAGGAACCGTATAAACCGGTGTTATGTTCCTTGATTATGCGTTCCTAACACGGTTGGGGTGTATGGGACCCCCTTGATAAACCGCTAAGTGCTAAGTCTTTTCCAGCAAGTCCCAACCTTTGGTACTATTTGCCTAATAACTAATAAAAAAACTTGCATGTGGACTAGCTATCCCTTTTATTTTAATTCAACCCCCCGGGCCAGTGCTCCACATGAGTGTTGGTCCGAAACGAGCAGACTGCGGGGCCACCTCAAGGAAACTTGAGGTTTGGTAAAAACCTGTAGGATGACTCATCCGGTCGTGTCCTGAGACTTAGATACGCGCGGCTACTATCAGGGTGTCGACACGCCGGGAGGATTTGCTGGATTAGCCTTACCTTAGTTCGGTTTAACTTGAGCACGGGATTCCGAGAATACTCGGGTCTTCCCACCTATGGAGTTGCGACTTCGCGGATCGTGGGCTTGTAATGGGTCAAGTTGGAACACCCCTGCAGGGTTTGAACTTTCGAAAGCCGTGCCCGCGGTTATGTGGCAGATGGGAGCTTGTTAATTCCGGTTGTAGATAACTTGACACAATGTTTCCAATACACTACCAGCGTGTGTACCGTGACTGTCAATTTCCGAATAGGGATTCGGGAGTTGAACATGGTGGGGTTATGTTTGACCGGCTTTAGTTAGGATCACCTCGTGATCATCTCTCGACCGAGGCACTTCTCTTCTCGCTCTCCTTTACGTAAGTTAGTGCTAGTTGCTGCTGCAGACTCTTGTTTGTTCCTTCACCTCATATTCTTTCTTCAGCCTTATCCTCACCCAAGGCTTAAATAGTCTTGTTACCCGGGAACGGGATTGCTGAGTCCTCTGTGGCTCACAGTTACTTCACCACACCAGATGCAGGTTCAGCCGAGTACGTTGCAGGAGCTGGTTCAGTGCTTCACCAGGAGCTTGTTGAAGAGTTTGGCCGTATGCTTGTGACGTTTCGACGATCAGTAGTGGTTTCTACTAGGATTCGATCTTGGCCTGTGGCTTTATGTTGTTTTGGTATCTTTCTTTTGGTTCTTCACCCGTAGTCGGGTTGTGATGTTTTGAATGGTGTTTTGCTTATTTAATGTATTGTGTGAAGTGGCGAGTGTAAGCCAACTATCTCCATTTGCAATTTAATCCCTCTTTTACATGAGTCGTGCAAAGATACCAAACTTGAGATCATTCTAGGATGGGCTTATATCTTTAAGTCGTGCCTCGACACGTAGGAGATATAGTCCCATCCTGGGCATTACAAGTTGGTATTCAGAGCCTTCTCCGACCTAGAAGCCCCCACTGATTGATCGAATCATTGACGGTTGAGTCTAGGCACACACTGAAAAACTTTTTGAGTCCTATATTATATCGGAGAGTAGGATTTCTTTGCTTCTCATCCCTTTCTCTCTGGTGAGGACTCCTGACGACTACTCTTGTCTCTCCTATCTTCAAAAATTGCACCAATTTTTTTTAGGAATCCCGCGAGTATTCTGGGATTGTTTCGATGTTCTTGTGACAAGGATATTGTTCTCGTTGCCTCCTGTTCCCGGGGAGTTGAGCTTCGGGGTATTATTGTCACAAGCATATCGCGGCAGTACTAAATACTTAAGAGTTAAGACGGCCGACATCGAAAATCTCTCCTATACGGCCAGTGGCAAGATAACCCCGACATCACCCAGTACTGGGGAGGTAGTTCGAGAGTATTGCCATAGCTTGTATAGTGGATGCGTTTCGAAGGTCCGAGGTAAACAGTTTCCGAGAAAGACTGGTTATGTGTTGAAGGATGGATACACCTGGATGTAGGTTTAGAGTTGATTGCGCGGTGCTTCCCGTGTATCCCCAACACCTGATTGCATAACTGGAAACTTTCGGAAATCTATAGGTGGGTTCATCTAGTAGTTCTAGGCATTCTTCCAACGGATGCACGATATGAAGTTCGGGGTTTTACATTGAGTGAAGTGGTTTTATGGACTTGTTCTGATCGGGAGTTGCATCTTAAAGGGTCCTTGGCTATGCTGATCCGGAGATTGCAAAACCCTTTTGTAACACGTTCCATGAGCTTTCAGCACGAAGATGTTGAACGAAACTTCTATCTTGCATTTGTTCTATCTGATCCTTGTTCCTTTTATTTTCTTTTGTTCTCCCAAGTGGCTTCTCGTCAAGTTGATGTACCTACGGAATTCATTCGTTCAATTCTCTGTTCGGATGATATTGTGAAGATCATGTTGCACATCTATCCTTGTTTTTGTTTTGATTCTGGTATTCGAGTTGCTTCGATGTCAAATGTTGATTCCATACCTTCTTAATTGGTGTTCTCATATTTCTATGAGAGTGCTAATCCTTCTTGATCATCAAGATGGTCATGTTAAATTCCTTTCAACCGGTGTGCCCTCTCTTCAAGTTATTCCATACGGACGTCGTTGAGAAATCTGACGATTTGTCTGTTTCATTCATCCCAAGTTGTCTTTGTTTTCCCCACCCTCCCACCCTTTTCTTTATGGAGCCAGTAATTCTCAAATGAAGTATCCATTTTATTCATGTGATATTTCTTCATTCTTTTCCTTCAATGTTCTTATCCGGTGCTTTATCGTCAACATGCTCAAGAGCTTCAAGTTCATCATTCTTTTGTTCTCAAATTCTGCCGGTGGATGTAATTCAAGAATTCGGTGTTGATCTTATCCTTTTCCTCTTTTCACAATGCTTTCTTATTCCGTTATCCCAATTAATCATTCTCCTCTTGTTATTCATATCCGGAGTGCTCAAGATTCATAATTCCATTCTTAATCCGTTCTAATTATTTTGAGGTTGCTATGTTACTCAAGCCATTTAATTCAACCGGTGCAATATCTCTTAAGCAATCTTTTCCAACGGTGATTTCTTTGAGTGGGCCATAACCCACAGGTCTTTTCCCAGGATCTTACCTGACTCTTCTTTTCCGGAGAATTCTTTTCAAAGTGTGACGTAAGAATGATCTCCATCAGTCACATGCCTTCTCCAAGATCGTTTTCAAATTCTTTTCATCGTTGTTTCAACCTTTTTAATTCTTCATTCCAGAGTGCTCAACAATTCTTATGGTATTTCTCGTCTTCACTCTCAACATTTGAAGACCGAAGAAGTGTTTCTCTTAAATCTTGGCCCGTTCTCTCAAGATTCGTGGTTCTAGCTTCATGCCATCCTCATTATTGTTCCGATTGTGAGGAATTCTTTGATACCATCCGAAGCATTTCATGAATTCTTTTCTTTGTGATCCTCCGAAGGCCATCATTTCAGAATATTTCTTCGTTCTCTGTTTGCAACTTTGTCCTCCAAAAATATTCTTCATTGACGTCTCTTCGTCGCCTCCATATTTTTTTTACGGTGGTTCTTTCAAGTTTACCCTTCTGTTGTTATCATTTTAATTCACTCGTTCTTCTCACAATCCTATCGGTGGTTCGTTCAAGATTTACCCAAGCTTGTGCTAGATCTCTCGTTAATTCCTTCCCAACGAGAATAAGTAGTATGCCAAATCCTTTGGTTGTCATCAATTTAATTGGTGAAGGATACTCACAACATAATTCTTATTCTTGTTCCTTCCAAGTGTTTAATTCTTTTGTCTGGAGCTTGTTCATCTTATCATATTCTCGGTTCCAAGTTGTTCATCTTGTTTTCCGGAGCTTCAAGTTATTTCAATTATATCATTTCAAAGCTCCATCTTATTCATCGCAGGCCTTGAATCTTATTCTTTTCATCTTGCACTTCTCATCCTTTTGTTACCGGAGTTCTTCATGGTGGTTCATCATGTTTTAATTCATCCTCGAAGTTTTCATCAAGATTCTTGTTGGAGCTCAAGCATTCTTCTTCATGCATTTGAATTGCAATCCTTTCTACCTTATCTTTGAGATGGTGTTATGTCATTCTTGACAAGTCCTTTATGAATTACGATTCACGAGTTATCAAGAATGAGATATTTAAACCCATCATTTTTTTCGTTCAGGAGATCTTTCCAACCATTCAATTTATTTGTTGGAGTTATCTTGGGTTGTATTCACCTAAAAGCTTTCCCTAAGGATTGTTGCTAATTATGGTGCTTATAAATGACCCAAGTTCTTCGTTTATCATTCCGGTGAAATAAGTTTTTCATCCCCTTGTTGATCTCAATCCAATCAAATGTTTTCGTAAGTGGCTGGTTGTCACCTCTTAATTTGGAGATGTTTTCCATAAGCCCACAACAAGAGCTTATTCGTTTTCGTTGTTGATTTTTCCAACAATTCTGTTCAACCCTTCTTCATAAGGATGCTCTTTCAAATTCAATTTTGAGAGAAGTTGTCATTTTCTTCTCCGTTCTTTCTTCCCAACGATCTTGCGTCTATTCTTTCGTTCCGGAGGTTTTGTGATATTGCTCTCTTTAACCATCATCTCATTTTTATCGAGATCATGTTCTTTTCCTTGTTTATCTAGTTAACCGGAGTGTTGTATTCTTCATTCAAGTTCTCTTATCTTATCAAGTTTGCCTCTCTTTTCAACCGGAGTGCTGTCTGAAATCTTTCTTACCCCTTGTGCCATTCTTTTAATTGTTTCGGAGGCAATATGTGTTGTTGTTTTCATCAAGTATCATTCCGTCTCCTCAATTCTTGTTAATTCCTTCCATTTTCAGACGGAGTGCTGCCCAAATTCTGTCATTCTTATTCCTTGGCTATACCATTGCGGTTTCACATTCTTTTGGTTCGTAAGCTCTTGTTTCTTGTCTTTCAACCTTCAAGGTTCTCGTGAATGTTCCTTGTTCCTCCTGCTTACCGGAGTGCTCTTAACTTCGTTCATCTCCATTGTATTCTTCTTTCAATTTGTTCAACCTCTCAAGGTTCTTTGGTTTTCACTCGTCTGTCAAAGAAGCAACTTTGTTTTACCTCTTCCTCTTCCGTTTTTACCCGGTGCTATCTCTAGGATCTCGGGTCGAGATCCTCTGTTAGTGTGGGAGAGTTGTGACGCCCGAGACCGACGTCCCAGAAGATTCCAGAAGGTTCCAGAAGATTCCAGATGTTCCGGGCTGCCCGTGTGTTTCTTTTGTGCTTGTGTTTTTATTTTTGCATTGCATCATGTCATCATGCCATCATGTCATTTTATTTTTGCATCTCAACCTAAATAAATTGTGTGGACCTTCGGTCCATTTAAATCGAGGGAAGGTTGCCTTCTCTTTATAACATATAAAAGCCTCCTAATATTATGGAGCTATATTATAAATATTCCATTTGCTTCGGAATAACTCAACACACTTGCATTTATTCCCCATCCCTCTTTATTCAAGTTTCACCGTCAAAAACCCTCCCTATAATTCTTTTCCTATTTATCGAGGTTCCTCCAAAAATTTAAACATTTTTGGACACTTCTATAATCAAGTCTTAGTTCAAACCCATTTGAATTAAATTCAAATATGTTTGAATTATTTTCCGATCTGGCCTTTTATATTTTTCTCCGGTCGTGCTCATTTTTACGAGCCCGAGAAAATTAACCTTGTCCTAATTCTTGCCCTAACCCCCCTCCTCTTTTTCTTTTTCCTTCTCTTTCGTTTTTTTTTCTGCTGAGAATAATTAGAGGGAAGAGGGAGTTGGTCCTCCAGCCTCCATCTGGCCCGGCCATCCCTCAGCCTCCATCCCTTCAGGCCCAGCCTCTTGGGCCCCCTCCTCCCACCAGCGGCCCATCCTCCACTTCTCCCTGGCCCAACTAACCCTAGCGCTAACCCTAGCGGCAGCCCGATCCCAGCGCTCCTCTCCCCATTCTTTCCCTCAGCGCCGCCGCCGATTCCCTCGCTCCCCCTCGCAGCATCTCTCCCTCGAGCGCCTCATCCTCTCGCCTCTGCCCGTTTTCCCTCTCGACCTCTCGCCCTCCTCCCATCGTCCCGACCCATCGAGCCTCACCCCTCTGGCTCTCTCGCCTGGAGCCCGAGCCCATCGCTCCTCTGTCGATTCCAGGGCGCCGTCGCCCTCCTCTGCGGCTACCAGCAGCTCGAGCCCCGATCCTTTCCTCGCCCCGCTCCTCCTTCTTCGCCTCGCCCCGGCGCCCTTCCTCCTGCGCCTCGCCCCCTGGCGCCCCGCGAGCGGCCGCCCCGACCCCGTCTGCGCCCTCCAGGGCCTCGCCTCGCCTGGTTCTCCTCGCCTCGCAGTGGCGCCACTCCCTCCAGGTCCCCTCGGCTCCCTCCTCCGCGCGCCCGCGAGCTGACCGCGAGGTCGAGCTCCTCCGCTCCGCCAGGAGCCCAGGCACCGGCGCCCTTCCCTCCGGTCGCCCCGACCTCCTCCTGCGCGTTCCCGAGCGCTGCGTCGCGACCCTCCTCGCAGCTGGCGTTCCAGCACCATGGCGCCCCAAGCGCATCGCAGAGTCCCTTCAGCAGCTCCTCGAGCAGCGCCCGTCCTCAGCCGCGCCCCGGTCGTCCGACCCCATCTCCAGCGCCAAGATGCGCCCCGTCCTCCCCGTCCTCGAGTCGCCCGTCCTCGTCGCCATGCCGCTGCCATGGCCTCGTAGCCCCGATGCAGCCTCCGTTCCTCTACCGTTCCTCGTCGGCAGCTGCGAGTTACCCTTGAGTGCCCCGTGCTGTTGCTTTTGTTTGCTCTTTTGTGTGCTGCGATTGGAACCTCAGGACCGGCGAGTGCGAAGACCCTCAAGTACCTCTACGGAACGAGTTCGACTACACGATGAAACGACAAGTACCCCTCCGATGCAAGTACGTCTACGAACCGGAACGACTACGCAAGATGACACGCCAAGTACCACGACGACCCGAACGACTACCGTCGCCGTGTACCACTACCGTCGCCGAGACCCTCAAGTACCTCTACGAACGGAACGACTACTCGTTGGCGACCTCGTGTACAACTACTTCCTCTCCGATGAACGAGAACAACTACTTCCCTCTACGTCATGTACCACTACCGTCGCCCCGTGTACCACGACTCGTGTACCACTACTTCCACTACTACGGCTACTTCCTCTCCGAACGAGAACGACTCCTTCCTCTACGATCTCGAACCGTCCCGAAACGAGTGTTTCGAAGGTATAACCCCGTGGATGACTCGTGGAATGCTTGTTGTGGTTGTATGAGATGCTCCCTTGTTTGCACCGTGCCCGTTGTGTCCGTTCCGATCTTTTGTCTTGTTCCTCGGTTGTCTCGTCGCCGACTCGTGGGAACCCGGCAACGGGATCGCCCCACCTTCATCTCGTTTGACTCGCTCACGCCATCTTTCCTTTTGCACCGGACTCTCAACGAGTTTCCGGCACCGATATGTTGCCGTGGCATCATCTTCAGAATCGTTGCCGTGGTACCCTTTTCTTTCCACCACGGGAACAACACTTCATATCTTCTTCTTGTTAACCTTTTAATAAAATTGCATAAACTTGTTCATGTCATCCGCATCATGTTAACAACATTATATATGTGTGAATTATTGTTTGCTTATAATTATTAAACATGCTCATGGGGATTTTCCGGATATGTTGTTGTTATTTTCCGGCCTAATTTAAAATGTCTAAATAGTGTAGTTTTATTATGTTTCACCTCTTGCCATGCTAAAAACATTTAATCTTGTCTTGTTAATAATCGAGAGTCAATTAAATAATTAATGTGGTGTTTCGTCAATATGCAACTCGTTGCATATTGAGCCCCACTTAACTTGTAGTATTGTTTGTGCATCTTGCCATGCCATGCATATTAAACCGGACATGCATCATACTTGGATGTGCGTCGTATGCCATGTTTTTGCTTGTGTGTTTACCGTGTTGTTTCTTTCTTTCCGGTTTGCTTCTCTTGATAGCTTCGGTTTCATTCCGGAGTTGTGAGGATTCTCTCGTCTATGTTGCTCCGTCTACTTCGTGGATCCGTTCTTCTCCCTTGTGGAATCCCAGGCAAGATGACCGAACCCGGATACCATTACTATTTTTGCCTCTTGCTAGAAGTCTCGATCTATAGTTTTGCCTCGATGCCCATGTCTTCTTGTCAGCCTCCTACTTGTAACCAATTGCCATGTTTAACCACCCTACCTATGCAAACCGTTGCTTGGCTAAGTACGCTTCGCTCAGCCCTTCTTATAACATTGCTAGTTGCAGGTGAAGATTGAAGATGCTTGCTTCATGTTGAAGTTTGGTTGGGTTATATCACACTATATAAATGCTTAAAAAATGAAATCATCTATATACTGGCAGGGTGGAAGGCTAAGCCTTTTGCTTGGTGATTTGTTCCACTCATGCCGTTAGGAACCGTATAAACCGGTGTTATGTTCCTTGATTATGCGTTCCTAACACGGTTGGGTGTATGGGACCCCCTTGATAAACCGCTAAGTGCTAAGTCTTTTCCAGCAAGTCCCAACCTTTGGTACTATTTGCCTAATAACTAATAAAAAAACTTGCATGTGGACTAGCTATCCCTTTTATTTTAATTCAGCCCCCCGGGCCAGTGCTCCACATGAGTGTTGGTCCGAAACGAGCAAACTGCGGGGCCACCTCAAGGAAACTTGAGGTTTGGTAAAAACCTGTAGGATGACTCATCCGGTCGTGTCCTGAGACTTAGATACGCGCGGCTACTATCAGGGTGTCGACACGCCGGGAGGATTTGCTGGATTAGCCTTACCTTAGTTCGGTTTAACTTGAGCACGGGATTCCGAGAATACTCGGGTCTTCCCACCTATGGAGTTGCGACTTCGCGGATCGTGGGCTTGTAATGGGTCAAGTTGGAACACCCCTGCAGGGTTTGAACTTTCGAAAGCCGTGCCCGCAGTTATGTGGCAGATGGGAGCTTGTTAATTCCGGTTGTAGATAACTTGACACAATGTTTCCAATACACTACCAGCGTGTGTACCGTGACTGTCAATTTCCGAATAGGGATTCGGGAGTTGAACACGGTGGGGTTATGTTTGACCGGCTTTAGTTAGGATCACCTCGTGATCATCTCTCGACCGAGGCACTTCTCTTCTCGCTCTCCTTTACGTAAGTTAGTGCTAGTTGCTGCTGCAGACTCTTGTTTGTTCCTTCACCTCATATTCTTTCTTCAGCCTTATCCTCACCCAAGGCTTAAATAGTCTTGTTACCCGGGAACGGGATTGCTGAGTCCTCTGTGGCTCACAGTTACTTCACCACACCAGATGCAGGTTCAGCCGAGTACGTTGCAGGAGCTGGTTCAGTGCTTCACCAGGAGCTTGTTGAAGAGTTTGGCCGTATGCTTGTGACGTTTCGACGATCAGTAGTGGTTTCTACTAGGATTCGATCTTGGCCTGTGGCTTTATGTTGTTTTGGTATCTTTCTTTTGGTTCTTCACCCGTAGTCGGGTTGTGATGTTTTGAATGGTGTTTTGCTTATTTAATGTATTGTGTGAAGTGGCGAGTGTAAGCCAACTATCTCCTTTTGCAATTTAATCCCTCTTTTACATGAGTCGTGCAAAGATACCAAACTTGAGATCATTCTAGGATGGTCTTATATCTTTAAGTCGTGCCTCGACACGTAGGAGATATAGTCCCATCCTGGGCATTACATTCCGCCTCGAGACGGCGGCGTTTGGTCCCGAAAGCCTCCTCTTGATTTTTGTTTCAGGCCAAAACGCGTCATATAGGAGAAGATGGGCACCGGGGGCCCACCGGCTGGCCGTCGAGGCAGGGGGCGCGCCCTGGGAAGGGGGGCGCGCCCCCCACCCTCAAGGCCAGCCAGTGGCCCCTCTCGTGGGTTTCTTTCGCCAGATATTTTTTATATTTTCCGAAACAATGTTCTGTGAAGTTTCAGGGCTTTTGGAGTTGTGCAGAATAGGTTTCCAGAGTTTGCTCCTTTTCCAGCCCAGAATTCCAGCTACCGGCATTCCCCCCTCTTCATGTAAACCTTGTAAAATAAGAGAGAAAAGGCATAAGTATTGTGACAAAACATGTATGAAAAGCCCATAATGCAATAAATATCAACTTATAAGCATGATGCAAAATGGACGTATCAACTCCCCCAAGCTTACACCTCGCTTGTCCTCAAGCGAAAGCCGAAATCAAAAAATATGTCCACAAGTTTAGAGATAGAGGTGTCGATAAAAACAGAATACACACATGAGGGCATCATGATCATTCTTATAATAGCAACTTATATAAATATAGTCATATGATCATTATGCTAAAGTAACAATTCATCCACAATATCAATTATGAATCATAAACTTCATTGGAAACTAACAAACTTTGATCTCGGTCATTGAAGCAATTGCAATTTATCGTAATATCGAAAGAGTCAATATAAGATCTTTTCAGCAAGCCTACATACTCAACTATTATATAGTCTTTCACAATTGCTCACACTCACGCAATACTTATGTTTATGGAGTTTTAATCGGACACAGAGAAAGATAGGGGCTTATGGTATTGCCTCCCAACTTTTTACCTCAAGGGTAATGTCAACAGTAATAGATCATAAAAACTTACATCCAAGTGGGTATATATGTCAGGATATTTCCAACACAATGTGCTTGCCAAAGGATAAAATGTAAAAAAGGAAAGGTGGATTTCACCTTGACACTTATAAGACAAGAATAAAAGATAGGCCCTTCGCAGAGGGAAGCGGAGGTTGTCATGTGTTTTTATGGTTGGATGCACAAAGTCTTAGCATAGAGGAACTTCGCTTTATATTGCCACTTGTGATAAGGACATTTATTATGCAGTACGTCACTTTTATTACTTCCATATCACAAGCTCGTATGAAGCTAATTTCTCCCACACTAATAAATCATACATATTTTAGCGGGTTTGCAACATGACAACTTACCTGGGAGGATCTTTCTCAATCCATAGGTAGGTATGGTGGACTCTCATGGCAAAACTGGGTTTAAGGATATATGGAAGCACAAGTAGTATCTCTACTTAGTGCGAGGAGTATTGGCTAGCATGAGGGAGAAAGGCAAGCTAAACATGTTGGAAGATCCATGGCAATATACTTTATTTCGGATATAAGAAGACATAACCCATTATGTTGTCTTCCGTCTCCAACATCAACTCTTTAGCATGTCATACTTTAATGAGTGATCACAATCATAAAAAGATGTCCAAGATAGTATATTTGTATGTGAAGCCTCTCTTCTTCTATTACTTCCTATTAATTGCTATGATGACTAAAACTATGTTTGTCACCTCCCAACAACTTTTATTTATCATACTCTTGTATGTGAGGTCATTACTTCCCATAGGACCGATGTGATCTCTTTGATACACTTTTTGTTTTCTTTCTTTTTATCATGACCTAAGTGAGGAAATCAAGCCCTTGATTCAACACTAATCTTTATTATATAGCTCACGGACTCGATTACAAAGGATAAAGCTCACAAAGCAAAAGCTCACAACTAGATCATGCTAACTTTATTCTAATAGATCAAGATACTACCAAAAGGATCAAACTAGGTAAACGGTAAAGATAAGAGTGATGCTGATATGATACCGGGGTCACTCCCCCAAGCTTGGCAGTTGCCAAGGGGATTGCCCATACCCATATGATTATGTCTCCTTCTTCGGGGTTGGTGATGATGGGGTTGTTGCTGGTGCAGGCTTGTTGTTCTTCCACGGCATGGGATCACCATCATAGAAGGATGATCGAGTCTCCGGGATACTCAAATTTACAACCAAACTCATGTTCATGAATCTATATTCATACTCACAGTTTTGGTTCTGCAGGTCATAGATCTGGGCTTGAGGTGATCGATCTTCTCTTGAAGATTAGAGATGGCTTCCCCGAAGATCCTCGAGTCCATCTTGAGGTTGTCGGCAAGCTCCGAGATCATCATGTGGTTAGCATCGAGTCCTCGTTCCACCATACCTTGGCACTTGAAAACTTGTTACTCCATTGCTTCGAGTCTTGTCTCCACGCTTCCGGTCCTTCTCGGCCCCTCAACATCACGGATGTGTAGCACCCCCTCATGCAACTCCATGGTTTTGGGGTGGTGCAACACCTCCGCAAGGTAGGGGTTGATGACCTTCTCGAAGAACTTGTCCTTGGGGGTATTGGAGGACGCCATGACGATCTAGATCTATCAAAAACAGAGCTCGAAACAAAAACAGAGGAATTTTGCGTGATACAGAGGTCAAAACCTTCGGGAGTATATATAATGAATTTTTCCCGAACGAAAGGAGTAACCCACAAGAAAACAGAGTCCAGGGGACACACGAGGTGCCCTCGAGGTAGGGGGCACGCCCTGGGAAGGGGGGGTGCGCCCCCTACCCTCGAGGAGGCCCCGTGTCTCCTCCGGACCGCGGTTTATTTTTCTATTTTTCTAAATATTCCAAAACGGAGAAAAATTGCCTTTAGAACTGTTTTGGAGTCGGTTTACTTACCATATCATGTACCTCTTCCTTTTCGGAGGATGAATCATTCTGGAAAGTGTCCCTTATGTATTCCTTCAGGGTTATAGTTTCAATAACATTAGTTTCAACATTCATAGGATTACCTGAGATATAATGTTTGATCCTCTAACCATTCACCACCTTCGGATTGGTGCCTTCGAAGTTGTTGATTTTTATGGCACCGGAACAATAGACCTCCTCGATAATGTAAGGTCCCTCCCACTTGGAGAGAAGTTTTCCTGCAAAATATCTTAAACGAGAGTTGTATAGCAAAACATAATCTCCTACATTGGACTCACGTTTTTGTATCCTTTTGTCATGCCATCTTTTAACTTTTTCTTTAAATAACTTGGCATTCTCGTAGGCCTGGGTTCTCCATTCATCTAGACAGCTAATATCAAATAGCCTCTTTTCACCGCCAAGTTTGAAATCATAATTGAGCTCTCTAATAGCCCAGTATGCCTTATGTTCTAGCTCAAGAGGTAAGTGACAAGCTTTTCCATACAACATCTTATATGGAGACATACCCATAGGATTTTTGTATGCAGTTCTATAGGCCCATAATGCATCATCTAGTTTCTTGGGCCAATTCTTCCTAGACCTATTAACTGTCTTTTGCAAGATTAATTTCAACTCCCTATTACTTAGTTCTACTTGACCACTAGTCTGTGGGTGATAAGGTGATGCAATTCTATGGTTGACATCATACTTAGCAAGCATCTTACGGAAAGCACCATGAATAAAGTGTGAACCACCATCAGTCATTAGATATCTAGGGACTCCAAACCTCGTAAATATAACTTCTTTAAGCATCTTAATAGAGGTGTTATGACCAGCACTACTAGTTGGAATAGCTTCTACCCACTTAGTAACGTAATCAACAACAACTAGGATATGTGTGTACCCATTAGAGGCAGGAAAAGGTCCCATATAATCAAAGCCCCAAACATCAAATGGTTCAATAACAAGTGAATAATTCATAGGCATTTCTTGACGTCTACTAATATTACCGATTCTTTGACATTCATCACAAGATAAGACAAACTTACGGGCATCCTTGAAGAGAGTAGGCCAATAAAAACCGGACTGTAATATCTTGTGTGCAGTCCTGTCTCCCGCATGGTGTCCTCCATAGGCTTCGGAGTGGCACTTGCGTAGGATCTATTCCTGTTCATGCTCAGGTACACAACGTCTAAAAATACCATCTACTCCTTCTTTATAAAGATGTGGGTCATCCCAAAAGTAATGTCTCAAATCATAGAAGAACTTTTTCTTTTGCTGGTATGTGAAGCTAGGGGGTATAAACCTAGCAACAATATAATTAGCATAATCAGCATACCATGGAGCAGTACGAGAAGTACTTATGACAGCTAATTGTTCATCAGGAAAACTATCATTAATAGGTTGTGGGTCATCAAATATATTCTCTAACCTAGACAAGTTATCTGCTATGGGGTTCTCAGCTCCCTTTCTATCAATAATATGCAAGTCAAATTCTTGCAGCAAGAGAACCCATCTAATAAGTCTCGGTTTAGCCTCTTTCTTTTCCATAAGGTTTTTGATAGCAGCATGATCAGTGTGAATAGTTACTTTAGAATCAACGATGTAGGGTCTAAACTTATCACAAACAAACACAACTACTAAAAATTCTTTCTCAGTGGTAGCATAATTTATTTGGGCACTATCTAGAGTCTTACTAGCATACTGGATAACATTCAATTTCTTATCTACTCTTTGCCCTAGAACAGCTCCTACAGCATAATCACTAGCATCGCACATAATCTCAAAGGGTAAATTCCAGTCAGGAGGCTGGACAATAGGTCCGGAGATTAATGCTTTCTTAAGTATTTCAAAAGCTTCTAGACAATCATCATCAAAGACAAAAGGAATATCTTTTTGTATGAGATTAGTCAGAGGCCTGGAGATTTTGGAGAAGTCCTTAATGAACCTCCTATAAAACCCGGCATGACCAAGGAAACTTCGTATACCTTTGATATCCTTAGGGCATGGCATCTTTTCAATAGCATCAACTTTAGCTTTGTCAACTTCAATACCTCTTTCAGAAATTTTATGTCCCAAGACAATGCATGCATTAACTATAAAGTGGCACTTTTCCCAATTCAAGACAAGGTTAGTGTCTTCACATCTCTGCAAACCTCGATAAAGGTTGCTTAAGCAATCATCAAAAGAAGTTCCACAAACGGAGAAATCATCTATGAATACCTCAACAATCTTTTCACAAAAGTCAAGGAATATAGCCATCATGCATCTTTGAAAGGTAGCAAGTGCATTACATAAGCCAAAAGTCATACGTCTATAAGCAAAGGTACCGAAAGGACAAGTAAAGATGGTCTTTTCTTGATCCCCCTTTGACACGGGTATTTGAGAGAAACCAGAATAACCATCTAGAAAGCAGAAATGAGTATGTTTGGATAACCTTTCTAGCATTTGATCAATAAATGGCAAGGGGTACTGATCTTTTTTGGTAGCTTTATTTAACTTACAGAAGTCAATTACCATCCTATAACCTGTAACTATTCTTTGCGGGGTCAATTCATCTTTATCATTAGGGACAACGGTCATACCTCCTTTCTTAGGAACACAATGGACATGACTTACCCACTGGCTATCAGCAATGGGATATATAATACCTGCCTCTAGAAGCTTTAAAAATTCCTTCCTTACCACTTCTTTCATCTTAGGATTTAACCGTCGCTGATGATCGATAACTGGTATAGCATTTTCTTTCAATTTTATCTTGTGTTGGCATATAGTGGGACTAATGCCCTTAAGATCATCCAAAGTATATCCAATAGCAGCTCGGTGTTTCTTCAGAGTTTTCAATAATCTTTCTTCGTCCTACTCTAAAAGGTTAGCACTAATAATAACAGGATATATCTTCTTTTCATCAAGATAAACATACTTAAGATTATCAGGTAAAGGTTTTAAGTTCAAACACAGGATCACCCGTGGGTGGAGGAGGATCCCCTACGATTTCAACAGGCAAGTTGTTTTTCAATACGGGTCCCTGTGTAAGGAATATTTCATCTATCCCCCTTCTCTCATTCACATGCATATCATTTTCATGGTCTAGCAAGTATTGTTCTAAAGGATCATTAGGTCGTACTGCAATAGAAGCGAGACCAATAAGTTCATCCTTACTGGGTGGTGCCTTTTCAAGGGGTTGTCTACGGAATTTAGCAAAGTTAAAATCATGAGACATATCCCCTAATCCGACAGTGACAATGTCTTTCACACAGTCTATCTTGGCATTAATGGTATTCAAGAAGGGTCTACCAAATATAATGGGACAAAAAGCATCTTGTGGGGAACTAAGAACAAGGAAATTAGCAGTGTATTTAACCTTCCCACACAAGACTTCAATATCTCTAACAATCCCAACTGGTGAAATAGTATCTCTATTAGCAAGCTTAATAGTAACATCAATCCCTTCTAACTCAACAGGTGTAATATCATGCATAATTTCTATATAGAAATCAAAAGGGATAATACTCGCACTAGCACCTATGTCGCATAAACCATGATAGCAATGATCCCCCATCTTAACGAAGATAACAGGCAAGCCTACAACAGGTTTATGTCTATTCCTAGCATTGGGTTTGGCTATTCTAGCAGACTCTTCTTGGAGATAAATAACATGTCCATCTAAATCTTCTACCAAGAGATCTTTAACCATAGCAACACTAGGTTCAACTTTAATTTGCTCAGAGGGTGTAGGTGTTCTAGTATTACTCTTACGAACTACAGTTGAAGCTTGAGCATGATCCTTTATCCTAATAGGGAAAGGTGGTTTCTCAATATAAGTGGTAGGAATAACAGGATCAACGTTATAAGTGATAGTCTTTTCTTCAACTTTAATAGGTTCAACTACTTTTACTTCAATAGGGGGATGATATTTAAAGCACTTCTCCTTGGGGAGATCAACATGAGTAGCAAAAGATTCACACAAAGAAGCTACTATCTCAGAGTCAAGTCCATATTTAGTGCGAAACTCACGGAAAACATCGGTATCCATAAAAGCTTTAACACAATCAAACTTAGGGGTCATACCTGACTCCTTACCTCCATCGAGATCCCAATCTTCGGAGTTGCGTTTAATTCTTTCCAATAAATCCCATTTGAATTCAACAGTCTTAATCATAAAAGAGCCAGAACAAGAATTATCGAGCATGGTGCGATTATTGAGAGAAAGCCGAGCATAAATTTTTTTGATGATCATTTTTCTTGAAAGCTCATGATTGGGGCATGAATATAACATTGACTTAAGCCTCCCCCAAGCTTGAGCGATGCTTTCTCCTTCGCAAGGCCAGAAATTATAAATATAATTGTGACCACGATGAACCTGGTGCATAGGGTAGAACTTCTGATGAAATTCCAATTCAGACTATTATAGTTCCAAGATCCCATATCATCGCATAGCCTAAACCATGTCAATGCATCTCCCTTCAAAGATAAAGGGGAGACCTTCTTCTTTATAACATCCTCAGGCATATCTGCAAGCTTAAACAATCCACAAACTTCATCCACATAGATTAGGTGTAAATCGGGGTGAAGTGTTCCGTCTCCTGGATAGGGATTTTCAAGCAGTTTCTCTATCATACCCGAAGGAATCTCAAAGCAAACATTTTCAATAGGTGCAGTTGATTGAGGAGCAACTCTTTCCTCTTCTGCTCAGGGTGAAGATACCCCGAACAAGCCCCTCAAAGGATTTTGAGCCATAGTAACAAGTGACAATAAATTTCAGCACACTATATAAATTTTTCCTTACCAAATTCCACTTACCAAAGGCGCTTCACTCCCCGGCAACGGCGCCAGAAAAGAGTCTTGATGACCCACAAGTGTAGGGGATCTATCGTAGTCCTTTCGATAAGTAAGAGTGTCGAACCCAACGAGGAGTAGAAGGAAATGATAGGCAGTTTTCAGTAAGGTATTTTCTGCAAGCACTGAAATTATAGGTAACATATAGTTTTGTGAATAAGATAATTGGTAGCAAGTGACAAACGGTAAAAATTAAATAAGGTGCAGCAAGGTGGCCCAATCCTTTTTGTAGCAAAGGTCAATCCTGAACAAACTCTTATGCAAGATAAAGCGCTCCCGAGGATGTATGGGAATTATCGTCAAGCTAGTTTTCACCACGATCATCTGATTCGCGTTCGATACTTTGATGATTTGGTATGTGGGTGGACCGGTGCTTGGGTGCTGCCCTTAATTGGAAAAGCCTCCCACTTATTATTAACCTCTAATGCAAGCATCCGCAACTACAAAAGAAGTATTAAGGTAAACCTAACCATAGCCTGAACCATATGGATCCAAATCAGCCCCTTACGAAGCAACACATAAACTAGGGTTTAAGCTTCTGTCACTCTAGCAACCCATCATCTACTTATTACTTCCCAATGCCTTCCTCTAGGCCCAAGTAATGGTGAAGTGTCATGTAGTCGACGTTCACATGACACCACTAGAGGAGAGACAACATACATCTCATCAAAATATCGAACGAAGACCAAACTCACATGACTACTAATAGCAAGACTTCTCCCATGTCCTCAGGAACAAAAGTAACTACTCACTAGACATAAAATTGTTCATGATCAGAGGGGTATTAATATGCACAATGGATCTGAACATATGATCTTCCACCAAGTAAACCAACTAGCATCAACTACAAGGAGTAATCAACACTACTAGCAACCCATAGGTACCAATCTGAGGTTTGGGTACAAAGATTGGATACAAGAGATGAACTAGGGTTTGAGAGGAGATGGTGCTGGTGAAGATGTTGATGTAGATAGCCCTCCCCAAGATGGGAGAGTTATTCGTGACGACGGCGGTGATGATTTCCCCCTCCCGGAGGGAAGTATCCCCGGCAGAACAGCTCTGTCGGAGCCCTAGATTGGTTTCCGCCTCGGTTCCGCCTCGAGACGGCGGCGTCTGGTCCCGAAAGCCTCATCTTGATTTTTTCCAGGTAAAAACGCTTCATATAGGAGAAGATGGGCACTGGGGGCCCACCGACTGGCCCTCGAGGCAGAGGGGCGTGCCCTAGGAAGGGGGGGCACCCTCGAGGCGAGCTAGTGGCCCCTCTCGTGGGTTTCTTTCGCCAGATATTTTTTATATTTTCCGAAACAATGTTCTGTGAAGTTTTAGGGCTTTTGGAGTTGTGCAAAATAGGTTTCCAGAGTTTGCTCCTTTTCCAGCCCAGAATTCCAGCTGACGGCATTCCCCCCTCTTCATGTAAACCTTGTAAAATAAGAGAGAAAAGGCATAAGTATTGTGACAAAACATGTATGAACAACCCATAATGCAATAAATATCAACTTATAAGCATGATGCAAAATGGACGTATCACCCATCATCTACTTATTACTTCCCAATGCCTTCCTCTAGGCCCAAATAATGGTGAAGTGTCATGTAGTCGACGTTCACATGACACCACTAGAGGAGAGACAACATACATCTCATCAAAATATCGAACGAAGACCCAATTCACATGACTACTAATAGCAAGACTTCTCCCATGTCCTCAGGAACAAAAGTAACTACTCACAAGACATAATATTGTTGATGACCAGAGGGGTATTAATATGCATAATGGATCTGAACATATGATCTTCCACCAAATAAACCAACTAGCATCAACTACAAGGAGTAATCGACACTACTAGCAACCCACAGGTACCAATCTGAGGCTTGGGTACAAAGATTGGATACAAGACATGAACTAGGGTTTGAGAGGAGATGGTGCTGGTGAAGATGTTGATGAAGATAGCTCTCGCCAAGATGGGAGAGTTTTTGGTGATGACGGCGGTGACGATTTCCCCTCCGGGATGGAAGTATCCCTGGCAGAACAGCTCTGCCGGAGCTCTAGATTGGTTTCCGCCTAGGTTCCGCCTCTAGACGGCGGCGTCTGGTCCCGAAAGCCTCCTTCTGATTTTTTCCAGGTCAAAACACCTCATATAGGAGAAGATGGGCATCGGTGGCCTTCCGGCTGGCCCACGAGGCAGGGGGCGCGCCCTGGGAAGGGGGGCGCGCCCCACCCTCGTGGACAACCGATGGCCCCCCTCGTGGACTTCTTTCGCCAGATATTTTTTATATTTTCTGAAACGGAGTTATGTTGAGTTTCAGGGCTTTTGGAGTTGTGCAGAATAGGTTTCCAGAGTTTGCTCCTTTTCTAGCCTAGAATTCCAGCTGCCGGCATTCTCCCTCTTCATGTAAACCTTGTAAAATAAGAGATAAAAGGCATGTAATAATAGCCCATAATGCAATAAATATCAACATAAAAGCATGATGCAAAATGGATGTATCAACTCCCCCAAGCTTAGACCTCGCTTGTCCTCAAGCAAAAGCCGATATCGAAAAATATGTCCACGTGTTTTAGAGATAGAGGTGTCGATAAAAACAATATACGGACATGAGGGCATCATGATCATTCTCATAACAACAACTTAGGTAAATATAGTCATATGAATCTTATGCTAAAGTAACAATTCATCCACAATATCAAATATGAATCATAAATTTCATTGGAAACTAACAAACTTTGATCTCGGTCATTGAAGCAATTGCAATTTATCGTAACATCGGAAAGAGTCAATATAAGAGCTTTTCAGCAAGCCTACATACTCAACTATCATATAGTCTTTCACAATTTCTCACACTCACGCAATACTTATGGTTATGGAGTTTTAATCGGACACAGAGAAAGATAGAGGCTTATGGTGTTGCCTCCCAACCTTTTACCTCAAGGGTAATGTCAACAGTTATAGATCATGAAAACTTACATCCAAGTGGGTATATATGCCAGGATCTTTCCAACACAATGTGCTTGCCAAAGGATAAAATGTAAAAAGGAAAGGTGGATTTCACCTTGACGCTTATAAAGCAAGAATAATAGGTAGGCCCTTCGCAGAGGGAAGCAGAGGTTGTCATGTATTTTTATGGTTGGATGCACAAAGTCTTAGCATAGAAGAACTTCACTTTATATTGCCACTTGTGATACGGACCTTTATTATGCAGTCCGTCGCTTTTATTACTTCCATATCACAAGATCGTATAAAGCTAATTTCTCCCACACTAATAAATCATACATATTTTAGCAAGTTTGCAACATGACAACTTACTTGGAAGGATCTTTCTGGATCAATAGGTAGGTATGGTGGACTCTCGTGGCAAAACTGGGTTTAAGGAGATATGGAAGCACAAGTAGTATCTCTACTTAGTGCGAGGAGTTTTGGCTAGCATGAGGGGGAAAGGCAAGCTCAACATGTTGGATGATCCATGACAATATACTTTATTTCGGATATAAGAAGACATAACCCATTATGTTGTCTTCCTTGTCCAACATCAACTCTTTAACATGTCATTCTTTACTGAGTGCTCACAATCATAAAAGATGTCCAAGATAGTATATTTGTATGTGAAGCCTCTCTTCTTTTATTACTTCTATTAATTGCAACGATGACCAAAACTATGCTTGTCAACTCCCAACAACTTTTATTTATCATACTCTTATATGTGAAGTCATTACTTCCCATAAGATTGATATGATCTCTTTGATACTTTTTATGTTTTCTTTCTTTTTATCATGACCCAAGTGAGGAAATCAAGCCCTTGACTCAACACTAATCTTTATTATATAACTCACGGACTCAATTACAAAGGGTGAAGCTCACAAAGAAAAAGCTCACAACTAGATCATGCTAACTTTATCCTACTAGATCAAGATACTACCAAAAGGATCGAACTAAGTAAAATGGTAAAGATAGGAGTGATGGTGATACGATACCGGGGTCACTCCCCCAAGCTTGGAAGTTACCAAGGGGAGTGCCCATACCCATATGATTATGTCTCCTTCTTCAGGGGTGGTGATGATGAGGTTGAAAGTAGTGACGGCGGATCATCATATATCGAGCGTAGGAGATCCTCCAGCTTGCGGATAATACCTTTGAGTGCAGCTATGTAATCCTTCAACAAAATATTTTCACTTGTGAGATGCTTGTTTCGAATCTGAGCTAACTCAAACATCCTGAAAGCTTCTATCTCAGTTGAGGTAAAGAGATTAGGAAGGGATTTAGAGGTGTCTTCTTCTCCCGATGCCAGAGCCAGATCTTCCACCTCCATCTTGATCTTCTTCTCCTTGTGGATCTCCTCGGGTTCTTCCGTCTTCAGATCTATCTTCATTAGCCAAGCATCGTTGCCTTCGTTGTTGGAGGAGGGAGACGACATGATGCATGGCTTAGCAAACCCTAACAGAAAACAGCTCGAAACAAAAACAGAGGATTTTTGCGTGATACATAGGTCAAAACCTTCGGGAGTATATATAATGAATTTTTACCGACCAAAAGGAGTAACCCACAAGAAAACGGAGTCCGGGGGATACACGGGGTGCCCACGAGGCAGGGGCGCGCCCTGGGAAGGGGGGCGCGCCCTCCACCCTCGTGGACGCCTCGTGTCCCCTCCGGACTGCTTCTTATTTTTCTATTTTTCTAAATATTCCAAAACGGAGAAAATTTGCCTTTAAAACTATTTTTGAGTCGGTTTACTTACCGTATCACATATCTCTTCCTTTTCGTAGGCTGAATCGTTCTGGAAAGTGTCCCTTATGTATTCCTCCGGAGTTACGGTTTCAGTAATATTGGTTTCAACATTTATAGGATTACCTGAGATATAATGTTTAATTCTTTGACCATTCACCACCTTTGGATTTGTGCCTTCAAAGTTGTTGATTTTTATGGCACCGAAACGATAGACCTCCTCGATAACGTAAGGTCCTTCCCACTTGGAGAGAAGTTTTCCTGCAAAAAATCTTAAACGAGAGTTGTACAGCAATACATAGTCACCTACATTAAACTCACACTTTTGTATCCTTTTGTCATGCCATGTTTTAACTTTTTATTTAAACAGTTTGGCATTCCCATAGGCCTGGGTTCTCCATTCATCGAGACAGCTAATATCAAATAGCCTCTTCTCACCAGCAAGTTTGAAATCATAATTGAGCTCTTTAATAGCCCAATATGGCTTGTGTTCTAGCTCAAGAGGTAAGTGAAAAGCTTTTCCATACACCATCATATATGGAGACATACCCATAGGATTTTTGTATGCAGTTCTATAGGCCCATAATGCATCATCAAGTTTCTTGGACCAATTCTTCCTAGACCTATTAACTGTCTTTTGCAAGATTAGTTTCAACTCCCTATTACTTAGTTCTACTTGACCACTAGTCTGTGGGTGATAGGGGGATGCAATTCTATGGTTGACATCATACTTTGCAAGCATCTTACAGAAAGCACCATGAATAAAGTGTGAACCACCATCAGTCATTAGATATCTAGGGACTCCAAACCTCAGAAAAATAACTTCTCGGAGCATCTTAATAGCGGTGTTGTGATCAGCACTACTAGTTGGAATAGCTTCTACCCACTTATTAATGTAATCAACAGCAACTAAGATATGTGTGTGCCCATTAGAGGCAGGAAACGGTCCCATATAATCAAAGCCCCATACATCAAATGGTTCAATGACAAGTGAATAATTCATAGGCATTTCTTGACGTCTACTAATATTACCAATTCTTTGACATTCATTACAAGATAAGACAAACTTACGGGCATCCTTGAAGAGAGGAGGCCAATAAAAACCGGATTGCAATACCTTGTGTGCAGTTCTATCTCCTTCATGGTGTCCTCCATAAGCTTCGGAGTGGCACTTGCGTCTAATGATACCATCTACTCTTTCTTTATAAAGATGTGGGTCATCCCAGAAGTAATGTCTCAAATCATAGAAGAACTTTTTCTTTTGCTGGTATGCGAAGCTAGGAGGTATAAACTTAGCAACAATATAGTTAGCATAATAAGCATACCATGGAGCAATACGAGAATTATTTATGACAGCTAATTGTTCATCAGGAAAGCTATCATCAATAGGTTGTGGGTCATCAAGTATATTCTCTAACCTAGACAAGTTATCTGCAACGGGGTTCTCAGCTCCCTTTCTATCAATAATATGCAAATCAAATTCTTGCAGCAAGAGAAACAATCTAATAAGTCTAGGTTTAGCATCTTTCTTTTCCATAAGGTATTTGATAGCAGCATGATCAATGTGAATAATTACTTTAGAATCAACGATGTAGGGTCTAAACTTATCACAAGCAAATACAACTACTAAAAATTCTTTCTCATTAGTGGCATAATTTCTTTGGGCACTATCTAGAGTTTTACTAGCATACTGGATAACATTCAATTTCTTATCAACTCTTTGCCCTAGAACAGCTCCTACAACATAATCACTAGCATCGCACATAGTCTCAAAGGGTACATTCCAGTCAGGAGGCTGGACAATAGGTGCAGACATCAATGCTTTCTTAAGTATTTCAAATGCTTCTAGACAATCATCATCAAAGACAAAAGGAATATCTTTTTGTAAGAGATTAGTCAGAGGCATGGAGATTTTGGAGAATTCCTTTATGAACCTCCTATAAAACCCGGCATGACCAAGGAAACTTCGTATACCTTTGATGTCCTTGCGGCATGGCATCTTTTCAATCGCATCAACTTTAGCTTTGTCAACTTCAATACCTCTTTCAGAAATTTTATGTCCCAAGACAATGCCTTCATTAACCATAAAGTGGCACTTCTCCCAATTCAAAACAAGGTTAGTGTCTTCGCATCTCTGCAAAACTCGATCAAGGTTGCTTAAGCAATCATCAAAAGAAGTTCCGTAAACGGAGAAATCATCCATGAAAACCTCAACAATCTTTTCACAAAATTCAGAGAATATAGCCATCATGCATCTTTGAAAGGTAGCAGGTGCATTACATAAACCAAAAGGCATACGTCTATAAGCAAAGGTACCGAAAGGACAAGTAAAAGTCGTCTTTTCTTGATCCCCTTTTGACACAGGTATTTGAGAGAAACCAGAATAACCATCTAGAAAGCAGAAATGAGTATGTTTGGATAACCTTTCTAGCAGTTGATCAATAAATGGCAAGGGGTAATGATCTTTCTTATTAGCTTTATTTAACTTACGGAAATCAATTACCATCATATAACATGTAACTATTCTTTGCGGGATCAATTCATCTTTATCATTAGGAACGACAATCATACCTCCTTTCTTAGGAACACAATGGACAGGACTTACCCACTGGCTATCAGCAACTGGATAGATAATATCTGCCTCTAGGAGCTTTAGTATTTCCTTCCTTACCACTTCTTTCATCTTAGGATTTAACCATCGTTGATGATCAATAACCGGTTTAGCATTTTCTTCCAATTTTATCTTGTGTTGGCATATAGTGGGACTAATGTCGTTAAGATCATCCAGTGTATATCCAATAGCAGCTCGGTGCTTCTTCAGAGTTTTCAATAGTTTTTCTTATTCCTGCTCTGAAAGGTTAGCACTAATAATAATAGGATATATCTTCTTTTCATCAAGATAAACATACTTAAGATCATCAGGTAAAGGTTTAAGTTCAAACACGGGATCACCCTTAGGTGGAGGAGGATCCCCTAGGATTTCAACAGGCAAGTTGTTTTTCAATACGGGTCCCTGTTTAGGGAATATTTCATCTATTTCTCTTCTTTCATTCATATGCATATCGTTTTCATGGTCTAACCAGTATTGTTCTAAAGTATCATTAGGTGGCACGGCAATGGAAGCAAGACCAATAATTTCATCCTTACTGGGTTGTGCCTTTTCAAGGGGTTGTCTACAAAATTTAGCAAAGTTAAAATCATGAGACATATCCCCTAATCCAACAGTAACAATATCTTTTACGCAGTCTATCTAGGCATTAACAGTATTCAAGAAGGGTCTACCAAATATAATGGGACAAAATTCATCTTGTGGGGAACTAAGAATAAGAAAACCAGCAGGGTATTTAACCTTCCCACATAAGACCTCAACATCTCTAACAATCCCAACTGGTGAAATAGTGTCTCTATTAGCAAGCTTAATAGTAACATCAATCCCTTCTAACTCAACAGGTGCAATATCATGCGTAATTTCGTTATACAAATCAAGAGGGATAATACTCGCACTAGCACCTACGTCACATAAACCATGATAGCAATGATCTCCTATCTTAACGTAGATAACAAGCAAGCCTACAACAGGTTTATGTTTATTCCAAGCATTGGGTTTGGCTATTCTAGCAGACTCTTCTTGGAGGTAAATAACATGTCTATCTAAATCTTCTACCAATAGATCTTTGACCATAGCAACACTAGGTTCAACTTTAATTTGCTCAGAGGGTGTAGGTGTTCTAGTATTACTCTTACAAACCACAGTTGAAGCTTGAGCGTGATCCTTTATTCTAACAGGGAAATGTGGTTTCTCAATATAAGCAGTAGGAATAACAGGATCAACATTATAAGTGATAGTCTTTTCTTCAACTTTAATAGGTTCAACTACTTTAACTTCAATAGGGGGATGGTATTTAAACCACTTCTCCTTGGGGAGATCAACATGAGTAGCAAAAGATTCACGGAAAGAAGCTACTATCTCAGAGTCAAGTCCATATTTAGTGCTAAACTCACGGAAAACATCGGTATCCATAAAAGCTTTAACACAATCAAACTTGGGGGTCATACCTGAATCCTTACCTTCATTGAGATCCCAATCTTCAGAGTTGCGTTTAATTGTTTCCAATAAATCCCATTTGAATTCAATAGTCATCATCATATATGAGCGAGAACAAGAAGTATCGAGCATGGAGCAATTATTAAGAGAAAGCCGAGCATAAAATTTTTGAATGATCATTTCTCTTGAGAGCTCATGATTGGGGCATGAATATAACATTGACTTAAGCCTCCCCCAAGCTTGAGCGATGCTTTCTCCTTCGCAAGGCCAGAAATTATAAATATAATTACGATCACGATGAACCTGGTGCATAGGGTAGAACTTCTGATGAAATTCCAACTTCAGACGATTATAGTCCCATGATCCCATATCATCGCATAGCCTAAACCATGTAAATGCATCTCCCTTCGTTGATAAAGGGAAGACCTTCTTCTTGATAACATCCTCAGGCATACCTGCAAGCTTAAATAATCCACAAACTTCATCCACATAGATTAGATGTAAACCGGGATGCAGTGTTCTGTCTCCTGTAAAGGGATTTTCAAGCAGTTTCTCTATCATACCCGAAGGAATCTCAAAGCAAACATTTTCAATATGTGCAAAGGGTTGAGGAGCAACTCTGTGCTCTTCTGGTTGGGGTGAAGATACCTCGAACAAGCCCCTCAAAGGATTTTGAGCCATAGTAACAAGTGACAATAAATTTCAGCACACTATATAATTTTTTCCTTACCAAATTCCACTTACCAAAGCGCTTCACTCCTCGGTGTAACACCCCGAGAATCATGCTACAGTAATCCTAACCTAATGGTGCCATGTCACCCTGTTAGTTATGCGTAATTGCCCTTGGGTAAAAATCAAACTCAGATTCAAATTCAAAACATAGGTGAAATTCAAAATTTGACAAACATGGAAACTAAAATGTTCCTCATATGCCAAATAATCCATAAGCAATATTAGTAGCGAACCAACATTTTTGCAAAGTGTTTAAGTGCACTAAACTATTTAACACAGCGGCTAAAACAATAGATTAAATGCCTTTTTAAATTATAAAAGTTGCAAAAAATTTCAAAGGCCTCACAATCTTTTGTGGCAGTGCCAACTATTGCAATGTAATTATGTGGCCAAGTCCCACATTTTACAGAATCCTTTTGGCACCTCAAATATTGCAATTCATTTAAAAAAAGAAACGAGAAAGAGGAAGAAGGGGACCTAATCTATTGGCGCTATGGCCCATCTAGCAAAAGGAGAGGCCTAGCCCACCTACCCTCTCCTTCAACCTGCTACAAGGAGACATGGGATCGTGGCGCCCATCCGCCAGCCATGCCGTGCGTGGCGGCCATCCCCCGCCTCCCCAATGACTACAAGGGCACCCCAAGCCCCTCCCCTCTCCCTCGGTCAAACCCTAGCCGCCACTTCTCCCTCCCACACGCCGTCACTCTGGCCCCCGCATCAGGCCGAGCTTCTCCCTCGCCACGTCGATCCCGTGGCCACCGTCATGGCCCAGCATCGCCGACATGTCGTAGACATTCGCCTCGTCCTCCGCGTCGACCGATGCCCGCCGTTGGAGCCGAGAGGCACCGAAGCTTCGGGTCCCCTTCGCCCCCATCTCCGACTGTCGTCGTTCTTCACCGACGCCCTCTTATGCTACTAATCCTCCAAGGGCCATCGTGTGTGCCGCTCGGTCAGCTCCTCCCTCCCTCCTTTCCTTCTTCCTGCGGCCGCATCCATCCCTAGCTAGTTCGCCGCCGTTACCGTGCCTCTGCTTCTGCCGGCGTGCTCGTAGCCGAGCCGTTGCTGCCCGTCGAGCTCAGGTGAGCTCGGGATCGTGCTCAGCACGTCCGTGCGGGCCCGTTCCA
>LR738711.1:505255633-505276507 GCA_902687465.1 Secale cereale | reverse complement strand
GCCTCCCCACACGCCCCCCTCCCCCGCCCGCGCCGTTGCATAGCTGCCCGCGTCCCGTGGCCCCTCCCGCCTTCGGCCGGTGGCCGTCGCGCCGCTCGCCGCCCGGCCGGCCTCGCAGCGGCCCTGGCTGGCCGCGGTGCCCGCTCGCCCCGCTCGGGTGCGCCCATGCCCGCACCCATTCGCCCACGCCCGCGCGCCCGTTAACCCATTCTCGGGTGGGCCTATGACGAATGGGGCCCAGCCCCTTTAAAGAAAAGAAGTTAAAAAAAGTTAATTAATTAATTAATAATTAACTTAATTAATCCTGATAATTAACCCTAATTAATTATGTTTAATTAAACTAATTACACATTAGTCTAATAAACCTGGTTAATTAAATTAGTCTATGACAGTGGGCCCCACTGCCCCTTTTGACCAGTCAACCAGTCAAAGTTGTGTTGACCCCGCTGACATCATGATGACGTCATCACTTACTATTCTGGATAATGTTGATTTAAATTAATTAAATAAGTTCCAGAAAATGTTTAAAACTTTAGAAAATCATATAAAATAATCTGTAACTCGGATGAAAATGTTTTATATATGAAAATCGCTCAGAACAACGAGACGAATCCGAATACGCGGTCCGTTCGTTCGCCACACCTCTCTAGCCTAGTGAACCTGTAACTTTCCCCCTCCGATTCGTCTAACCGAAAACACGAAACGCCAGGGATACTTTCCCGAGTGTTATCCCCCTTCGCCGGTACCGTGTACCACCGCGTTGGAGCACCCTAGCACTGCGTGCTGACGTGTCGTGCTTCTCTGTTGCAACTGTTTGCTTTATATTTACTGTTTCTTCCCCCTCTTCTCTCCGGTAGACCCCGAGACCGATGATGCCCCGGTGATCGACTACGGTGTTGACGACCCCTCCTTCTTGCCAGAGCAACTAGGCAAGCCAACCCCCTTTGATCATTCCGATATCGCCCATTCCCTTCTCTCTTATGCTTGCATTAGAACTGCTACTGCTTTTTGTATGATCCTATTCTGATGCATAGCCTGTTGTTGATACTGCTTTCATACCTTACATGTTTATACTAAAGTGCTTAGTATAGGCTGGTTAGAGATCCACCAATGACCCCCCTACCTTGTCCCGACTGCCCTGCTGGATTATCAGAAGACCCGATCAATGGGATCAAAGACCAGGACCCGACACCGCACATCACTTTCCCCTTAGTTGCTCAACACTACTGGGTTACTATCGAGTGCCAAGGGTGAGACCTCATCAGCACTTCTGATGTTAACCTTGTAGGTTAGTTCGTCGGTTGTGGTCATCGAGGGTGATTCCTCTTTCTCCACTCCCGATAACGACACTTTCGTGCAACTCCTCAAGAGTGGACCTCGATGGTGACTCCTCTTTCGTTCACCTTGACGATAAACATCAGGTGGAATTCCATCGAGGGTGATTTCCTCAGGTTTTCCTTTGGTGTCAGACACACATTTACTATGGTTACTATGACTTTACACCGAACCTGGTTACTAAAGACGGGTCGACCCTGAGGGGTTCCCGCGCGAGCTTAATTGCGAGTGATGTGTAGTCGGGTTGACCTGGAAGGTGCCCGCGAGATAATACGAGGCGTGGCCGGGCACTCGCCCTTGCCGCAAGTTCTCGAGACGGGGCGATGGGGTCACATTTTCGTGAGTCTCTGCTCGTTACCGCGCGTTCCCAAGACACTAAACGGTTTGGATATTTGATCCGAGGGGCCTCTGGCCCGATAGCGCTAGCCATAACGTGGGCATAGTATGGGCGTTCTGCGTCGTATGCATCAGCCGAAGCTTAACTAACATCATTGCGACTGAGCGGCGCGCGCCGGGTTGGACTGGTTAGGCTCCTACATTTTTAAAGGAGGTTGCTAGGTCTGCTCACCGGCCGCCCACGCAACGTGCAGGAGTTCCCGGGGTGATTGGCCCATGACCCCTGGGGGCATAGGGTTTAGTCCGGCGTGCATGACCTCTCTCTTAAGCCTAGGTCGGGTTGCGGCGTATTGTTTTGCCGAGGGCGGGCATGACCTGATGGTGTGCCCGGCCGGAGTTAAGCAAGCGTGATGGGTAAGTTGGTGCACCCCTGCAGGAAAGAAAACATCTATCGATAGCCTGTCCTACGGTAACGGACACTTGGAGTTGTATCCCGATCGCTACAACTAGAACTGGATGCTGAGGCATTGTTTGGATATGTTGCTTCGGGAGTCGTGAAAGGATCCCGGAGCGTTGGAACAACAACATAAATATGACTTATGTTACACTACTCTACTTCCCGCTCTTGATGCAAGACGATGGTTTCCAGAAGATGCTAGTCTTCGATAGGACTAGCTTCTCCCCCTCTTATTCTGGCATTCTGCAGCTTAGTCCATAGATACTACCCATTTCATCTATACCGATGCATATGTAGTGTAGATCCTTGCTTGCGAGTACTTTGGATGAGTACTCACGGTTTCTTTGCTCCCATTTCCCCCCTTCTTTCTTTTTTCTGGTTGATGCAACCAGATGGCGGAGTCCAGGAGCCAGAAGCCAGCCTTGACGATTGCTACTACCCCGATGGAGGCTACTACTACGTGAAGACCGCCGAAGACCAGGAGTAGTTAGGAGGTCCCAGGCAGGAGGCCTTGCCTTTTCGATCGTTGATGTTTTGTGCTAACCTTCTTAAGGCAAACTTGTTTAACTTATGTCTGTACTCAGATATTGATGCTTCCGCTGACTCTTGTGTATTCGAGCTTATGTATTCGAGCCCTCGAGGCCCCTGGCTTGTAATATAAAGCTTGTATTATTTTATTTGTGTCTAGAGTTGTGTTGTGATATCTTCCAGTGAGTCCATGATCTTGGTCGTACACATTTGCGTGCATGATTAGTGTACGGTCAAATCGGGGGCGTCACACCCGGCAACGGCGCCAGAAAAGAGTCTTGATGACCCACAAGTGTAGGGGATCTATCGTAGTCCTTTCGATAAGTAAGAGTGTCGAACCCAACGAGGAGCAGAAGGAAATGATAGGCAGTTTTCAGTAAGGTATTTTTTGCAAGCACTGAAATTATAGGTAACAGATAGTTTTGCGATAAGGTAATTGGTAGCAAGTAACAAAAGGTAAAAGTAAATAAGGTGCAGCAAGGTGTCCCAATCCTTTTTTTAGCAAAGGACAAGCCTAGACAAACTCTTATATAAAGGAAAGCGCTCCCGAGGACACATGGGAATTATCGTCAAGCTAGTTTTCATCACGATCGTCTGATTCGCGTTCGGTACTTTGATAATTTGGTATGTGGGTGGACCAGTTCTTGGGTGTTGTACTTACTTCGACAAGCCTCCTTCTTATGATTAACCTCTAATGCAAGCATCCGCAACTACAAAAGAAGTATTAAGGTAAACCTAACCATAGCCTGAAACATATGGATCCAAATCAGCCCCTTACGAAGCAACGCATAAACTAGGGTTTAAGCTTTTGTCACTCTAGCAACCCATCATCTACTTATTACTTTCCAATGCCTTCCTCTAGGCCCAAATAATGGTGAAGTTTCATGTAGTCGACGTTCACATGACACCACTAGAGGAGAGACAACATACATCTCATCAAAATATCGAACGAAGACCAAATTCACATGACTACTAATAGCAAGACTTCTCCCATGTCCTCAAGAAGAAAAGTAACTACTCACAAGACATAATATTGTTCATGATCAGAGGGGTATTAATATGCATAATGGATCTGAACATATGATCTTCCACCAAATAAACCAACTAGCATCAACTACAAGGAGTAATCAACACTACTAGCAACCCACAGGTACCAATCTGAGGTTTGGGTACCAAGATTGGATACAAGAGATGAACTAGGGTTTGAGAGGAGATGGTGCTGGTGAAGATGTTGATGAAGATAGCTCTCCCCAAGATGGGAGAGTTGTTGGTGATGACGGCGGTGACGATTTCCCCCTCCCAGAGGGAAGTATCCCCGGCAGAACAGCTCTGCCGGAGCCCTAGATTGGTTTCCACCTTGGTTCCGCCTCGAGACAGCGACGTCTGGTCCCGAAAGCCTCCTTATGATTTTTTTTCCAGGTCAAAACACCTCATATAGGAGAAGATTGGCATCGGGGGCCTTCCGGCTGGCCCACAAGGCAGGGGGCGTGCCCTGGGAAGGCGGCGCGCCCTCACCCTCATGGACAGCCGGTGGCCCCCCTCGTGGACTTGTTTCGCTAGATATTTTTTATATTTTCTGAAACGGAGTTTTGTTGAGTTTCGGGGCTTTTGGAGTTGTGCAGAATAGGTTTCCAGAGTTTGCTCCTTTTCCAGCCCATAATTCCAGCTGCTAGCATTCTCCCTCTTCATGTAAACCTTTTAAAATAAGAGAGAAAAGGCATAAGTATTGTGACAAAACATGTAATAACAGCCCATAATGCAATAAATATCAACATAAAAGCATGATGCAAAATGGATGTAACACCAGGCTACTCGGCCGCCACGGCGTGCATACGACTAGAAACCCAACTACTAGTTGGGCCAAGATGCAGGCCCGCATGGCCCAGTAGGGCCCACATGGCAGGACAGATTAGTAGGCCCACAAGGCCTGCTTTAGAGAGGTGCTTGGAGGTGATGTCGCGACGGGGCTTATAAGCTGGTGCGGGCGCATCTTGCCAAGCGAGGTGGGACTAAACTAGCCCTGCACCGCGCCTGCGCGGTCACCAGGCCTTTAGTACCGGTTGGTGGCTCCAACCGCGACTTAAGGCCACCCTTTAGTCGCGGTAGGAGCTAGCAACCGAGACCAAAGGCCCGCGCTTGCCGCCGCTTGGCCTGGTGAATTTCACCTTTTGGTCCCGGTTGGAGCCACCAACCGGGACTAAAGGTATTTGTATATAAGCGGTGACTTGCAAATTTTAAGAACTCCATCTCGTTTTCATTGTCTTCCTCCCCTGACGCGACGCCACTATAAAGGAGATTGCCGCGCAGCCAGGCTGCCGCTGTACACGCGTGCCCTGATGTCGTCTCGCCTCCCCCGACACCAGAGCTTGTCGCCGCCGCCGACGCCGGACGCGCCCTCTTCCTCGAGCCCCGACGACGCCCGCGACGTCGCTCGAGCCCTCCTCCCCGAGCTCCTCGACGCGCCGCCTGCCCTGACGTCGTCACCACCTCCAACGCGCTGCCCACGCCGCCCGCGCCCTCCCCTGTTGTCCGAGCCCTGTCGATGCCGCCTGCGCCCTCCTCCTCGATCGAGCCTCGCTGTCACATCGAACCCCTGCTATGAGCTCGCCACCCAATCATCTCTCTGGTGATTTATTTTCACTAGATGATTAGATATGCTTAGTTATAATATATGTATATGCAATGTATAGAAAAAAATTGAGGAATTTTGACATTTGAGGAATTAATTTGTCAGGACCCCGATCCTAGGTCACACCGATCTAGCTGTAACACGTCATATCACTTTGCGGCCTCACGCACGGTAACCCCACGGGTGCCACCTTACCTGGCCCGGGACCGTTTGCGCATTATGGCACACGTATATGACAGTGTCTCTAGCATCCATATGACAGAGAACCCGGGCCGACATGACTAGTTATAAACCAAAAGTGGCACTAAATTATAGAGACAGGCATCCATGACCCAGCAACGAACGTGTCGGTCATCAACGTATGAACCCAAGTCGTAGCAAGCTACATGGACTTAAAGGAACAACGCGTGACATTTCCTGTAAGGGACAGACACAGGAACGAAGAAGGACACATGCCGGCCAGCCTACGTGTTCCGAGCAGTAGCAAGCAACCAAGGCTCATTGGAGACACTAGGAGGCATTTCCCTGTAAGGTAGGCTACCAAAGGAAAACAACTAGGTGTCGGATTCCACACATACCAAACATTTCAATCATACACGCAATATGCTCAATATGTGCAAATACAACATTGCATCACAACAGAACTCTATGACTCAAAGTACTTTCTTTAAAAGGCTCCAAGAGCCATACATAACATATCCATACAGGTAGGGGTCACATGACCCAACACTCAAGTCATACAGTCATACAAGCACAAGCGGAAGCTACATGTCTGAGTACAGACAACTTAGAAAATAAAACAGGCTTGGTGTAGCCTAACTATCTACAAGGCCCTTCACAAGCTCCAGATCTCCGTCTGGGTGTCAAGCTACTCGTCGACGTCAACGTCTATGTAGAACCCATCAGCAGGGGCAGGGTTCTCCTCTGCAACAGTTATTAAGCAAACATGAGTACAAAGGTACTCAGCAAGTCTTACCATAGAACCTATCATACATGCAACATTATCAAAGGGGGTAGTGGAGTTCATAGCAGAATGCCAGCTTTGACCTTGGCTAACCTATACTACAACTCTCAACAGATTGCAAGATGTTTTTACGAACACGAGTCCTCTACTCACCACATCAATACACTACCGAGGATCCTCTTCCGTCATCCTACGGAAGGGCCATCCACGACACTCATGCTTATCTTGAGGCTTTTAGTAGTATCCATCAACTTGTCTATGAACTGTAAGAGTAACCAAGTAGTTCGTACCGCGAACAACGGCTATTCGAATAGTTGGATAACCCTGCAGGGATGTACCTCTTCACACACGCTTTCACCACTTATCGCCGTTTACTCGGCGTGTACTCGGCAACCTTCAAGCGGAAGCCCAGCGGGGGTGTCGGCCACGACCTGACTAACTACCCAAGTCCCTCGTCCAGGTTTATCGCCTATTTGGGTTCCATCCGTGGGGAGATCCGGCGCCGGGTGTCGCTCACGGCCCCAAACGATGTGTACAGGGTTCCCGAGTCACCAAACGGGCAATCGGTACACCGTGCCACGTACCTGTCGCATCACAACCCACCCCGAGGGTCAGCGTTGTGCACGACCTCCAGTAAACTATAAACACCAGAAACTAGTTGCAACTCCTGGACAGAGATCGAGGGTAATTAATAAGCCGAGAGGGTCCATTGGTTTCGGGCCCAATGCATGGTAGTAACTGCAACTTGAACCACACATACAGATCTCAGGTCCTATGGACGATTCCAATGAAACAACCCACCATGTACTCCTACATGGCCTTTAATCGATACCTTTACCAAGCGTATTCCACACCTCCTTCTCTTTATCGGTAAGATTATTTCACTCTGATCCATCACCCAGATGAACCAGACCAGACACAACTCTAAGCATAGCAGGCAACATAAACAAATAGCATGGTGGATCACACATCACATGGCTCAATCAACTCCTACACATGCTAGTGGGTTTCAACTATTTACTGTGGCAATGACAGGTCATGCAAGGGATAGGGTTCAACTAAAGCAGCAAGTAGCAGTTCACACGATGTTGCCTTAATGCAGTAAAAGAGTGCAGGAGCGAGAAGATTGGGTTTGTATCGGAATGATCAATGATTGCTTGCCTAACAGGGTAGTTGTCGGGTACTGCTCTTCAACTAGATACGCAGCAGTATCCTCGGGAGCAGGACCTAACACAGAGAATACCGGCGATACAATCATTAACAAACAAATGCAGCAATATGATGCATGCTCATGACATGGCAAGATGCATGTGTGTTGTCTAATGCAACTAAAACCAGAAGGGTTTGAGCTTATTTGAATCAAAGATTCAAATTGAAGTTCAAACTATTATTTAAATAAGTGCATTATCATGTTTTTGATGTATACAGCAAGTTAACTTGTTCAAACATGCATGAAACCAGTGCCATTGGAAAGATTGGATTTTTCTGATCATTTTTCATATATAAATCTTTTCCATCTGAGCTATGGTTGATTTTATATGATTTTTAGAAGTTTTGGGTATTTTCTGGAATTTCCTGAATTATTTTCAAATCTAAAAATCCCAGAAAAACCTTTACTGCGTCATCATGACATCATGCTGACGTCAGCCAGTCAACAGGACTAGTCCAAGTCAAACCTGATCGGTGGGTCCCTCATGTCAGTGTCTCAGGAGCTAATTCCGGTCATAACTAGGGTCGACTGGGTTTGACTAAACAAAGGGGCCCACTGTCAGTGACTGTGGTGATTAATCTAATTACTGTTAGCTCCTAACTAACAGGCCACGTCAGCCCGCCGGAGTTTGGCCGGCGGCGACCATTTCGCACGGCGGTGACTCGTCGGAATCCTTGTTCCGGCAACCATTTGCCGCGCGGATGGGCTCTGTGTCCTCCTGGTGATGCACCGCATCCAACGGTGCCACTGGTTGGACGAAAGGTCGCCGGAGTCGACGGCGACGAGCTCGTCCGCGGCGGTGCTCGCACGGAGTTGGCCGAGATGGTGTTGTGGTGCACGGTAGGAGGAGTTAAAGCTGGCGTTTTCTTGCTGGTGATCTACTGATCCTAATGGCATGCTCAGCCACGAGGCACGGTGCCTGTGGCCACGGCGGCGAGTTGGCCGGCGGCGGTGATCTTCGGTCAGCAAAGGGGGCGGCGGCTACAAGGCATAAACCGGCCCGTGGAGAGGGGGGTTCGAAGCGTGAGCTCACAGCGGTCGCAGAGGGCGTCGAAGCGAGCTCGGGGAAGGTCGGACGGCGGCGTACGGGCGGCGGCGATCTCCGGTGCCGAAGGTTGAAGACGACGGCGGGGAGGGCGTTGCGGGGCTTCTGGCGTCGTGTGCGTCGGTGGGGAGCTTCGGGGCGACGCGGCGGAGCTAGTGGTGCATCGGGGAGGCGAGGGAGTGGCGTAGGGCGCGGTGGCAGCGATCGACGGCGACGAGCTTGCTCGGTGGAGCTCGGCGGAAGGGAGAGAGGAGGGGGAAGGACACAGGGGAGAGGAGAAACGGTCGAGGGGTCTGCGTGGCGTCGTCCAGGTCCATCCAGAGGGTCGAGGGGCCAGCCAGGCAGGCAGGAGGTGGCCGGCGCATCGGCGGCGCTCGCCACCGAGCTGCTTCGTGCGCTGGCGCGGCGAAGAAGACGGGGATGCCCCTGGTGGGCTGGGCCGTCTGGGCCAGCAAGTAAGTGGGCTCAGGTAAAACTGCTTCTTCCTATTTTTCTTTCTATTTACTTTTCTGTTCCATTTCTTTTACAGCTTTGTTCAATTAATAGAAATGCCAAAACATTTTTATAACTCATGAAACTTGTCATGCCCACTGTATATAATATGAACAGTAGGAAACATTATAGTTCATGATTATTTGAGCATTTGAAATATTTTTTAAGTATTTAAATGCCCAAATACAAATACCTTATGATTTAATCCAAAGTCCTAGAGTGTCCTAGAAAATTGTGCACCATTTTTGGCAGAGGTTTAAGACCAAGGCAGAAATGATGAACATTTTTGAAGGGCATTTTGGGTACATTGGAAAATATTTTATCAAACCCTAGTTATTAGGAGAGGGGTGCTGGGGCTTTCTGTTTATCCCATTTCAAGTTTCTTTGAAAAAAGACATGATGCACACTCTAGCTAGGTACTAAAGCAAGTGCTAACTAGGGATGTGACAACTCACCCCCACTGAAAAGAATCGCGTCCCGAGATTCGGGTTCCTCCGGAAAGAGGGTGGGATACTCAAGTCGAAGACGATCCTCCCTTTCCCAAGTAGCTTCACTCTCAGAATGATGTGACCATTGAACCTTGAGAAACTTGATATTGTGGCGTCGAGTGGTGCGCTCAGTTTGATCAAGAATAGGAACAGGGTATTCTCGATATGTGAGATTGTCCTGGAGATCAAGCGTTTCGTGGTCCACTCCGCGGATAGGATCCGAGAAGCAACGCCTGAGTTGAGAAACGTGGAAAACATCATGAACTCTGGAGAGGTGCGGAGGTAGTTCCAATTGGTAGGCAACTTCTCCTCGTTTGGCAAGAATGCGAAAAGGACCGATGAAACGAGGGGCCAATTTGCCTTTGATACCGAAGCGATGGGTTCCCTTAAGAGGAGTAACCTGAAGGTAAGCCTTATCGCCGACTTCAAAAGTCACAGCCTTATGATGACTATCATATTGGCTCTTTTGGCGAGACTGGGCTGTTTTCAATCTCTCACGAACGATGCGAACTTGTTCCTCTGCTTCCTGGATCATATCCGGACCAAAGAATTGTCTTTCCCCGGTCTCTGACTAGTTAAGAGGTGTTCGACACCTTCGCCCATATAGAACTTCGAAGGGAGCTTTGCCCAAGCTGGCTTGATAACTATTGTTATAAGCGAATTCGGCAAATGGAAGACACTTTTCCCATTCCATACCGAAAGAAATGACAGAGGCTCGAAGCATGTCTTCCAGGATTTGATTGACTCGTTCCACTTGACCACTTGACTGGGGATGGAAGGCAGTACTGAAAGAGAGATGAGTTCCGATAGCATTCTGGAAACTTTCCCAAAATCGGGAAGTGAAAAGACTTCCACGGTCTGAGTTAATCTCCAACGGTACACCATGAAGTGATACTATTCGAGAGACATATAAGTCTGCTAGCTGGCTAGCGGTAATACTCTCGCGAACAGGCAGGAAATGAGCTACTTTAGAGAGACGGTCAATAATGACGAAGATAGCATTATTCCCTTTCCTGGACCTGGGAAAACCGGTAATGAAGTCCATACCGACTTTATCCCATTTCCATTCAGGAATAGCTAAAGGTTGAAGGGTGCCAGCAGGCCATTGATGCTCTGCTTTAACTCGACGACAAACGTCGTAGTTAGCAATGAATTGAGCGATTTCTCTCTTCATCCTAGTCCACCAGAATCTCTGACGTAGATCCTGATACAGTTTAGTACTACCGGGATGAATCATTAGAGGAGATTCATGAGCCTCCTTAAGGATCAAACGTCTTAGGTTTCGGACTTTAGGAACCACTAAACGGTTGCTAAAGAATACGACTCCTTGATCATCAATTGAGAAACATCCTGCAACTCCTTTCTTGATGTTCCTCTTAATACGGGAAATTCCGGGATCAACCTTCTGTGCTTTGATGACCTGATCCATAAGGGTAGGTTTCGCCACCAAGGTGGAAAGGAATCCTCGAGGAACAATGTGAAGGTTAAGCTTACGAAATTCCTCGTGGAGAAGTGGTTGACCTTGTTGTAACATTAAGTTGTTACAATATGACTTATGACTTAGTGCATCAGCCATGACATTGGCTTTTCCAGGGGTATAAGTGATTCCTAAGTCGTAGTCTGTGAGCAACTCAACCCAACGTCTTTGCCTGAGATTTAGATCCGGTTGGGTGAAGATGTACTTCAAACTTTGGTGATCAGTGAAGATTTCACAGCGATTACCAAGGAGGTAATGTCGCCATGTTTTGAGTGCATGGAATACAGCTGCAAGCTCTAGATCATGAGTAGGATAGTTATCCTCGTGTGGACACAACTGTCGAGATGCGTATGCAATCACTTGACGATCTTGCATGAGAATGCAACCTAGTCCTTGTCGCGAGGCGTCGCAATAAATTATAAAATCCTTGGAAAAATCTGGTGGTACCAGTACAGGTGCAGATGTCAGGCGTCTTTTCAGTTCCTGAAAACTGGACTCGCACTGTGGGGTCCACTCAAACTTTTTATCTTTCTTGAGGAGTTCAGTTAGAGGTTTAGCAACCTTGGAGAAATTCTCGACGAAGCGTCGGCAATAGCTTGCTAAGCCAAGAAAACTCCTAACTTGCTTGACCGATTCAGGGGGAGTCCAATCAAGTACGGCTTGAACTTGCTCGGGGTTGATAGCAATGCCCTTGCTAGAGATCACATGACCTAGATAGGTTACTTCCGGCAACCAAAATTCACATTTAGAGAATTTGGCATAAAGGCGGTGCTCTCGAAGTTTCGTCAATACCAGCCTTAAATGCTCGGCATGATCTTCCTTGTTCTTGGAATAGATGAGTATATCATCGAGGTATACCACGACGAGTTTATCCAAATACTCCATGAATATAGAATTCATTAACCGAGAAAAGGTAGCTGGGGCATTGGTTAATCCGAAGGACATGATGGTGTACTCATATTGGCCATAACGAGTAACAAAAGCCGTTTTAGGAATGTCCCCGTTCTTGATTTTGATTTGATGGTAACCCAACCTCACATCCATCTTAGAAAAGACTGAGGATCCAGCGAGCTGATCATACATGTCGTTGATCCTGGGGAGCGGATACTTATTCTTTATAGTGACCAGATTGACAGGTCGGTAATCTACAACCATCCGCTCCGTTCCATCCTTCTTCTTGACGAAAAGGACGGGGCAAGCCCAAGGGGAAGAACTAGGACGGATGAAACCCTTTTGCAAGGACTCATCGAGTTGTTTCTTTAGCTCAGCTAATTCTAGTGGTGCCATCTTATAAGGTCTCCTAGAGATTGGGACAGTTCCAGGGATAAGATCTATCACGAACTCGACATCTCTGTCAGGTGGAATTCCTGGCAGTTCTTCTAGAAAAACATCCGGGAAGTCACGGACTACCGGGATATCTTCGAGTTCTGGTAGAGGGCTCGCATTAAGAGAGTAGAGCTGACGCTCAGCCATTCGGGTCAAGACATTGACTATCTTGCCGGATGGATGTGTAAGTTGAACGGTCCTAGTAAAGCAATCAATCTTGGCGTAATGAGTTGTCATCCAATCCATACCCAAGATGATGTTTATGTCCGAGGACTTGAGAGTGATTAAAGATGCAAGGAAAACAAGTCTATCGACAAGGATTTCATTTCCATGGCTTACCCTAGAGGTTTGCCACTTTGAACCAGGAGTTTGAATAACCATGGAAGTAGGCATGTCACAAAAAGTCATGTTGTGCAATCGGGCATAGCTCTCAGATATGAACGAATGGGATGCTCCAGTATCGAAAAGAACAGATGCCGGATGGCAGTTGACGAGAAGCATACCAAGGACGACGTTAGGATCCTCATGAGCTTCCTCAGCAGAGACATAGTTGACATGACCACGTGCAGTGGGGATTGGCTTAACATAATTCACCTTGCCGGTTGGCTTGCCACGGCCAACGGTTTTTCCTGGCTGGTTCTGGGGACAATCACGCATGTAGTGTCCCGGTTCTCCACACTTGAAACATGTCACAGCGGTGGTGCGTGGAGCAAAGTTGGAAGGTGGTCCTACATAGGTCTTGGCAGGTGCAAACTGTTGAGTTGGGCGAGGCGCCTCATAGGATGGCCTCGGTGTGTACTTGGGTGGCAGAGCGGTGTTAGGAACCCACACACGACGCTTGTGAGAGCCAGAGCCGGATGAGGAACCAAAGTCTCGAGTATGCTTGCGGGTGGCCTCGAAGTCGGTCTGGCCTGTTTCAGCACTGATAGCCTTGTTAACCAACTTCTGGAAGGAAGTGCACTCGTGCAGACGTAGATCTCGGCGGAGTTCAGGGCTGAGTCCCTTGCGGAACCTCGCCTGCTTCTTGGCATCGGTGGATACTTCTTCAGGTGCATAGCGTGCCAGGTTACCAAACTCGCGACTATAACCATCCACAGTTAAACGGCCCTGGGTGAAATTTCAGAATTCCTCCCGCTTGCGATCCATGAGACCTTCCGGAATGTGATGTTCACGGAATGCCTCACTGAACTCAACCCAGGTAGTGATTTGGTCAGCAGGACGCATAGCTTCAAAGTTTTCCCACCAAAGACTGGCAGGGCCCTCAAGATGGTAGGCAGCGTAGGTAACCTTGTCAGCTTCGGCCACACGGGCAGAGTGTAGCTTGTGGGTGATACTATGTAGCCAGTCATCAGCATCCAAAGGTTCAGTGGAATGATGGAACTTCGGTGGACACATCTTGATAAAGTCATTGATTGACACCACGTCATTCCTCTGGCGGAACCCAGTGTTCTGCTCTATGTGTTCCAGCAGACGGTTGGTCTCTCTCTTGTTCCGTTCTGCTTCAAGCATAACTTCCGCCAAGGAGGGTGGCTGGGGCAGATTCCCATCTCTAGCCCCACTAGCCTCACCCTGCTCCTGAGCAGCAGGAGTGTTGCGAGTGTTGACCATCCTAGGAAAACAAAACAACGGTTTAGACAAGGATGGCAAAAATTTGACATAGAAGTGAAGAATGTAATGGATGACACGGAATGCAAGGATGTTCATCCGTACGACATGGTAATATAGAAACTGCTATATATACACCAGTGGTCATACACACCATACATAGTTCAGTACAAGCCAAGGCTAAAGTACAACTGCGGTGAAAGACGATACATCCCATCAGAGGCATTCCAAGCTCCTATACATTATTTAACTACACCTCCGGAATTCAGTACACACTAAGTCATATTCCACAAGACACGCAGGACTGTGGAAATACAACTACTACAATACTACTACAACCACGGCCTAGCTCAGACATTCGCGTAGTAATCCTCGTAAAGATTACCACCGTAGCCTGGAAGTGGAACAGATGGATCTTGGAACTCGCGAGCACTCGAAGGCTGTGGACCATAGGGGCACGGGTGTGGTCTCGGTCCCGATGCTGGTGGTAACCGACGCCCACGTGGAGGTGTGATACCCCCAACGTCACGCCAATCCATGCGATCAGGAAGACGAGTCCGCACGGGGTACAAATCCCGCATGTCCAGATATCCGGCGTGCACAGCAGGTGCAAGCCGTGTCAATGTAGTCCAGTGGGCGGCTCGAGTGTTATACAGCTCCATTCGGAGGGCACGGACCTCACGGTCCCTATCCTCCAACATCTGAACAGTAGTCTGAAGCAGTGGCTCTTCATGAGCAGCATCAGTATACAGACATCTGTAGTAGCCTTCCTCTCCGGGAAGTGAGGCTGGCATGTAACAGAACTCAGTGTTCAGCAATAGGGCATGCCTAGCACGGAGAATGGTCATCATCGAATAAGCGGCATCCTGCACTGCCATCTCGATGGTAATCCCGAGTCCATAAGACCAATGGATGGGATCATTAGCTCCGGGATATGAGGGGTATATCCGGGCTGTGCAGAAATACTGACTCTAATTGAAATCCCGGTATTGTTCCTCCATGGTGTATTCAGGATACCAGCGATAACCGGTCTCAGTCAGCACACGGACTAGCATGGCCGTGTGACCGGGCACATTAATGCACCGAGTCAAACGAACCACTTGGTGAGGGATGCGGCCAGACATCTGAAACACGAAATAATGCAAAGGCATTAGTGTTTCTGGAAGAAATCGGGCAGCATAACAACTGTAAATGCTCAAACAAAGATTTGAGACATCATACAAATGATAGCATAGCCACTCAACAATCCATATCAAGGTTCCGGTCCAACAATCATCATACTAAAAAGGATAGAAACTGAACTGAGGCTTGAAACCAACAATCCTAAGAGTCTACGGATTAGTAACACGTGAACCTAGTAAGGATAAGAGGCCTAGTCCTAAATCCCCGTAGAAAGAATAGACTGACTCAGATCAGAAGGGCATAAGGTAAAGGAGTAAAAAGAGCCTTACGTTCCCTTCCACAATCAATTCCCCTACATATAACTAAGATTTTTTCTAGACTCAACATCGACCAGTTTGGCTTGAGAAACCTACAGGCAGTCCAGCTCTGATGCCAACGCTGTCAGGACCCCGATCCTAAGTCACACCGATCTAGTTGTAACACGTCATATCACTTTGCGGCCTCACGCACGGTAACCCCACGGGTGCCACCTTACCTGGCCCGGGACCGTTTGCGCATTTTGGCACACGTATATGACAGTGTCACTAGCATCCATATGACAGAGAACCCGGGCCGACATGACTAGTTATAAACCAAAAGTGGCACTAAATTACAGAGACAGGCATCCATGACCCAGCAACGAACGTGTCGGTCATCAACGTATGAACCCAAGTCGTAGCAAGCTACATGGACTTAAAGGAACAACGCGTGACATTTCCCCTAAGGGACAGACACAGGAACGAAGAAGGACACATGCCGGCCAGCCTACGTGTTCCGAGCAGTAGCAAGCTACCAAGGCTCATTGGAGACACTAGGAGGAATTTCCCTGTAAGGTAGGCTACCAAAGGAAAACAACTAGGTGTCGGATCCCACACATACCAAGCATTTCAATCATACACGCAATATGCTCAATATGTGCAAATACAACATTGCATCACAACAGAACTCTATGACTCAAAGTACTTTATTTAAAAGGCTCCAAGAGCCATACATAACATATCCATACAGGTAGGGGTCACATGACCCAACACTCAAGTCATACAGTCATACAAGCACAAGCGGAAGCTACATGTCTGAGTACAGATAAACTTAGAAAAAAAACATGCTTGGTGTAGCCTGACTATCTACAAGGCCCTTCACAAGCTCCAGATCTCCGTCTGGGTGTCAAGCTACTCGTCGACGTCAACGTCTATGTAGAACCCATCAACAGGGGCAGGGTTCTCCTCTGCAACAGTTATTAAGCAAACATGAGTACAAAGGTACTCAACAAGTCTTACCACAGAACCTATCATACATGCAACATTATCAAAGGGGGTAGTGGAGTTCATAGCAGAATGCCAGCTTTGACCTTGGCTAACCTATACTACAACTCTCAACAGATTGCAAGATGTTTTTACGAACACGAGTCCTCTACTCACCACATCAATACACTACCGAGGATCCTCTTCCGTCATCCTACGGAAGGGCCATCCACGGCACTCACGCTTATCTTGAGGCTTTTAGTAGTATCCATCAACTTGTCTATGAACTATAAGAGTAACCAAGTAGTTCGTACCGCGAACAACGGCTATTCGAATAGTTTGATAACCCTGCAGGGGTGTACCTCTTCACACACGCTTTCACCACTTATCGCCGTTTACTCGGCGTGTACTCGGCAACCTTCAAGCGGAAGCCCAGTGGGGGTGTCGGCCACGACCTGACTAACTACTCAAGTCCCTTGTCCAGGTTTATCGCCTATTTGGGTTCCATCCGTGGGGAGATCCGGCCGGGGTGTCGCTCACGGCCCCAAACGATGTGTACAGGATTCCCGAGTCACCAAACGGGCAATCGGTACACCGTGCCACGTACCTGTCACATCACAACCCACCCCGAGGGTCAGCGTTGTGCACGACCTCCAGTAAACTATAAACATGAGAAACTAGTTGCAACTCCTGGCCAGAGATCGAGGGTAATTAATAAGCCGAGAGGGTCCATTGGTTTCGGGCCCAATGCATGGTAGTAACTGCAACTTGAACCACACATACAGATCTCAGGTCCTATGGACGATTCCAATGAAACAACCCACCATGTACTCCTACATGGCCTTTCATCGATACCTTTACCAAGCGTATTCCACACCTCCTCTTTATCGGTAAGATTATTTCACTCTGATCCATCACCCAGATGAACCAGACCAGACACAACTCTAAGCATAGCAGGCAACTTAAACAAATAGCATGGTGGATCACACATCACATGGCTCAATCAACTCCTACACATGCTAGTGGGTTTCAACTATTTACTGTGGCAATGACAGGTCATGCAAGGGATAGGGTTCAACTACCGCAGCAAGTAGCAGTTCACACACTGTTGCCTTAATGCAGTAAAAGAGAGCAGGAGCGAGAAGATTGGGTTTGTATCGGAATGATCAATGATTGCTTGCCTGACAGGGTAGTTGTCGGGTACTGCTCTTCAACTGGATACGCAGCAGTATCCTCGGGAGCAAGACCTAACACAGAGAATACCGGCGATACAATCATTAACAAACAAATGCAGCAATATGATGCATGCTCATGACATGGCAAGATGCATGTGTGTTGGCTAATGCAACTAAAACCAGAAGGGTTTGAGCTTATTTGAATCAAAGATTCAAATTGAAGTTCAAACTATTATTTAAATAAGTGCATTATCATGTTTTTGATGTATACAGCAAGTTAACTTGTTCAAACATGCATGAAACCAGTTCCATTGGAAAGATTGGATTTTTCTGATCATTTTTCATATATAAATCTTTTCCATCTGAGCTATGGTTGATTTTATATTATTTTTAGAAGTTTTGGGTATTTTCTGGAATTTCCAGAATTATTTTCAAATCTAAAAATCCCAGAAAAACCTTTACTGCATCAGCATGACATCATGCTGACGTCAGCCAGTCAACAGGACTAGTCCAAGTCAAACCTGACCGGTGGGTCTCTCATGTCAGTGTCTCCGGAGCTAATTTCGGTCATAACTAGGGTTGACTGGGTTTGACTAAACAAAGGGGCCCACTGTGAGTGACTGTGGTGATTAATCTAATTACTGTTAGCTCCTAACTAACAGGCCACGTCAGCCCGCCGGAGTTTGGCCGGCGGCGACCATTTCGCACGGCGGTGACTCGTCGGAATCCTTGTTCCGGCAACCATTTGCCGCGCGGATGGGCTCTGTGTGCTCCTGGTGATGCACCGCATCCAACGGTGCCACTGGTTGGACGAAAGGTCGCCGGAGTCGACGGCGACGAGCTCCTCCGCGGCGGTGCTCGCACAGAGTTGGCCGGGATGGTGTTGTGGTGCACGGTAGGAGGATTTAAAGCTGGCGTTAGCTTGCTGGTGATCTACTGATCCTAATGGCGTGCTCAGCCACGAGGCACGGTGCCTGTGGCCACGGCGGCGAGTTGGCCGGCGGCGGTGATCTTCGGTCGGCAAAGGGGGCGGCGGCTATAAGGCATAAACGGGCCCGTGGAGAGGGGGGTTCGAAGCGTGAGCTCACAGCGATCGCAGAGGGCGTCGAAGCGAGCTCGGGGAAGGTCGGACGGCGGCGTACGGGCGGCGGCGATCTCCGGTGCCGAAGGTTGAAGATGACGGCGGGGAGGGCGTTGCGGGGCTTCTGGCGTCGTGTGCGGCGGTGGGGAGCTTCGGGGCGACGCGGCGGAGCTAGTGGTGCATCGGGGAGGCGAGGGAGTGGCATAGGGTGCGGTGGCAGCGATCGACGGCGACGAGCTCGCTCGGTGGAGCTCGGCGGAAGGGAGAGAGGAGGGGGAAGGACACAGGGGAGAGGGGAAACGGTCGAGGGGTCTGCGTGGCGTCGTCCAGGTCCATCCAGAGGGTCGAGGGGCCAGCCAGGCAGGCAGGAGGTGGCCGGCGCATCGGCGGCGCTCGCCACCGAGCTGCTTCGTGCGCTGGCGCGGCGAAGAAGACGGGGATGCCCCTGGTGGGCTGGGCCGTCTGGGCCAGCAGGTAAGTGGGCTCAGGTAAAACTGCTTCTTCCTATTTTTCTTTCTATTTACTTTTCTGTTCCATTTCTTTTGCAGCTTTGTTCAATTAATAGAAATGCCAAAACATTTTTATAACTCATGAAACTTGTCATGCCCACTGTATATAATATGAACAGTAGGAAACATTATAGTTCATGATTATTTGAGCATTTGAAATATTTTTTAAGTATTTAAATGCCCAAATACGAATACCTTACGATTTAATCCAAAGTCCTAGAGTGTCCTAGAAAATTGTGCACCATTTTTGGCAGAGGTTTAAGACCAAGGCAGAAATGATGAACATTTTTGAAGGGCATTTTGGGTACATTGGAAAATATTTTATCAAACCCTAGTTATTAGGAGAGGGGTGCTGGGGCTTTCTGTTAATCCCATTTCAAGTTTCTTTGAAAAAAGACATGATGGACACTCTAGCTAGGTACTAAAGCAAGTGCTAACTAGGGATGTGACATAATTAGTATATATGTATGTATAGAAATTTTGAGGAATTTTGACTTTTGAGGAATTTTGACATTTTGATCCAATGTATAGAAATAATTAGTACATATGTATGTATACAATGTATAGAAAAAAGCTGAGGAATTTTTATACTTGATCCAATGTATAGCAATTATATATGTATGTATACAATGTATAGAAAGCATTTGAGGAATTTTGACCAAGGATAGAAACAAATTGCATAGAAAAAAGTTGCATATTTTAATGTTGTATTTGCAAAATCAAGTGAATAAGAATTACAAAATCCATAATCAAGCATTTAAAAAAGGTTAAATTTGCATAGAATTTGTTCTCGATGTCTACGATTCCCGGCCTGCATCCCCTTCGTTGGATCGGTAGCGAGGACCTGCTTTAGAGGCGCCATGTCCGGGACTGGGCTCCGCCGGGCTCCGCCGGGCTGGCACTGGGAGGTGCTACCTTTCGGGGGGCGCGGCTTGGTGAGGAACCGGGCTCCCATCATCGACCCGGAGCTTCTTTGGTGGCGTTCGCATGCCCACTTTCGGTGCGGAGGCAGCCGGCCCTGCCGGAGGTGGTACGTTGCCGTGTCAGGGAGGAGGACGAGCATGTCCATTGCTACATGGTTGTGTTGGACGTCGGGTTCTGCAATACCTGGCAGGTTCTTCAGGGATATCACCCGAGCTATGATACTCGGATGGTTCCTTCACTTTAGGTGTCCACCGCCCGCGCCTCATGAACCGCGAGTGAAATAGATTCTTAAATAATATTTGGTCTATATTAGCTAGTGATGTTATATATATGATAATATTCAAGTTGTATTAGTGATATATAATACTTGAGATGATGTATTCGAGATTATATTGTTCAATAATATTCGAGACGATGTATTCGAGATTATATTCGTTGATGCATATTATCTGGATTATTCGAGATGTATTAGTGATATTATTCCAGACGATGCATATTATCTACTAATGATTCAGTTTTTCCTTATTGATTGCATTCTAATTTGAATACTAAATTGTTTTATCTTTCTTCTGGATTAGTTAATATAAGCTATGGACAATACCGGTAGAGACGGAGAAGAGGCCCTGTTCGACATCATACGCTCCCCAAGCCCATTTGAGAATGAACCTGAAGATGACGGCTCGCAATATCTGAACAATTCCGGTGGTGGTATGATATTTGATGAAGACAAACGAATATATGAAGGCCACAACAACGATGACGAAGGAAATGTTCTTCAAATAACAAAGTCCGGCAAGGTATATTTATATATGGCATCTAGTGATCATTACATGTATTAACTGATTTGTATAGTACATGTATTAATTGATTTGTGTGTGTGTGTCTATATAT
>LR738711.1:505243636-505255274 GCA_902687465.1 Secale cereale | reverse complement strand
ATATATATATATATATATATGAATCAATATTTCTTCTTTCAGCCCTTCGGATCTAGCAAGTCTTCTTCAAGCAGGGCAGTAGTACAACATCGATGCCATCAAACCAAATAGCAAACCGCTTGAACCTAAGAAGAATGCGGGACAAGTTTATTCGTCAATGTGGATTTATTGTCACGGACCAAATCCCGATATCCGTTCAAGAATGGAATAAACCAGCAAAGGAAGATCAAGGAGTTACTTTTGTCTCCGACAAAGCAAAAGATCTGCTTTGGGAAAAGCTCATGTCATATTTCACCCTACCAGATCATTTCACACAAGCACAACAGGCGAACATTAGGAAGAGTGCTCTTACGAAGATGGCGATAGCATTCAACAACCACAAGAAAAATATATAGGCCAAGTACGAACAAGACAGAAAGCAGACTCCAGAATTCAAGGGAGCACTAGAGAAGGCAAGAGATCACTGGGACGCTTTAGTGAATTTCAAGGAATCAGAAGCAGCTAAGGAATGGTCAAGAATAAACAAGATTGATGCTGCGAAAAAGAAGTGGCATCATCGGCTGGGGCCAGGTGGCTACTGATGTCTACTATGCAACCTTCTTCATGTAGACTCATGTTGGGCCTCCAAGCGTAGAGTTTTGTAGGATAGTAGAAAACTTCCCTCAAGTAGATGACCTAAGGTTTATCAATCAATGGGAGGCGTATGATGAAGATAGTCTCTCTCAAACAACCATGCAGCCAAATAATAAAAAGTCTCTTATGTCCCCAACACACTCAATATAATGGTAAATTGTGTAGGTGCACTAGTTCGGCGAAGAGATGGTGATACAAGTGTAATATGGATAGTACATATAGGTTTTTGTAATCTGAAAATATAAAAACAGCGAGGTAACTAGTAATAAAATGGAGCACAAATGCAATTGCAATGCTTGGAAACAAGGCCTAGGGTTCATACTTTCACTAGTGCAAGTCCTCTCAACAATGATAGCATTATTGGATCATATAACAATACCTCGACGTGCTACAAAGAATCACTCCAAAGTTCCTATTGCGGAGAACATAAGATGAAATTGCTTGTATGGTAGGAAACCACCTCAAAGTTATTCTTTCTGATCAATCTATTGGGCTATTCCTATAAGTGTCACAAACAGCCCTAGAGTTCATACTGAAATAACACCAGATGACACACATCAATCGAACCCTAATGTCACCTAGATACTCCAATGTCACCACAAGTATCCGTGGGCTAATTATACGATGTGAATCACACAATCTCAGATTCATAATATTCAATCCAACACAAAGAACTTCAAGAGCATACTGAGATTTCTATCGGAGAAAAGAATATGAAAACGCTTACCAACCCCTATGCATAGATTACCCCAATGTCACCACGGGAATCCGCAAGTTGATAACCAAAACATACATCAAGTGGATCAATAGAACATCCCATTGTCACCACGGATATACTATCGCAAGACATACATCAAGTTCTCTCACATCCAAATATTCAATCTGACATAACAAAACCTCAATGGAAATGACTCAATTCATCACAAGGTAGAGAGGGGGAGAAACACCATATGATTCAACTATAGTAACAAAGCTCGCGGTACATCAAGATCGTGCCAATCAAGAACACGAGAGAGAGAGAGAGAGAGAGAGAGAGAGAGAGAGATCAAACACGTAGCTACTCGTACATACCCTCAGCCCCGAGGGTGAACTACTCCCTCCTCGTCATGCAGACCGCCGGGATGATGAAGATGGCCACCGGTGATGATTTCCCCCTCCGGTGATGGTTGCCGGAACAGGCTCCCGGTTGGTTTTTTGTGGATATAGAGGCTTTGTGGCGGTGAAACTCCCGATCTAGGATTCTTTTCGGGGGTTTGTATATTTATAGGAATTTTTGGCGTCGGGGACAAGCCAGGGGGGTCCACGAGGTGACGACAAGGCAGGGGGCGCGCCCTAGGGTGTGGGCAAGCCCCCCACCCTTTTGGATGCCTCGTGGCTTCTTTGGTCCATCTCCGACACTCCGTGGGCTTCTCCTGGTCCATCAAAAATCATCATAAAGTTTCAGCTCATTTGGACTTCGGTTGGTATTCCTTTTCTGCAAAACTCAAAAACAAGGAAAAAATAGAAACTGACACTCAGCTCTAGGTTAATAGGTTAGTCCCAAAAATAATATAAAATAGCATATAATGCATATAAAACATCCAAAACAATTAATATAATAGCATGGAATGATAAAAAAGTTATAGATACATTGGAGATGGATCAAGTATCCCCAAGCTTAATTCCTGCTCATCCTCGAGTAGGTAAATGATAAAAACAGAATTTTTGATGTGGATTGCTACCTAACATATTTATCAATGCAATCTTCTTTATTGTGGCATGAATATTCATATCCATAAGATTCAAAACAAAAGTTTAATATTGACATAAAAATAATAAGACTTCAAGCATACTAGAAAGCAAATCATTAAGCTTCAAAAACAACATTGCTAAAGAAAGTTATCCCTACGAAATCATATAGCCTTGTTATGCTCCCTCTTCTTAACACAAAGTATAAATCATGCCCACCCTGGTGTCAGCCAAGCTATTGTTTCATACTTTTTAACGTGCTTCAGATTTTTTTACTCTTCACGCAATACATGAGTGTGAGCGATGGACATAGAACTATGGGTGGAATAGAATGTGGTAGTGGACAAAAGTAGGGAGAAAGGCTCATATTGACTAGGCAAAGTAACGGACTATCGAGATGTCCATCAATTGATATCAATGTGAGTGAGTAGGGATTTTAGGGATTTCCATGTAACAGATGCACTAGAGAAGTGTATGAAAGCTCAAAACAAAACTAGTGGGTGTGCATCAACTTGCTTGCTCATGAAGACCTAGGGCATTTGAGGAAGCCCATCGTTGTAATATACAAGTCAAGTTCTATAACGAAAATTCCCCCTAGTAGTATATGAAAGTGACAAAATAGGAGACTCTCTATCATGAAAAACATGGTGCTACTTTGAAGCACAAGTGTGGAAAAGGATAGTAACATTGTCCCTTCTCTCATTTTTTTCTTCTTTTTTCTTCTTTTTTTAGGCTCCTCTTTTTTTTGGGACCCTTTTCTCTCTTTTCTTTGGGAGACTCTTTTGGCCTCTTTATTTTAGAGACTCTTTGGCCTCTTTATTCATAACCTCAGATGGGACAATGCTCTAATAATGATGATTAACACACTTTTATTTACTTACAACTCGAAATTACGACTCGATACTAGAACAAACATATGACTCTATATGGATGTCTCCGGCGGTGTACCGGGATGTGCAATGATCAAGTGTGACATGTATAAAAAATATGAACGGTAGCCAAGCCACAAATACTATGCCAGCTACATGATCATGCAAAGCAATATGACAATGATGGTGTGCGTCATAATAAACGGAACAGTGGAGTTACATGGCAATATATCTCGGAATGGCTATGAAAATGTCATAATAGGTAGATAAGGTGGCTGTTTTGAGGAAGGGTAAATGGTCGGTTTAATGCACCCGCGGAAGTTGCGCGGTACTAGAGAGGCTAGCAATGGTGGAAGGGTAAGAGTGCGTATAATCCATGGACTCAACATTAGTCATAAAGAACTCATATACTTATTGCAAAAAATCTATTAGCCCTCGAAGCAAAGTACTACTATGCATGCTCCTAGGGGAGAAGTTGGTAGGAGTTAACCATCACGCGCTCCTGACTTTCAAGCAAAGATAAACAATCAAGGCACAATGCGCTTCAATTTGGTTACATAGTTAGGAGACCAGACGTGCATGCTATGGGAATCACAAACCTTAACACAATTATTTCTTTAACCTCACAAATTACCACCAGCATGACTCTAATATCACCATTTTCATTTCTCAAAACAATCATAAGGAATCAAACTTCTCATAGATTCAATGCCTATATGAAAGTATAATACCCTCTTTGGATGCCTATCATATTAGGAATAAATTCATAACCCAAGCAAATTAACATGATGTTTAAAGACTCTCAAAATAATATAAGTGAAGCATGAGAGTTCATCAATTTCTATAAAATAAAACCACCGCCGTGTTCTAAAAAGATATAAGTGAAGCACTAGAGCAACTGACAAACTACTCCAAAAGGATATAAGTGAAGAACAATGAGTAGTCAAATAATTAACTAGATATGAGAAGACCCACTCTCATTTAAGTATTTTAGATCTTAATTACTTTATTCAAACAGCAAGAAAAAAAAATGAAATTGCAAGGATATCACATATCATGTAAAGAAGCAAAAACTTAGGCTCAACCGATACTAACCGATAATTGTTGTTGAAGAAATGTGGGATGCCAACCGGGGCATCCCCAAGCTTACATGCTTGAGAATTCTTGAAATATTATCTTGGGATGCCTTGGGCATCCCCAATCTTGAGCTCTTATGTCTCCTTAATTCCTATTATGTCATGGTTTCCCTAAATCTCAAAACCTTCATCCACACAAAACTCAACGAGAACTCGTGGGGTAAGTTAGTATAAATCAACTCAAAACCTTATCATTCTGTACTTTAGAAAATCACTAAAATTATAATTTAACATTGCATACTAAATGCCTCTGCATATTTAGTACTCCTATCCTCAAATAGGATCATTAAACATGCAAACATATGCAAACAATGCAAACATAACAGCAATCTGTCTAAGCAGAACAGTCCATAAAGAGTGCAATTGTGATCATACTTCCCTAGCTCTTAAAATTCTACAAATTTACCAAATTACAGAGAACTTATTCGTGCTCACTGGGTAAAAATTTGAAGATTTTATCACGTTCTGACTATCCAGAAGAATCCAGACAATGATAGAAACCTTTCTGATTTCAAACAGCAATATAAAGACTTGCAAAATAAGCATGGTAAAGGCTATACTAGTCGTTTTCATTGAAATAAAAGATGCAAAATACTATTCTAAATAACAGCAAGCAAATAGAAACTAAATAAAATGATGCTCCAAGCAAAACACATATCATGTGACGAATAAAAATATAACTCCAAGTGAGGTTACCGATAATTTTGAAGACGAAAGAGGGGATGCCTTCCGGGGCATCCCCAAGCTTAGTTGATTGTGTCTTACTTGAATATTACCTTGGGTTGCTTTGTGCATCCCCAACTTAGGGTCTTGGCACTCCTTATTCTCCTCATATCGATGTCTCACCCAAAACTTGAAGACTGCAATCACACAAAACATAACGAAACTTCGTGAGATGCATTAGTATAATAAAGCAAATCACTCACTTGGATATTGTCAAAGACAAGATTCATAATTGTTCTCACACAATTCCTACTGTACCTTATCATTTCCACAATTTATATTACTTAATATAAGCTATGGAAACACTAAAACCAGCAAACTATGCATTGAAAACACAATCTGTCAAAAACAGAACAGTCTGTAATGATATGGACAACCACCATACTTATGCAACTCTAACAATTATGAAAAATTAGGACAACTTAGTAAATTTGTATACCAATCATTTGTAAAAAAATCAGCTAATTATCAAGTTCCAGTCATTTACTGAATTTTCTGCACTGAACGCAAAACTTTCTATTTTTGCACAGAATCAAATCAACTATCATTCACACTATCCCAAAGGCTTTACTTGGCACTTTATTGAAATAAAATCTATAAAACATGATTACTATAGTAGCTTAATCATGTTAACACACAAAAACAGTAGGTAAATGTATTGGGTTGTCTCCCAACAAGTGCTTTTCTTTAACGCCTTTTTAGCTAGGCATGATGATTTCAATGATGCTCACGTAAAAGATATGGATTGAATCACAAAGAGCATCATGAATCACATTGCAAACACATTTAAGTTTAACCCACTTCCTATGCATAGGGATTTTGTGAGCAAACAGTTTTTGGGAACAAGAATCAACTAGCATAGGAAGGCAAGACAAGCATGACTTCAAACTTTTAACACATAGAGAGGAAACTTGGTATTATTGCAATACTTAAAAGCATAGGTTCCTCTCTCATAATAATTTTCAGTAGAATCATGAATGAATTCAACAATATAACTATCACATAAAGCACTCTTTTCTTTATGCATAAGCATAGAAAATTTATTACTCTCCACATAAGCAAATTTATTCTCATGAATACTAGTGGGAGCAAACTCAACAAAATAACTATCATGAGACACTTTATTAAAGTAATGATGAAAAGTTTCATCGTTATTAGTATTCTTTATAACATAGGTGTCATCACAATAATCATCATAAATACGAGGCATGCTTTCGTCATAATAAATTTTATTATCAAAACTTGGGGGACTAAAAATATCATCTTCATCAAACACAGCATCCCCAAGATTGTAGCTTTGCATATCATTAGCATCATGGATATTCAAAGAATTCATACTAAAAACATTGCAATCATGCTCATCATTCAAATATTTAGTGTCAAGCATTTTATGGACGTCTTCTAATAGTTGAGTAGAATTTTCCTTTTCATCATTTTCACGAAAGATATTATAGAGATGAAGCATATGAGGTAACCTCGACTCCAATTTTTTTGTAGTTTTCTTTTTATAAAACAAACTAGTGATAAAACAAGAAACTAAAATATTCAATTGCAAGATCTAAAGATATACCTTCAAGCACTCACCTCCTCGGCAACAGCGCTAGAAAAGAGCTTGCTGTCTACTACGCAACCTTCTTCTTGTAGACTCGTGTTGGGCCTCCAAGCGCAGAGTTTTGTAGGACAGTAGCAAATTTCCCTCAAGTGGATGACCTAAGGTTTACCAATCCGTGGGAGGCGTAGGATGAAGATAGTCTCTCTCAGACATCCCTGCAACCAAATAATAAGAAGTCTCTTGTGTCCCCAACACACAAAGTACAATGGTAAATTGTATAGGTGCACTAGTTCGGCGAAGAGATGGTGATACAAGTGTAATATGGATAGTAGATATAGGTTTTTGTAATCTGAAAATATAAAAACAGCAAGGTAACTAGTAATAAAACAGAGCACAAACGGTATTGCAATGCTTGGAAACATGGCCTAGGGTGCATACTTTCACTAGTGCAAGTTCTCTCAACAATGATAACATAATTTGATCATATAACAATCCCTCGACATGCAACAAAGAATCACTCCAAAGTTCCTATCGCGGAAAACATAAGATGAAATTGCTTGTAGGATACGAAACCACCTCAAAGTTATTTTTTCTGATCAATCTATTGGGCTATTCATATAAGTGTCACAAATAGCCCTAGAGTTTGTACTAAAATAACACCACATGACACACATCAATCAAACCCTAATGTCACCTAGATACTCCAATGTCACCACAAGTATCTGTGGGCTAATTATACGATGTGCATCACACAATCTTAGATTCATAATATTTAATCAAACACAAAGAACTTCAAGAGCATCCCGAGATTTCTATCGGAGAAAAGAATATGAAAATGTGTACCAACCCCTATGCAGAGATTACCCCAATGTCACCACGGGAATCCGCAAGTTGATAACCAAAACATACATCAAGTGGATCAATAGAACATCCCATTGTCACCACGGATATCCTATAGCAAGACATACATCAAGTGCTCTCACATACAAAGATGCAATCTGACATAACAAAACCTCAATGGAAAACACTCAATTAATCACAAGGTAGAGAGGGGGAGAAACACCATACGATTCAACTATAGTAACAAAGCTCGCGGTACATCAAAATCGTGCCAAATCAAGAACACGAGAGAGAGAGAGAGAGAGAGAGAGAGAGAGAGAGAGAGAGAGAGAGAGAGAGAGATCAAACACATAGCTACTGGTACATACCCTCAGCCCCGAGGGTGAACTACTCCCTCCTCGTCATGGAGACCCTCGGGATGATGAATATGGCCACCGGTGATGGTTTCCCCCTCCGGCAGGGTGCTGGAACGGGCTCCCAATAGGTTTTTTGTGGCTACACAGGGTTGCTGCGGTAGAACTCCCGATCTAGGTTTCGTTTCGGGGGTTTCTATATTTACGGGAATTTTTCGCGTTGGGGACAAGTCAGGGTGTCCACGAGGCGACAACAAGGCAGGGGTGGCGCCCTAGGGGGTGGGCGTGCCCCCCACCCTTGTGGATGCCTCGTGCCTCCTCTGGTCCATCTCCGATACTCCATGGGCTTCTCCTGGTCCATAAAAAATTGTCGTGAAGTTTCAGCTCATTTGGACTCCGGTTGGTATTCCTTGTTTGTCAAACTCAAAAACAAGGAAAAACAGAAACTGGCATTGGTCTCTAGGTTAATAGGTTAGTCCCAGAAATAATATAAAATAGCATATTAATTCATATAAACATCCAAAACAGATAATATGATAGCATGGAATAATCAAAAATTATAGATACGTTGGAGACGTTTCAGCTACCAGGTCGCTTGGCCTAAGTGGGATATCGCTGAGCAAGAGATGATTGTTGCAGGGGTTACTCCGGTTACATTGAGTTGGCCCGACAGGTTCATGACTTGGTTTTATGCACATGTGGGGAGTTGGACCCAGAGACAGGGCTGGTTATGGAGCGGGCAAGTCTTAATGAAGCCTTTGAGGTTTTACTTGTTGTAATAGAAAGGCTCGAATGGGGGTATTCACGCCCAACAGAGATAACAACGAGCTTACGCGTGCCCTAAAGAATCCTTAACACCCGGGACGAACAGGAGGCAAAGGAATAATTCCGTGGTTTGAGGGGTTTGAGGAATGGAACGCCGACTACAGAAGTCGTGCGAGAAAGAAGCAGCAAGAGGAGAAGAAGAGGAAGCTTGAGGAGGAGCAGAGGAAGGAGGAAGCACTCCGCCTTTAAAGCCTATATTCAAAGCACGTGGAATTGGAATTTGCTTTCATGCGACAGCAGGAGCAGATCGACTCACTTAGTCAGGAAAGGGCGTCTCAGCGGCAGTAGCAAGCAGATCAAACATTGGATAGCATCGTCCCATGTATGCCGAGAAGCAGCATGGGTCCCACCTCGGCCGATGATGCACTGCTGGCTACATACCCTATGGATGATATCATAGCTACAACAACTTGTGAGCTACACACAAAAGTGAAGAACATATCCATGAAGGTGGCGTACGGCTAGGCTTTAATAAATCCCCCTGAAGCAACCTTCCATTGCAATCTGATTCCAGTTGGCTATGCTCGTCTTGGAGTTGATGAAGTGATGTGAGGATATTACAAGCTAGAGCTTGACATTCCTAGAGGTGACGATGAGCGCACACTGGGAGAGGCCATACATCATATCATTCTATGTAGAAAGGATTGCATCATCTTTCCAAGGCCACCGACTCCTACTCCAACAAGTCTCGTGCGTCAGTCGACTCCTTCTCCTCCAAGTCCGCCACCGCGTCGGCCGACTCCTCCAAGTCCGGCACTGCTTCAGCCGTCTCCGCCACCGCGTCAGCCGACTCCTCCTCCAAGTCCGGCACCGCTTTAGCCGTTTTCGCCACCATGTCAGCCGACTCCTCCTTCATGCCTGGCACCGCGTCAACCGATTCCTCCTCCAAGTACGGCACCACGTCAGCCGTCTCCTCCGCCTCAGCAACAATAGAAGAGAGGCGCCACAGCTACGACGGCTAGCGATACAATAACATGCAAGAATATCATATATGGTCCAAGCCTCAGGGCTCCTCCAAAGTTGCCTTATGACTTGACCATCGAGGAAAACAAGGCCATAGGGGATGCCCAAGTGCATGCCCATTTTGCACAGAAATCGGCCCCGCCACCAAAGGAGAAAGTACCTGAGGAAGTGGTACAAAACTTTATCGATAACGCTCAACCGGCTGTGAAGAGAAGGGACTCAGACTATGAGCACTCCATCAAGAAGTTATATCATGCACGAAAAGAGAAAGAGTCGAGCTCGAGCTCGAGCCAAGCAACTGGTAAAAATGCAGGAAAATGGTTCCCCAGCTGGGAGAACAGGAAGTGCAGTCGATCCCCCCACTCATTGTACAACCACATGTGAGTACCGCCGTGCTTCCGGTAATAACTGACGATCATAGAAGGATGGCTAAAGAGGTCGGTGTCACTGTTTATCAACTCCTAGGGATCGAGACTATCCCCGGGATTACAGATGACGAAGTAGCATGGCAATATGTCCGCGGCCAACCTATGGTCAAGCCTGAGGAGATCCCGCTTCTATCAACTAGAATGTACGAATTGCATGAGTGGTACCTGAGAGAAGTCAATAACGGCCGGGAGTCCCTCATGGTGAAAGTCAAGGCTTAGCATTACTTCCATGAAAAAGATTTGTGGATTGAGTTTCAAGAAATGTTTCAGTTATTCAAGCAAGATGCACTCGACAAATCTCTCATCAGTTGCTATTGTCTGTAAGTGATTTTTTTCTGTAATTTAAGTCTCTAGTTGTGCTCATTCATTACTTGTAATTATCCTCGCTATATTTTTTCTATGGTATTATGCAGAAGGAAGATGTATGAAAGGAAAAAAAGAAGGACGCTATGGCATTGGGTTCATTGACCCAAATACCATTAATGAAGAGACATGGTCACGTCAGATGTCGAGAAAAGACACAAACAAAAGCTTGCTACAGTTTATGAAGCGACTAAATACCCATCCAGAAATACTACTTCCTCACAACTACGGGTGAGTTTTACTGTCTTGTATTACAAATTAGGTTTTTGCTTACTAGATGTTAATAAGTGTAGTTGATGAGTTATGCACATGCCCGCTTAATTATACAAACATGTGTGTATGCAGTTTCCACTGGATCTTGCTAATCATTGAAGTTGACGAGGGAAAAGTACAAGTACTGGACTCACTACTTAAAGAAACTAAAGAATACTCAATCGTGAAGTGGATGATCGATTGGTAATTTCAATCATTATGGCACTATGTCGGCCTCTTTAGTTCATTTCCTCATATCAACTAATTAGTAACTCCTTTATTCATTTTCTTTGCCGGTGAGCAGGGCTTGGCAAAAGTTCATCAAATAGGTCGACGGCCAATGGAAACAACAGCTGAAATGGGTGCGACACAAGGTAATTAAGTAGTACTAGCTAATTAAGATGACACGTCCGCGCATCTCTTTAATTCTAGTTTCAATACCATTATCATGTTTGATTAATTATTATCTGATTGAATTATATTCTCGTAAAGACCATGAGGTAGGCACAGAGGAATAATTTATGTGCATACTACGTTTGCGAGAACATTCACATTATGACGTCCGAAAAGACCAACGATGCAAGACAAACTTGGTACGTTTGCTAGAACACTATTCATGATTTTTATATCATTATCTAATATATATACACACAACTAATACATTCATATTAATCTCCTTCTTTAAAGATGTCGGAGATCGGGATCAGCTCCTAACTACGGATGGCGTACGAGCAATTCAAGAGGAAGTAGTTGGATTTTTGCTCGACCAGGTCCTAGATCCCAAAGGAGAATACCATTTCACCTAATGCCTGCATGTAATATATATAGTGGCCCTATTCTGATCACGATCGGACCTATAAGGGCCCGACGAGGTTCCTCCAGAACTCCCAAGCTGCTACGGAACGAAAAAAGCCCACCTACCTACCATCAACCCCAACCGATCCCCACGACCCACCCCATCATCTCCATCACT
>LR738711.1:505233213-505243573 GCA_902687465.1 Secale cereale | reverse complement strand
AGGAAGCTCCACCGCCCCCAACCACCGCCACCGCCACAGCCCGGAACGCGCCACCGCCCCCAATCGGCGCCGCCACCACCCCTCACCGTAGATCATGCCGCCAGCACCATCCCTTGTCCCGGATCGAGCTGCCTCCACCGCCCCTCGCCCCTCACCCCCTCCATCGTCCCTCATCGCGGATCGCACCGCCACATCTGTCCCTCGCCCCGAATCGGGGCGCCTCCATGAGCACGAACTTGCTCCACCTGCCACCACGACCTTCTTCCCTACAAAGCCATATGCCGTCGGCGGCGCGCCCCCAAGACCTCTAACACCCGCTACGACCCACCCCCACCTCCCTCGGTGCTTCTTCCCCGACGCCGCAACCAAGGTACCAACCCGTCGGTTCCTACAGTAGTACTGGAGCCTCTCATTCGTGCTTCTTCCATGCTGCTGCATCCAACCATGTCCAACCGCCACCGCTGCCTCTACTTGTATCTATCGATCTATGTGTCTGCCACTACTTGTACATCAGAGTTGTTTCAGTTTACATATGTACCTTTTGGTTCCAAGATTACGACATCTGCATTGACACAGATTAAATTATAGAGCTAGCAGCCGCTGCAATTACCTGGCATTGATCTACACATGTTTCATTTCATCCTATCATGATACAATCCGTGATGGATTCGTTCTATTACATCATTCTTTTGACGCAAATCCTGAATTGTTTCAACAGTTGGACACGCTGGAAAACGATGGTGATCTGTACGGTGCCGAACTGAACTCCTTCAATCCTGCCCCGGACAGTAGTGAGGAGGCTAGGCCACGCGATGTGGTGAAAGACCTGAGCAAGATCAAGAGGCAGAACATGATCACCCACATCCTGCTCGGCCTGGTGATGGTGATGATCTTGGCGTGGCAGTTCAACGAGGTGTCGTTCCTCCTCGCGGTGCAAAAGAAGCTGACCAATCCTTTCAAGTCCGCCGCGTGATCGATTGGAGGTCAGAGAGATTTGTCGGAGTGGTGGAGACGGGGTGGAGCTCGGGACCAGGGAGGAGGTGCATCACGGTGGCGCTGGAAGAAGGCTGTCACCCAAGAACAGGGCTGGGACAGGGACCTTTTTTGTACTCAAATGTGTCGATGCATTTCTGTGTGAGTGAACATTTCACTCCATGTTGTTTCTTTACAGTATGTGATTTCTCTAGAATTTCTAATGCAGAGGTTCATCTTGGTAATGTATACGGGAGTAGTTTGGATATGGTATTTTTCTACAGTTTGGCACCGTGTTATATGTATTTTAAAACTGCACAAAAAATAGCACTTCATCCAAAATTGGTTGTGCAAAGTGCGCATGCTCCATGGGGGCTTGCTGTTATCCGAAAATTCAATGAAAACAAGAAAAGACCAAAGATGCAAAACGAAATTCAACAAAACAAAAAATGCTAGCGAGTTCTTTGCAAAGATCACATGAAGTTCAATAAGTATACTTTTAGAGGTTCAAGTAATATGAGAACGCTGGTAGTTTGTTGAAGAAATATGTCGGTGGTGCAGTTGTTGTCAGCTACATTGGTCGGAGCCCCTACTCCTCCATGAATCTGGCCAACCGCGCGCCGCCGACATGGATCCGCACTAAGAAGTTGAGATTAAAATAACATAGAAGTTTGAAGTATATCAAAAACTCATATTTGTTGCAAGAAGTTCACGTGCACCTCCATGCACGATTTGAAATTTATATTGCGGGACATCCGACCTCCAATTACATGTTTTAAAATGGCAAAAAATGACGCCTGACCTTCAATTGCGTGTAATTCGACGTATACACAAAAATGTGATAGAAGTTTGTAGTGAAAACAACGAGAAGTTCAAGTACTGCATGGAATGCATTTCAAGTGAGAATAAAAGTATAGAAAAATTAAATCTTAAAAGGTTTGTTGAAAGAAGTTCAAGTGCTCTGTCCGGGGAAGTTCAAAAATCTTGCGAGAGAGATTAACCTTCTATTTCCATGTCCACAAACACAAAAAATAAATTGTTTTTTGCATTTTAAAATAATTCTCTCAATCCACAAAGAAGTCTAGTTATTATTTAGGAGCAATTATATTTCAAAAAGAAAATAAAAAATTCAAATGGAATAAGTTCATGTACTACATGGTGTGTGTTTAATATGAGAAAAATGAATGAAAAGGCAAGGTCCAATTTTTTTTGTTATACGTTCAAGTCCTCTCTCGGAGAAAGTTAAAAAAATATTGTGAGAGAGGTTTGTACAAAAGGAATATCATTTGTGTAACACTGACGAATGAATAGAAAATTACAAATGAAAATACGTCACAGAAGTTCAATGTGAAAATAATAGGAAGTTCAACTACTACACTCATTGAATTTCAAATGAAAAACTTCTAAAATTGTCGCGAGTATGAAAAAAATGAAAAAATGGGAAAGTTGTGTGTTTACAGCAGCTTTCCATCGGTATATCATTTGCTCAATTCCGGAGAGTGGATGGAGAGCTACGAGCAAAAAAAAACACATTAAAACATTGTGAAGTTCAAGTAGACATGCCGAGAAGTTCAAGTTCTTCACGTGGTGCATTTTTGAAGAATCTGTTTCGCGATAAAGGAAGAACGAATGATCTTGTCATTTACAAAATTAATTGAAAATGGCAAGGAATCGGAGGAAACCATCAGCATGAAAAAAAATCGCATTTTTGGTAGATTTTCAACGGTACATTATTGGCCCCATTCCGATAAAGTTTGTCGAAATTACGTCAAAAATACATTTTTAGTCATTTTCAAAATTGACTTAAAATCGTAAGAAATTGGGAGAAACAATATATACCAAAACGTTTCGCATTTCCTCAAACTTTCCAACGCCATATCATCTGCTACATTCGGACGCATGGTTAAAAAATTAGCTCGAAAATACAAACTCGATGGAACTTGTACCGTTTTCTAAACTACTTTTAAACCGTTCAAAATTAGAAAAAACTTTCAACATAAAAAAGTAAATCATTTTCATAAGCTTTCCAACGTCATATCACTAAAAACGGCATCGAAAATACGAACTCGGCTGTTCGGTTTGTGAAATTTTATGATTTTCCAAATTACTCTTTGACCATAGGGAATTAGAGAAACTTTCAACATGTGGAAGGAGCGATTTTGCAACAGCTTTTCAATGCCATATCATTTGCCTCATTCTGATAAATGGTTTAGAAATGCGATCGAAAATACGATTCACGTTTTTTGTATGAAGAAAACACGGTTTTTAAAACTGCTCTTAAACCGCTTACATTTTGCCAAATATTTAACTTGGGTCATGATACTCGTGGCCATAGCTTTTCGACGGTATATCGTAAGCCTCATTTGGTTAATGTTGGCGGAAGTTCAACCTAGCACCGGGGATTCAGGTCGAACAACTGAGACAGTAAAATTGCAAAAGACGCAAGTTCATCACGACCCGAGAGAAAAATACGCCAACGAGCGAGATTCCTATTTAAAACGGGCATTTAGTTGCTAAAAATGTTTCTAGATTACACTTACATCATACAGAACTCGACTGACCAAAATAATTCGCACGGGGAGACACGGTTGCTAAGATAGCCTGAAGGTCGGGTTCCTAGAGATGGAAGTCACGTTGTGTAACTCAAGAAGTTCTGGTTGTGATCAAAATATTTTTCTGATCTCTTCATTAGAAGAGTGTTTATATATAGTAAATAGTTTGGCGCACCTAGGTGCCTGGGCATCTAGCATTAGTAGCTCGCATGTCAACCCATTCGTATTTATTGATTGGAAAAGAACTAAAACATACATTGATTGGTGGAGCGAGAATAACAGAATAAAAAAGGAAAGAGATATACATGCATGTACGCACAATGTTACTTGCCGGCTTGTGGAACTTGTACGCATAGATGAATACATTAAAATTGGTACCTTAATGAGGTATCTATGACAAAATATTTTTATTATTTGTACTAACAAATTTTGCGCTGACTCCAAATAATAGAGACATACCCATGATATATACGAGGGTATGTATGTATCCAATGATTTATTCTATGTCTTGCTAGTAAATAAATTATATGCATAGAGGGTATGTATATACCTACTAACAAAATTACGTACATACATGGGTATGCATATACCGACTAACGAAATTATATATATGTGTGTGTACCATGTAAAAAAAGTACATATATGATTATATGTATACCCAATTATATGATGGGTATATGTATACCTACTACAGAAATTACGTAACATACATGTGTATTTACATACAAAGTGATTTATCCTACGAGTAAATAAGTGATATATAAGGAGGTAATAAATGTTGATTTTTATTCACTATGGTATTTTAATCCTTCCTTTTCTATGAGGTGGCATGCATGCATGAGATGGTTAATGAATTGAAGTCTACCTAATTAAGTCATTTTCATCGGTTTCCAAATCAGTTGCTAAACACGATCCAACGACGGATAGGCACGGTGCCCAGGCACCTAGGAGTAGGATGTTCTACAATATCTTGTCACATAACTAGTTAAGGTTTTCGACGGTGTAAAAATCTCTAAAAATCCTGAAAGAAATACTGAAGCAACATACCTATAATATAACAAAAAAAAATCCAACGAAGGGATTGACAGATTATGATTGTACGTGTCGTGGACAAAAAAACAAATAGTTCAGTATATATATATGTTGCAATGAGCTGAAATGATTGTTTGTTTGCCGAGGAAACATAAATGCATATTTTCACAATCACAATGTTGGATCATCTTATTACATTATAGTGGTGCTCCACTATTTATTTCAATATTTTCATAATATTTACACCATTAAAAAGTTTATATATATATATATATATATATATATATATATATATATATATTCTGCTAATATTAGCAGAATATCTATTCTGATAACACTGCCGCACTGCACGCTCAATGCAAGTGCACGTCATTGTTTGAACCAAGTGCGCTGCAGTACTCAAGCGATTGAACTTCCGTCGCAAAAAACTACACGCGCGCGTTTTCTTGGCACTATTTTCGCTCCAGTTTTTAAACCGTTTGTCGGAATGAGGCGTGTAATATACCATTGAAAAGCTATGGGTTAGGCGCAACTTCGCCATGTTGAAATGTTTTCGAGATTCATCACGGTTTAAGAGCGGTTTCGAAAACGGTGCAGCGCATGACCAGTTGCAGCGAGCGTTTTTTCGCGTTTTTTCTAAACCGCTTGTCGGAATGAAGCAAATGATATACCGTTGGAAATATATCATCGAGGCGCATTTTATTCATATATATTATTTTCTCTAATTCATTACGATTTAAGAGCAGTTTCAAATTTACTAAATTGCGGAATTCTCTTTTTTGAATCTTTTCAAATTTTCTGTACTGTTTTCGCTCCAGTTTTCTAACCGTTTGTCGAAACGAGGCGTGTAATATACAGTTAAAAATCTATAGACGAGGCGCAACTTTTATATGTTGAAATGTTTTTGAGATTCCTTACATTTTTTGATTAGTTTTGAAAATCGTGTGGCTGATGACGAGAGACAGCGGCCGTTTTTTGCGAAATTTTTACAAAGCGCTGATCGGAATGATTCAATTTATACGTCGTTGGAAAGATATCGACGATGTGCAACTTTTTCATGTAGAATACGCTCTCTAATTCCTTACGATTTAAGAGCAATTTTGAATTTACCGAAACACGGACACTCTGTTTTTCGCGACACCCAAATCTTCGTGTGTACTTCATCAGACAGAAGAACGCACTCCTTTGGACTGAAAACCGCACTGCATCATACAGTTAAGTGAACTTCATGATCTCTTTTGTCGAGCGTAAATCTTCTCACGCGAGTTTTTGTTGTCTTTTTTTCAACTTTTTTTATGAACAAGAGTGGACCGCAGACACGAGGGCAAATGAACCTCGACATATATTGAAGTGAACAGCATCAATCTTTTGTTGTTTCGCAAAAAAATCGCACTTCCACACTGTGCGCAAGTAAACAATATCACTCTCAAAAGTGAACCACATCGGAAACCAAACGCACTGCATGTGTTGATGTAGTTGACTGATTTGTGTTCACGACACAGAAAAGAGCAATTTAAACCAAGAAACCTTGAACGCTAGGAAGACAAAAATCCAGGAGACTGCACAGCCGCCGTCGTGCACTGCAAAACAAACATAGAATGAATCCACACAGTGAACTCCCACAGGCATAAAAAGTGCACTGCATTTTTTACTTTCACATTTTCAGCCATCTTTTTCATGTTATCTATACATTTTTTTGAATCAGGACATCATATACAAGCTCCAATGAATTGCGGGCACGTCTAGAGCGAAGCAAATGGAGTGGACGGCAGGGCTAAGTGTAAAATTACACCAACACACCCACATACTAATATCTGGAAAAAAATAAGCAACGAACTGCAAGAAGATCTAAAACTAAATCGCTTGTAAGAAACTGAACAAGTCAACAACGGCGGTGCGTGAGGAGGGGGTGGATGCCCGTCGATGGCGCCGGCTGTACCTACCACAACCACATTGTAAAATCGTCTTCCACTGCTCACAACAGCCCCGCTGCACTTGCCTCCCATCGACGATTAAGGGAGAACTGCACATGACGTTGGGTACCAAACTGCAGAAACAAAAAATTACCTGCGCCGGGCACATGATAGTGGTTACCAAACTGCGGCCAAGATGACGAACTCCTCGGCAAGGAAATCACCCAAGAACATCAGACTGCACGCGCACCCAAAACGAGCTGCATCGTCATGTGTCGTTCTGCCAAACTTCAAGACCCGTGAGGCTGAATCGGACCAGTTGAGTAGCTGACACACACACGTGTGATTTGGTGTAGTGGCATGGTGGAGCAGAAGGCTTCATGGAGCTGACAAGGCGAGACACGGCTGCTGTCGTCGTGGAGCTGGGCTCCAAGGAACTGCATAGGGCGAGCTACTGGACCGCGTACCCGCGCAAATGGAGATGCATGCCTCGAGCAGCCGAACTATAGCACAGTTGTATAGATGTAGGTGGTACCGAACTGCATGCTGAAGAGGAAGGGTAGGTGGATTTCACGGTGTGGTGAGGGCATCGCCGAACCACACGCAGCGCGGGGGCGAACTGCACGCACGCTCTGCACCAACTCGATGGCTCACCTTCACGAACTTCATGAGCGTGCTGGCCTCGACACCGCCATGGTCGGTGCAGGACAAAGGAGCAGAGGTACTCTGGCTAGCCGAGGCAAGGAGCGTGGTGTCGCGCGAGGTGGCGGCGGGTCGGGTCGCGGAGGCACTATGGTGCGTGGACCAGGGGCGCGGTCGGGGCTGTGGTAGGTGGGACGTCCTCGGCGCCCGCGTTTTGCTGGTGAGGGCGGGGTCCGGCGAGGAAGGCAGGGGAAGGGTGGTTGGCGCCTCGATCCAGAGCTTTGCTCAAGGGCACGCGTCGGCGACTGGATCCATGGGTTGCGGCACCCATCGCGGTCGGATCCGCAATCGGGGGCTGCGGGTGGAGCGTCGATGAGCAGATCCAGACGAGCCCGAGCATGGGTTGCTACTAATGGAGGAGAAGGGCGGGGGAGGAGGGAGAGAACGGTGTGCGGTTGCCGGTCCCACCGCTGGTGGAGCTACTCTGGCGGGAGTGGTTGGGGGATGGTGGTGGGGCGGCGCCATGGGCGGCTTGGGAGGAGAGGGGGTGGAAGAAAGGTCTGCGTATTTGGGGGTGGAGCACGGGAAGAAGGAAGAAGTGGATTCGGCAGCGGCGCCGGTAGAAGGTGGACGGGGCGGGGCATGCGGCGGCACTGCAAAAGGTGGAGGGTAGGTGGTGGTTTGGATCGGGGGAGGGGGGTCTGGTTTTCGTGCGGGAAGTGGGGCTGGGGATGGGGATGCACCGAGGGGTCGAGTTTTTGCTGCAGTTTGTTAGTGAGGTTGGGGTAGTTTAGTTCGCGGGCGCAAGAGAGTACTCGGTTGTTATCGGAATAGTAGAGTGCACGTGCGTTGCCACGGGCTCATGCAAACTTAGCAATGTTCATGTAACAAACTGAGCGATGTTCCACACGTACAAACAATATAACACAAACACAATTATTTAATAACTAAGAAAATTTTGCAACGTAAATTGATAACATAAAGAAAAATTAACGACATGTCCATGTAACAAACTGAGCGATGTTCCAACTAAACATCCATTACAAAACTATTAATATCTAGATGATGCGCTTAAGAGATTCTTTCACAATATCAGGAAAGATTCCTTTAGCTTCATTTCCATGATGTTTTAGCAAGTATAATAAAAACTGCTTCCCCAACTCGTACCCATCCTGCAAAAACAACACATGTAGTTAGTATGAAAATTTCACGCCGAAGGTCTTAAAACATGTAACGGACAATACTCATCGCGCAAACCGGCTTGACCAATTCTTTACCGTTCCACCAATGCATAAAATTAAAAACAAAATAGCCAAACACATTCCTGCAAAATTTTAAATTAATAATATAAAGAATATAGTGATAACAAAAGTTAATGATTGTGTTATGAATTCATTACCCATCTATACTCGTTGGAACACCCAACAGAAATATACGTTGCCATTTAGATATATCAGAATTCCAACCAGGCAGCTTTATTTCAAGTGCTTCTTTGAAGTCCTTGCAAAACTTTTTAATTTCAGTGCATGCCTCAATTTCTTATCATCTGTCGATTGTGATGTCTGAATAGGATCCATAATATATAGACGACGTGCCTCTTTGTCGATGACATATAAGATGTATCGGCCGATGGATGCATAGGGGAGATAAATCTACAGGTGGAGCTATTAGAAACAACAATAAACCATGATTACAATGGACAAAATACTTTACTTACCTTGTTGCGTGATGAGATGTCGTTGTTCATCCCAGGCCAGCTATCAAATAATGTTGCCAACGTCTGGATAGTTTCCTTCTCCCAAAACTTCTGACCTCGTGTTGACTCTAGCAGCATGGACTAAGTAAAAAAGGAATTATTGTTTCAACATGTTGATACTAATGCCACATGGAATAAAGAGTTACAATAACTTACACAAAACTGTAGATCCATGAAGTGTATAGGAGGCTCTCTGAACAATACTCCCTCGTCACATGCCAGCATACACACGGCGGTGTTGAAGCAATCATTATCCATAGGCTTCTCCATGTTAAATATGAATTGAAGTTTCTTAAGACTTAAACCCATTGGATCGAGTGTCGAGCTCCGGACCCATACCTTCCTATAAATTGGATGATAAGAAGAACAATAATATACATCCGCACATTAAATATTGATACATGATACTTACTCCAAACACCCGACATCATCGATCGATATGATGTAGTTGCAGACGCCAGCAAGTAATTCGCATTGGTCTGTGGGCATGACGATGGTTGGAGCAGGGCATTTTTCTTTGACTACGTCAGGTGGACTGTCCAAACACTCGAGATCGGAATTAGCTAAAGTGTCTTCATCGTCAGGTTCATGGTATACACGACATCCTTTGAGCTTATTCAGCTCTGAATCGAGCAAAATGACAACTAATTTTTGTCGAAAATGTTTCATATCCTCCTACAAAATATACATAAAAACAATTTATATAACATTTTGAGATAAAATAACGAGATAATGTATAATAATAAAATACCTGAGTGAACTGGTCTGACATTCAATGTGATGTCCAGTATTCCATATAATTTAGAATAAATAGTCCACATGATACGCTATAATATTATAAAATAATGATTTAGAATATCACACAGATGAATCAAATAAAAAAAACCATTATAACAAGTGCTTACCCATCGGTTTGTATTGCCTCATGAAACTGCTCTACAACCGTCCATTTTGTAACATTGAGATCGGGCCACTTGTTACCTCTGATAAACTCCGGACTATGCTCTGCAAGTTTCAGACGCTTCTCGAGTCCTAGTAACTGTTTTATATATGAGAAATATTAGGGATCAAGGCAAACAAAACATATGTTAAGATGAGTAAAAAAATAGATAGTTACCGTAGTAGCAAGATCATTGCGTCTGATCCGAGATCCAAGTGAGTCCAATACTTGAATCTCACGTTCTTTGGCATTGGCGACTGCTAGATACCAATGGTAGCCCGGCATGTTAATCGGAATGAATAACTGGTGTGAATATCATACAAGTCACAGTAACAATTAGATATAAATATTAATATATCATTATACATATAAATTAAATGAAAACAATCCATAATTAATTGTATAGGCTATGGAAAATTGTCAAACAAAAACTAAAACAAACAAACAAACATTAACCAAGTATAATTTTTTCTATGATTTGTTTTGTGATAAACTTAGTATCAGTAATAAGCATAAAAATATTTAGTTTTATGAACCATGTTATATATATATA
>LR738711.1:505220316-505233203 GCA_902687465.1 Secale cereale | reverse complement strand
ATATATATATATATATATATATATATATATATATATATATATATATACAGCCGGTCTATTCTCATAACATTATGAGAATAATATTCTCATAACACTTCTGAACTGCATTGAAAAACTACATTGGAAAGCTATGCGCACTGCTTCCTTATTCTGTTGCGAACCACATAGAGGGGCAGCAGAAAACCTTCATGGAGCAGCGTTTCTGGCTAATTTGATCGATTTCTATTGGTTTATTTTGTGTGTGCGCTGATTTAATATGTCGTTAAACACTGAATTCAGCGAGAAAACGACGGAAATCCTTTGATTTGGCGGATCTGCGTCCGTTCTTCCGCTTGTGGAGGAGTTTCGCATCCTGCTGCTGGCTGTTCGTATTCGATTTTATAGCGTGGTCCTAGTGTGTTACCAATATCGTGTTGATGTTTGTGTTATTCCGCGACAGATTAATTTGCTAATAGGATTGAAATTTCAGTATAAGTGGTCGAGTATCTCTCTGTTCTAGCGGGAAAAATGTCAGTTCTCTGTCCTTCCCCGTCCGGATCGAAATTGTTGCGTTTTGTATGTAATATTCTGTTGTTTTCGACAATTACGTGCTGCCTTTGATCTATCCGTATGAATTGGAGCGGATTAAGTTGTTAATTTTGAAGAATTTAACTTTTTGTCCTTGTTTTTTGCGGGCGCCACTGGCTCTGGTCGTTTCTCAAAGATGTTTTTTGAGTTTTTTTTTGCATTATATAGTTGTTAGAACTGCATTGCAGGCTGTGTTTTTCGTCTGTGAATCGTGGTCATGAGCGGTGGACTACAGTAATATGCAATGCGCGGTGAACTGTAGTAATATGCAATGCGCGGTGAATTTTTGTAGCGCGGCGAACTGCATTAATATGCAATGCGAGCCTGTATGAACTGCATTACAGCCACGGGGGTGTGGGGGAATAGTTTGATAAGTTTTTTTGCTTGGTCAAGCTAGGTGGACTGCAGTAATATGCAATGCGAAATGCACATTCTTATGTAACCGCACTGCTTTATTTGTCGTTTTTTTGTGTTGTGTCTTTACATATATATATATATATATATATATATATATATATATATATATATTGGTGGGTCAATTGGCTCCCCTCCTACCTTATCCCTGGCGGCTCCCATCTCACATTATCCCTGGCGGCGCCACTCTTCCTCGATTTGTTTTTCTCCCAACCAGATATGTTTTTCGCCTGGCAATGGATTCCGCGTGCGGCTGCCTGGCAAGGTTGGAGCCCATGCTGGAGACATGCATTTTTTCTGAAGGTTTGGTTCTGAACCAGAGGCAGCGGCACAGCGCGCTCTGTTCCCTTCTCTATTCGTCAGGTATTGGATTTCGGGCTCCATTCGTCCATCAGACGACTGACGATGATGTCAGTGATTCATGGTTTTGTATTTCTCGCATATTCTTTTTCATGTGTTGTTTGTAGTTAACACTATCTGAATTTTTGTAGGAGTATTAGTTTCTGAAGAAACATTTTTTCACTAAGTATAAGTGAACTGCTTTTCACATAGTAGTTTTATTATGAACATTGTAGGAGCAGCAGCAATTTTGTCTAGTCAATATTATTATGTGTTGACATCAATATTTTTTTATGAAGATTGTAGCAGCAATTTAGTTTCTGAAAGATTGTAATCTTTTTCTTATTTGTTCTTATTTTTCTATTCTTTGTTGTTTTGCTTGAAGAAATTCCCTTCTGGTCTAGTCAGGGTAACAGAAAGCTGTGTTAATTTGGTCTTGGTCAGCAAGAATGGATATCATGATGTTGATGTTATGTATTCTGTTGGCTCTGATGATTGTTTGGTTCTCAAAGATGGCTGGAAGGAATTTGTGGAGGAAGCTGGTCTTCAGGCTGGGGATGTTGTGATGGCTATGTTTTATAGGCATGCAAAGTGTTTTGAAATCAAGTTAAATTTGCTTTAGATCAGTCTTGCTTGAGCAGCAGCAGCATGAGACATTTTTGTTGTAATAATTTGACATTTTTTGTGTGGCTTCTAGTGTATTTTCTTATAAGAATTCTGAGTATAAGTGAACTGCTTTTGACATATAGTTTTTCATGTGCATGCTATCAGCAGCAACAGTTGAAGAACATACATACTGGAAACCCCCACCGAGCTTTTTTTTAACCCACATACGGAACTAGAGTTTTTTTAATAAAAGAGGACTGCATCAACCTTCTTAATAGCAGCAGTTTTGTGAAAGAATACTCTATGTGAACTGCTCTGATAGTTTGTTTTTTATGTGTATCCTAGCTACAGCAGCAGTTTGAAGCAATATACATACTGAAAACAGACTACTGAGAACTGCATATTGTTTGATAGATAGAAACCAAGGTTCTGCGCTCATAATTAACAAAGTACATCATCAAGCAAACTAACGCAACATAAGCAAACATTGTCCCAAAGCAAACAACAATGAAAGCAAACTAATCTACATACGCAGAGGGAAACTAATCGAGCACTTGCGACAGGAATCCTTGGCTTTCAGCATCTGGCCTGCTTCACCAGTTCCACCCGTTGGAGTTGGAGGTGGAAGTTGATCCCCCCTTGCCCCCCATCCTCCAGGATGACCTCGGGCGCTTCCTGGTCTTCTCTGTTTCAGCGCGTGCGAGGCCTTTCTTCATTGTGGTGATTCGGTTCCATACCTCGAACGCAGTGTAGGCGTCCTTGGCAGCATACTCGATGTGCCTGGTGCTGAGAATCGAAGTCCACAGGCTGTGGTCGTGGTCTGACATCTTCATCTTCATGTCTGCGTACTCGTCGTCGATGATGGCAGCAGCTACATCGCCAAGCGAGTCTAGTGGCTTCGTTCCATCAGGCACCCTCCAATTCGTCTGGATGTCGACGAAGTTGGGGATGTGGAGGTTGCAGCGTGAGAGCTTCTCCTTGTCCTGCTCGATGGCGAAGCCAGCGAACTCGAACCTAAGGAAAGTGAACCGCAATTTATACCTTTCGGAACTGCATACATAGGCATATAGAACTGCAACACGTACTCGGCAGAGAGAATTGCTTACCTTGGGTCGCCGAGGAACCTGTCGAAGGGGATGCATCTCTCGCCCAATGTACCACATACCTGGAAAAGAAGCATTGGGTGGTACTTGCCGATGGATAGTTGAACCAGGGCCGCTCTGCTCTTATTGGGTGTGTACTCCACGTTGATGCCGACGATCTTCTGGCGGCGCCGCTGGAGAACTGTCTTGAACTCTTCGACGTACGTCGCCATGGCGGCGACGTCGGTGGTGTAGATCACCTTCAGCTTCGTGTTCCCGTGCGCAAGCACGTCGTCGTAGGTCCTGGTGAACCCCATTACTGCAAAGAGGAGGAAGAGGAGGAGGAAGGGGCAGCGTCGTGTGTTTGTGCGGACGGTCTGGTTGATGGAGCGTGGGATTTAAATCGGAGCGGCAACAACTTCTGCCGAGGCCACGATCTCGTCTCCCAACTGTGTTGGCGATCGTGGGTTCGTGATGATCGTGGCCTTCGCGCGGCGTGCAACCGGCCGGATAGGGGAGCGGGGGCGCGGCGCTTCGGGCGATAGTGGGCGCATTTATTTTAGGGCAGGCGAACCGAATCGTTCCCCGTAAGTGAACTGCATCGCTTCAGAAGCGGAATCGTTTTCCGTAAGCGAACTGCAACGCTTCAGAAGCCGAGTCGATTTTCCGTAAGCGAACTGCATCGTGTTACAACACCGAGACGTTTTTTTTATTTTTTGTCTATAACCTGTGGGCCTGTCGGTCGGCCTTTTATTCATTAAGTCTCTCTTGCAGCCCCCTTGCCCCCTTCCGCTTCCCTCTCCCCCGTGCCCGCACAGAAATCCCCCCCGCCCTCGTGCTCTCGTGATGGAGAGCGACGACGCCCGCAGCCGCCGCCGTCCGTAGGGGCTCTCTCGTGGTGGACAGCGTCGACGCCCACAGCCGCCGCCGTCCGTAGGGCGCTTCCTCCGCCGTGGCCGTCCGCACCCGCCTCGTCCGGCCGTCACTTCGTCCCACGGTGAGCCCCAAATCGCCCCCAATCCGTTCCAGATCTTGTGCTAGGGTTATTTTTCGAGCTAGCATTCTCTTCTTAAGGTTGTTTTGTATGCTTGAAATTGCAACGCCCTATGGATTGAAAGTTTTTCTCTGTCTGTTTTTGGGGTTTGCTGTCTAGGGTTTAATTATTATCCCTTGCTGATTGGAGGCACAACATGGCTTCTTCCTCCCCAATTGATGCGTCACCAGTTAGAACGGCTTCCCCATCTGGTAACTATATCAAAGTGAACTGCATTTTTCATTCAGGGTCAATTTACTTCCTTGTTGAACGAAATAGTGCACTGCATCTTAGATTCCTTTTTAGCAAGGCCCTTTTTTTCAGACGTGTGGCAAACTGATATGAACTGCCTCAAGTTAATTGTTTTTACTTTTTTGGAAGGACATTAAGTTAGTTGTTATGTTTTTTTTGTTAAACATAAACTGCTAAAAGAGCACTGCATTTTGGACACTGCTTTGTATTTTTTTGTCTATCCACTATGCGGTTTGCGAAATTGATATGAGCTGCATTAAGTTTTAGTTTTTGCCTCTCACAGAACTGCATGAATTTGTTTTGTTTTGTATATCTAAGCGCACTTCTTTTTTTATATGCGGTCAATTGGTCACTTGAACGAATTAGTGCACTGCATCATATATCCCTTTACCAATGTCCACTTTCAGACACGCGTGAATATGATATTCAAGCGACATGAACTGCATTTTTAGGTTTACTGTTATGTTTTTAATTGTTAAACATAAACTGCTGGAAAAGTGCACTGCATTTCTACATTTTTGTGTTTCCAAGTTGATATGAGCTGCATTAAGTTTAGGTCTTCCTCTCACACACATATCTTTTCTTATGTTTTTTCTCACCCACAATTTTATCTCCTGGTGGGTCAGGGGGTGGTGGCGTTAACTATTTGATTACACGTTATTTCACAGCTGATGTTGTCGGTGGCGGTACATCTGATCAGGGAAACATTGCACCTGAATTGAGTGAAACCCAGTCGCTATCTGTTGATGGCACAGAGCCAGTTACACAGGATTGGATGGTCCCTGATCAGATTGCAGCAGATGTTGAGAGGAGAAGGCAGAAAGCTATTGCGCTCGGTAATACTTTCGTGAAGGCTCATAGGGCGAAGCAAGTAAAGTTAGGGGAGGGTAAGGAGATAGGAAGGAGGATTGCAGATTCAAAGAAGTCTGCTAAATTTTCCCCCGCAAAGAATCATGTGAAGAGGAAACTCAACACTGTTGCAGAGCAAGGTTTAAGTTCTCCACGCCGGAGCCCGCGTGTTGATTACTCAAAGAGACCTAATTACGCCGAGGTTGATGTGGGTGGGATTCAAGGAAAGCGGAGACGCGCGGACGATCACTCTGGTGTTGATTCTGAGCGTCGATCTAAGCTTGCGCGGGAAAATGCAGCTGAAGAAGCTCTGGACTATGATTCTGATGAGGAGGATGTCGATGTTAGTAAGGTATACGCTGTTTATTTACTTTTTCTTCTATTTTTTAAGTTGTTTCTGCATGAGTTTGCTGATGTGAACTGCATTTTTTATTCTTTTTTTTGTAGACTGCTAAGAGTACGAAGAGGAAGAGGTCTGAAGATGATGTTGCGCATGAATGGCGTTTCAACAAGACTGTTCGGCTATCCATTCCAAATGTAATCAAAGCTGTCGCTTTGCTGGGTGAGGCGCACAGAACTTTGGTGCGGCAAGCAGGTTTTGGCATTGTCTTTGACCTGAAATTAGAGAAGAATGTTTCTCGTGTTTTGATGTGCAAGCTGATGGGAAAGATCGACCCTGACACGATGAGATTGGACTGCGGGCCAAACAAGGTTCTGGAAATCAATCATGAGGCTGTCCATCACATTTTTGACTTCCCTATGGGTTCTCACACTGCTCCCAGGCCTGTTGCCAGCGGCCATGATGATTCGCTGACTAATCTGAAGGATGAACTCGGTTTCAACCGTTCTCGTAGCATAGATGCGAAGGACGTGCTTATCTTACTTCGCACGCTGGCTGCGGACCCTGCGAAGGTTAATAAAAAGGTGAAGGTTTTATTTCTCATTGTTTTCCAGTGCTTGCTGTGTCCTAGCCCCGCAACTCGGTTGTCCAGGGTAGCTGCTATGGTTGAAAACTTGGATATTGCATCTATGGCTAGCATGGACTTTTGTCAGCTTGTTGTCGACGAGCTGCAGGCCGCTGTGTATAAGTGGAATTCTAAAGGGAGCAAGCAGAACTGCGCTGAGGGTTGCACCATCGTGCCCCTGTTCATGTACCTGGATTCGTTGAATCTTCGAAAAGTATCGGTGATGGATAAACGCACTCCACGCGCCGCAATACTGTCCCATGTGCAGTTGAAGAAGATTCACAACGTCGACATCGTTGTTAGGGGAAAGATACACCTGGACTCTTACAAGTTTGGCAAGCTGCCGGTGAGTGCATAGCCATCCTTTGTTTTTGTTTTTATTCCTTTTTTCGCGCATGCTAAATGTGAACCTCTTATGTACTTTTTTTTGTGAACTGCATCTCTTTTTTTTTGTTAATTTTTTCAGTGGAAGGCGAAAGCGGACATTGTGTACAAGCGGACTGCAGTTGCCGAAGCGCCTGAAATGTTTTGTGAGCCTCTTGCTAGGGCGGCTCCAATTCGACGTGGTCGTGGTTTTGCTAGGGCGGCTGCTGGAGGTTTTTCTGGACATGCTTCTGCTGATCGTAATAAATTTTTTCAGGTCGATGAGCTTCTCGATAGGGTCATCAATATAACTAGTGATTTCCCAACATCCGGTTCCAGGATGAGGAATATTGCTGGGTTGTTTCCTGAAGGCAAAGGCCCTTCTGAAGCAGAAATCGAGGCCGCTCATAACTTTGACCGTGGGCAGCTTGAATTCCTTAAGCAGACTGTAACGAATATCAGATCTTCATTCGTTCAATTTAAGCAGTCTCAGGATGACAGGTGTGCTACGTATGAGCAGGAAGCGGATGCAATTGTGAAGGAAATGAACATGCATGAAGATGTTGTCCGGCCTTCTTTGCCCGACCCCGCAGATGTGGATGTATGTCTTTTTTCCATATGTGAACACTTTTTTTTACCCATATTTTGCTATCTATTTTTTCTGTGTGTTTGTGGCATTGACTATTTGTTTTTTGCATCCTTTTGTTCTTTTCGCAGTGTGTTGGAGAATCTTCCAAGGCTAACGCTTGTCGTGATGATGACCACCAGGACCACGACGGTGTTGATTCTGATTATTTGTTTGGCAGGCCATTATCCCCTGTTGACGAAGCTACCAAAGACAATCCTATTAACGAAGTTGTCATCGACAAGGTTTGATTTCTTCCTTTTTTTGTTACAGTGAACTTCATTGTTTGATTTTTTGTAGTGTCCAAAACAAACAATCATTTTTTTTGCACCAGCAGTGGCAGCGAACTGCAGTTTTTAACTTTTTTTTGTATTTCGTGCACCAGTAGTGGTAGTGCACTGCAGTTGTTGTTTAGAGAAGAAGCATCATCTTTTTTTAGCAGTGGACTGCATGACCTGGTGTTGGTTTTTTAGTTGTAGAACTGCAGATCTGGATAATAGTTTTATTTATGTTTTAATGTTTTTTAGGATGTCGAATCAAACGTGGATATACATGGGTAGGAGGCAGAGGGTGACGCTGGCAAGGACGAGGAGGCTGACAAGTGTAAAGAGATGGAAGGCGACGACGCTTCCCTGGTGAGTATAGAGAAATTTTGCATTTTTGTGCTTTATTTTTTATTTTTCATGGGAGCTTCATGGTCCGTTTTATTAGTGAACTGCATTCTATCTTTTTTGTGTAATGTGTTTTATTTTTTAACTCATCAGAACTGCGGATTAAATGTTGAAATCCAAGCGGAGTGCAACATTGGGGATGATAATGTGGAAGGGAGAGGAGGGGAGGAGCCTGATGCGGAGGTTGATAAGGCAGAAGGTAGAGAAGGAGGGGAGTGTCCTGCTGAGGCTGATAAGGCACAAGAGAGAGAAGGAAGGGAGGATATCCTGGATTGAGATAAGCATGAAGAGAAAGAAGGAGCTCCTGGTGTTACAGTTGAAGTTGCGGAAGAGACAGAAGGAACTCCTAGAGTCGGATTTGACGATGCCGGGACATCCGCTCGCATGGATGGTGTTGTTGGGCCTACTGTTTTGTTGGTTGGCGATGAGGTGCCTGAGAAATTTTGTGTCGTCCCTCGCGCCCCCGAGCAATCTGTCGGCAATCTGGCTTTCCCAGCCGATACAACCAAAGTCCCAGCGGAGACAGTTTCGATTGATTCTGAAGAGGAACAGCCAAGACTCTCTCAGGACATGAGCAATCAACCGCCGCTTGACGATGATATTACCGGGCTGGAGCACTTGACGCTCAGCGAATATGTATATGAGCAGCCGCAGGAAGTTTATTCTGAAACCGAAGGTAAACGAACTGCATTATTTTTGGTCTTCCCCCCCAGGGGGCGAAATGCAGCGTGTGTGTTTTATCATCTGATATCGTTCCCACTCTGTATGCAGATGAGGAATTACCTGTTGTTACTCCTTCAAGTGTTGATCCAGCTCTTATGAGAAGATACAATGAGTTATATGACGCTATTACGAGGGCTAGGAGGGACAAGAAGAAGCAGTATGACATTTTTTGTCTTACCCCCCGGTTATTTAATATGTTATTTTTTTAGGGACACCCATCTTATCACTTTTTGCTGTGCTTTTTTCTTCTTGTCTGAAGGCATCTAGTTGCGTTCAAGGGCGAGTTTGGTGATATTACTATCGGTCATGTTGGCGAGTCTTTTTGGTCGTATGGAACGCTGAGCACGCGCCTCGCAAACATTGGCGTCTCTATGCTAGCTGAGAGGTTCAAAGGATCTCAAACGATGATTGTCCCGTACAACCAATGTGTAAGCATTTTCATTAATTTATATTTTATCCCCTCTTCCAATTTTTATTTGTGCTATAAGCATTTTCATTAACTCTCTGGTTTTGTCTTTTTTGCAGAATTCCATTTGGAACGGCGGTGCCACAAATAGGGCTTTGAAAAAGATGTTTTCTTCAAGCGCAGAGGAACGTGTGGACAAGAAAAACTTGGTGACGCATCTTGACCATTTTTCGTCATATTGAAAATAAGTTTTCTATTTTTTCTATTTTTTCTCATCTGTTTTTTTTTTATTTCAGATTATGTTTACAACATTTGACCCTCCTCCCGCAACAATGAAGGACGCGATAGGCCACTACTGCTTGGTCACTTTGAACCTGCGAGAGAAGCGTTTTGAGCTTCTCGACTCATTAAACGAAGGCGACGGCGCTGCTGCAAATCTTGTCTTCAGGAAAATGGTCAGGAACATCAAAAAAGTGTGGAAAGATGGCAGCGCAAGCTGCGACGAGCCGTTGAACCCTCCCACCCTGGACGGCTTTGCGCTGACTCATATTAATGTCCCGCAATAGGGAAACGGGTTTGTACCTGTTCTCTTTTTTTTCTTTTTCATCCTTCATTTTTTTTGTAAGTAAGCTGCATTGTTTTTACTAAATTAGAAGCACCTTTTTCCCTTAAGCGAACTGCATTACTAATGTGTTATTGGTTGTTCTCCCTCGGTTTCTTGTGTGTATGGAGTTGCATTGTTTTACTAACATCAGTAGCACTTTCATTACTGAGTGAACTGTATTAGTAATGTGTTTTGTGTTGGTTTTCTTTGCAGGCATGATTGTGGATTTTACATGTTCCAATTCATGTAGACCTGGGATGGTGAAACGATTGCCAAGTTTGGGAAGGAGCACATTGGCTACATCAGGAAGGCTATGCTCTATAGTTGGCTGACCTCGTCGCATTGCTGTCTGGACCTGGCATCACTTTTAATTTTTAAAGAAGGTTATTACATATTTTTTTTCAGTCACACACCTTTTTTATTAAGTGAACTTCATTGGTACAGAGAGGGGAGGTCCACTACTTTTGTTAAGCTTTTTAGTAGAACCCCATTCGTGTGTTTAAAATGACTTTTCCTTAGGGAACTTGATGATTCTTTTTCATTTTGCTCATTATCCATTTTTTTGTGTGCAAGCTTTGATGAAGGCGCACACCAAGGTGGTATTTCCTTGTTTGAAACTCAGGTTCATACTCCAACTATTCAGAAAGTTGTTCTTGATGAACCCCCCGTTAAGGTTGTGAAAGAACCTGTGTGTAAGTTGTTGAGGAGTGGCACGAGCACTTCGAAAGAAAAAGCTCTTGAGAAATCTCCTGTCAATGTCAAGCATGGGAAGAAAGCTGCGAGCCCTCATAATGCTGAAGATAGTGATGATGATTTTGAGAGGCCACCACCAGTGCCTAGGAGGACCAGGAGCGCAGCTGTGGAACGCCCGACGGATAGCGAGGCACTAATTCTATCAAATAGGAGGCTTGTGCAGAAGCCATCAAAGTTTCGATCTCCTGTACAGAAGTTGAATCCTGCGAGATTCAGCTATCTTGTGGAGATGAGGAAAGTCTTGCAACTCATCACGAGCACACAATTCAGGCAGAAATACAGCGAGTCAGTTCTTTTTTCGTTAGTTTTTTATATTTTTTTGATTTTTAATGTGTGTAATGTTCTTTCTGTGTTTTTGCTTTTGTGCTACTAACCCCCCCACCTTCGCTGTTTCTTTTGTGCAGGTGCGCGCTTTTCATGCACAGGAATCCTATCGAAGTCTACACCGTGACTGTGGACTACATGTTCTTAACTTTCACCAAAGGTGGTTTTATGGACTCGGAATTGATGGATCATATCATCAGGTACTGGAAGAATGACGAGCGTATGAACGTGGTTTATCGATCTGGCGAACGCGTTCTGCTGTCCCCTTTGTTTATCACGGTATTTCTCTTTTTTCTTTTTTTTCTTTTTTTTTCTGCTCGAGTGAACTGAAGTAAATAGTGTATAATAACTTGTTTTTAGAATGTACTGAATTGCATACATTTTTTTTTTGTGTTTTAACCCATGCATCTCAAACGAAACAATTTTATGGTGAGAATTTGTGAACTGCGTACTGTTTTTTAGAGAAGCGTGATCCGTTTTTTTATTAAGCGTCGGAGCGAACATCTTAAGGTGAACTGCATTAACGTTCTTTTGAGAATTACCCACACGCAGTATGTGCTTCCAATGAATGATCACGCTGATAGAGATGAAGATGGAAATGTTGTGTTGCCTTTTGTCCACGACAAGTTTAACGTCGAAGATGCAACAAAGCAGTTCGAACTTTATGTTCGTGATGACGAGAACCTTCTTGATTGCAAATTAGTAAGTTATCAGATTTTCTTTTGTTCAGCCTTTTTGTATTTATTTTCTCTCCCAATTTTTTCAGTAATCCTTTTTCACTCATCAAACCCATAACAAATTTGATGAAACAAAATCAGATTCTGTTACCACGGATAAAGACCAGCATTATTCGCTATACACGATGAATAGGCACCGTGAGACCCTTGACATTCATGACACTAGGAGGTACAGCGGACCGGTTGATCAAACGACGATGTGGCATAAGTCTGAATACCACAGCGACCGCACTGAAATGGTAATTTTTTTCCTTTTTTCACCTTTCTTTTTTTTCATGCGTGCGCGTGTTGAACAATATTTTGTTGTGATGTGTATTTTTTTTTCCACCAGATGATCAGGATGACTGCATTGTTGAAGAAGGTTTATGGAGAAAAGGAGTACAAGAGAAAGGAGTCGGTAGACTGGGTCGATGTTTCAAAGAAAGCTAGCTATTTGGGCACCCCTGAGCAGGGCCCCAACGAGTGCGGATTTTATGTTCTGAAGATGGCTCAGTATTACGACGGCAAAACCTTTGTGGTGAAATTCGCAAAGCGTAGTGTAAGTATCTTCTTTTTAACCCAATAATAACTCCTCATTCCTTGATATTTTTTTTTTGTCAGTTTCTTTTTTTGTAGATGATGTTGTATATTTGTTTTTTTTCTTCATCGCAGGAAGCTGTTATTCAGGATTGGAAGGCTGAGTTTTTGTTCCAGATTCTGTTCCACCCAGAAAACATGGTCGTAGTCACCGAGTTCCCGGAGGATCTAAGAAATCTCTGCATTTCTCTTGGCTTTTCTCCAAGACTGGATTCACAGGAGCAGGATGAGGCATAAATGATAGCAGATCTTTTTCTACGTGTGTTGATGTCTTTTTCGTGTGTGCTCCAGAACTTTCTGTAAACAGTAATGTATAGTCGCTGTGTGTAGTTCTCGATGTGCAAAACTGTTAACACCATGCTGTGTGCTTTTGTATATACCGGTCTAGTTAGTTTTTGTGTTTTTTTGGTGGCAGACAGTGACAATGTAAAATATGTACATAATGGAGCTTTCAGCCAACTCCTCCTTGTGAGTTGTAAAATGTTCGCAGCGCACTGCATTCTCTCATATGAGTAGCAGCCAAGTTTTTTTTAAATACACGCATCCGCACTGCATCTCACCTTATCACATGGGACTGGAAAGACGAATTCAACGTGTTTTGTCGTCGAGTTTCAAAATTCTGGAAAGATTGTATTATAAGACAGAAAATCAACAATATCTGCTAAGGGAGAGGTCAATTTTTTACATTTTTTTGCACTAAGCGCACTGCACTGTGTACTCGAAGCGTACTGCACTGCAAGCTTTAAACGCACCACGCACGCACTGCAGTGTATGTGAAGCCTAGTCCGACTCTATAGTTTTTCTTTTCTAACTGCATTCTATATTGATTCACGGTCATGTCAGATTCTATACGACGAAGAGAACTGCATTCTCAAAATGACATTCCGATCTCAGGGTTTTCATACAGAAGAGAACCGCATTCTGAGAATGACATTCTCATCTTATTTTCTTTTTCATATAGAAGAGAACTGCATTTTATCAAGCATACCCCCCCCCCC
>LR738711.1:505178306-505214921 GCA_902687465.1 Secale cereale | reverse complement strand
ATATACAAATTTGTTTAATTTGTGAGGTATGTATCCTGTAAATATATATGTCATTTTGTGAGGTATAAAAATAATTACAAAAAATTTTCTTCCCAGCACTAATAACAACTATACCATGATGAAATATATATGATGAAATATAAATGATATTTCCTAATGCATCATATTATTATATATAAAATATAATAAAAATACAAGTGAAACTAACACAACTATTTTCTATGAAAAAAAGAAAACATGTATGATATTATTATAAATATATGTTTTTTAAATTAATGTTCTACCCCATGAAAATTCAGGAAAAACAACAAACGATAATGTTCATATATAAGTAGGCCATGGAAATCTGTCCCAAAAAAACATGCAAACAAACATTCTTCAACCAAGCATATTTGGGTTTTCTCTTTTTTTGGTGGCACACTTGGTATATTTAATAATTATAAAAAATATTTACTTCTATGAACCATGTATATTATTATACACTTTTATTATTTTTGTGATGTATGTATAGTTTTAATATCTATATGCACAATTTATTTTTAATGACTAACCATTGTATTACACGGCCCACAAACAGCACGGCCAGGCTGTGCACAAATGCATCAAGGGCGACGACCCACCCACCGCGCGAAGGCCCATCCGCCGCGCGACGGCCTACCTCACCCGCCACGGCATTTCCACCTCCCCCGCGCGACGGCCCACCTCCCCAACGCGGTCGCCTGTCCACCTACCCCGCCGCATTCCTTATCCACTCACTCGCTCCTCTCCCCTCCACTCACTTCATCTCCTTCTTTCCCCTCCGCCGCCGCATCGTCGCGTGCGTCCACGAGCTGGTGGCCGCGCGACTCCGCCCGGCGACCGCCGCATTAGTCCCTCTCATCTCCTCTCCACTCACCTCTCCTCTCCACTCACTTGCCACCGCTCGCCCACTCGCCTACCACCGACGCATCGCCGCACACGTCGCCGAGCCCGCAACCACCACGACTCCGCCCGGTGACCACCACACCAGACTCCGGCGAGCCGTGTGCGGCTGATGGGGACGCACTGATCGAGCTTCATCGTCTAGGCGCGGGTGCTGGATCCGGTGGCGTTCCGTTCAGATCCAAGGCATTGCTGGTCTCCGATGAGTTCGAAGGTGGATCCGAAGCGGGGTGCCTCGATCTGCAACGCCAGAAGCTCTTGTACGCCGATTTGAACACTTTCCTCCTCTACTTCTTCCATTTGTTGCTTCCCTGGCCTGATCTCCTCCTCACTGATGTATCGAGGTGTCGTGACACGGCCTCACAGGCAGGATCAGGAAGAAGATGGCTCCCCGACGGCCAAGACACGGCCGTGGTGCTGCAACCTGTGGTCTACATCGCCGGCAAGAAGCACCACCACGAGGTCGGCCCACGGTGGTGCACGCTGTCGTCTACATCGTCTACCACTCCGCCGTCTTCCGAAACCCCCACCACTTTAGCGTCAAGGTGAGACAAACAACCCCTCCCCTCTTCCCCGTCCCCTAGAATGGCCAGAGGTCCGCGGCTTGCTCTAATTTTGGGCTAGCTACGTGAGCGTGTATTGCTACTATTAGCTTTAGGAGAACAGAGAGGGAGAGGGTCAGGGGGCAGAAAGCTATGTGCTAGCTATGTGCTAGCTATGTGAGCAGACCGAGAAAAATGAAGGATCAATAAGACTGGCCATCAGGACTTGCTTAGAAATTACTGTTCTTTCCTGACATCAATAGCAATATGCTAGATCCAATGGTTTATAAATCTATTATATGTCAACTTGCCGGTTTGTTTCTCTTTCTTGTGACTTACTTTTTTCATTATGTTATTACTCGCACACTTGAGTGCTAAGTCTGATTTTGTTGAGTTTTTGAATAGAAGTCTCGATGGTATGCATGAATAAGAATATTTAAAAAGTGTAGGGGTGTAAATCTGAATTTAGTGTCTCTTTGACTCTGTCACATGCTCATTTTGTACGGCAAGCTCTGAACTATTAGAAGTTTCCCAACACATGAAGACATCAAGTGAAGTTAAAGCTTCCATCTTATAAGCCAAAGCCATGAGGAAGGCATGTACTAAGTTTCAGAGGCATCTACATGCATCTGAAACTTTGTATATGCCTTTCTGAAGGTTGTGCCTTGTAAGATGGCAGCTTTCTAATTGGCTTTGGCTTAATAAAGCAGTAATATCTTATCATTTCTCATGGCTTCAGCTTATAATAAAGTGCATCACAACATATACATGACTATGAAACATGGTACATGCCTTTCTCATGGCTTTGGCTTATAAAATGACAACTTCGTGATTCCCATTCTATTTGCTAACCTATATGATGATTTAATGCCACTGTAGTTTACTATTTGAAATGACAGCATATTACTGATAATTATTTACTGTCAATGAGGCAAATAAGGCATTTAAGTCTATTTCTTTCCTTTTTCCGTTTCACAAAAGGTGGAATGGCTCCTAAATTTCACATAATGATGTTCAAACATTTTTTTTGTTTATATATGAAAATTTTCAGGAGAACAAGCATTCATGCCTCATGATCTTAGCATCGTACTAAAATGAACTTCATATTAATGTTCTTTTTTCAGAAACTTAAAAACAGTGGCATACAATATTGTCTCACAGAACAGTACAAGCTACTGCTAACATAAGGAGCCGATCATACCTATCTTGTTTCATTTGATGGGGGGTTATGAAGGGAGCCAGTTCAAGAGATCATGTGCAAGGACAAGTGAGTTTTCTATTTTCTTTTCTTGATTATTTAACTCTTCTTGATTATTTTAATCATTGACTTATAGCTATGTTGTTTACCTTAGGAGCAGGACCAATCTTAAAACATGTTTCTAATTCAAGCAAAACTTTGGGACATGTATGGATTAACAAATATAGTTAGTGGGGGCTACCGTTCACAGAAAAAATAGTTTCGTGATGGTCTGCAAGCTATGATTTATGTTATATTCATTGTATTACTTGCTATATCTTGAGCATGTAGATTAATTCGGTTGGGATATAGTTGGTATTGGAGTATTACATATCTGTTGTAAACAATTTTAGACTATTCCATCGAACTAATTTGTCGTCATGCAGCTTCTATTAAATGTAATGACTTAATATTATGACTCTGATGATATATATCTTCAGAAGATGATTATATTTATTTGTTTTCAGGCATGTTGAAACACTTAAAAAGTTATTTGTTTGTTGTTCTGGCTAAAATATATTTATGAGATTTCATAATAAAGTTAGTTAGTCAATTATGGTCATAAATAAAAAAAGTTAGGTGTATGCCACATCTGCGATGTCCAGAATAGACTGCTTCATTAGATCACCTAATAGGACTGATTCATCAGAACTATGGTCATAATATCTGAAAGAACTGGTTGTATTCACTTGCAGCCCACCTACTAGGACTGCTTCATTAGATATACAATCAATTGTATTGGCTACGATTTTTTTATAAGCTCGAACTATCTCCACTGGTGTTCATTTTTTGGAATTTGATGGAATGCCTTACCAAACATGATCCTAATCTAATAACTGTTAACGATTTACAGAAGAGAAAGATCCAGAAATTATAATACCTAGAGGAACTCGGCTTCTTGATGCTCCTTGCTTACAGAAGGTACTCCTCGGGAATTTGTCCTCCAAGTCTGGCTATTTTTATCCTTTGCTATCTCTGATGGGCGAAGGGAGAGTAAGGAGGGGGGTTAGGGATGGCAGAGGAGGTTACATATATAGGTAGGCCATGCAGAGGAAGGTTGGGTAGCAGATCATGGCATATCCCAGTTCTACCATATATACTTATGTATGGTGCAGATATCTTTCCTTTTTTCATCAAACGCACACCTCTTAATAAATTAGAAAAGATGTCAGAAATCATAACTTACTACAGAATTAAAGTGTTGTATTAGTTAAAGGTACAACTTAACATTGATTGCATGCCACTAACATACCTACATGTTTTTATGAGGTACAAAATTTTCCCATATAAAAATGAAATATCTTTTTTGTCTATTTAAATATTTATTTTTATTTTTATTACTGTTCAGTTTGAAGAGGTAAACATGAACCTTCTATATAATTTATGTGTATTTAATCAGTTCAACGTGTACTATAAATCAAGTTAAATTAACAAACAATTACACTAAAATGTTTTGTTTCTGAAATACGGCAATTAACACCCTTCTGATTTTGTTGTTTGCACGCCAATACACGGCCACAGTGGTGCAGCCTGTGGTGAGACAGAGCAGACTCCAGCGACTTTTCCAAGCTAGGTACATCCTCTACACGACTACACGGTAGCAACTTGAACAACATTATCCTTCATTAGTATAGTAGCTTAGTAGTAGTAGGTTCCTGTCCTCGCAAGTGAGATTTCTTAATACGCACAAGTTTAGGCACCAAAACAACCGCGCCGTACAAGTTGAGGCACCCACAGTGTATTTAACTCATTAAATAATGAACTTATCATTGATCTGCATATAAATAATGCTTTGGATGCCCGTGGCAACCCGCGGTGTATATAAAATAGTACCAAGCTTTTTTTCACTTATTTTCTCACTATAAAATAATGCTTTGGCCTTTTTTGTCAGTTGTTTGGTTGACTGTATATTAACTCAGTGTAGTAATCTTTTGATGTGTTGATTTGGCAGCTTTTATTATGAAGTAACGCTTGTAGACACACATCTGATCTGGTAGTTATTTGTATGAGTTCACAAGAGATTCCACATGAAGCTTTTAGAATACACCCCATACGACTGGTATGCCATTTTTTCTTCTTTCTTGTACTCGTCGTGCTCCTGGTAAGATGGGATTCCCTTGGGCCTAATGTATAGTATTACATATGTCTGTTTTCAGTGTAAATGTGTTCTTTGATCAAATAAACCTTGGTGAATGTACAATCAGGGTGAGAATTGAAGCCTTCTCATGTAAGTGCATGATCAACTCAATTTTGATAAGTGAGTCCATTACAACATTCTAATAGGGTCAAGTTCCACTTTAACTTGCAGGCAAAGCATGCAGTAAATGATCATTGGATTTTAGTAAGACTTGAACATGAGGTACATACTTTCCATCAGCCTATGATTTACAACAACTGCTTTTCTTTTAGCGCTGATGTTGATAAGCAGGCATTGACTTATAGTTATATATAGTTATTATTGCCAAATATATAGTTCATGACTTTATTGTTCTCATTGACGTGATATTTTGAGTTATAGTTCACATATCTTGGATGGAACTATAGGGTGCGTCGCAAAACCAACGTTTAATACATCCAAAACACGAAAAAGTATTTAAACATAAAGATATAAGAATATCTATATAATCCAATGCATTATATAGTTGTTCGTATTGCCAAATAGATATTTATCAATTTGATCCGTAACAAAACTGTAGTATAAATTTATTTAGGACATATGAATATGCATCGGACCATATTCAATCGTTTAAAACCCTCAAAGCCGCTCTAATTTCAGCCGGTATGTTTCCAGCTACTTCATTGTTTTTTATCGTCAGCATCTGGACCATCAGGTTCTTTCTGAGCTGTACTGAATCCTATAAAATGAGAAAAAAATAATTTAATAATTTTCTCTACAACTAAATTGCACGACAAACCTTGTTATTGTGTACTTACGTGAGTGGTCATCCTACCAGAATGAGTGGTACCATTCTGGTGTGCCATCTCCTGTAGGACAAGCAAAACGGAGTCTTTGCTGTTACAAACAAAGTAACTATATTAATATTGTAAAGCTATGCTTCTAATGTAAGTGCTCAATTTAGTATATTACCGCCTGCCGGTAGAAGATTTGCCGTACGGTGACCAGTTCATGAGATTGGTATCCCAACCAGGGATTCTCATCTGCAACACATTGTTGAACTCTTGCTTCAACATTGTGATTTCCTTACTCGTTTCAGTGCTATGAAAGTTGTATGGTCCACCATAGGCGTCAATACATGGATCAAATGGAAGAACACTCCTACTTTCCATGTTGACTACAAGTAGTCCGTATGAAGAATCCATAGAAACAAATGGTAGTAGATACTATGGTAAATAGACACATGTTAGTAGCTAATATAATAAGCAAAATAAATGACAAGAATGAGTCTCTTACAATGTTAGAGTTGAACACATCATATTTAGGAAACGGTCGAACTACGACATTGTCAATCAGCACTGCGGTGCGTGTTTCTTGATCCATCCAAGAGTGCCTGAGGGCCTGTGCCTGAGAATGAAATTGCAAGTCAAAAAATGTTTGTTTCCAAGCATTCTTGTACCTGCGGTGCTCTCTACTTCAGCACTCACAAGCTTACGGACTGCAAGATTGAAGCATTCAGGATGAATTTGTCCAAAAAGGAAAATTGATTGCTGGAGCATCCGTAGGCTGATTTCAATCCGGTACGGTCGTTCGCTTCTAATCCAGATCGTGCTGCCCAAATAATGCAGACCATTCTTTAACAAAAACACATCACATATAGTCTAACTCTTTTGTATAGTAAAGATCAATGGAAAAAATTATTTAATTAATAACAACCTAACTCCTGTGTGATAATCTGGTAGCTATTTTTTCTATACCAAATTAACATGGCCACATGTACCATAGGTAAAAAATTGTAGCAGACAATTAACAATTACCAATAATAGTTACTCCCTCCGTCCCAAATAAGTGACTCAAAAGTGACCCAACTTTGTACTAAAGTTAGTAAAAAGTTGGATCATTTTTTAGTCAGTTATTTTGGGACGGAGGGAGTATGTAACAATGTAGGGCAATGACAACCAATCAACATATTCATTACATAGGCAAATGCCTTTGGGTTGCTACAGGGCAATAAAAAATTAAGTGTAGGCTGATTAATAAAAAATAAAAAAATAAATGCATATTATAAACCAACATATTTGTTTGGATATATTATTATTCGTACACTTCAACATTCAAACTGCGTGATTCATCATTTGCACGTGAGCTTCTAATTAGAAGTAATCAATTAGGAAAAGCAACAAACGAAATTTTAGCATTCATCAACATTTTCCTAATAATCAGTACTACAAAATTCTAGATGAATAGCTAATGAGGAAATAAATGAGTTTTACCTTTACATGACTACACACTTGGATTATAAAATTACTTGTATGCAATCAGAAGCCATGCATATTGAAACCAAGTAATTGGCGGACCAATACAACTTACTTTAGTGCCTCGTCATCTTGGACATTAGTGATAGATTGATAAATGAATTCCACGGCATCTGCTAGGGCATTCACGTTGGCCGCAGCCTCCTGAGGGACGGGCAAAGCCTCTTGTGGTGCGACTTGAACATCCATTGCTTCTTGCACGGCCTCCATTGATGCGAGTGGTGAGTGATCGGAAATCGGTGAAGACATGGGTGGGTGTTGAGAGAGGAGCTCGTCGAAGGTTATATGAAGGGATCACGTCCTGTATGACAGCTGCATCTTCGAGACTTAAGTGCCTTCCAAATAATAAGGCAACTTCCATTTTTGAAAGCCAAATAATAAGCAAACTTTTGATTCCACCTGATTTCCAGCTGGCATTAAAGTCTGACAGAACATATGGAAGGTGCACCACATCCTTCCAAGTAGTGTATGTTTCCATTATTCATTTCCTAGTACAAAATATTTTCAGCTGCGTACATAAGTTATTCTAGACTATCTTATAGTATGTTAGGAACAGATTTGGTTCCACTAGAGTAGCTTAATAATAAAATTATTCCTAACCCTATTAATTTTACACATTGGTTTTTTAGTCTCTATTCTTTATATATTTTTGAATGCATGATGGGCACTTTTCAAATACACATATACAAATTCTTAATACAAGTGAGATTTCTTAATACACACAAGTTTAGGCACCAAAACAACCACGCCATACAAGTTGAGGCACCCGCGGTGTATTTATAACTCATTAAATAATCAACTTATCATTGATCTGCATGTATCGCAATATAAAATTCATGGCGTGGACACTAACATAAATACTATTATAGTGGTTTTAGTTTTCGTGTATAGTCCTCATGACATATACTGCAGCTACAAGTGTTTATACGGTCCCGAGTCATGGGAACATAATTTCTTTTCATGTAAATAACGAAATATTGAACTAAGATTGGTTTTAGGTGAAATGGATGCATAGTTCTTACTTCAAACATGGGTTGTAGGTGTTACAGGTCTATCCTAATCGACCTTTGTATTTACATGTTCGTCGATTTTTGAGGTGACATCTGTTTGCTTAACATGTCTCTGGCAGTTACGTTTACATGTTCTGTTTGCTTAATGTGTCTTGACCTAATCGACCTTTCATAGGTTCTGCTTGAAGTGACCCTTTATATTTACGCAATTTACTCTTCGCAAATCAATCATAGTCACTCAATCACCAATGTGCCATCACTGTGTCTATCTTTGTAATGCTTAAATTATTTCTTGCACTTAGTAGTTCATTTAATCATGAAAGTTGCTGCTCTATAGAACTGTAGTATACTACTCCCTCCGTCCCAAAATAAGTGACTCAACTTTGTTTGGGATGGAGGGAGTACTACAATTAGCTATATAAGCATTATCTATCTGCAGTAATCCAGTAGCAATCTTATTGCAAACAATTCTATTTTGGTGCTTCTCCATTATTAGATTGTTTATCTCCTATTACAGCTATGGGATGTTAATATGGATTCTGGTCCAGTTGCAACGTTCCAGGTTCATGAGTACCTAAGGCCTAAGGTAAATTCTCCGACATTAAGATACATGATTTGATAGTTCTTCGAGGATGATGAACAACACATCTTTCTTTGGAGTAACTCTATTTCACGTGTTTTCTGAAACTGCAGTTATGTGATTTATATGAAAATGACTTGATTTTTGACAAATTTGAATGTTGTCAAAGTGGCGATGGGTTGCGAGTAGCAACTGGTTCTTACAGGTAGGTTGGTATGCTCAGCTCCGTTGTAGTACAACTTAGTTTCCTTCACGGAATTAATGGTTCGTTAATCTATGTGTTCCTTCAGCAATGTTTCCCGAGTGTTCAATTGTGGTGCTGGTGGCAGTGAGGTGACAACGCTTGAAGCAACTCGAAACCCCACAAGGTAATTCCTCTTTTCACATCATCCAGTGTATGTTTGCTGCTACTATGTGTGCTTGTGAAATTGATTGTTTGTTTACCAATGGTCGCTTGAATAATATACCATGTGCACGGGCTTCTTGATTCCATCATTTTTCCTACTTGTGCATAAGACAGATTCTGAATCTCGCACGGCCTGCGAGATCTCTAAGTAGTTTGACAAGGGTTGTTAGATGAGGTTAGCTTCATTGCAGCTATTTATGCTTAGTCCTTGAACTCAAATTTGTTTAATACTGTAGGTACTCATCAATATGAAAAACCATTACTCTCTCAAGTTTGTTTCTCTATTCAGGAACACATATAAGATAATCAGCGTGTTTTCACAAGCTGGGATTAAAGGCAACGACAAGAGAGGAAGATAAAGGATAACTTGAAAATTATATAATATATGCAAGGTACGTGCCGTATGACCGTCTCATTTTTTTGACTACTCCATAGCTGGAATGTGATTATTTACGACGAAGAAAACCTCGTATAGTATAGCAGTGCGTGTATGGATGGAGTTATACTATACGAGGTGGCATATTATGCGAGGCATGGAATGTCTGAAGACATCACCTGTCGTTCTTTGAGTACGTTTGCCATGGTCTAACACAAAAGTACTCCGGTTCACATGGAGCAACAAACCTGGTCCAAACTGGTCTGGCCTTCTGCCAGTAAAATTTAGATAGAAGGAAAGATGAATATACAACCAACATAGCTAGTGGATACCAACATCAATCACTATTTAAACTTAAAAAATATAAGAGATAATGTCAACTGATCATCATTTGCACGGGCATTAAAACATTATATGGCCTAGCAAGCAACTAAACAACACTTTATTTTTAGGTATTTATCGATGCAGCAGTGCTCCTTAGCCACCAATAAATCTCAACACTGCTCTAACTTGTTCTGGAATGTTATCCTTTGCTTCATTCTCCCTCACCATCAGCATCTGGACCATTAGTTGCTTCCTGAGACTTTGTGGATCCTTCAAATTATGCATAAAAAAGTCAGAAGATATATTTAGCAAATATATGAAAGTTGTAAGCTCATTAAAAATGCACTTACGTCAGTCCTAGACATGTTATGAACCATGTCATTACCGATGGTTTCATACAGATGGGCCATCTCCTTTAGGACTTTGAATCCGGAGTCCATGCTGTCATAAAAAACACCATATTGTAATAGCTATAGTAGCGCACGCACTAATACGGAAGCCAAACTTAGAATAGTACTGCCGAGGTGATACGTGAAAGTTCTCTTGTTCGGGCCATTCCACAAATTGGTTGTTCCTATCAGGAGCCTCCCGTTGCAAGACAAAGCTGAATTCTTGCTTCACTAAAAGGGATTGCCTCTTAAGTTCAGTGTCATGGAAGTCCTCATCAAAATGAAATGCAGCCTGGTTCGAATAATCTATAACGATAGTCCTCTCTATTTCCATGTTGACTGCTAAAAGACCGTAGGATGAATCCGCGAGTGACAGTGGGAGAAGATACTGCATTTGGTAGACAAAGGTAAATGGCAAACAAAGCCACAAAACTAATTTATAAGAATGAGAACACTTACAATTGTAGGGGTGTGAAACACTTCGTATCTTGGAAAAGGCCCGAGCACGACATTGTTAATCAGCAGAGAGGTGCGATGTTCTTGGCTTAACCAAGACTGCCTTAGCGCCCGTGCTTGCTCATGGAATCCCAAATTGAAAAAATGTGTCTTTCCAACAGAGCTGGTGCCTGCGCTCCGCTCTGCTGCATTGGTAGTTATTTTACGCACAGCAAGATTGAAGCATAACGGATGGACAAGTCCATCTCCTCGGATGGTGTCTCGGATGATCCATAGGCTAATCTCGATAGGGAATGGGTACGAGCTCCTAGTCCATATTGTGCTGTAAAAAGTAAGAACAAGGTTCATAACAATTATGACTGATAGTAAATGTAAACTAAAATGATAAAAGTGTGATGGTGTCTATAACATATGAATAATTTAACAATAGTATATCTCACATCAAAAGACCTAAAAGAGTTTGTAATCTATACCAAGTTAATTGTTTTATATTATGCATGGGCAAGAACTTAATAGATTGCAGTGTTTTCATATTAGTAACTGTGCCTGCACTAAAAATGTGGTAGATTTTGGATGGATGTGGTAGCATAGTAGTTTATCACTTACTCAACATTGTTGTAGAAGGTGTTAGACCCCATAGTTTTCGACCACAGTTTACGTACTTCATTTGAATAGACAGGAAAGTTTGATAGATAAGCATATTCACAATATGAAAGTTACCCATGGTTTATGAAAAACAAGTCCTCGATTGTTTTATTTTAGACGCCGCAAAACACAGTGATCCTAGACACAGTTGATACGTCCAAAACGTATCTATAATTTCTGCTTGCTCCATGCCTCTTCTGGGTGATATTGCTATGATATTTATACACTTCCATACACTTTTTATCATATTTGGACTAACCTATTAACTCAGCGCACCCCAGTGCCAGTTTCTGTTTTCGGCTGTTTTTGTATTTCAGGTTTTCACGTTACGAGAACTGCCAGGAAAAATCCAGAAAAATTATATAAAAAATCAGTGTTCCAGAACCTACCGTGCGCCCGAAGGACAGCCGGGGGGGGCACCAGGGCTCCAGGCGCCCTGACGGCGCGCCCTCCCTGGGCCGCGCCGGGGGGGGCGCCTGGGCCCCCCGAGGCTCCTCCGATGCCCCCCTTTGGCATATATTTAAAGCGTCTCCCGAAACCCTCGAAACAGGAACTCTTTTTCGCGATCTCATCTCTGTTCCGCCGCCGCCGCCGCTTCCAAGATCGGGAGCACCAGGAGAACCCTTCCCAGGACCCTGCCGGAGGGGAGGATCACCACCGGGAGCTTCTCCACCACCATGGACGCCTCCCGGATGAGTTGTGAGTAGTCTCCCTTGGACCATGGGTCCATGACCAGTAGCTATGTGATGTTCTCCTCCCGTTCTTGTGCTTCACTAATTAGTCCTCGTGAGCTGCCCTACATGATCGAGGCACATATGTAATCCTTATGTTGTTGCTATGATGAGTTTGCTGGGATCCGATGGATTATGAGATTATTTTCAGATTGTGTTTGAGTAATATATTTGATTCACCTCTTTTATGTTTATGTTCGTAAGTAATTCTTGCATGTTCTCCGTTGTTATTTATTGCTTTGGCCAAGTAGTAGGTAGTGACTCCAAGAGGGAACATTATGCTTGATTGTGGGTTCATGCCCCTCGATGACTAGTTTGAGTGACAGAAACATGAGTCTAGGGGATGTGCTGTTGCCACAAGGGGGAAAACAACGATGCTTGTGCCCGCGGGTGCAAGGATTGTTTACTTTACGCAAAGTTCTTTTAATGCAGTTGTCTGTTGCTTTGAGTTTACACTATGGATGGGGCTCGCAACTTAATACCGGCAAGATGTTCTGGATAGATATCTCAAGGTGGATGATTAGTAGTAGATATTGATGGATTTCGGTCTACTTACTTTGGCGTACCGCCCATGCTTTGAACCTCAACCTTTCTTGCAATGTAGTCAGCATTGGTTTGCGCACATGGTCCTGTCAATTGCCCAGCTGTAATTCGTTTACCTCACATAGCTGTTTTATCGTCTTTTGGGAGAGAGACATCACTAGTGAACATCATGAGACTCCGGTCCATATTACCATCATTGATCACATCCGCTATTTACTTTTCCGCTATTTACTTACTATTGCAATTATACCTATCACTATTATCACTTGCGTTTGATCCTTTGTAAACTACAAGGCCGGAGGGATTGACAACCTCTCTGTACTCGTTGGGAGCAAAGTTATTTGTATCTGTGTGCAGGTCCACGTTGATTGCTAATATCCGGCGCCGTTAGCAGTTGACACCTTCTTGTTGAAACTGGGAGTCTCTGGGAAATCGATCCTTGGTATTACCAAGGGAAAACTTCTGCTACACTGCATCTCAAACCTTCCACTTGGGGTAACCAACGAGGGGTGAGAAGCCACCTAGCAAAGAAATTTCTGGCGCCGTTGTCGGGGACTCCACTCTTCAGGATAGGGGAGTTGCACGCTATCTTTTACCTTTGCTTTTAGTCTTGTTAGTTTACCTTTCAGTTTTTGCTTTAGTATCTTTTATCGAAAATCACAAAAATAGTTATCTCATTCTTTAGTTGTCATTATGTCGGGTCCTTTTGTCTTTGACGAGGCAGAAGTTCTCACCTTTAAACAAAGAGGTGGGGAAAGTTTGAAAGATGCTTGGTATAGAATTAATGATTCACAAAAAAGAGCTGCCAAAAAGCAACCTACTACTATCCTGCTTAGAAATTTTTATGTTGGAATTACTTCTTGGAATAGGTTTATTCTAGATACTGCTATAAATGGGAATTTCCTAGAAGCCCCAGTTTGGGAGTCTCTTAGTATTATTGAAAATCTTGTTGGGAATCCCCCTGTTGTTAGCATTCAAGAGGACATCACCCTAGCTCACATTATGAAAAAACTTGAAAAAATAGAGCTAGAGATGCCAAGCATTAATAAGATAAATGAGTTGGATCGTAAGATCCAAGGGAATTTGAATAGGCTTGATAGCTCCATGCATAAAATTTTCAAAACTTTGGAGACCGTCAAATTCCATTACTTGGACTCTTCTAGGATAGACAAGATTGAGGAAATATTTGATACCCTAGGAACTACCTTCTCCTCGATCAAAACCAAAAAGGTAGAAACTCCGGCAAAGAGGGAGCCTAAGTTCGTTCACGTTCCAAAGGCTCCCCGTTCTAAAAGTAATCCATCTATTGCCAAAGGGGTTGAAACTGTAAAGACTTTGGAAGAAACACCTCTCTTTGATGAATTTATAAATGAATCTTCCCTTGGCTTTTATCCTTTTGGTCTTCTCCCTAGAAGTATCTCTATGAGGCCTTTATTTGAAAGTCCTCTTAAGACTAGTTGTATTATTGAAGAACTTTTTGATGATCTTGATGATGGTTCAATTGATACAACTTAATCTCTATGCATTATGCCTAGCTTAAAGGCATAAAAGAAAGCGCTTTTGGGAGGCAGCCCAATGAATAAATTTATTTTGCTTTTGTTGTGTCTTGATGTTTTTTACTACTGTAGCATCATCATTGTATCTTTGATTTTCATATTTGTGCCAAGTATAGCCTCTGATTGCAAGAAAGTTCAAAAGTTGTGAGGTGCTGTCCAGGAAACAGATTCTGTCCTTGGATAGAAAAATTCTTATAAAATCACCAGATCATCTTTTTGGTCTGAATTTTTTCGACAGCGTTCTCTATATAATTGTCTTTCGTGCATCTGTTCTAAGTTTTTTTATTAGAGTTGCAGAAGTGCCCCGAACAAATCATTTACTACCTGATGTTCTATTTTTCACAGATTCTGTCCTGTTTTGCCTTTCCTTCATTTTGCAAACCTAGAGCTTGCTTTTTCTTTGCAAAAACCTTTTGGCAATCTTGAGAAACAGTAGACCTTCAAGAATATCTTTATTTCCAGCAAGGTATAATTATTTTATTATGGGTACTAACCGCGCTAATCAGATTATGATGAGTTATGTATGAAGGGAGTTTTCAAGTGTGCGAGGGAAGATGATAAAAAGATTCAGGAGTGTCAAGCGCTCAAGCTTGGGGATGCCCCCATGCACCCCCAAGAAATATTCAAGGAGACTCAAGCGTCTAAGCTTGGGGATGCCCCCGTGCATCCCCTTCTCCATCAACATTATCAGTTCGTCTTTCGTTCCACTATATTTTAATCACTTCATGTGTTATGTGCTATGCTTGGAGCGTCTTGCTTTTAGTTTCCTTTTAGTTTTTCATAACGAGTCGGAACTCAGCGTTCTCTATGTGGGAGAGAAACACGCTCCACTTCTACCTAGAACATAACATAGAATTTTCATGTCTATCTTTGATGTGTGTGTTCTTTGTCTTTTAATAGCTACTATCATGCTCTGCTCTTAGTATTCATGCTTATCTTTTTAAAGAGCTTGTGTTTAGTTGGTTGCTTGAACTCTCTTTAATTATCATGCTTATCTTATTAAGAGAGTTTGCTTCCGTTGCATTGGTTAATATGTCTATGATAAAGATGCTACGTGCATAATGGCGCTTAGTAGTTCAGGTTTTCTTATGGTTAGTCTCAAATAGCTGGGGGATTCCCAATGTGTTATTGGAGTACCAACATGATTTGTTTGCCAATGATGTGGTATGGTTTAGTAATATCTTCCCTCAAGAATTTATTTTGATTGACTTGGCGTATGCTCACGCATATTTAAGACTGTAAAGAAAGTCTGTGAAGCCTTGATGATCCTTTGTTTCTGAGTAGCGATATAACTTCCATGCCTGATTCAATGTTGCTTTGTCGCTCTGCATGATTATGACCGTCATTGCTCTCTTAGTTGGTCGCTCCCAGTCTTTTGCTAACCTCCACCTATACTAAGCGGACTGACTGCTTGTGCATCCACATCCTTTTAAACCAGTTATGCCATATGAGTCCACCATACCTACCTATATGTGGTATTTCACCGCCACTCCAAGTAAATTTACATGTGCTACCTTTAAAACCTTCAGTTTTTGCAATACATAGCTCATGGGAAAGTAGCTTAAAAACTATTGTGGTAAAGAATATGTTGCTTATGTATCTTATTTTCTTATAAGTTGCTTGCTGAGCGGTAACCATGTTTCTGGTGACGCCATGAACTGTTACACTTTTGTTGAATATCATGTGAGTTGCTATGCATGTTCGTCTTCTCTAAAGTAAGGGTGATTTGCCATGGGTTGAATGGTTTGAGTATGCATATTGTTAGAGAAGAACATTGAGCCGCCAACCAAAGCCATGTATCATGGTGGAAGTTTTAGCTTGGACATTAATCCTCAATCTCTTATGAGAATATGCTTAAGCATTAAAGAGGAGTCCATTATCTATTTTCTATGTTGTCCCGGTATGGATGTCCTCAAGTTGAGATCTATCAAAAACGAGAAATCAAATGCGATCTATCTCCTTGGACCTTTGTACAGGTGACATAGAGGTACCCCTTTGTGACACTTGGTTGAAACATATGTAATGCAATGACAATCCATGGAAATCCGAGCTAATTAGGACAAGGTGCGAGCACTATTGGTATTCGATGCATGAGGCTTGCAACTTATAGGATGTCTTATGCATAACACATATGAAGTACTACTACCATTGACAAAATTGTTTCTATGTTTTCAAAATAAAAAGCTCTAGCACATGAGTAATCCCTGCTACCCTCTGCGAAGGGCCATTCTTTTACTTTTATGTTGAGTCTCCACCTTCTTTTAAAAGCACCAACTACTAAGAGCATGATTGTCATTCTGAGTGTAATGTGCATTGTCCCAAAGTAGCATTGTCTTTTGCATGATTGTGATATCGTTTATTTTGAAATCATTGTATCTAGTCATCACTTAAACCTTGAAGGTACCCCTGCATTTATGTTATGCTTCATTAAAGGGGGCAAGCTAGATATCACTTTATCATATTTGCACATCATGTTCATTGCAAATCTATTTGATGTTTCAGTATCGTATTGTAAAACTTTCAGTTCTTTGTGATTTTCTCATGAGGCAACTTAATTACTACAGATTCATTGTCTCAGTAAGCTTTTGTCATATGACTATGAAAAAGTCCTATATGGTGAATAGCATGTCACCACAGAAATTATTCTTGTTATCATTTACCTACTCGAGGACGAGCAGGAATTAAGCTTGGGGATGTTGATACGTCCAAAACGTATCTATAATTTCTGCTTGCTCCATGCCTCTTTTGGGTGATATTGCTATGATTTTATACACTTCCATACACTTTTGATCATATTTGGACTAACCTATTAACTCAGTGCACCCCAGTGCCAGTTTCTGTTTTCGGCTGTTTTTGTATTTCAGGTTTTCACGTTACGAGAACTGCCAGGAAAAATCCAGAAAAATTTTATAAATAATCAGCGTTCTAGAACCTACCGTGCGCCCGAAGGATAGCCGGGGGGGGCACCAGGGCTCCAGGCGCCCTGGCGGCGCGCCCCCCCTGGGCCGCGCCGAGGGGGCGCCTGGGCCCCCCGAGGCTCCTCCAATGCCCCCCTTTGGCATATATTTAAAGCGTCTCCCGAAACCCTCGAAACAGGAACTCTTTTTCGCGATCTCATCTCTGTTCCGCCGCCGCCGCCGCTTCCAAGATCGGGAGCACCAGGAGAACCCTTACCGGCACCCTGCCGGAGGGGAGGATCACCACCGGGAGCTTCTCCACCACCATGGACGCCTCCCGGATGAGTTGTGAGTAGTCTCCCTTGAACCATGGGTCCATGACCAGTAGTTATGTGATGTTCTCCTCCCGTTCTTGTGCTTCACTAATTAGTCCTCGTGAGCTGCCCTACATGATCGAGGCACATATGTAATCCTTATGCTGTTGCTATGATGAGTTTGCTGGGATCCGATGGATTATGAGATTATGTTCAGATTGTGTTTGAGTAATATATTTGATTCACCTCTTTTATGTTTATGTTTGTAAGTAATTCTTGCATGTTCTCCGTTGTTATTTATTGCTTTGGCCAAGTAGTAGGTAGTGACTCCAAGAGGGAACGTTATGCTTGATTGTGGGTTCATGCCCCTCGATGACTAGTTTGAGTGACATAAACATGAGTCTAGGGGATGTGTTGTTGCCACAAGGGGGAAAACAACGGTGCTTGTGCCCGCGGGTCCAAGGATTGTTTACTTTACGCAAAGTTCTTTTAATGCAGTTGTCTGTTGCCTTGAGTTTACACTATGGGTGGGGCTCGCAACTTAATACCGGCGAGTTGTTCTGGATAGATATCTCAAGGTGGATGATTAGTAGTAGATATTGATGGATTTCGGTCTATTTACTTTGGCGTACCGCCCATGCTTTGAACCTCAACCTTTCTTGCAATGTAGTCAGCATTGGTTTGCGCACATGGTCCTGTCAATTGCCCAGCTGTAATTCGTTTACCTCACATAACTGTTTTATCGTCTTTTGGGAGAGAGACATCACTAGTGAACATCATGAGACTCCGGTCCATATTACCATCATTGATCACATCCGCTATTTACTTTTTCGCTATTTACTTACTATTGCAATTATACCTATCACTATTATCACTTGCGTTTGATCCTTTGTAAACTACAAGGCCGGAGGGATTGACAACCTCTCTGTACTCGTTGGGAGCAAAGTTATTTGTATCTGTGTGCAGGTCCACGTTGATTGCTAATATTCGGCGCCGTTAGCAGTTGACACCTTCTTGTTGAAACTGGGAGTCTCTGGGAAATCGATCCTTGGTATTACCAAGGGAAAACTTCTGCTACACTGCATCTCAAACCTTCCACTTGGGATAACCAACGAGGGGTGAGAAGCCACCTAGCAACAGTTTACCAACACAATATAATATTTGTTAACACCCATTGAATATGTATTGATATACTGGTTTCAGTATAATAACTACACAATCAGCTTTTGTAACAGCAGTATGACCTTAGACAATACCACGCGATGCCCTCCAGTGCTTAATACTACGCAAAACATCTTTCCTAAGGGCCTAATAACTCATTGGCCTAACTAATCTAAATAGGTAGCCCCCACAAAATATTTCTCTCAAGATGCAAGCACGCCACATCATCCCACAACATGCATGAGAAAATGCCCACCACCAACACTATCATAAGAAATTTCATTCTATTTTGCTGTTTTTATATTAGTAAAAGAATTACCACTATATAGTAATCAAATATTCAAACATAATAAAATATATGTATTTTCTGTTTGAGCTTTTTATATTGTTACTTCAAATCTTATTGTATCATACAACGAAACACACTGACATATTGCAAAATATACCGGCAACAGCAAATAGGGTATCATCTAGTTATAAGAGCTCGATACTAACATCTATGTAGGAAGTGAATGGGGTGGACTTAGACAATCAATTGTAAAAAAGGTATACATGTACAGCGCAATGTACTTTGACGATGGATCTGCAAAAAATATTAGATGTATGTCGCTGTGAGAACTTACTCTAGTTGTTCTTCGTGTGAGGCAAGTGCTATCAAATCGTACACGAAGTCGACTGCGTGTCGCACTCCCCCAAAATTCACCATTGCTTCCATTAGGGCAAAACGTCTATTGTAGAACGTCTATCGTAGCACTGGTTCAGCGATGTATGGAGGAGCCCGTAGAATTTTATTAAGTAGAGATGGGGGCCGTAGGGAATTGTGCGACAACGTTTAGGAAGGCGCTCCTCATGTTCCTTATTTGCATGATTCCATAACAAACAAACTATCAATAATTAAGGCAAGATATTTAGTATATTGCAATATGCAAATAAATCGGCGACAAATTATATGTTTCCTAAAATAAGTCTCCCTTTCTCCATAACTTTCCCAAACGAATAATGGAAAGCAACAATGTTTACTCGTAGCGATCGCTGGAACGCTCGCCCCCCCACACGGAAAGCGTTGATGGTTGCGTATGATGTGGGGCCAGTCTTTTAGTTATAGTATTTCTGCCCCCTGATTTTCAAGTTGGCCTAAAGAGATCTCCCCTCTAATCTATGGAAAACGCTTAATATTGCCCGACTGATCCAGCAGCTCGTAAACTGCCTTGCACTGTTGACACATGTCCTACGTGGGCCTCGTCGTGCACAGGCCATGTCTCCCAGTCGCTGAACCCTTATCCATACAGTCTTCCAATTCTTCACCTTCGTCTCTTCCTGCCCAGTCTCCAGTCCCTATCTCTCTTCCTGGTATACCTCACAATGACAGCAAGCTAGCCAATGCAGTTGTGCGCATGGGGACGGAGGCGATGCCCGGCCGCGCCTTACTGCAAGCTCTCGCCGCCCGGCGGCACCGATGCTGCAGGAGGAGGCGTTGTTGCTGCTTGGCCACGCTGGTTCGTGCTCTCCTGCCAGCACGAGCGCCGGCTCTGCCTGGCATGGGCTGGGCTGTTGCTACCCCCCATGAGCTGCTCCATGCGCGGGCGATGGCCATTGGCGGCGCCCTGTTTCCCAACTGCCCCGGTGCTGCAAGGCCTTGACGACCGGATGTTGGACTCGTTCATGGTGCTCCGCCTGCAGTTACCTCGCCGACGCTGCAATCAGGAGATCACGCCGGTGGATGATCCTGCAACGCAACAGCTCACTCGTGAAACCGCATGACCGCGCCGGCGCTGCAATTGATAGCAGTATGTGGAAGTGCTGCATCGATGGGGCCGTCGATGCTTTGTCTCGGCATCAACATCAAGCGAGCGTCGTTGGGGCCGTCGACGCTCTGACCATTATTTGCATTATAATTATTTGAATATTATAAGGACGCTACCGTGGAAAATTCACATCATCTTGCATAGCAAGCCGTAAACGAACTGGGGCTGAATGATCATAATGATAGACTGACAAAAAACATTAAAACTACTGACAACGTTGCAACCAACTCGATACATAATCCAACAATATGGTACCATACGAAACATTAATATTACGAAAACAAAATAAAGTTTTCAAATGTACATACATAGAAGAAAAATAATTGTTGTTTCCAGCCCTAAATAGCTGATGTATAGGAATTTTTTATTGTCGTTTCTGCATGCATCGATCCACCTTCAGTTTCTTAAAACCCTCAAGGCCGCCCTGATATCTTGTGGGATGTTTCCAGCTGCATTATTGTGTTTCACCGTCAGCATTTGGACAGTCAATTGGCTCCTGAGCAGTCTTGGATCCTAGAAAATATACAACACATCAACAACTATATGATGAAGTGTTTTTTTTCAAAAACTACACACAGAAACACATTGTATATGCAATTACCGTAGTGTTCATCCAGGTCATGCTACGCAAACAATCAATCTAGTTGGCCATCTCCTGTAGGACAAAAAAACCAGAATCTTTGTTGTGACAAAAAAAAAGTGTGAGATATTAGTACATTACCGGCGAGCATTAAAACGATATGCATCTGCTGTATAAGATCAATTTTACCACATTACCGGCGAGCATTAGAAGACATGCTATCTTGTCGCCAATCCATGAGTGGGGTATTCCAACCCGGTATCCTAGCCTGCAACACATCGTTGAACTCTTGCTTCAACAATGTGATTTTATTCATCATCTCTTTGTTATGAGTGCTCTGTCCAACTTGCCCGACATCTCATGATGGATCCAGTACGATAACCCTCCGTCTCATACGGTTTATTACCAGTAGCCCGTATGATGAATCCGGGATAGTCAACGGTAGTAGATACTGTAGCAGGACGACACATGTTAATGATTAATTATGATAAAGAAATGAACTTTAAGAATGAGGGTCTCTTACAACTATAGAGCTGAATACATCATATTTAGGGAAGGGCTGGACAACAGCATTGTTAATTAGCAACATGGTGCTCTCTCCTTGAGGAATCCAGGAATAACTAACAGCATTTGACTGAGCATGAAACTGCAAGTCAAAAAAATGTTTGCTTCCAACCAAGTTGGTGCCTGCATGCCTCTCTGCTTCTGCGCTCGCAAGTCTACGAACAACAAGATTGAAGCATGCTGGATGAAGACTTATGTTTGTTAAAAATAGGGTGTCCTGTAGCATCCGGAGGCTGATTTCTATCCGGTATGGTGTATCGCTTCTTATCCAAATTGTGCTGCAACACAAAAAATGCGCAACAAACTCTATCAACGAGTGTGCTAAATTGGAACAAGAGTATGTTAAAATGGCAACTTTTTATTTTGTTTTGATTACTGTGACCAAGCAATAATATTTACAGCAAATTAAGGGCAGCAAAAAATTGGCACCCACATTTAACATATGGTAACTCACTTACATTATGATTGAAATAAAAAGTTGTTTCTTTCTAATAATATGTTAGCTGTCTAACACAATATGGCCATGTGTACAACATAGTGATGGAATAACTCTACAGTACAATATTTGTAGAGCAGATCATATGAGAAAAATATATCCATACATTATAGTGTTGTGCGCTGGAAATATTGAAAATCCATTAACCATAATAAAATCCTTCGTAATGGCTGCAAAGTCTCATGTTCTCTAGAAATAGAATGAGATATAGCAATATACTAATCTAGGAACCAGACTCATGGTCCAGACTGTCCTTGCATACATGTATGTACAAGTGTCCAAACTATCACCTAACTACATAGCTAATGCATGAAATCAAGAAGTGTACTCGCACACTTATGTATGTACGTACACACATTCCATAATTTCTTGTAATTTTCACTTAGTATAAGTAGTGTACGAGATAGTTCTAATGCATCTTCTATATAGTAAATCAATGTACAATAAGATAACTTACTCCAATGTCTGCTCGTCATGAACGTCATTGATAAAGTGAAAGATGTATACGAGTGCATCTTCCATGACATGCATTCATGGGGGCAGAAGATGCATGGGAGCGGGCCCAGCCTCATGCGGCTGAGGCACAACCTCTTGCGTCTCAGGGACAGCACCCTCCAGGAGAGTGGGCACAGCAACCTCTAGCGGCGCAGTGTTTCCAATGATCCCGTCCATCGATGATTCAAGAGGTGGGTGGGTAGGGTAGGGAATATATGCGCGTCGTGATTGATCGGTTAATCCTGATGGAATATATGCGAACTGGGGTGGGTAGGGAATTAGCAGGTCAAGGGCGCATATATAAATATATGTTCCATATATATGGATACTAAATATTGCCTTCCAAATATCAAAATCGATCAAATTAATGCCATTTGTTTCTAATTAGGAAATGTTGTGGTTGTAATTGATCTTGGAAACGTATCAGATCATTCTCAGAATTTATGAGTGAATGATATATTTTGATTGCATATAATATTTTTTATCATTCCCAGCGAAAAGAAACAATTCACCTTTGTATAAAACCAAATATTTGAATAGGAGTACGTGTATCATACATTAATACATTAAACAAAAAAGGAAATAAAAGTATTTGGCAACGAAATGTTGCATGCAAAGCGTTCATACATTTATCCAAAGACAAATTGTGCACTGGTGTACACAGCTAATTCTAGCTTGCATTGTTCCTAGCATGAACAATATCATTGACGTAATCACGCGTTTCATCAAGTGTAGTGAGGCTGGCTTCATGGATATCTACAATAAAAATCAGTGTTATAGTGATAAAGTATTACTCAAAATTTTGGTTGACAACATATTTGGAATAGAACGCATCCCCTACCTTGTAGACGATGATGATCATCATTAATGTTAGGAGAGAAGAACAATGTGCTCTCCCTCATAGTTTGCAAGCATTGCTGCCTCACCATGACTTGTATGTAAGTAACAACAAGCTTCTCAAACAGATTATCAGTGTGTTGAAGATGGTAGAAGTGACGACCAACATGCTCTTCTCGTACACGTAGGAAAATTATCTGCCGTCTACAAACAAATACTAATGTTAGTATATTATTACAACAATAAAACTACAAAAAGAAGCATATGACAATCTTAAATTGTAGATGGCGCCTACCGAAAGTTCATGAGGCCAATCTCGAGGTAAGGGACGCGGCGTTTATACACCGAATCCCAGTTATGTTGTATCTTACCAACGTAGGCAAGAATAGCAACCACATCTGCAAAAAATTAATCACAGTTAGGCAGTGAGTTATACGGAGTAACGTGCAACATCAAGGTTAAATATGACGCACCAGTGATGCTTTTATCCCATAGCGAGAATATGACTTCAAACTGTGGGAAGCAAGGGGGGCAAATTGTTGACGCTATCCGTTGCGCCGACATCCTAACATCGGTCCTCGCATTAAGCGTGATGACAAAGTCCATGGCTAGATACCAGATATGTCCATCTGGTATTTCTGTTGGGTTGAACCCGATGCGATTGAAATCGTATGTCATACCGGTTTGTAGGATGCTATTGAATTGAATTGCTTGGTTGTTGAAAGCAATCGCCTTCATCTTTGTTCCCTAATAATTTTTTTATGAATCATAACAATAATGAGGAAACAAAACTGTTTATCAAAACTGTATTTAAAATATTTGGGCTATGAAAATTGTTTATTGCCTTACTTGATGATCGAGTAGTATGCACTGAAGGTACAAGTTTCCCTGTCCATTCTCCTTGATTTGAGCCTTCCACATGACCCTGGCACGAATGATCCAGCAATGCTGATATATATGCTCCATTTGGACGCGATGAAAAGTCAAGGTCCTGTGCGTATAATAGAAATAACGGGTGAGGTAAATCAATGAGCGGTGATGGAATCAGCTGTACAAAGTGAATATTTTATCTTGCCTGTTCATCGGAGGGATGATGGGTTGACTGATGACAGGGACCGGCGGCGATGCCATCACCCTCTTAGAGGTGATCGATCCGCATGAGATTACCATGGCGTGGAGGAGATGGTTTTTCCTCTGTAAATAGACGGAGACAAATGTGATGATGCGGGGCTTACTTATAGGCATAGTAGGCGGCGGTAAAATGAAATATATTTGAAAATCTGTTTTTGGCGGGCTAGGTCCACGTGGGTGACATACCAACATTCGGATATTTAATATTCGCCAACCTATTAGTTATTTTTTATTAATCAAGGAAACATACACCTCAAAATCGGACGGTGGATCAACCCAGCTGATTCACAATATTTTTAATTAACGCATATTTGTGATTTATGATCACTTGCCTTAGCAAAACGTATCTGATTTATCACATGCGTGTTCAATCTCAATTTCTTGCCGTAATATATTAATTAGGGGAATATGACTTTCTTCTCTATGGAGATTTCTTAATCTTGTAATGATATTCACATTAAGATATTTCTTTGTTCCCTTGTATATTATGATATTTCCCACTTCGACAAGATATATTTCATTATGTTATTTTGTGCACGTCTCGAACGTCCAATTATTTAACGAGGCTAGCTTGGTTCGAGACGTGCAGAAAGTAATCAGCAACAGGATAATATCAAACTTACGATTTCTGTTGGTTTTTTTTAAAAACTAACCGCGTCCGTACGTAGTAGTACACTAAGTTAAACAACATTTTTTGAAGTCAAACACTTGAAAACTTGCTTCATGGCTAGATCAAAACTAAACGCTCTCTCCAGAAGTTACATTATTCCTCTAATGTAACTTGCTAGGTGGCCAGCTGAAAAGAAAAAAAAGCTTGTTTCGTGGCCGCATCAATTTGTTTTTCTATTGTAGAACAACGCACGGACTGAGTCTAGTTTTTCAAGAACGGATTGACCAAGGCAGTGCACAGATATATGCAATAGTATGATTTTTGCTTGGCTATACCAAAGTTCACTTCTATTATCACTCAAGGACCTTCAATCACAGTAGTGTTATCCTCCAAATGGTCGGTACTGTTTTCCCATGATGTCGCGCATGCTGTTGTCCAGTGCCTCGAATGATTGCCGCTTAGTCATGGTGGCCTCGTCCCATAGTACCAATGAGGCCATTAACAGTACAAGCAGTTGGCCACATGTATGAAAACTGTCTGATTTGCAAAAGACTTGTTGATATTGTGACATGGTGTAGGCGTATCAGCAGGCGGGGCGGCTTGCCCTTCACAAACAGACTATAGGCACCTAAAACAAGGTTGACGGGTGTAGAGGGGAAGAAGTTATAGCGCGCTTGCAATATCTTGCTTGTTTGGCTCGACCTATTTATAGAAAAGAGGCCTGGGGTAGAGCGTTATATTAATTAGAGCTTCTCAGATGTATTTACAAAGGCATCACTATTGTACAGTATAGTACATTTACGACTATAAGCTTGTAGGTTCAACTGTTATTAATATAGGGTACATATTATAGGGGAGTCGACATAGCGCTGAGAACAAACAGGCAAGTAAAGAGGATCTTATATTATTCTTTCCGTGCAGTGAAAAAAATACAAAAATAGCTTGTTGGTCGAGATGAAAAATACATATCTGACAATCCCATGGTCATGGAGTTTACATATCAGTCCCATTGCAAATTGGGCTCAAATAAAAATCACGCTTTATTATTTGACTCTTATACGATTCATTATTTGTCTCTGATGGTTACATTGATAAATGCTCTTCAGGAGCAATGGAAAACTAAAAAACTGAAATCTCAATAAATCTATCAACCTCTTCATGCCTGGTCTTCTGAAGGTGGTGGTGGCTTGTTGACACAGAGGTTGATATGCTTAACAACCATCTCCCTCACTCCATTTATCTGGTTCAACAAAGATTCCAGCAACATCCTATTTTGCTGGACTGCCTCAAGAATCTGAAAGTTGCTGGTTCCCCAACTGTCCTGCTTAGCTGCATTTGATCCCGACCCACGCTGAATATCCCAGAGAGAGGGGATATGCGCACGAGAGGTGTTTTCCACACCACGATTATGAATCAAGTTATAATAGTGGTTTGTGGAAAGCCTGGTATGGGATCTATGGGCAGACGGTGCCTAGGGAATTGAACTTTATACCTCTTTGTGTTTCCCTTACCAACTCTTGAATTTCTTGGCGAGGGTAAGATGCAAGTCTCTGGTGACATAGGATTCTGTTCACCTACATCTTCAGCTGGACTGGCGGGGAGCACTGGCGTAGGTTCTTCCTTTCTTTCCTGATGACCATCAGCCCCCTCCTCTTGGAAGTTCGAGGCCGACGTGACGAAGGAAGCTGGAATGTCGTGATAGGGAAGTTGTGATCGACCAGGATCGGTTGGGTGGTGCAACGGCGTGGCAATATGTAGGACATAATAAGGAAACGAACAATATAAAATCCGTATGTGATCAACTAGTACGACTTTATAAGGAAAGGAAGTTTATGGCTAGCGATACACTTCTGAATATGCATCATCAAGAGATCATTTGATTAAAGGAAATACGTGATTTGTGACACCATTTGCCTTACGAAAAGTAACATATATCGATCACATGCATCTACATTTTATATCATGTATTTGTTTCCATAATAGTTAAATAGGGGATTTTTAACTTTCTCCTTTCTGTATTTTTCTTAACCATCATGATAATCACATTACGTTCTTTCGCCTTTTATCTGATTTATTTAATAATGTTCCTTTCTGCAAGTCTCGAACGGACAATTATGCATCGAGGTAGCTTAGTTTTCAACATGCAGAAAGTAATCAGTAACATGCTAAGCTATCCCTAATCTAAACCATTTGGTTCAGATTTTGAAAATGTGATCATAACCTTTATTTAAAATACTGCAGAAAAACTTCAGTATGAGATATACCACACTAAATTAAGCTACAGATTTTCTTAATTTTTCTAAAGACAAACATTAAACAGTATGTAGAAACCAATGTTTCCAAATGAACCAAAGCTTTCGTTCAGTAACGAGTTTTCCCGTTGTCCTTTGAACCATTTATCTATTTACAAGAATGTTTACCGTACACCTTTAGTATATATATGCTTTCCAGCAAGCACATTTAATTATATGTGCAACACATAAACTCTTACCTCAGTCATGGACAAGATCTGCCCGACTGTCTCATTTTACAATACCATCTCATGTAGTCCAAACAATACATAGTCCAGACTACATAATTTAGAAGCCGTGTTAGGTGTGGCTCTAATGTGCATGATCATCAAAACATAAATAAATAACATTGTCTGTGCATAGAAATGACCAATCAGAATCTCATAGGTCTGACCTATCAGCATAATCCTGGGCTATTAAAGATGCAAATAAAATTAACTTGTAGCATAAGGAGCCATTCTACTATAAAAATATGAGGATTAATATCAAAAGTTTCTATGAAATACTTTTACAAACAGGATTTTAATCAGCTTCAGTAGTATTCAAAATAAAAACAAATGTTTCATTGCATGTTCCATGTCTTTGCCCGTCCAATCATAGTATCTGAATCTGAGCTTACACATAATATAGTACGCTGTGTGACATGTACATTGGCAGAAACATTGCGATAGTAGAAAACCCATAACAGCGATGGGGGTGCTAATGTGATCTTCCGATAACAGCACTTAGTAGTTCAACTAAATGGAGTATACCTCCCACTGTCAAAATACCACTACTACCTGAAGATATTTACAAAAACGAATTTTAGCAAATCTGGACCATCGGAATATTATATGCTCTGACATAACCCATCCAGCCGGCCATTTTAAACCACACTTCAGCCTGTAAGGACTTCCTTGTAGACGATGTTCTTCATCGAGGTCAGTAAGGACACGGTCGGTCTTTTTCGCTTCTTTGGATTATTATTTTGCTTCATGGCCTTTTCTTTCGGCTTCTCCTTCTGAATGAGAATCTTTATGTTTATCTTCGCAGTGGCTCGAGACAAAGCAACATAGAGTTGACCATGAGAGAACACCGGACTAGGTAAGTACACACCAACAATCGGGATGGTCTGCCCTTGAGCCTTGTTAATGGTCATAGCAAAGTTGAGCCTTATAAGAAATTGCTTCCTCTTAAACTTGAATGGAAACATGTCGTTCTCCGATGGGCAGAGAGGTATTCGAGGAAGGAAGACCCTCCTACCAGCGTGTTGTCCAATCACGATTTCTGCATCAATGGTGTTCCTCTCGAAACCTCTAACAACAAGCCTAGTCCCGTTACACAGTCCATTAGCTGGATCAATATTCCTTAGAAGTATGATAGGGCAGTTAAGCTTTAGTTTGAGTGCATGCGGAGGAAGACCGTTGGGAGTCAATCCATTCAGAAACTCTTGGGCATAGTAGCCATATGGGTCGTCTTCCGCACTGTCAAAGCTATGGTATATTACTTCATCTCCGTGAAAATGCTCTATCATGCGGATGTTTATCTTGTCTACGTTGTCGTTTGTCGTGGAAAGGATTGCACGAGATGTCATGTAATTCGAATCAGACATGTTGTCATCTAGCCTCGGAAACATGTGGTCGATCAGCTTCTCGAGGTCGCCAACCTCGCCTGTAGATGGCAGACAAATGTCTTCAGGTAGTAGTATGTTGCCTTGATCGTCGACCTCCTCAGTACCGTTGTCGACCCTTAGCAAGTAATCTGCAAACCACGTGTCATTATGAGCCCTCATGTTTGTGATGAGCCAAAGTTGCCGCATACCCTTCCATAGATGAGAACTTCGGAGGGTTGCATCAATTATCTGGCCCCGCGGCCCCCTTCTGACAACTGGAAGCACCTGCCTAAAGTCCCCGCCAAACACAACGGTCTTTCCTCCAAATGGTCTGTTGCGTATTCCCATGATGTCGCGCATGCTATTGTCCAATGCCTCTACCGCTTGTCGCTTAGTCATGCTGGCTTCGTCCCATAGTATCAATGAAGCCATCCTTAGCACCTTGGCGGTCCCACTCTGCTTGGTGAAGCTACACGAGGCTACATCATCGCAACTCAATACTCAATGGGATCTTGAACCTTGAGTGGGCAGTCCTGCCGCCAGGCATGATAGAAGCTGCGACGCCCGACGTCGCGGTAGCGATAGCAATCTTGCCCTTGCTCCTCACCTTGGCGAGCATCGCCCTATAGAGGAAGGTCTTCCCTGTACCTCCAGGGCCATCAACAAAGAATACACCCCCATCACCATGATCAACAGCCGCTAGTATCTCGTCGTATGCGGCCCTCTGCTCCAAGTTCAAGGAAGCTGCCAATTTAGTGTCGTCTACATCAAACGCAATGGTTGATTCCTCAATGACCTCTCCGGCCTCGCCATCAGTTGGGTCAAACGCATCATCGATGCATGGAACATCGAAATCAACAATGTCATTACCCATGGACTGCAACATACCCCTAATGTCAAGCAACACCATCTGCTCCACCTCGTTCGGGGATGTGCGTGGTCGACGGTAGTCATCAGACATAGGCTCGTGGTGCCTATCCCATAAACCTCGCACGTCGCCTGGCTCGCAGTGCACCAATATGGTTGCGAAGAGCCTCCTAAGCGAACATGGCATCGCCCATTGCTCCGCTTCTATAAGATAGTCAACGAGCGGGTTGTCTGCCTTGATGAGTTCCAACCTTTCAGCAGCCTCTCTAAAGCTCCCACATTTATCGCCGTCCATGGTGATCAAGTCCTCGAATGAAGTTTTTCCCGTAACATGGTTTAGCAACACACGCAAATAGTATCGCTCCCCCTCGGCAGGATTGGCAGAGACGATACGCCCTATTTGAAAACGCTCCACCGGCGGCTTCCAAATCTTTTTTCTCTTCTCCCACGTGAAGCTTCCGGGGAAATCCTTGTACAATATATGCCTAGCAAAAGGGTATTTTTTGTTAGCCTCGAAATACTCCGTTAACATGGATTTTGAAGCATTTTCGGATGATACAACATTCTTCAAGTCAGCCTCCGCATTGAATGCAACTCTGTGCATATTAGGGAGATGAAGAGCCAACTGCAAGACAGGCGGATAATTGGCGCACAGTGGGAAGCCAAATATCCTCCACATAGCCTCCGGAGGGGTGACCCACCTTGTGTCAACAAATCTCTTGATCTCATCAATGTTACCATCGGCGTCACGCTGGTCGAGGCTGAAAGAAGTCTTATCATGGCCCTTGTAAATGTACTTGTAAAGGTATTTGACGGCCTTTATGCTAGAACAAACCTCAAAGTTTATATGGCAATTGAACATCCGCAAAAGGTAAGGGTTATAGGTCACAACCCATCGATTGTCCAACATTTTCCCTCGGACCTTAGCACGTCTTCCATCGTCTCTACGCCGATAAACTGGGTATGAGTCCTTGCCTTGTACTGTGTTATCATTGAATGACCGCGGGTATCTGCACTTGCATTCATTCTCTTGCATGCAGACATTCTTCGGGTTGAGAGCACCGCAAGGTCTGTGCATCATATGTTTTACCACCAACGCATATAATTCGGGATAATTTTGCTTGTCTGGGAGCTCTGAGGAAATGAGTTGGTCATACTGCTCCGGTACGACAAGCTTATAGGTTGAATCCATAATCAACAAAAAATGTGCATGGGGGAGTCCCCTCTTTTGAAACTCGACTATAAATACATAAGCGACAACAACACCCAGTATTTGCTTCTTGAACAACATGTCTTTCATAGCCTCAAGTTTACCGTAGAACACGCGAGCCACAATATTAGGTCGGTCTTGTGCCGTCTGACCAGGAAGCAACTCATTCGTTATCTCTTCCCATTTAGGGTTGCAAGTCATGGTCAAGAAGATGTCAGGCTTCCCGTATGTATGGACAATTGCCATGGCATCCATATGCCTCTTCTTCATGTCGTGATCACCACCAGGGTATGTTCCAGGGAGCACTATTCTTACCCCAACTGCGCTTGCTCGCGTTTCCCCAGAGGTGATCGCATCAACAACTCCTTAATACAAGTCGGCACGAATCTGCATCTGGTTCTTTCGGTACCACCTCAACCGACAACTCTCAATCTTTATGTACATGTCGACCCCCCATTGCTGGAGCAGGCGTGCTCCATAGAGTATAGGATTGAAGATCGAAGGCCGTGTTTGCAGCATGTAACAATAGTAGTCTCTCACGGAGACGCATAACCTACTATTCCCCTCTGGAATTGATGGAGTGCCATAAAGATGAGGATACTTTCGAAAATTAAATTATTATATGTAAAGAAGTGGGCCATAAACTACATACATGCATCATCCTCATTGTCATGGCCTAGTCGACGCTTTTGTACAACCTCCCATGGAACATTACGTTTAGGTAGCTTCGGGTGCCAACCTAGCTCCCCCTTTGGATAGAATAGGGGATAAGACAACGGGTCGTATGCTCCATCGGTCACACGTATACTATGCCTTTCGTTGTTGTTACCACAAAGTGTTATCCTCCGTTCAAACCTTTTTGCTAGGTCATTGCCCTCAACCCAAATTGCAGCTACCTCAGATGAGACCGGTCTATTATATCTTCGTTGGTCAAGCCTCTGATCGGTGTTTAGGTCTATCCTATAATCATCAAGGTTGTTCTTGTGTGCACCTAAACTCCTAAATTGCTGGGAGTACAGGTTCTCTTTGAGTATATCCACTAACTTCTTCACGACATCCTAGTCTAATTGCTTGGTGGCAGTCTTACGATGAGTTAGATTTGGGTCATCATCGTAAATGTACAACTGCAGATGGTCTGGACATGAGCTAGGCCCGAACGAATGCGCATTGTGGTAGATGGTGCCGTGTGCCCGGAATGTGTACACCCCAGACTTCATGTTTGTGTAGTTCTCATCAAGGCTGACGCCTAGGGTTGTGAAGGCGAAATGGTCATTAAAAAATCGTATGTTATCCCGAAAATATCTAGAATCTGCATCCATGCTGGACCATAGCTTCATCAATTCTGGGATTGGTTCCGGTTGCTTGAGCTGAATTTGGCCACTGCGACAGCAGAACCTATCAGTCTCAGACTGAAACCTCATGGCCTCGCAGTGGTCGCAGTTTGCGTCGTGCTTCAGGATGTGAGTGCTGTCTGGGATGTTTGAATAGACAAAGTCAAATGGATCAATCTTGATGGTTTTAGCGCTAGACATGCTCGTATCCTCGTCATCTTCCATGATGTCCTCATCGGATCCTACGGGCATTTGTTGAAACATCAATTTGAAAAAAAAAATTATTGACATTTCTAATTACAATAAAGCTTCACAAAGTCCCACAACATAGTTGACCATACCTTGGCCGCGAAACATGTAGTACTCCTCATCCATCAAGTCGGGTGGTGTCGGCTCATCTCCCATTATGTCGCTTAGGAATGCCTCGATGTCGTCTGTATTGTTGTCTGCAACGGTAGTAACATCATGTCATCATCGGGTTGCTGAGAATGAGCATATTCACATGACAATATAAATTTCATACAATCCGTACCAACAGTGTAATTCGGCATGTTCGTTGTAGGGTCTCCATCAAATGAATCATATTCGGCGCCACGCGACGCAGGTGTTGTGAGGCAGTTGAAAGCTGGAAGCTCGAAGGTCGAGTTTGGTAGGTGTGGACGTGGCATTGCGATAGATTCTTTCCATGGGGTGTTTTTCCTTCTAGCATTATTGGCCTTCCTCTGAGCACTTGACTCTCCCTTCTCAATCACCGACATGCTTTTCCGGCGCTCCATGCATTTCTCTCGTAGATTTTCATTCTGCTTTTCTTTGACATCTTCTGCTACATCATCCTTTTTCTTCTGATAGCATGCTCGGCTACGTGTGTTCTTCTGCTCCCTTTGCTCGTAACTTAAATTTCGATTCCTTTCAAAATCACGTTGCTTCCTAGCTAGGCCATTGTCATGGGTGACACCTGACGCGTCTAATGTTGAAGGGGAAAATGTTGGATCATCGTGCAACAATTCTGTATAGCTGGAGCTGTCATGGTTATCTGTTTGAACTACGTTATGAAAGCATAGTTAGAACAACTTGATATTAACACGCATGGAGATAATGAGTAAAGGATCTCGAGAATTTTTTTTGCTACATAAATAAAAACTATGTGCATCAAGATGAAGCACTAAACTATATGATTTTTTGCATCATGGTAAATAAAAAAATTTATCCCTGTCCATTAAAATCTTAGTATATCAAGGTGAATATAAAGGCAAAAATTTACCTGTTGTCAAAAGTGGACAAAGATTTACAGCTTCGAAAAGCCGTTCCATTTTTCTCCGATAAGCAGCTCTGCTCAGGGCGTTTCTATGTTCTCTCTTGCGTTCTTCGTCCGTTTGCTGCTTTGTTTCTTGGATGTCGGACACGTCAACATCTGGATACATTCATGACATTCCAAAAATCAAGTGAATAAATAATAAACTCACATCAGCTGAGGCTGGAGTACGCACTTTATGATTACCTTGTAGACCACCGTCAATAACCAAACCAGTGGTAACCGTAGCTGTAGCAGCAAATGTTGAATCAATTTGCGATAATGGGTCATCTGGTTAATCAAAGTTGTAAAACAATATTAAAAACTAACTACACATAAGACGTGATCTGGTTAAACATTGTAAGCTTAGCAGACAATTTGCGGGGCTGATGATTTTCATCTTGGAGATTGAGATCTTTTTTGCGCCGATAAGAAGCTCTCTTAAGGGCATTTCTATGGTCTCACTTGCGTTCCTCTTTGAACTTTTGTGTATTATCTTTGATGCCATTCAATTCAAATTCTGGTGTCTTTCATGTCATTCACTCAACCAGCAAAGGAAAAAAGACAAGTGGACATTGAAACGAAGTAAGAAAAGGTACAATCAGATTACCTTTTATATCTTTAGCAAGTAGGACATGAGATGTGAGTGTAGCTGCACGAGAATATCTTGTATCATTATTAGAGATTGATGTAAAGCCCGAGCTCGTTGGGTTATCTGAGGCAGCAAATCAGTCAGTACTTATTCAACAGATTGAATCTTGAGGCATGCATGTTAGTATGGAACACCAAACAGTCTTACTTGATATACCAAGGGGACTTAAATAACCCACGGCATGTTAGGATGAAATTGTACGACAAAGCCATTACAAAAAATAACGGGCGGCAAGAGCATCGGAAATATACATGGGATCACAGCGGAAGGTTGACGTACATTCGTGATATCACATAAAGTACGGTAGTGAACGATATGACCGTCGTCTTGTTGGGTTTTGAAACCATTAAACTTCTTACTGCGATAAGATTCCCTCCTCCATGCATTAATAAGTTCTCTATGGTCTACCAAATGTACCAGATGCATGAGATTCAATGAGTAAAATCAGTGTGAGCATGTGAAGCTAAGAATAGGTTGTTACGTTCATATTATTGTTTATGCTGGTTAGGTTTAGTCATGCTAGTTATATTCAGGTTATGGCAACAATCTATGAAACCAACAATGTGAAGTTTACACAATAAGGATTAATAAGCAGTCTAGTATCAACAATATATTCATCAAGAATCTCAGGTTTTTCAACTAACCAGAATTCGATAGGTTAGGCTAGTTCTCGTCTTGTAATCCTGCACTATCCTCATCCATTTTCTTGCGATAAGCTGCACGCCTATGGGCGTTGAATTATTCCTTTGTTTTGTCAGCGTAATTTTCATGTTCATCAAATACAGCCCCTTTTGCATGCTGATCGCAAATTGTGTCATCTGCATGTTGTTAAAAGGAAAAACGAGAAAGCCCATAAACCTCATAGTGCAAAATGGACTAAAACTGTTTATCTAGATGGACGAAACGTCTGCGTGTGAATACCCTGAGTAAGATCCTTCTTATTCTGATAAGACGACTGCGACCCTGAGTAAGGATTTGTGGTAATATCCATCTTATTCTGATAAGACGACCGCGACCCTTCGTTGAACTGCTCACAACCTACAATTTACCAATCAACAAAAATGCGACATGTTTGACATGTAGGTGAACAGCCATAATGAAAAATGATGTGTAGCAGTAGGATTTTAGGTAGGGTGCAGGATACCTGTAGTTACAACATTTACTGCTTTAGAATCAACATTTGTCGCATTCGTAATGCATGCAAGACATTATGCATACAATGTAGCTGTAGATATGAAAGTATTGCATATAGACTGCATGATACGTGTAGTTACGTCCTCTTTTGCTTGATGTTCAGATGCTTTGCTTTTTGAATTCCCCATAGTCACCTTAGGATTGGCAACACCTTAGGAATGAGATTCATGTTAAACCTTGCACTGTGGTACATTGGAAAAACTTATGAAACTGCACTAACTAATGTTTATGATCTATCTCTGGCATGGTTCTACATCCATGTATATATAGTTGTCCTCTCTCCATATTGAATGCATGCAGGTGTTTGAAGACAATTCGCAGTACATCTTATTGTGGATGACAAATAAACACTTATTAACATGTGTAAGGTCCGTTCTTACATCTTCAAAATTTATTTTCAGCTAATGAACTATCAACCAGTGACAAAATGGAGAGAAAATTCAACATGTGCACCCTTACATCTTTTAAATTCAACATGTGCTAATGGTGTTAACCCAGTTGGTTTGTTATCTCAGAGGTTCAGAGGTTGAAATAATTTGGAGAGACCTTCTGGACCGGTTGTTTTCACATGTGCAGAGATACCTTCTGGAAAATTGGCGTATGATCATAGTTTGCCTTTATGTTATTCAACACCTATAAATTAAGATCCAAATTGATAGCAGTTTATTCATTCTTATCAGGAGAAAACATGGTTTAAAGAACAAATCAACTGCCAGGTCGTCTAGCTGTGGATGCCAGACTACCATGCTGTGGATCCTAGATTGACACGTCTTGTAAGGATGCTTAACATCATGGTGTACAAATGCCGCATTCATAAACTGGCGCACGGCGCCGGACTGGTGAAGTATCAAGGCCGGACTCCCAGATGTGACTTTAGAACGTATGAAAGGACATGATCCAAAATCGTTGAACTTGTTGTAATGGATGATCTGTCGTTTACCTGGTGTACAAATACCCCCAATGCCGCATTCAAGATCTGCAGATCGGCGCCGGACTAGTGAAGTTTCACCGCCGGATCGTAGACACGATCGGCGGCGGCTTTTGTAAGATCCACGGCAACCGAATCCTCCACACTATAGATCGTCGACGGCAGCCGTTTAGCCGTGGGGGAAGGGCGTAGGGGACGACAACCGTGGGGGAAGGGCGAATTG
>LR738711.1:505132746-505178045 GCA_902687465.1 Secale cereale | reverse complement strand
GGGAGGGCGTAGGGGACGCTGGAGAAAAATTACCCAGCCATGGTTTATTTTGGTGGATTAACCTTCGTAGATTTTTTTTCTGGGCATTTTTGTGCATGCCGGCCATGCAGGAGTAGTACAACGACGCTGGAATTTGTTTGTACGCACGAGGTTATAGCGAGGACGAAAATTAACCAGTGGAGGGGGGACGAAAATTAACCGGTGAACGGAGACTACCAACTGAGATATTAGGAGTAGAGATAAGAGGTGGGTGTTATGAGAATAAGACCTCTAGAGGGTGTGATCACACACACACACATGTGTGTATGTATGTATATATATATATATATATATATATATATATATATATATATATATATATATATATATATATATATATATATATATATATACATGTGTGCGTGAATGATCATCGTACGAGAAATTCGATGATATATATATATATGATTGGTTCTATGAGAAATTATATTTATATATATGCATAACGTGTACAGTATGTAGTAGCGTAAAATATTTTGAAATGAAAAAAAATTAAATGGAAAACACAAAATTAAAAGAAAAGAAAAACCAAAAAAATAAACCCCTAAAGAAGCCCAGCCCCTGGCGTGGACTCATGCCACGTGGTACCTTTTGGTCGCGATTCGTTTCACGAACCGGGACTAAAGGACCCCAGCCCCCGGCACGGACCCGTGACACATGGTGGGCTTTTGGTCTCGGGTCGTGACCAACCGGCACTAAGGGGGGGCTTTAGTCCCACCCTATAGTGTCGGTTGGTAAACCAGGACTAAAGCCCTTACCAACAGGGATTAATGCCCAATTCTGCACTAGTACTTGCAGGTTATAGATACGTCCGCGTACGTAAAATATGATCGTATTTGCACGTCCAAGCAAGCTAGCGAACCAGAAACATGTGTTTTGTAAGTTTGTGCATCAAATTGATTGTCACATGTAAGTTGTAAGACTTCTAGTGTATTTACCTCTATTTACCTCTAAGACTTTTACCTATTTCAAAATATTGACTACATAAATACTAAAATGAGTGATCATGCCTACTAAAAGATGTAATATCACTGCTAGTCACAGAACTTGAGTTGGATGTGTAGTTTGGTGCTAAAATTTTAAAGATGCGGTTTTCTGATGATCTAACTTGTATTTAGGTGCAAATACGGTCACTCCGACTGTTTGCCCGCTGGTAACCCACTGTCAGTGACAGAAATTGCTCGTGCATTTTCTATTTTGCGCAGAAGCCCCCGAATTTCTTTGATTATGAACAAAGACCCTCAAATAAATTAAAAAGGCTGCAGCCAATGAGTCCAAACCCACGGCCACATAATAACACACCCCCACACATGAGCTAACCACTACACCATGTACCTATTTGTGTTCAAAAGGAGAAAGGTTGAATTTTATCTTTTTGCATGGATGACTACTCATATCCAAATATTTTTTCTCTAACCAAATTTTAATTAAGAGAAAAAGTTGAGCGCTCAATTTTTTTGAATTGAAACAAGAGAAACTAGTCTAACAATACATGAACATAACTTAAATCCGCATATGGGCATATAATATCAACCCACTTTTAGGAAATATATATTTATGTGTTATTCACAATCATTTGAAAAGAAAATACGCTATTTAAAATATTGTTCTCGGTGCCACAACAATGCATTGGACTAGCGACTTTTCTAATGGAAAGGAGTCGGTTGACCACTGTACAGGAAGCACTTATTCAAAGTAATGTGTTAAACTAAATGTATTTAGACATGTAAAAAAATAAATTCAAATTTTATTTCAAATTTTTGGGCAAAAAACCCAGGAATTACAGAGATATTTTGAAAACCAGATTTTGCAGCTCCTTCCAAAAAAAGGAATAAAAAAATCTTGTCGTGAACAACGTTGTGTATGTTTTGGGTTAAACATTATACATTTTGACACATATTTTCAAATCAAATATCATTTGGAAATTTCCGGCAAAAATAGAGTTTCCGGAAACCTATTTTCTGGAAAAACTCGGGGAAACAGAATGCTCGAAAAATGTGAGTTCAGTGTAAAAATAAATGTATCTCCACAAATGAACGACATTGTGCCTGGTGGAGTGGTTCGCTAGTGTGTTCACACATATGAAGTCGCAAGTTCGAACCCGACCACACCTTTTGATTTCTCATTTCTTGCACCAATTTCTTCTTGTTTCCGTTTCTTGCACCAATTTGTTTTAGTCATTGACTGTGTGCCATAGCCTCACTGGCATGCCACATAAGCATGTGGTATAGACATTTTTTTTAGCATCAGTACAAACGCAAGCGCTCATATACACGCGCATACACTCACCCCTATGAACGCACACACGCACACCCTACCCCTATGAGTACCTCCGAGAGACTGAGCCGGCATATCATCTTGAGATTTACGAAATCACCGTAGGCGTCTCGTCGTCGACGGGAACGTCTCCTCCCACTGAAAGCGCATCGCCGGAAATCCTGAAAGATTTGAACCCTGATGTGTTGGGGATACCACTATCCACCTAACCATCTCAACCACAGGTTGGTTCAACATGTGATATAGACATGAAATGATAAGTTATGTGACCACAATTTCGTGTTTTAAAAGTTGTGTAACCAAACTGAATATGGAGCACAAGTTGTATGACTTCCGATGATATTACCTCATACTAAAATGTATCTAGATACATACAAATCAAGAAAAGGGTAAAAGGTTTTATTAGGGAACAGAGAGGGAAATAGCATTGCAAGCATAATGAATATACAGTGAAACCAAGTTCAAAAGTATAGATAGAAAAAATAAAGGACGTTAGGCAACAACAAGGTTAAAAAAGATAACAGACACCTGAATATATTAATCCTTCTTCCCTTCCGCCACTACCGCCGCATGAAACCGGAGGAGAGCTTGTCGGAGATGGAGGACGTGGTGGAGGTGTTGGAGGATCCGAACATCGCGCTCACCCGAAAGATCAACTCGACGATGCAGCGCTAGTGAAAGTTGCAAAGGAAGAGACCCTCAAGAAGTAGGCTGTCGGTGGAGGGCGTGCTGGTCGCGGACGAGGTGGAGGTCACGGCCGCGGTGCGCGGATGGTGTCGCCAAACGCCCGTCATGGTCGGGTATTACAAGGCTTTGTACTTCTACACCGCGGAGCAGCTGGGTAAGCAGTCCCCGGCACGCCACCGTGTCATTCAGTCGACGTCAACACAGCGTCGCTACTCTTCTCGGAGTGTTCTTCGCCGCAGCTTTTCCGGGCGCGGACGGCGGGCGGGGAGCAGATGGGTGCCCACACGTTGTTCATGTTTATGCCTAAAGGGGGAAGCCAACCTATGACGGAGACCGAGAGATGATGGAGATCATTCATGATGGGGGCGGAGGAGGAGTGCCTATGAGGACGGGCAGGTGAAAGACTCGGGTCCCACCCACTCCGGCAACTGCACCCAGACCAGTATGCGGCATGGCTACACACAGATGGTCACGCAGCAGGCCAACGCCCAAATGGGCACGAAGTAGGTCAACACCTCGACTGGCACACAACTGCCGGATTGTGCCGCCGAACAACGAGAGGAGGAGGAAGATGAGGGCGGGTACGATGATCTGGATGATCTTGCCTGCGATCTGAAGAAGATGGGTAGTGGAGTAAGCCTCAACATGCGGGAAGACGAGTTGTTGTGCGATGCATGGTTGGCCACTAGCCTCGATCCGATCCATGGCACGAAGCAAAAGGGCACAACCTTTTGGAACAATATTCACATATGATTCCATGAACACAAGCATATTGCGCCCTACTCTAACGCATCGGTCATCCCCAACCGTGAACCAAAGTCCCTCAACCATCGATGGTACACCATACAAGAGGTCGCCTCGAACTATTGCGGCCACTTGAAGCATGTCATGGCAAGATGGCCTAGAGGTGCGCAAATCCACGAGAAAGTAAGTCTAGTTGGCCAGATGTGCATACTTTTGCTGATCACTAGCCGAATATGCATAGTATTGTAGTCGGACATGCATAGTTTTGTAGCCGGATATGCAAAGTATTGTTGATGACCAACCAGATATGCATACTTTTGTTGATCACTAGCCGGATATGCAAATTATTGTTGGTCACTAGGCAGATATGTATGCGATGTTCTATTTTGTAGCCATCTCGGACGTGTATGGTGTTCTAGTTGGAGAAGAAAAACATCACCTTCATGCATTGCTGGTTGAAGTTGAATGGGAAACCGAAGTGAAACCTATTCATAGCTAAGACTTCTGCCCAAGTCACCGAGTAAGAAACCGGGGACCCAACCGACCCAATAAAGGAACCGCCCAATAAGAATATAAGAGGGTTCCGTGGAAAGAAGTGGGAGGAGGAGAGGGCGAAGCGAGAAGGTGTGGTTGCCAAGTTAACGAAGAAGTCCAAGGATAACTTATCGAAGCAGGAGGCATACGTCAAGCGGTCTGACATCAAGGATGAGAAAAAGGCGAAGAGGTTCAAACCGTTGATGGAGGCAACTGAGAAGAAACTGGCGCTTGAAGAGAAGAGGGCCTTGATCGAAGGACGCCAAGATGTCTTTAAATCTATGAAGCCAAAGCAGAAATCAAACACAATGTTCTAAGTGTGGTCCTGGAGAGATGGTTCTCGTCTCGAAAGTCAAGTGCATTGCGTGAATCCCAAAATTTTCAAAGGCTGGTAAGAGAAACTGATGGCCTCTCTCACTCTCTTCATGTGTGACTCCCTGGCAGGTAGAGAACACACAGCATGGTCTACCTGTCCAACCCAAGCCATGTAACCATAGCTGATGCGGGGACAACCCGATAGGAGGCCGATCTTTCACGAAAAGGAGGGATCCCGAGGAAGAACACAAGGGATAACACGAGAGAAACAAGAAGAGAACACTCAAATCAAGAAGTTTAGGTCACACATATGCTAGATCCGGAAACACAACGAGTGATACACGATCCACAATCAACTAAGGACTATACAAGTAGTGATAGTCTTCTCCATGAGGAGGTCTTGATGTCTTCTCCGTAGGAGGTCTTGAATCCGTGTGGATCTTCTCCGTGGAGGCCACGGTCTCTCGAGGAGATGAACCACTAAGGATGAGAAATGCTCTAGGTTTAGATGAGCTATCACAATGCTAACCCTAGAAAGAGGTAGGTGGAGGAGTATATATAGTCTAGGAGGCGAACGGGTACATGGGCCACGACCCAGACGAAATGCACGAAGGCATCACAGGCCGGACGACAGGGCTGTCACGAGGCTCCGGTTGTCCGGGCCTAGCGCCAGATGTCCGGGCTGACGGGGTCGAGCCACGGGTATGCTTATGTGGTGTGGCGGCAGATTTCTGGGCTCGGGGCCGGATGTCTGGGCCTTGTTTGGCCGGATGTGTCGGGACCTCGATCCTAAGTCACACCGGTCTAGCATGTAACACACCATATCACTTTGCGGCCTCACGCACAGTATCCCCACGGGTGCCACCTTACCTGGCCCGGGACCGTTTGCGCATTTTGGCTCACGTATATGATAGTGTCGCTAGCATCCATATGACAGAGAACCCGGGCCGACATGACTAGTTATAAACCAAAAGTGGCACTAAATTACAGAGACAGGCATACATGACCCAGCAACGAACGTGTCGGTCATCAACATATGAACACAAGACGTAGCAAGCTACAAGGACTTAAAGGAACAACGCGTGACATTTCCCCTAAGGGACAGACACATGAACGGAGAAGGACACATGCCGGTCAGCCTAAGTGTTCCAAAGCAGTAGCAAGCTACCAAGGCTCAGTGGAAGCACTAGGAGACATTTCCCTGTAAGATAGGCTACCAAGGGTAAACAACTAGGTGTCGGATCCCACACATACCAAGCATTTCAATATCATACACACAATATGCTCAATATGTGCAAATACAACATGGCATCACAACAAGACTCTAAGAAACAAAGTATTTATTCAATAGGCTCCGAGGAGCCAGACCTTACAAACATGGGTCTCATGACCCAACATTCAGAGCATACAAGCAACAAGCGGAAGCACAACATGTCTGAGTACATACATCTACAAATGAAAAAGACTAAAGAGCCTGACTATCTACAACACCCGTCCAAGATCGTAGCTGAGGTAACAAGCTACTTGTCGAAGTCCAAGCGGAACTACTAGAGAGACAGAAGTCTCATCTGCAAAACATAAATTAAACAAACATGAGTACAAAGGTACTCAGCAAGACTTACATCAGATCCTATCATACATGCATTTGTATCAAGAAGGCATAGTGGGGTTTAGTTGCAGCAAGCCAGCTTTGACTCAGTGGCTATCCTATTCTACGATTGCTGGTAACTCTTTGAGGTGGCGCACACAAGTCCACTAAGCACCACACAATACACCACTATGGATTCATCCCCGTCTCCCTACGAGAAGGCCATCCATAGCACTCACACTTGTCTTGAGTATTATAGAGTATCCACTTCAAGTTGTCTATGTACCACGTAAGCATCCAAGAAGTCCATAACCGTGGACCCGGCTATTCGAATAGATCATGTTAACCCTGCAGGGGTGTACTTCTTCACACACGCTCTCGCCACTTACCACCATGTACACGTCGTGTATCTCGGCAACCTTCAAGCGGAAGCCTGGCGAGGGTGTCGGCCACGACCTGACTAACCACACAAGACTCGAGTCCAGGTTTATCGCCTATTCGGGTTCCATCCGCAAGGGAGTCCGGCCAAGGTTTCCATCATGGCCCCAAACGATGTGTACAGGGTTCCCGAGCCCACCATCCGGGTGCCACTCGGTACACCGGGCCACGTGTGCCTAGTCTGTCCCAAGCCCACCCTGCCGGGTGCCACTTGGTAGAGAAATAACACTACCTACAAACACCAGAAACTAGTTGCGACTCCTGGACAAAGACCAAGTTGATTAATAAGTCGAGAGGGGCACTTAAGCATTCAAATGTGTGGTAGTAGCTAGTCATTGGACAACATACACATAACTCAGTGCTTAAGGACGGTACCAGTGAGACAACCCACCATGTACTCCTACATGGCCTCTCACCGCTACCTTTACCATATCGTGTTCACACACTTAACGCTCAGCATCAGAACATATCACTGCACTCCAATTCATTCTCAATGAATCAGACCTGACATACTCTAAGCAATAGCAAGCAAGGTATGGTAAGAACACAACATGGCTTCAATCAACTCCTACACATACTAGTGGGTTTCAACTATTTACTGTGGCAATGACAGGTCATGCAGAGGAATGGGTTCAACTACCGCAGCATAAAGTAGCAGTTGAATCGTTGTTGTCCTAATGCAATAGCAGGGAGCAGGAGCGAGAGAGTAGGATTGTATCGGAATGAACAAAGGAGTTTGCTTGCTTGATAGATCAGCAGGGGGCACTGCTCCTCGGACAGGTACTCTGGAACGGTCTCCGGAGCAGGACCTATCGAGAAGGACGGTGCCAACAATCAAACACAAGCATATGCAAAAATATGATGCATGAATATGGCATGAAGTTATGATGTTGTTTGAGCTAATGCAACTAGCATTTTATTTGGTTGAATTCCATTTGAACCAAGGGTTCAAATGCAACTCTAAAATAAGCATTTTTAAATGCCATTTATATGTTTTCTTATATTCAGTAGATATAACTTCATTTGTCATGCATGAAAATGGTACAGATGGATATATTGAATTTTTCTGATAATTTTTCATATATAAATTATTTCATTCTGAGCTACGGTTGAATTTCTATGATTTTTCGAAGTTTAAACCAATTTCTGAAATAAATAAATCATTTAAGATTTATTTAAATTCCAGAACTGGATTACTGCGTCAGCATGACCAAAGCATGACGTCAGCAGGTCAACCAGGCTGACCAGAGTCAAACCTGACAGTGGGGCCCACTGGTCAGTGACTCGGTTCATTAACTGAGTTAATTAACACTAAAAACTAATCCTAACAAAAGTCAGTAGGGCTGGGCCCACAAGTCAGTCACTACACTAATTAACTAAACTAATTAATTAACACTAATCTGGTCAACTAACTGGGGGGGCCACCTGTCACTGACCCAAGGGGTCAAATCCCTCGTCAACCCCGGCTAACACGCCGACGTTTAGCCGCCGGCGGCAGCAAATGCGGCGGAGGGCGTCGGGATTGGGCCCCCGGCGTCCAAATGGACGGACGAGGCCATCTGCGGGCTGCGGAGGCTCGCCCGCATCCATCCACGCCAACGGGAGGTTGCAGGGGCGCCGGAGCTGGCCGGAACGAAGCTCGCGGCGGCGCCGGAGTTCGGGCCTCATCGGAAACGGCGCTACGGGGCACGGGGAGGCCAGAGGAGGGGTGCTACGGGCTCCTGGCAGTGTGGCAAATGCAGTGACGCGCTGGGTTGCAAGCCGCGGTGGCTCTGGCCACGACAGAGAGGAAACACGGCGGCGTAACCACTCGGGTCCGGTGGGTGGCATGGCTACGGCGTGTGAACGGCGAAACGGAGAGAGGGGTTCGAGAGAGAGGCTCACGGCGATCGCAGCGGTGCAGGCGGAGAGCTCGGAGGAGGGACCGAGCGAGCAGGGCAGTGGAGGGGATCTCCGGTGGCCGGCGATGAAGAAGATGGCGGTGGCAGCTCCTCAGGGCGTCCGGCGACGCGTGGCTCGACGTAGAGGACGGGGACGAGGTGGCGGAGCTCTCGGGCACGTAGGCTGGGCGTGGGGTAGCCTGTGGCCACGGCAGCGGCGTGCGGCGGCGACGGTGGCGCTCGGGTCCGAGCGAGAGAGAGAGACAGAGGAGGGGAGAGGCGACGAGAGAGGGCCAGAGAGGTCAGGGGAGGTACGTGGCAACGACCAGAAGCAGCCAGGCGTCGAGGGAAGGGGCAGGCGGGCAGGAGGCGTGGCGCCCTCGCCGTGCACGCGCGTCGGCCACGCGCCTCGCCTACTCGCGCGAGGAAGACGACAGGGGAGGGCAGGTGGGCTGGGCTGGCCAACTGGGCCGGCCAGGCCGCACAGTGCTGGGCCAGCACAGGTAAGGTTTCTTTCCCTTTTTGTTTTCATTTCTATTTCTGACATTTGTTTTGATTTTAAAGAAAATCATTTAAATTATTCTGACAATTTTGCAGGGACTAGAAGGAGTAATCCAAAGCCCCACACAAAATCCAGAATTATTGGACATATATATAATATATAATAAATATATATATCCAATGCGAATATTTATTGCATTAATTCCAAAATCCCAAAATAAATATTTATGAGCTCCTAATAATATTGGTTTGATTTTTATCTCTAACCAATATTTTCAGAGAGCAACATGAACATTTTCTTGGCCCCTTTTGGAGCAATTTTTATTTGGGTCACTTTTCAAAAGGGTTTTCTGAGGGTTTCACAAGTCCTCAATTCAATTTCATTTGAAAATTAAACATGATACAAACATCAAGACTAGCCTAGTGCATACCAGAACTAGGGTTGTGACAACTCGCCCCCACTCGAAAGAATCTCGTCCCGAGATTCAGGTGTCGGCGGAAAGAAAGTGGGGTACTCCAGTCGGAGACGATCTTCTCGCACCCATGTAGCTTCTCTCTCGGAATGATGAGACCACTGAACCTTGAGAAACTTGATGTTATGTCGTCGAGTGACACGCTCTGCTTGATCCAGAATGCGAACGGGATACTCTCGATATGTGAGGTTATCTTGGAGATCAAGCATTTCATGGTCCACTCCGCGGATGGGATCCGAGAAGCAACGCCTGAGTTGAGAGACGTGGAAGACATCATGAACTCGAGAAAGATGTGGGGGTAGTTCCACTGGTAGGCAACCTCTCCTCATTTAGCGAGAATGTGAAAAGGGCAAATGTAACGAGGAGCCAACTTGCCCTTGATACCGAAACGATGGGTACCCTTCAAAGGGGTAACCCGAAGATAAGCTTTGTCGCCAACTTCATAAGCCACTTCCTTATGATGACGATCGTACTGGCTCTTTTGACGAGATTGAGCTGTTTTAAAATTCTCACGAATGATGCGAACTTGCTCTTCGGCTTCCTGGATCATGTCCGGTCCAAAGAATTGTCTTTCACCGGTTTCTGACCAGTTCAAAGGTGTTCGACATCTTCGTCCATAGAGTGTCTCAAAAGGAGCTTTCTTGAGACTGGATTGATAGCTATTGTTATAAGCAAACTCGGCGAAAGGAAGACATTTCTCCCAATCCATACCGAAAGAGATAACACAAGCTCTAAGCATGTCTTCGAGAATTTGGTTGACCCGTTCCACCTGACCACTTGATTGAGGGTGGAAAGCGGTACTGAAAGAAAGATGGGTGCCCATGGCAGTCTGGAAACTCTCCCAGAAATGAGAAGTGAAAAGACTACCACGGTCTGAATTGATCTCTAGTGGAACACCATGAAGTGACACTATTCGAGAAATATACAAGTCAACGAGCTGACTAGCAGCGATACTCTCTCGAATAGGTAGAAAGTGAGCCACTTTGGACAGACGATCAATGACTACGAAGATAGCATTATTCCCTCTCTTGGTCCAGGGAAAGCCGGTGATGAAGTCCATACCAACTTTATCCCATTTCCACTCAGGAATAGCTAAGGGCTGAAGGGTGCCAGCAGGTCTTTGATGTTCTGCCTTAACGCGACGACAAACGTCACATTTAGCAATGAAGTCAGCAATTTATCTCTTCATCCTAGTCCACCAGAACCTCTGGTGTAGGTCCTGATACATCTTAGTACTACCGGGATGAATCATGAGAGGAGATTCATGAGCCTCCTTAAGGATCAGTTGTCGCAGATGTTGCTTCTTGGGAACCACCAAGCGATTCTCAAAGAACACAACACCTCGATCATCCATAGAGAAACATCCACCAACTCCCTTCTTAATGTTTCTCTTGATGCAGGTAACACCCTTATCAAACTTCTGGTCAGCAATGATATGATCCTCAAGGTTAGGTTTCGCCACCAAGGTGGAAAGGAATCCGTGAGGAGCAATGTGAAGGTTAAGCTTGCATAATTCCTCATGGAGAAGTGGTTGGTCCTGCTGCAACATGAGATTGTTGCAATATGACTTGCGACTTAAAGCATCAACCATGACATTGGCCTTGCCTGGGGTGTAAGTAATCCCTAAGTCGTAATCTGAGATCAACTCCAACCAACGTCTTTGCCTAAGGTTCAAATCTGGTTGGGTGAAGATATACTTGAGACTCTGGTGATCGGTGTAGATCTCGCAACGATTACCAAGAAGGTAATGTCGCCATGTCTTAAGTGCATAGACTACGGCTGCAAGCTCTAGATCGTGTGTAGGATAATTTTCCTCATGTGGATGCAACTGTCGAGATGCATAGGCAATCACATGACGATCCTGCATAAGAATGCAACCTAGTCCCTGTCGTGAGGCATCACAATAGATAACAAAGTCCTTAGTGAAATCCGGTGGCACAAGTATGGGAGCAGAAGTCAGGCGTCTTTTCAGTTCCTGAAAACTGTGCTCACACTGTGGGGACCACTCAAACCTTTTATCTTTCTTGAGAAGTTCCGTGAGAGGTTTGGCTACTTTTGAGAAGTTCTCAACAAAGCGGCGACAATAGATGGTTAGACCAAGGAAACTCCTAACTTGTTTAACTGTTTCAGGCGGAGTCCAATCAAGAACGGCCTGAACTCTCTCGGGATTGACAGCGATGCCCTTACCAGAGATTACGTGACCGAGATAGGTCACTTCTAGCAACCAAAATTCGCACTTGGAGAACTCGGCATAAAGGCGGTGCTCTCTGAGTTTTTTCAACACCAATCTAAGATGTTCGGCATGCTCTTCCTCGTTCTTCGAGTAAATAAGAATATCATCGAGGTAAACCATGACGAACTTATCTAAGTACTCCATGAAGATCGAGTTCATCAAGCGGGAGAATGTGTTTGGAGCATTGGTTAGACCAAAAGACATGACGGTGTACTCGTACTGACCATAACGAGTGACAAAAGTCGTCTTAGGAATGTCTCCGTTTCAGATCTTGATTTGATGGTAGCCTAACCTCAAATCCATCTTGGAGAAGATTGAGGATCCAGCGAGCTGATCATACAGATCGTTGATCCTGGGGAGCGGATACTTGTTCTTTATCGTGACCAAATTAACGGGACGATAGTCTACAACCATCGGTTCCATGCCATCCTTCTTCTTGACGAAGAGGACGGGACAAGCCCAAGGAGAAGAACTAGGACGGATGAAACCCTTTTGCAAGGACTCATCAAGTTGTTTCTTAAGCTCAGCTAGTTCTAGGGGTGCCATCTTGTAAGGTCTCCTAGAAATTGGAACAGTTCCTGGGATAAGATCTATGACAAACTCTACATCCCTGTCAGGTGGAACACCTGGTAGTTCTTCTGGAAAGACATCCGGAAAGTCACGGACTACCGGGATATCTTCAAGGTCTGGGAGGGGGCTGGCATTAAGAGAATAGAGTTGACGATTTGCAACTCTAGTGGAGACAGTGACTATCTTGCCAGATGGATGTGTAAGCTGAACAGACCTAGTGTAACAATCAATCTTGGCATGATGAGCTGTCATCCAGTCCATACCCAAGATGATGTTAATATCCGAAGACTTGAGGGCTATAAGTGAGGCAAGGAATACCAGTCTATCAACAAGTATTCCATTACCATGGCTTATTCTGGTAGTTTGCCATCTAGACCCTAGGGTTTGGATTTCAAGCGGAGTTGGCATATTACAAAATGACATGTCGTGCAAACGGGCATATCCTTCAGAGATAAAGGAGTGAGATGCTCCGGTATCGAACAGAGCCGAAGCCGGATGGCAATTGACAAGCAGTGTACCAAGAACGACATTTGGATCATCATGAGCGTCTTTAGCTGAGACATGATGCACACGTCCATGTTTAGTGGGAGCTGGATTGGCACTGATCGTCTTACGTGGTGGCTTACCACGAAGAACGGACTTCTCGGGCTGCGGTGGAGCAAGACTGGCCTGAGAGCAGTCACGTGCATAGTGTCCTAGCTTTCCGCATGTGAAGCAAGTCCCTGAGGTAGGTCATGGACCCGCAATGACAAGCGGTTTACCAATAGGCTTGGGTGGTCCATAAGACTGAGCTGGATGAGGCACCTCATAAGATGGCCTCGGAGAATATCTGGGTGGAAGAGCGGAGTTTGGAACTCAAATCCGGCGCTTCTAGGAACTAGTGCCGGAACAAGATCCCAAATCACGGTTGTGCTTACGAGATTCCTCGTAAGTGAGCTGAGCTATCTCTGCATTGATGGCCTTGTTCACAAGAGCCTGGAATGTGTTGCACTGATGCAAGTGGAGATCACGTCGCAGCTTGGGGTTGAGACCTTTCCGGAACCTAGCCTGCTTCTTGGCGTCCGTGGACACTTCTTCTGTAGCATAGCGGGCGAGGTTTTCAAATTCTCTACTGTAAGCATCAACAGCCATCTTAGCCTGGGTAAGACTACAGAACTCTTCTCTCTTGCGATCGATGAGACCTTGAGGAATGTGATGCTCGCGAAAAGCCTCAGTGAAATCTCTCCAGGTAGGAATCTGGCCAGCTAGAATCATGGCCTCATAGTTCTGCCACCAAAGACTAGCAGGACCTTCCAGGTGATAAGTGGCATAGATGACCTTGTCCTCTTCAGCTACGTTCGCAGAACGCAGCTTGTGAGTGATACTACGGAGCCAGTCATCTGCATCGAGCAGCTCAATGGGATGATGGAAGGTGGGTGGTTTCAGACGAATGAATTCATGGATGGTCGCTGACTCTTTGCACTGATGTGCGCTGTTCTCCTCGATACGTGCCAACAAGCGGTTAGACTCTCGCTTGTTCCTCTCCATCTCTAACATTGACCCTGCCAACGAAGGTTGGTCGGGAGGATCCTCCGCATCCCTACCACCTCCGGGATTATGTCTACGAGCAGCTGAGCTTCCCTTAACTGAAGACATCCTGAGAAGCGAAACCGAGGACGGAAACATCATCAATTATAGGATGCATAAGGTAGAACAAGAAATTAGTATCTCTCGAACTACTAGGATAATTCCGGCAGCATATCGGCAGTAAAATGCTCAGAATGAGATATCCTGCTAACAAAGGGGTAGTACCATACTCAACAACATCGCTCAAGGTTCTGTGATAGTACTAAACAATCTACAACAGAAGAACTTGAAAACAGGAGTATGACTCTCATCAAACAATCCTATGGAACTACGGAATAGTAACTCGTGATCCTGATAGACGAAAGAGATAGCCTAGTTCCTTAACCCCGTAGGAAAAGTAGGATGACTCAGATCAGAAGACATGAGGTATAAGGAGTAAAAAGAGCCTTACGTTCCCTTCCACAATCAATTTCCTTATATAACTAAAGAATTTCTAGACTCAACTTCGACCAGTTTGGCTTGGTAATCCTACAGGTAGTCAGGCTCTGATACCAAAGCTGTCGGGACCCCGATCCTAAGTCACACCGGTCTAGCATGTAACACACCATATCACTTTGCGGCCTCACGCACGGTATCCCCACGGTGCCACCTTACCTGGCCCGGGACCGTTTGCGCATTTTGGCTCACGTATATGATAGCGTCGCTAGCATCCATATGACAGAGAACCCGGGCCGACATGACCAGTTATAAACCAAAAGTGGCACTAAATTACAGAGACAGGCATACATGACCCAGCAACGAACGTGTCGGTCATCAACGTATGAACCCAAGTCGTAGCAAGCTACAAGGACTTAAAGGAACAACGCGTGACATTTCCCCTAAGGGATAGACACAGGAACGGAGAAGGACACATGCCGGTCAGCCTAAGTGTTCCGGAGCAGTAGCAAGCTACCAAGGCTCAGTGGAAGCACTAGGAGACATTTCCCTATAAGATAGGCTACCAAGGGTAAACAACTAGGTGTCGGATCCCACACATACCAAGCATTTCAATATCATACACACAATATGCTCAATATGTGCAAATACAACATGGCATCACAACAAGACTCTAAGAAACAAAGTATTTATTCAATAGGCTTCGAGGAGCCAGACATTACAAACATGGGTCTCATGACCCAACATTCAGAGCATACAAGCAACAAGCGGAAGCACAACATGTCTGAGTACAGACATCTACAAATGAAAAAGACTGAAGAGCCTGACTATCTACAACACCCGTCCAAGATCGTAGCTGAGGTAACAAGCTACTTGTCGAAGTCCAAGCAGAACTACTAGAGAGACAGAAGTCTCATCTGCAAAACATAAATTAAACAAACATGAGTACAAAGGTACTCAGCAAGACTTACATCAGATCCTATCATACATGCATTTGTATCAAGAATGCATAGTGGGGTTTAGTTGCAGCAAGCCAGCTTTGACTCAGTGGCTATCCTGTTCTACGATTGCTGGTAACTCTTTGAGGTGGTGCACACAAGTCCACTAAGCACCACACAATACACCACTATGGATTCATCCCCGTCTCCCTACGAGAAGGCCATCCATAGCACTCACACTTGTCTTGAGTATTTTAGAGTATCCACTTCAAGTTGTCTATGTACCACGTAAGCATCCAAGAAGTCCATAACCGTGGACCCGGCTATTCGAATAGATCATGTTAACCCTGCAGGGGTGTACTTCTTCACACACGCTCTCGCCACTTACCGCCATGTACACGTCGTGTATCTCGGCAACCTTCAAGCGGAAGCCTAGCGAGGGTGTCGGCCACGACCTGACTAACCACACAAGACTCGAGTCCAGGTTTATCGCCTATTCGGGTTCCATCCGCAAGGGAGTCCGGCCGAGGTTTCCATCACGGCCCCAAACGATGTGTACAGGGTTCCCGAGCCCACCATCCGGGTGCCACTTGGTACACCGGGCCACGTGTGCCTAGTCTGTCCCAAGCCCACCCTATCGGGTGCCACTTGGTAGAGAAATAACATGTGACACCCCGAAAGTTTCATATAGGACTTGCTCAAAACGGACCAACGGGCTAAAAGATACACCCGAAACAAGAAACAATGCAAAGATGAAATTAACAGCCACATAGCAACTTTGGAGCAATAATTATATACTCTACAACACTCAAACATGGTGAAAAGAAGCATGGACATGAAGTAGACATATCCTACAGCAAAAAACTCCATTTGAGAAACTCCATAGGAGGCATGGATCAATAGCAACAAGCTACAACATTTTGAACATGACACTAAAAACCTGACAGTGATATTTTATAGCAACTTGGGAGCAAGAGTTAAATATGCTACAGCAACCCAAAAGAGCATGTGAGGGCATGGATGGATAGGCAACAACATATACAACAAGGAATCATCAATAGTCACCCCAAAACTAACATGGATTTGCCTAGGACATCAAGCAAACATAGCATCAGGATATTACAGATTCCAGACTTAGTGAAATTTCACTAAGTGTTAAAACAGTAACATTATCATGGCATGTTTGTGAGCATGTTTAAGTCACCTCAAAGCATAACATGGCAAGTGGTTTGCACCACAGCAAAGAACACATGATGGAGAGTCCAAAACATATAAGCATGCAACATGGGGACAACCACATCAATAGCAACGAGCTCCTCAACTAGGCATCTCGTAACAAGTTTAAAAACCTAACAGCCACATGCACTTTTGCAATGGAGATAAACATGGCAATATGAATTCTATCATGCATCCTATAGTAACCAACATGTAGAGCATCTCATGATGAACATTTGGACATATCATTTGCTTCATTTGGATAAACATGCACCAAGTTATCACATCACAAACATGGCATGAAAACAACTAATAGCAGCAGTTTATAACAAGTAGCACTCTTGTCAAGATGATTAAGACATTTAGATGGACTCAAACATGCATGACACAATGGAACAAAACATAGTACATGTCACCACGATCATTTTGACATATAATATGCACAAATCGGACAAGCACAGTAAAAGTTATCATCTTCACAAAAGTGCGTCAGACAAAGAAAAACACTAAAAGACTTAGAAAATAACAAGGGTCAACCTCCTGGATCGGGTCAACTGGCGGTCAACGGAGCGGGTCCGCGGGTTCGCGGGTCAACCGGGTGCCGGGTTACGGGTCGCGGGCCCGTTAGGGTTCGGCCCGCGGGAGCTCGACTGGATCGGGACGACGGCTCGATCGGGCGCTGCTCCGGCGCTGGAGGCGGCCCGGCGAGGCAACCAGCGACCGGCGGCTGGGGGCCCGGCGGCGAGGAGGGCTGGAGGAGGCCGGGATCTTGCGGGCGCCGGCGGCGATCTAGAAGCTCGGGCGGCGGCGGGAGCTTGAAGGCGGCGGCGGTGAGGTTTCCGGACGGCGAGGTGGCGGGGTAAGGCGAGCTGTCACCGGGGCGGCGGCGGCGCGCCCTGCCAGCGGCGGGGCATGCGAAGGAGGAGATCCGTGGAGCGGCGCGCGGAGGCGCGGCCCGGGACACGGCGGCGGCGGGCCCGCGTCGGGTCGGGCGGGCCGGCGCGGTGGAATGGCGGCGGTGCCACGTGGCGGCTGCGGAGAGGCCGGAGGCGGCGGCGGACACGTCCGGTCAGGGACGGACACATCCAGCGCTGCGGGAGGAGGCAGAAATTAGGGTTTGGGCGAGAAAAATGGAGGGGTGGACGTTTATATAGGCACAAGGAGCTAGGAGACTCCAAATGGGGAGCGGTTTTCGGCCACGCGATCACAATTCAACGGCCGAGATGATGGGAAGGGTTGAGCTGGGTTGTTGGGCTGTTGTGGAGGGGGTATTGGGCGTCAAAGAGGAGGTACTTTTAGCCCACGAGGTTACCCGTTGGAGTACCAAACGAACTCCAAACGCGACGAAACTTGACAGGCGGCCTACACGTATCAAAACAACATCGCACGGCAATTCTCACGCCATTCCGGAAACGTTACACGGCCAAACACGAAAGAAGGACTCGGGGAAGCCACGGGCATGTGTGAGAGTGTCGGAACTCGAAACGGACAACGGGAAGAAACGAGTGGGACCGGATGCAAATGACAACACAAATGCAATGCAATGCACATGACAACATGACATGGATGAATGCACACACGCACACGACAAAACGACGAAAACCCGAAAAGACGAAGAACCCGGAATAGAACTGATGAAGCAAAAGTTTATATATTGTCAAAAGGGGAAAGTGTTACATCCGGGGCATTACAAACTCTCCTCTACTACGAAAAGATCTCATCCCGAGATCTAGGACTGGAAGAAGGAAGGGTACTCGGAACGAAGGTGATCTTCTCGTTCCCACGTAGCTTCTCGGTCGGTATGGTGTGACCACTTGACTTTCAAGTACTTGATTGACTTGTTGCGGGTCTTGCGCTCGGTTTCTTCGAGAATAGCAACGGGGTGCTCTCGATAAGACAAGTATTGTTGAAGATCGATCTCCTCAAACAGAATGGCGCGTTCAGGTGTCTTGAAGCACTTGCGGAGTTGAGACACGTGAAACACATCATGAACATTAGCGAAGTTGGAAGGGAGCTCAAGTTGATAGGCTAGATCGCCTCTTTTGCCAAGGATCTTGAAAGGGCCCACGTATCTAGGAGCAAGCTTTACTTTGATACCGAATCTTTGAGTGCCTTTCATAGGAGAAACACGGAGATAGACATGATCACCAATGTTGAAGGCCAAATCACGATGCTTGCCGTCATAGTAGCTCTTCTGACGCGACTGAGCAGCCTTGAGATTCTCACGTATGACTTTGCACATTTCTTCGGCTTCTGAGATCAAGTCATTACCAAGAAGTTGACGTTCACCAGTCTCGGACCAGTTGAGAGGGGTACGGCACTTTCTGCCATAGAGGATTTCAAACGGAGCTTTGCCGGCACTTGCTTGAAAGTTGTTGTTGTAAGAGAACTCGGCAAACGGAAGGCAATCTTCCCACTTCATGCCAAAAGATATGACACAAGCTATGAGCATGTCTTCTAGAATCTGATTCACTCTCTCGACTTGACCACTAGTCTGAGGGTGAAATGCAGTGCTGAAACGGATCTTAGTGCCCATGGCAGACTGAAAGGAGTCCCAGAACTTGGATGTGAACAGACTTCCACGGTCTGAGGAGATAACTTGAGGAATGCCATGTAAGGACACAATTCTGGAAGTGTACAACTCTGCTAGTTGAGCTGCATTGATGGATTCTTTGACTGGAAGGAAGTGAGCTACTTTGGTAAGCTTGTCAATCACCACAAAGATAGAATCATTCCCCTTCTTGGACTTGGGAAACCCAGTGACGAAATCCATTTCAATGTGGTCGAACTTCCACTCGGGAATAGGAAGAGGTTGGAGAAGACCTGCTGGACGTTGATGCTCTGCCTTCACTCTTCTGCAGACATCACATTCATTCACGAATTGGGCAATCTCCCTTTTCATGCGAGTCCACCAGTAAGATTGCTTGAGGTCTTGGTACATCTTAGAACTTCCAGGATGAATCGACAGGAGGGAGTCATGTGCTTCATTCATTATGAGCTTCCTGAGATCGCCCTTGGGAACCACAAGTCTGTCCTCAAAGAACAAGGTATCTCTCTCATCAACGCGATAGCACTTGTATTTGGGAGTACCCTTTGCAATACCATGTTTCACTTTCTGCACCATAGCATCACTGAGTTGGGCCTCACGGATCTGATCTTCCAAGGTAGGAGCAACTTGAAGATTTGCAAGAAAGCCTTGCAGAAAACTTGGAGGTTGAGCTTCCTGAATGCTTCACAAAGCTCAGGCTGAAACGGCTTGATAAGGAGACTGTTGCAATATGCCTTTCTGCTCAAGGCATCTGCAATGACATTGGCCTTGCCAGGTGTGTATTCGATGCTTGGATCATACTCTTGGATCATTTCAACCCAACGAGTCTGGCGAAGGTTCAGGTTCGGCTGTGTGAAGATGTACTTCAAGCTCTTGTGATCGGTGAAGATGTCGACTTTTCTGCCCAACAGAAGGTGTCTCCACGTGATCAAGGCGTGTACCACAGCTGCTAGCTCGAGATCATGTGTGGGGTAGTTCTTCTCACTTGGCTTCAATTGACGAGAAGTGTATGCCACAATCTTCTTGTCCTGCATTAGCACACCACCAAGTCCTTGAAGAGAAGCATCACAGAATACTTCGTAGGGCTTGGACTCATCTGGAGGAGTAAGAACTGGAGCAGAGATGAGCTTTTCTTTGAGAGTTTTGAATGCCACATCACAATCCGGAGACCAGTTGTACTTGACATTCTTCTGCAGCAAGTTGGAGAGAGGCTTGGCAATCTTGGAGAAGTTCTCAATGAACCTTCTGCAATAGCTAGCAAGACCAAGGAAGCTTCGGAGTTGCTTGACGTTCTGAGGAGGTTCCCAGTTGACAATCGCTTCAACTTTCTCGGGGTTGACCGCAATACCGTCAGCGGAGATTATATGGCCCAGATACAAGACCTTATCGAGCCAGAATTCGCACTTGGAGAACTTGGCATAGAACTTATGTTCACGGAGTTTGTCGAGAACCAGACGGAGGTGCTTTTCGTGATCCTCTTCATTCTTGGAGAATACCAAGATGTCATCCAGATACACAAGCACGAATTCGTTGGTGTAGGGGTTGAAAATGTAGTGCATCATTCTCGAGAAGGTAGGTGGAGCATTAGCGAGGCCAAAAGACATGACTGTATATTCATAGGAGCCGTAGCTCGTTCTGAAGGCAGTCTTGTGGATATCTTCTTCACGAATGTGAATTTGGTGATAACCCATTCGGAGATCGAGCTTTGAGAACACTTTTGCTCCTTTGAGCTGCTCGAACAATTCATTGATGTTGGGGAGAGGATACTTGTTCTTTATTGTCTTCTTGTTCAATGGCCGGTAATCAACGCAAAGGCGCTCCGTGCCATCCTTCTTCTTGACAAATAAGACACCACAGCCCCAAGGAGACGTGCTAGGCCTGATTAGACCCATATGCTCTTGCTCATCGAGCTGTTTCTTCAACTCCTTCAACTCTTCAGGGGAGAGCTTGTACGGACGCCGGCATGCTGGCTCAGTACCAGGCTCGAGTTCAATGACAAATTCAACTTGACGATGCGGAGGCATGCCTGGAAGCTCTTCAGGGAAAACGTCTTTGTATTCATTAACCACCGGAATTTGAGAGATGGCATTAATCTCGCCCTTGTTATTGAGAGAGAATAGCATGATTGTGTTATCTCGAGAGGGAACCAGAAACTATTTGCGACTCCTAGACAGAGACCAAGTTGATTAATAAGTCGAGAGGGGCACTTAAGCATTCCAAAGTGTGGTAGTAGCTAGTCATTGGACAACATACACAGAACTCAGTGCTTAAGGACGGTTCCAGTGAGACAACCCGCCATGTACTCCTACATGGCCTCTCACCGCTACCTTTACCAAATCGTGTTCACACACTTAACGCTTAGCATCAGAACATATCACTGCACTCCAATTCATTCCCAATGAATCAGACCTTACATGCTCTAAGCAATAGCAAGCAAGGCATGGTAAGAACACAACATGGCTTCAATCAACTCCTACACATACTAGTGGGTTTCAACTATTTACTGTGGCAATGACAGGTCATGCAGAGGAATGGGTTCAACTACCGCAGCATAAAGTAGCAGTTGAATCGTTGTTGTCCTAATGCAATAGCAGGGAGCAGGAGCGAGAGAGTAGGATTGTATCGGAATGAACAAAGGGGTTTGCTTGCCAGATAGATCAACAGGGGGGGCACTGCTCCTCGGACAGGTACTCTGGAACGGTCTCCGGAGCAGGACCTATCGAGAAGGACGGTGCCAACAATCAAACACAAGCATATGCAACAATACGATGCATGAATATGGCATGAAGATATGATGTTGTTTGAGCTAATGCAACTAGCATTTTATTTGGTTGAATTCCATTTGAACCAAGGGTTCAAATGCAACTCTAAAATAAGCATTTTCAAATGCCATTTATATGTTTTCACATATTCAATAGATATAACTTCATTTGTCATGCATGAAAATGGTACGGATGGATAGATTGAATTTTTCTGATAATTTTTCATATATAAATTATTTCATTCTGAGCTACGGTTGAATTTCTGTGATTTTTGAAGTTTAAACCAATTTCTGAAATAAATAAATCATTTAAGATTTATTTAAATTCCAGAACTGGATTACTGCATCAGCATGACCAAAGCATGATGTCAGCAGGTCAACCAGACTGACCAGAGTCAAACCTGACAGTGGGGTCCACTGGTCAGTGACTTAGTTAATTAACTGAGTTAATTAACACTAAAACTAATCCTAACAAAAGTCAGCAGGGCTGGGCCCACAAGTCAGTCAATACACTAATTAATTAACACTAATCTGGTCAACTAACTGGGGGGCCCACCTGTCACTGACCCAAGGGGTCAAATCCCTGGTCAACCCCGGCTAACACGCCGGCGTTTAGCCGCCGGCGGCAGCAAACGCGGCGGAGGGCGTCGGGATTGGGCCCCCGGCGTCCAAATGGACGGCTGAGGCCATCTGCGGTCTGCGGAGGCTCGCCCGCATCCATCCACGCCAACGGAAGGTTGCGGGGGCGCCGGAGCTGGCCAGAACGAAGCTCGCGGCGGCGCCGGAGTTCGGGCCTCGTCGGAAACGGCGCTACGGGGCACAGGGAGGCCAGAGGAGGGGTGCTACGGGCTCCTGGCAGTGTGGCAAATGCGGTGACGCGCTGGGTTGCAAGCCGCGGTGTCTCTGGCCACGGCGGAGAGGAAACACGGCGGCGCAACCACTCGGGTCCGGTGGGTGGCATGGCTACGGCTTTTGAACGGCGAAACGGAGAGCGGGGTTCGAGAGAGAGGCTCACGGCGATCGCAGCGGTGCAGGCGAAGAGCTTGGAGGAGGGACGGAGCGAGCAGGGCGGCGGAGGGGATCTCCGGCGGCCGGTGATGAAGAAGATGGCGGTGGCAGCTCCTCAGGGCATCCGGCGACGCGTGGCTCGACGTAGAGGACGGGGACGAGGTGGCGGAGCTCTTGGGCATGTAGGCTGGGCGTGGGGTAGCCTGTGGCCACGGCAGCGGCGACGGTGGTGCTCGGGTCCGAGCGAGAGAGAGAGACAGAGGAGGGGAGAGGCGACGAGAGACGGCCAGAGAGGTCTGGGGAGTGCGTGGCAACGACCAGAAGCAGCCAGGCGTCGAGGGAAGGGGTAGGTAGGCAGGAGGCGTGGCGCCCTCGCCGTGCGCGCGCGTCGGCCACGCGCCTCGCCTACTCGCGCGAGGAAGACGACAGGGGAGGGCAGGTGGGCTGGGCTGGCCAACTGGGCCGGCCAGGCCGCACAGTGCTGGGCCAGCACAGGTAAGGTTTCTTTCCCTTTTTGTTTTCTTTTCTATTTCTGACATTTGTTTTGATTTTAAAGAAAATCATTTAAATTATTCTGACAATTTTGCAGGGACTAGAAGGAGTAATCCAAAGCCCCACACAAAATCCAGAATTATTGGACATATATAAAATATATAATAAATATATATATATATCCAATGCAAATATTTATTGCATTAATTCCAAAATCCCAAAATAAATATTTATGAGCTCCTAATAATATTGGTTTGATTTTTATCTCTAACCAATATTTTCAGAGAGCAACATGAACATTTTCTTGGCCCCTTTTGGATCAATTTTTATTTGGGTCATTTTTCAAAAGGGTTTTCTGAGGGTTTCACAAGTCCTCAATTCAATTTCATTTGAAAATTAAACATGATACAAACATCAAGACTAGCCTAGTGCATACCAGAACTAGGGTTGTGACAGGATGTGTGGGGCCTGGCCGGATGTCCGGCCCGTGTAGCTTCAGCTGTGGGGGCTCGACGGCCGTAGATGCTCCAGGGGCCGGATGTCCGGGCTTGGGGAGCGGATGTCCGGGGCCTGGAGTCTTCTCCGATTCCGCTCGATGTTGCTCTTCCTCCGTAGGCCTGGGGACTTGTCCATCTTCATGAGCCTTTTCGAGGGGGTCTTCTTGGCACCTAAGTATGCAAAGCAAATCCGTTTGAGGTAGTAGCCATGTCTCGCATGATTCACATGGAAGTTGGTTAAGGAGAGATGTCACCTCGGTCTCGAGAGCTCTTGCACGGGTACGTGTCATGGGTCCACTTGGCAGTTGGTGAGACGAAGATAGGTCCATGGGGATGACCATGGGATGCTCCGCATCATCTCCCCTCCCTTGGGAAAGATCCGACCTCGGATCAAAATCTTCATCACCATGGAAAGGAGAGAGATCCTTGACATTGAAGGTATCGCTCACATTGTACTTGTCGCGTGGAATGTTGATCTTGTAGGCGTTGTTGTTGTAGTGTGCTAACACCTTGAAGGGTACGTCGGCTCGAGGTAGTAGTTTGGACTTGGACTCGTTGGGGAAGTGGTCCTTGCAAAGATGAAGCCTTACGATATCTCCCGGTTGGAACACCCTTGGTGTCTTGTGGGCGTTGAGCTTGGTGGCGAGGCGATGGACTTCACGCTCGATTGTTGCCCTTGTATCTTCATGCAACTTCTTTAGGTAACTTGCTCGTGTAGTTGCGTCCATGTTGATGCGCTCTTGGAGAGGTAGATGAAGAATGTCCAATGGTGACAATGGGTTGAAGCCGTAGACGACCTCAAAGGGAGACTTGTCGGTTGTTGAGTGTCTTGCGCGGTTGTAGGTGTACTCGGTGATGGGCAAGCAATGCTCTCATTCCTTGATGTTCTTCTTGATCAACACTAGAAGAAGCATCGATAGTGTCCGGTTCGTCACCTCCGTTTGGCCGTCCGTTTGTGGATGGTAAGCTGATGAGAATAGAAGCTTGATGCCGATTTTGGCGCATAGAGTCTTCCAAAAGTAGCTCAAGAACTTGACGTCATGGTCTGAGACGATCGTCTTGGGCACACCATGTAGGCGCAAGATTCCCCTACAAAAGAGATTCGCAACATGTGAAGCATCGCCTATCATGTTGCTTGGAATGAAATGAGCCGTTTTGGAAAATATATCCACTACAACAAACACGGGATCCTTTCCATTTTGAGTTCTTGGCAACCCAAGAACAAAGTCCATTCTAATGTCCTCCCAGGGTTGATATGGAATAGGTAGAGGCATGTAAAGACCATGGGATTGAGCTTTGGACTTAGCTTTGCGGCATGTAGAGCACCGGTTGGTGAAGCGTGAAACGTCATGGAACATCTTGGGCCAATAATAGTTCTTGGATAGCGTCACAAATGTCTTGTCGCGTCCAAAGTGTCCCATAAGTCCTCCTCCATGAGATTCCTGCAAAAGGAGCAAACGAAGAGATGACTCGGGAATGCAAAGTTTGTTAGCTCTCATAAGATATCCATCCTTGATATAATATCATTCCCAAGAAGTGTGTGTCATACATTTGTCATAAGGATTTGCAAAGAAAGGATCATGCTCATACAAGTCTTTTATGTGCTCAAAGTCGATAACATTCAACTCAAGTTTGGTAACAATCATCCATTTGCGAGAAAGCGCATCGGCTTCAACGTTCTCTTTGCCTTTGATGTATTTAATGACATAGGGAAAAGACTTTGTGAACTCACTCCACTTAGCATGACGCTTGTTCAACTTAGTTTGACCCTTAAGATACTTGAATGTCTCATGGTCCGTGTGAAGAATGAATTCATGAGGTCAAAAGTAGTGTTCCCAAACACACAAAACTCGTACTAAGGCATAGAGCTCTTTATCATAGATGGGGTAGTTAAGTTGCGCTCCGGAAAGTTTTTCGCTAAAATACGCAATCGGGCGCTTTTCTTACATTAACACGCCTCCTATGCCGGTACCACTAGCGTCACAATGTACCTCGAAAGGTTTGTCAAAGTTTGGTAAGGCAAGAAGAGGAGCGTTAGTAAGAAAAGTTTTAAGCTCATTGAACGCGGTGTCTTGCAAAGGGCCCCAAACAAAGGGTGCGTTCTTTTTACTCAAAGCGTGCAAAGGAGAAGCAATCATGCTAAAGTCCTTCACAAAACATCGATAGAAACCGGCTAACCCAAGAAAGCTACGCACTTGTTGGAGATTCGTAGGTTGTGACCAAGTTTTAATTGCTTCAATTTTAGTTTCATCAGCATGAACACCTTGTGAAGAAACAACAAATCCTAGGAAAACAACCTTATCAACGCCAAAAGTGCATTTATACATGTTAGCATAGAGGCGTTCTTTCTGAATGGTTTGCAAAATCATACGGATGTGTGTGACGTGTTCCTCAAGCGACTTGCTAAAAACGAGGATGGCATAAAAGTAAACCACTACAAAGATGCCGATATAAGGTCGGGGAATGAAATGCCTGAGACGCATGAAAGAGACTGGTGCTTCCGATAAGCCCATTGGCATGACCAACCACTCTTATAACCCAAACTTGGTTTTGAAAGCTGTTTTCCACTCATCACCCTCTTGAATGCGAATTTGGTAATAGCCACTTTTAAGATCGATTTTTGAAAATATGGTAGCACTACATAATTCATCAAGCATGTCATCTAAGCATGGAATATGGTGACGGTATCTAACGGTGATAGCATTTATCGGACAGCAATCGGAGCACATGTGAAAACTTCCATCTTTCTTAGGCACGAGAATAACTGTAACGGCACAAGAGCTTAAGCTTTCACGTACATGACCTTTGTCGATGAGTTGTTGTACTTGACATTGTATCTCCTTGGTTTCCTCGGGGTTGACACGGTAAGGAGCCTTGTTCGGAAGTAGTGCGTGGGGTATGAGGTCGATGCGGTGTTCGATGCCGCGAAGTGGAGGTAGAGGCGGAGGTAGTTCATCGGGAAAGACAGCTTTCGAGTCCTGCAACAATTGAGACAACACTAAAGGTGGAGGTGGTGAAGTGTTCGTAAGTTTTGCTTCCCCTTTGCATAAAAGCACAAGGTGAAAGACGCTCGATGGGTTCTCACACACTTCTCTCATCTCACTTTTTGTGGCAAATAGCACTAGTTGCTTCTTGTCGTACATCGTGGAGGCGCTCGAATTTGGCTTGTGTCTCTCTGTGATGCCCCAAGACCGACGCTCCAGAAGACTTCCATATATTCTGAATGTTACCGTGCATCATGTCATCATGCCATCATGTCATTAATCTTTTCAACTCAAATAAATATATTGCATGGATCTTCGGTCCATTTAAATCGAGGGAAATTCACATGGTGATTTCTCTTTGTAACATATAAAAGTCTCTCAATATTATTAGGGAGTTATATTAAATCATTCCATTAACTTGGAATTACCCATAACACATTTGCGCTATGCTTCGACTTTCCTTCATATCCAACCCAACTTCCTAATCTTCCTTGAAGGCCTTTTGGTGAAATTGAGTTGTAATTTTGCTTTCTCTAGAACTGTTCCACTTCTGCCCACGAGTCATTTTATTCATGTAGGGTTAACCAGTTAAAATCTCATCTCTTTTGGTCTTCATATAAATTGCCTTCAAATTCAGACAGTTTGAGTTTATATTCAAACTTATTTGAACTTCTATCTACTAAATTCTTGCCAATCATTTTTATTAAATCCTCCATATTTTTCTGTCTCTAGGAAGATATGTCACTTGTTGAAATTCTAGCTCTACCCTTCGTTTTCATTCTTTGCAAGTTTTCTGTTAAGAAAACTAGTATTAGTGAGAGCAGTTCAGCTAGCTCGGCCTCCTTGGCATTTCGCATCTCCACTGCGTCCCAAGGCCCAGCTAGCGCTCGACCTTAACCCTAGCCAGCACCAACTCTCGATTCAACCCTCTCCCTCGATCCCTCCTCTCGATTCCCCAGTGCCGCCAGCCTCCCCATCTCCCGATCGATCCCCTCTCACTCTTGTCTTCTCCCTTGCGCCGCCACCTAGACAGAGAGAGGAGCGAGACCCCGCGCCCGACCTCCTCCTTGACGCTGGCCCCCCCGCCGAGCGATTCCCCTCTGCTCCGCCGTGCCTCCTCCATCCTCGGCCACCTCCATCCTCGTCTCGAGCGTCGCCCGGCTCTCGCTCGCCTCTGGCCTCTTCCCAGACCCCGCTGCGACTGCTGCCATGGCCATCGGTGCAAGCGTATGCACCTCCCGTGCTCGCCATCGCATCATCGCCTCGACCCCGACATCGCTTGGCCACCGGCGACCGAGCCTCGCCGGATGCCCTGCGTCACCTCGCCGACGACCTGCATTGTGCCTCCCCGAGCGCCACCTCTGGCACCCAAGACGACCAGCTGCATGTCACCGTGGCTGCAGCCTCCCCGGTCGGATCCGAGTGGTTCGGCCAACTGTCGCTCAGGACCGCAAGGTCCGGCCGTCCCTGCATTTACCAGCGACCCCGGCCTCCACCTTCGGCCTCTGTTGCATCTGGTCATGTCTTCTTCGACCATGCGTTGTGCAAGAGCTCTGCCACAATCGCCAGGTGGAGCTTCGGTCCGCCTCCTGCCCTGGCCTCCGTTCTTCGTTGACCCCCCCCCCCCTCAAGTCTAGGACGAGAGACCCGTGTTTTTCCTTGCTTCGTGTTGGTCTGTTAAGACCCGGCAACCAGGAACGTGTACGACTACATGACGATACGCCAAGTACCACAATGTTGACGACCCTCAAGTACAACTACACATCCGGAGCGCGACAAGTACCACGACGACCCCAAACATCTACAGACGTGTACGACTACCGTTGCCCGAAGAACCGTGGGTCATGAGCGTCGTGAACGACTATCCTCGCCGTGTACCACTACTTCCACGACGTCCGTGGACGACTACTTCCCTCGACAAACTTGAACCTCCCCAAAACACACGCTTCAAAGGTATGACCTCCGAGCGGATGACCCCTTGGATGAATGTTTGTTGTATGAGATGCTCATGTTCGAATTGTGTTTGAAGTGCCACACGTTTCCATGCCACCAACCAGTGGGAACCCGGTAACGGGATCACCCCATCTTGTTCGCATGACACGCTCACGCCCACACCAACACTTTCTTTTTCACTGACATCTCGACGAGTTGTCGGATCATCGGAATGTTTCCATGGTATCATTTCCATTGTCGTTGTCGTGGCACCCCTTTCGTTCCGCCATAGTGACCAAATACTCCATGTCATCTTCATGTCAACTTTCCAAAAAAATGCATAAAACTTGTTTATGTCATCCGCATCATGATAACAACATTCAAAATGTTTAAAATTCTTATTTGTATTAAAAAACAATAATTGCACATGGGGATTTTCCGGAATTGTTGTTTGTTGTTTCCGGACTCATTTACATTGCCTAGATAGGTGGTTTCTTTGTGCTACACCCCTTGACATGTTAACCAACATTTAAACTTATTGTGTACATAACCGATATCAAACTAAATATGTGAGTGTGGTGTTTTGTCAATATGCAATGAGTTGCCTATTGAGCTCCACTTAACTTGTAGTATTGTTTGAGCACCTTGCTATGCCATGCATATTTAAACCGGGCATGCATCATTCTTGATTGTGCGTCATACATGTTTACGCTTGTGTGTTTACCATGTTGTTTGCTTCTTTCCGGTTGCTTCTCTCGTTAGCTTCGGTTTCGTTCCGGAGTTGTGAGGATTCATTCGACTACGACCGTTTGTCTTCTTCATGGACTCGTTCTTCTTCCTTGCGGGATCTCAGGCAAGATGACCATTCCTTGATATCACCTCTATTGTTGCTATGCTAGTTGCCCCATTCTATTGCTTTTTCGCGATACCTATATATTTTCATGTCAGCCCCTACCTTGCAATGAACCCTCTAACCACCTTCCTAGCAAACCGTTGTTTGGCTAAGTTACGCTTTTGCTCAAGCCCCCCTCTTATAGCGTTGTAGTTGTAGGTGAAGATGAAGTTTGCTCCAGTGGATTGGGTCTTTGGGAATAACATAATATCTATTATTTACATTAATGCACCTTATATACTTAGCAATGGGTGGAAGGCTTGGCCTTTTGCTCGGTGTATTGTTCCACTCATGCCACCTTAGGTTCCGATAAACCGGTGTTATGTTCCTTGTTTTTGTGTTCCTAACGCGGTTGGGGTTTATGGGCCACCCCTTGCTTCTTCGCTTAAAGTAAAGCTTTCCTGAGGAGATCCAACTTTGGTTTTACCACTTGCCTAATAACTAAAACTTGCCGAAGAAGTTATAAACCCGAGGATAATTAATTCAACGCATGGGCCAGTGCTCGTTTTGAGTGTTGGTCCACCTACCTAGCAGTCGGCGGTACCGCCTCGGGGCAACTTGAGGTATTCAGGCTATCGTCCACTATACATAGACGGAAGAGTCCGTAGATAGAGAGCGCGCGGCTCTGGACACGGGTCTGACTCACCGGGAGATCTCCTTGGGCTAAATTTCCTTTCCTCTAAGAACTTGTGCACCGGGATTCCGAGGACGCTCGGGTCTTCCCTAAGATAAGAGGTTTACCTCTGCTGATCGTGAGAGCTTGTGATGGGCTAAGTTGGGACACCCCTGTAGGGTTATGATCTTTCAAAAGTCGTGCATGTGGTTATGTGGAGTATTGGAATTTGTTAATATTCGGTTGTAGATAACTTGACACAAAACCTCAAACATAATACACTACCGTGTGAGTACTCGTGATGGTCTCTTTTCGAGGGAGTTTGGGAAGAGAACATGGCTGGGTTATGGATGACTCGTAGGTAGACACGATCATTTAGTGATCATGATTTAGCTCACGGTCGATGGCTTTCCCTTTTCTTCTCGCTCTGATGATACGTAAGCTAGCCACCTCATCTACGATTATCGCTTGCACCAGCCCACTTATACACTTTCTCCTTACCCAAAGGCTTTGATAGTTTTGATACCCGGGAATTGGATTGCTGAGTCCTCGTGACTCACAGTTTACTACAAACACAGGTGCAGGTTCAACCGAGTATGATTCAGGTGATGGCCAGGAACACAAGTGGGAGTTCGATGAGGAACGTGGGCGAATGTATGTGACGTATCCTGACGATCAGTAGTGGTTCCTACTAGGGCCGATCGGGTATAGTGGGTGGTTGTCTTCTTTTTATTTGGATTCGTCCGTAGTCGGACCATGATTATACTTGGATGAATGTATGACTTATTTATGCATTGTGTGAAGTGGCGATTGTAAGCCAACTATGTATTTTCCCCTTTGTTCTTGTACATGGGATGTGTGAAGATGACCATCTTGCGATCATACCAAAATGCGATTATGCCTCTAAGTTGTGCCTCGACACGTAGGAGATATAGTCGCATCTTGGGCGTTACAAGTTGGTAATCAGAGCCTTCACCGACCTAGGAGCCCCTACTTGATCGAACCGCTGCCGATGTTGAGTCTAGAATTTTAAAAATGTTTTGAGTCCTAGGATTATATATATCGGAGAGTAGGAATTCTTTGTCTCCTTATCCCCTTCGTCGCTCTAGTGAGGACTCCTGACATAAAAGTTTTGACTTCCTACCCTCTTTTCCACTAAATTTTTTTTAGGATCACGCAGGTATTGTTGGGATCGTTTCGATATCTTTGTGACGAGAACATTGTTCTTGGTGCCTCCTGTCATTTAGGGGTTGTGGCAGTGTCCCGGGGAGTTGAGCTCCGAGGTGTTGTCGTCACAATTGTATCATTGCAGTTCTGGAATACTAGAGGTGGCCGGCATCGAAAATGCTTCTATGCATGTTTGGTGGTGAGATAACCCCGACGTCACCCAGTACTGGGGGGTAGTTCGGGAGTATTGCCACAGCTAGTATAGAGGATGCTTTTTGAATATCTGAGGTAAACGGTTTCCGAAGGTGCCTGGTTAAGTGTTGACGGATGGATATAGCTGGATGTAGGACTTGTTAGTTGTGTGATATGCGGTGCTTCCCTTGTATCCCCAACACCAGATTGCATAACCAGAAAGTTTCAGGAATTAATAGGTGGGAATTCAAGTAGCTCTTAGGTAATCTTCCAACGGATGCATGATATGAGGTTGGGGTTCAACGTCTAGTGGTTCATTTGTCACGGTCGATTTTACACTGGGGGTTGCATCTTAAAGAATGCTTGGCTATGTTGATTCGGGGATGCAATGTCCTTTGTAACATCGTGCCCGGGGGGCCTCATCACGAAAACTTTGGACGAAACCTCTATCATATATTTGTTCCGGCTTATTCTGCAAGCCCATCCTTTGTTTAGTTTTGAGTAATGGTATTCGAGTTGCTTCGAAGTCAAGTGTTGATTCCATACCTTTCCTATTCGGTGTTCTCATATTTCTATGGGAGTGCTATTTCTTGATCATCAAGATTGTCATGTTAAATTCTTCTTAACCGGCGTGCTTCTCTTCAAGTTAACCCGATCCTTTCAATATGTGCAAGACCAAGTCTCAATTCTACTCAACGGTGTATGTTTCATTCATCCCGAGTTGTCTTTGTTTTCCCCACCCTCCCACCCCTTTTTTCTTTATGGAGTCAAATTCTCTAATCAAGTATCTATTTTATTCATGTGAAGTCTCTTCATCATTTTTTCTTTAATGTTTCATTCGGTGATTTCCCGTGAAAATGCTCAGGAGTTTCAAGTTTCTCATTCTCTGTTTCTTGTTTTTTCTCCGGTGGACTATATTCAAGCTTCGGTGTTGATCATACCTCGTCCTTTTTGTTTCCCATGTTGTCACAGGTTGCAATTTCTCGTCCAAGGCTATCTTATATGTTCAACTCTCTATTCATATCCGGAGTGTTGAAGATATCTCAGAAGATTCGTGTTTCCATTTTCAATCCGTTCAAACTATTTCGAGGTTGTTCTATCATTCCAGCTATTTAATTCAATCGGTGCAATCTCTCTTTCAAGCAATCTTTTCCAACGTTGTTTCTTTTGAGTGGGCCCTAACCCACAGGTATTTTCCCAGGATCTTACCTGACTCTTCTGGAAAAAATCCGGAGTTATTCTTAGATTCTTTCCAAGTGTGACGTAAGAATGTATTCCATCAGTCATATGCCTATTGAAGAGAAGCTTGTCCAACATTGTCTGAGATGGTTTGGATATATTCAGCGCAGGCCTCCAGAAGCTCCAGTGCATAGCGGGCGGCTAAAGCGTGCGGAGAATGTCAAGAGAGGTCGGGGTAGACCGAATTTGACATGGGAGGAGTCCGTTAAGAGAGACCTGAAGGATTGGAGTATCACCAGAGAACTAGTTATGGACAGGGTGTTGGGGAACGTAGTATTTTAAAATTTTCCTACGATCACGCAAGATCTATCTACCAGATGCATAGCAACGAGAGGGGAGAGTGTGTCTACGTACCCTTGTAGACCGGGAGCGGAAGCGTCAAGAGACGCGGTTGATGTTGTCGAACTTCTTCGCGATCCAACCGATCAAGCACCGAACGTACGGCACCTCCGCGTTCAGCACACGTTCAGCTTGATGACGTCCCACGAGCTCTTGATCCAGTTGAGCTTCACGGGAGAGTTTCGTCAGCACGACGGCGTGGTGACGGATATGATGTGTTCACCGGCGCAGGGCTTCGCCTAAGCTCCGCGACGGTATGACCGAGGTGTGATTCTGTGGAGGGGGGCACCGCACACGGCTAAAACAATTCAACTTGTGTGTCCTTGGGAGCCCCCCTGCCCCCGTATATAAAGGAGCAAGGGAGGGAGGCCGGCCGGCCCTTCCTGGTGCGGCTAGGGAAGGAGTCCTACTAGGAATAGGATTGCAATCCTATTCCTAGTAGGATTCACCAAAAGGAAGAAGGGGGAAAGGAATAGGAGAGGTGGCGCCCCCCCAATCCTAGTCCAACTAGGAACCCTAGGTGGGGGCGCCGGCCAGCCCTATGGGCTGCCTCTCTCTTTCCCCTTAGGCCCACTATGGACCATCCCCTCTCGTAGGGGGTTCCGGTAACCCCCTCCGGCATTCCCGATAAATCCGAAACTTTTCCGGTATACTTCCGGTGTCCGAATATAGCCGTCCAATATATCAATCTTTATGTCTCGGACATTCCGAGACTCCTCGTCATGTCCGTGATCTCATCCGGGACTCCGAACTACCTTCGGTACATCAATACTCATAAACTCATAATACCGATCGTCATCAAACGTTAAGCGTGCGGACCCTACGGGTTCGAGAACTATGTAGACATGACCGAGACTCATCTCTGGTCAATAACCAATAGCGGAACCTGGATGTTCATATTGGCTCCTACATATTCTACGAAGATCTTTTATCGGTCAGAACCGCATAACTACATACGTTGTTCCTTTTGTCAAACGGTATGTTACTTGCCCGAGATTCGATCGTCGGTATCTCTATACCTAGTTCAATCTCGTTACCGGCAAGTCTCTTTACTCGTTCCGTAACACATCATCTCGTGACTAACTTATTAGTCTTTTGCTTGCAAGGCTTATTATGATGTGTGTTACCGAGAGGGCCCAGAGATACCTCTCCGACACTCGGAGTGACAAATCCTAATCTTGATCTATGCCAACACCACGAATACTTTAGGAGACACCTGTAGAGCATCTTTATGATCACCCAGTTACGTTGTGACGTTTGATAGCACACAAGGTGTTCCTACGGTATTCGGGAGTTGCATAATCTCATAGTCATAGGAACATGTATAAGTCATGAAGAAAGCAATAGCAGTTAAACTAAACGATCATAGTGCTATGCTAACGGATGGGTCTTGTCCATCACATCATTCTCCTAATGATGTGATCCCGTTGATCAAATGACAACTCATGTCTATGGCTAGGAAACATAACCATCTTTGATCAATGAGCTAGTCTAGTAGAGGCATACTAGGGACACACTGTTTTGTCTATGTATCCACACATGTACTAAGTTTCCGGTTAATACAATTCTAGCATGAATAAAAGACATTTATCATGATATAAGGAAATACAGATAACATCTTTATTATTGCCTCTAGGGCATATTTCCTTCAGTCTCCCACTTGAACTAGAGTCAATAATCTAGATTACAAAGTGATGATCCTCACACCCATGGAGTCTTGGTGCTGATCATGTTTTGCCCGTGGAAGAGGCTTAGTCAACGGGTCTGCAACATTCAGATCCGTATGTATTTTGCAAATCTCTATGTCTCCCTCCTTGACTAGATCGTGGATGGAATTGAAGCGTCTTTTGATGTGCTTTGTTCTCTTGTGAAACCTGGATTCCTTCGCCAAGGCTATGGCTCAAGTGTTGTCACAAAAGATTTTCATTGGACCCGATGCACTAGGTACTACACCTAGATCAGATATGAACTCCTTCATCCAGACTCCTTCATTTGCTGCTTCCGAAGCAGCTATGTATTCCGCTTCACACGTAGATCCTGCCACGACGCTCTGCTTGGAACTGCACCAACTGACAGCTCCACCGTTCAATAAAAATACATATCCGGTTTGTGACTTTGAGTCATCCGGATCAGTGTCAAAGCTAGAATCGACGTAACCGTTTACGACGAGCTCTTTGTCACCTCCATATACGAGAAAACTATCCTTTGTTCTTTTCAGATACTTTAGGATGTTTTTGACCGCTGTCCAGTGATCCACTCCTGGATTACTTTGGTACCTCCCTGCTAGACTTATAGCAAGGCACACATCAGGTCTGGTACACAGCATTGCATACATGATAGATCCTATGGCTGAGGCATAGGGAATGACTTTCATTTTCTCTCTATCTTCTGCAGTGGTCGGGCATTGAGTCTTACTCAACTTCATACCTTGTAAAACAGGCAAGAACCCTTTCTTTGACTGATCCATTTTGAACTTCTTCAAAATCTTATCAAGGTATGTGCTTTGTGAAAGTCCAATTAAGCGTCTGATCTATCTCTATAGATCTTGATACCTAATATATAAGCAGCTTCACCGATGTCTTTCATTGAAAAACTTTTATTCAAGTATCCTTTTATGCTATCCAGAAATTCTATATCATTTCCAATCAACAATATGTCATCTACATATAATATTAGAAATGCTACAGAGCTCCCACTCACTTTCTTGTAAATACAGGCTTCTCCAAAAGTCTGTATAAAACCATATGCTTTGATCACCTCATCAAAGAGTATATTCCAACTCCGAGATGCTTGCACCAGTCCATAGATGGATCGCTGGAGCTTGAATACTTTGTTAGCACCTTTTGGATCGACAAAACCTTCCGGTTGCATCATATACAACTCTTCTTTGAGATATCCATTTAGGAATGCAATTTTGACATCCATTTGCCATATTTCATAATCATAAAATGCGGCAATTGCTAACATGATTCGGACAGACTTAAGCATCGCTACAGGTGAGAAAGTCTCATCGTAGTCAACTCCTTGAACTTGTCGAAAACCTTTCGCAACAAGTCGAGCTTTCTAAACAGTAATATTACCGTCTGCGTCGGTCTTCCTCTTGAAGATCCATTTATTTTCGATGGCTTGCCGATCATCGGGCAAGTCAACCAAAGTCCATACTTTGTTCTCATACATGGATCCCATCTCAGATTTCATGGCTTCAAGCAATTTTGCGGAATCTGGGCTCATCATCGCTTCATCATAGTTCGTAGGTTCATCATGGTCTAGTAACATGATTTCCAGAACTGGGTTGCCGTACCACTCTGGTGCGGAACGTACTCTGGTTGATCTACGACGTTCAGCAGAAACTTGATCTGAAGTTTCATGATCATTATCATTAACTTCCTCACTAATTGGTGTAGGAATCACTGGAACAATTTCCTGTGATGTACTACTTTCCAATCCGGGAGAAGGTACAATTACCTCATCAAGTTCTACTTTCCTCCCACTCACTTCTTTCGAGAGAAACTCTTTTTCTAGAAAGGATCCGTTCTTAGCAACGAATATTTTGCCTTCGGATCTGTGATAGAAGGTGTACCCATCAGATTCTTTTGGGTATCCTATGAAGACACATTTTTCCGATTTGGGATCGAGCTTATCAGGTTGAAGTGTTTTCACATAAGCATCGCAGCCCCAAATTTTAAGAAACGACAACTTTGGTTTCTTGCCAAACCATAGTTCATAAGGTGTCGTATCAACGGATTTAGATGGTGCCCTATTTAACGTGAATGCAGCTGTCTCTAAAGCATAACCCCAAAACGATAGTGGTAAATCGGTAAGAGACATCATAGATCGCACCATATCCAATAAAGTACGGTTACGACGTTCGGACACACCATTACGCTGTGGTGTTCCAGGTGGCGTGAGTTGTGAAACTATTCCACATTGTTTCAAATGAAGACCAAACTCGTAACTCAAATATTCTCCTCCACGATCAGATCGTAGGAACTTTATTTTCTTGTTACGATGATTCTCTACTTCACTCTGAAATTCTTTGAACTTTTCAAATGTTTCAGACTTGTGCTTTATTAAGTAGATATACCCATATCTGCTCAAATCATCAGTGAAGGTCAGAAAATAACGATACCCGCCGCGAGCTTCAACACTCATTGGTCCGCATACATCAGTATGTATGATTTCCAACAAATATGTTGCTCGCTCCATAGTTCCGGAGAACGGAGTTTTAGTCATCTTGCCCATGAGGCATGGTTCGCAAGCACCAAGTGATTCCAAAAGTCCATCATTATGGAGTTTCTTCATGCGTTTTACACCAATATGACTTAAACGGCAGTGCCACAAATAAGTTGCACTATCATTATTAACCTTGCATCTTTTGGCTTCAATATTATGAATATGTGTATCACACGATCGAGATCCAACAAACTATTTTCATTGGGTGTATGACCATAGAAGGTTTTATTCATGTAAACAGAACAACAATTATTCTCTAACTTACATGAATAGCCGTATTGCAATAAACATGATCAAATCACATTCATGCTCAACACAAACACCAAATAACAGTTATTTAGGTTCAACACTAATCCCGAAAGTATAGGGAGTGTGCGATGATGATCATATCAATCTTGGAACTGCTTCCAATACACATCGTCACTTCATCCTTTAACTAGTTTATGTTCATTATGCAACTCCCACTTCGAGTTACTACTCTTTAGCAACTGAACCAATATCAAATACCGATGGGTTGCTATGAACACTAGTAAAATACACATCAATAATCTGTATATCAAATATACCTTTGTTCACTTTGCCATCCTTCTTATCCGCCAAGTATCTAGGGCAGTTCCACTTCTAGTGACCATTTCCTTTGCAGTATAAGCACTTGTTTCAGGCTTGAGTTTAGCTTTGGGTTTCTTCACGGGAGTGACAACTTGCTTGTCATTCTTCTTGAATTTTCCCTTCTATCCCTTTGCCCTTTATTTGAAACAAGTGGTCTTGTTAACCATCAACACTTGATGCTTTTTCATGATTTCTACCTTCGCCGACTTCAGTATCGCGAAGAGCTGGGAATTCCTTTCGTCATCCCTTGCATATTATAGTTCATCACGAAGTTCTACTAACTTGGTGATAGTGACTAGAGAACTTTGTCAATTACTATCTTATCTGGAAGATTAACTCCCACTTGATTAAAGTAATTGTAGTACCCAGACAATCTGAGCACATGCTCACTAGTTGAGCTATTCTCCTCCATCTTTAGGCAAAGTACTGTCAGAAGTCTTATACCTCTAGACACGGGCATGAGTATGAAATACTAATTTCAACTCTTGGAACATCTCATATGCTCCATGGCGTTCAAAACGTTTTTGAAGTCCCGGTTATAAGCCGTAAAGCATGGTGCACTAAACTATCAAGTAGTCATCATATCGAGCTTTTGTTAAAACGTTCATAACGTCTACATCTGCTCCTGCAATAGGTCTGTCACCTAGCGGTGCATCAAGGACATAATTCTTCTGTGCAGCAATGAGGATAATCCTCAGATCACGGAACAATTCCGCATCATTGCTACTAACATCTTTCAATCTTGGTTTTCTCTAGGAACATATGAAAAATTAAACCGGGAGCAACATCGCGAGCTATTGATCTACAACATAGATATGCTAATACTACCAGGACTAAGTTCATGATAAATTAAAGTTCAATTAATCATATTACTTAAGAACTCCCACTTAGATAGACATCCCTCCGGTCATCTAAATGATCACGTGATCCAAATCAACTAAACCATGTCCGATCATCACGTGAGATGGAGTAGTTTTCAATGGTGAACATCTTATGTTGATCATATCTACTATATGATTCACGCTCGACCTTTCGGTCTCCAGTGTTCCGAGGCCATATCTGTATATGCTAGGCTCGTCAAGTTTAACCCGAGTATTCTGCGTGTGCAAAACTGGCTTACACCCGTTGTATTTGAACATAGAGCTTATCACACCCGATCATCACGTGGTGTCTCGGCACGACGAACTTTCGCAACGGTGCATACTCAGGGAGAACACTTATACCTTGAAATTTAGTAAGGGATCATCTTATAATGCTACCATCGTTCTAAGCAAAATAAGAAGCATAATAAGATAAACATCACATGCAATCAAAATATGTGACATGATATGGCCATCATCATCTTGTGCTTTTGATCTCCATCTTCAAAGCACCGTCATGATCACCTTCGTCACCGGCTTGACACCTTGATCTTCATCGTAGCATCGTTGTCGTCTCGCCAACTATTGCTTCTACGACTATCATTACCGCTTAGAGATAAAGTAAAGCAATTACATGGCGATTGCATTTCATACAATAAAGCGACAACCATATGGCTCCTGCCAGTTGCCGATAACTTTACAAAACATGATCATCTCATACAAAACCGTATAACTCATCATGTCTTGACCATATCACATCACAACATGCCCTGCAAAAACAGGTTAGACGTCCTCTACTTTGTTTGTTGCAAGTTTTACGTGGCTGCTACGGGCTTAGCAAGAACCGTTCTTACCTACGCATATAAAACCACAACGATGTTTCGTCAAGTATGTGCTGTTTTAACCTTCACAAGGACCGGGCGTAGCCACACTTGATTCAGCTAAAGTGAGAGAGACAGACACCCGCCAGTCACCTTTAAGCAACGAGTGCTCGTAACGGTGAAACCAGTCTCGCGTAAGCGTACGCGTAATGTCGGTCCGGGCCGCTTCATCTCACAATACCGCCGAAGCAAAGTATGACATGCTGGTAAGCAGTATGACTAGTATCGCCCACAACTCATTGTGTTCTACTCGTGCATATCATCTACGCATAGACCTGGCTCTGATACCACTGTTGGGGAACGTAGTATTTTAAAAATTTCCTACGATCACGAAAGATCTATCTACCAGATGCATAGCAACGAGAGGGGAGAGTGTGTCTACGTACCCTTGTAGACCGGGAGCGGAAGCGTCAAGAGACGCGGTTGATGTTGTCGAACTTCTTCGCGATCCAACCGATCAAGCACCGAACGTACGGCACCTCCGCGTTCAGCACACGTTCAGCTTGATGACGTCCCACGAGCTCTTGATCCAGTTGAGCTTCACGGGAGAGTTTCGTCAGCACGACGGCGTGGTGACGGATATGATGTGTTCACCGGCGCAGGGCTTCGCCTAAGCTCCGCGACGGTATGACCGAGGTGTGATTCTGTGGAGGGGGGCACCGCACACGGCTAAAACAATTCAACTTGTGTGTCCTTGGGTGCCCCCCTGCCCCCGTATATAAAGGAGCAAGGGAGGGAGGCCGGCCAGCCCTTCCTGGTGCGGCTAGGGAAGGAGTCCTACTAGGAATAGGATTGCAATCCTATTCCTAGTAGGATTCACCAAAAGGAAGAAGGGGGAAAGGAATAGGAGAGGTGGCGCCCCCCCCCCCAATCCTAGTCCAACTAGGAACCCTAGGTGGGGGCGCCGGCCAGCCCTATGGGCTGCCTCTCTCTTTCCCTTTAGGCCCACTATGGACCATCCCCTCTCGTAGGGGGTTCCGGTAACCCCCTCCGGCATTCCCGATAAATCCGAAACTTTTCCGGTATACTTCCGGTGTCCGAATATAGCCGTCCAATATATCAATCTTTATGTCTCGGACATTCCGAGACTCCTCGTCATGTCCGTGATCTCATCCGGGACTCCGAACTACCTTCGGTACATCAATACTCATAAACTCATAATACCGATCGTCATCAAACGTTAAGCGTGCGGACCCTATGGGTTCGAGAACTATGTAGACATGACCGAGACTCATCTCTGGTCAATAACCAATAGCGGAACCTGGATGTTCATATTGGCTCCTACATATTCTACGAAGATCTTTTATCGGTCAGAACCGCATAACTACATACGTTGTTCCTTTTGTCAAACGGTATGTTACTTGCCCGAGATTCGATCGTCGGTATCTCTATACCTAGTTCAATCTCGTTACCGGCAAGTCTCTTTACTCGTTCCGTAACACATCATCTCGTGACTAACTTATTAGTCTTTTGCTTGCAAGGCTTATTATGATGTGTGTTACCGAGAGGGCCCAGAGATACCTCTCCGACACTCAGAGTGACAAATCCTAATCTTGATCTATGCCAACACCACGAATACTTTCGGAGACACCTGTAGAGCATCTTTATGATCACCCAGTTACGTTGTGACGTTTGATAGCACACAAGGTGTTCCTACGGTATTCGGGAGTTGCATAATCTCATAGTCATAGGAACATGTATAAGTCATGAAGAAAGCAATAGCAGTTAAACTAAACGATCATAGTGCTATGCTAACGGATGGGTCTTGTCCATCACATCATTCTCCTAATGATGTGATCCCGTTGATCAAATGACAACTCGTGTCTATGGCTAGGAAACATAACCATCTTTGATCAATGAGCTAGTCTAGTAGAGGCATACTAGGGACACACTGTTTTGTCTATGTATCCACACATGTACTAAGTTTCCGGTTAATACAATTCTAGCATGAATAAAAGACATTTATCATGATATAAGGAAATACAGATAACATCTTTATTATTGCCTCTAGGGCATATTTCCTTCACAGGGGTGCGTGGAAGCTTGATATCCATGTGCCGGAGCCATGAGTTGGTCACGAGATCTTATGGGTTTCACCTCTAGCCTACCGCAACTTGTTTGGGACTAAAGGCTTTGTTGTTGTTGTTGTTGTTGTTGTTGTTGTTGTTGTTGTTGTTGTTGTTGTTGTTGTTGTTGTTGTTGTTGTTGCTGTTGTTGCTGTTGTTGCTGTTGTTGTTGTTGTTGTTGTTGTTGTTGTTGTTGCTTCAACATTTTCATTCTTCATTCCGGAGTGCCTCAATAATTCATGGTGTTGTATATCATCGCCATTCTCAGATTTTGAAGACCGAAGAGAATTACTCTAAATTGTCCGTTCTCTCGAAGATTCGTGGTTCTAGCTTCATGTTATCCTCTCGAATTATTCTGTTTGTCATAAATTCGTTTGCTTACCCATCCGGAGTATTTCAGGAATTGTTTTCCATTCAATTCACCGAAGGCCATCATTTCAGAAGATTTCTTCATTCTCAGTTCTCAACTTCGTCCTCCAACTCTTCTCAATTGATGCCTCTTCGTTCGTCTCCATATTATTCTTGTGCTTCGTCCAAGTATCCTTTAATCAGTTCGCGATCTCTTCGTTCTCTTTCATTATTCATTTTGGATTATTACGGTGGTTCATTTAATATTCCTCTTCCTTTATTATCATGTCATTTCATTCATTCTTTCAAAATCCTATCGGTGGTCTGTTGAATTGTGCTATATCTTTCACCAATCCTTTTCAAGAAGAATAAGTAGTATACCAAATCCATTGTTTGTCGTCAATTTAAGTTGATGAAGGATATGCATAACAGAATTCTTATTCTAGTTTCTTCCAAGTGATTAGTCCCTTCATTTGGAGTTTATTCGTGAGGAATAAATTCTTCATTTCAAGTTGTCCATCTTGTCTCCCGGTGTTCTAAGCTCTCTCAATTTTCTCATCGCAAAGATCCATCTAAATCATTACAAGGCTTCAATCTTATTCTTTTCATCCTTCACTTCTCATCATTTTGTTACCGGAGTTCTTCATGGTGGTTCATCATGATTTAATTCATCCTCAAAGTGTTCTTCAAGATTCTTATTGGAGGAGCTCAACTATTCTTCTCTTTGCACTTCGAAGTGCAAATATTTGCTCCCTCGTCTTTTGAGGTGGTGTTATGTCATTTTTGACAATTTCCTTCGTGTCTCACCTAAAAGCTTTCCCTAAGGATGGTTGCTATTTGTGGTGCTTATCACTGATCCAAGTTATCTCTTCATCAATTTGGTGGAAGAAGATTTTCATCTCTTTGGTGCTCTCAATCAAATCAATTGTTTCCATTAGTGGCAGAATTTCACCTCAATTTTGAGATGTTTTCCATAAGCGCACAACAAGCTTCTCTTGTTGTTGATTTCTCAACAACTCCGTTCAATCCATCTTGGTAAGGTTGATTTTCCAATTCATTTGTGGTAGAAGTTGTCAATCTCTTCTCCGTTCTTTTCTTTCCAATGATCTGGCATCTATTCTTTAATTCCAAAGGCATTGTGATGTTGCTCTCTCCAGACCATCATATCGTTTTATAAAAATCATGTTCTTTTCCTTGCCGGTCCATTTAACAAGAGTTTGTGTCCTCCATTCAAGTTCCCTCAACTTATCAAGGTTTGCCTCTCTTTTCAACCGGAGTGCTGTCTGAAACCTTTTTTACCCCTCGTGCCAATCTTTCAATAGTTCCGGAGGCGTGTTGTTAAATTTCATCAAGTATCATCCCATCTTCTCAAGTTCATGATAAATTCCTTCCATTTTCAGTCGGAGTGATGTACGACTTATTTCATTCTTATTCCTTCTCTATCTTGCTTTAACCGAAGTGGTTCCAATATCTATCTTGTCACTTAACCTCTTGGTTCTCATCGTGTTCCTTGTTCCTCTTTTCTAACGGAGTGTTTTCATCTTCATTCTTCTCCATTGTATTCTTCTTTCAATTTGTTCAATCTCTTAAGGTTCATGATTTCACTCGTTTGTCAAAGAAGCAATTTTGGTTTACCTCTTCCTTTTCCTCTTCTATCCGGTGCCATCTCCAGGATCTCGGGTCGAGATCCTCTGTTAGTGTGGGAGAGTTGTGACGCCCCAAGACCGACGCTCCAGAAGACTTCCATATATTCCGAGTGTTACCGTGTGTTTTATTTGCTTGCTCTGTTTTTATTTGCACATTGCATCATGTCATCATGCCATCATGTCATTAATCTTTTCAACTCAAATAAATAAATTGCGTCAGTCCATTTAAATCGAGGGAAATTCACATGGTGATTTCTCTTTATAACATATAAAAGTCTCTCGATATTATTTGGGAGTTATATTAAATCATTCCATTAACTTGGAATTACCCATAACACATTTGCGCTATTCTTCAACTTCCCTTCATATCCAACCCAACTTCCTAATCTTCCTTTAAGGCCTATTGGTGAAATTGAGTTGCAAATTTGCTTTCTCTAGAAATGTTCCACTTCTGCCCATGAGTCATGTTATTCATGTAGGGTTAACCAGTTAAAATCTCATCTCTTTTGGTCTTCATCTAAATTCCTTCAAATTCAAACAATTTGAGTTTATATTCAAACTTATTTGAACTTCTATCTGCTAAAATCTTGCCAATCATTTTTATTAAATCCTCCATATTTTTCTATCTCTAGGAAGATATGTCGCTTGTTGAAATTCTAGCTCTACCCTTCGTTTTCATTCTTTGCAAGTTTTCTGTTAAGAAAACTAGTATTAGTGAGAGCAGTTCAGCTAGCTGGGCCTCCTTGGCATTTCGCCTCTCCACTGCAGCCCAAGGCCCAGCTAGCGCTTGACCTTAACCCTAGCCCGCACCAACTCTCGATTCAACCCTCTCCCTCGATCCCTCCTCTCGATTCCCCAGCGTCGCCAGCCTCCCCATCTCTCGATCGATCCCCTCTCACTCTTGTCTTCTCCCTTGCACCGCCACCTACAGAGAGAGAGGAGCGAGACCCCGCGCCCGACCTCCTCTTTGACGCTGGCCCCGCCGCCGAGCGATGCCCCTCTGCTCCGCCATGCCTCCTCCCTCCTCGGCAACCTCCATTCTCGTCCCGAGTGTCGCTCGGCTCTCGCTCGCCTCTGGCCCCTTCCCCGACCCTGCTGCGACTGCTTCCATGGCCGTCGGAGCAAGCGTATGCATCTCCCATGCTCGCCATCACCTCGTCGCCTTGACCCCGACATCACTTGGCCGCCGGCGACCGGGCCTCATCGGATGCCCTGCGTCACCTCGTCGACGGCCTGCACTGCGCCTCCCCGTGCACCACCTCCGGCGCCCCCGACGACCAGCTGCACGTCACCGTGGCTGCAGCCTCCCCGGCCGGATTCGAGTGGTTCCGCCAACTGCCAGTCAGTACCATAAGGTCCGGCCATCCCTGCTTTTACCAGCGACCCTGACCTCCACCTTCGGCCTCTGTTGCATTTGGTCATGTCTTCTTTGACCATGCACTGTGCAGGAGCACTGCCACGATCACCAAGTGGAGCTTCGATCCGCCTCCTGCACTGGCCTCCATTCTTCGTTGACCATAAGGTCCGGCCAACTGCCAGTCAGTACCATAAGGTCCGGC
>LR738711.1:505121913-505132530 GCA_902687465.1 Secale cereale | reverse complement strand
CAAGTCCAGGACGAGAGACCAGTGTTTTTCCCTTGCTTCGTGTTGGTCTGTCAAGACCCGGAAACCAGGAACGTGTACGACTACATGACGATACGCCAAGTACCACGATGTCGACGACCCTCAAGTACGACTACACATCCGGAGCGCGACAAGTACCACGACGACCCCGAACATCTACAGACGTGTACGACTACCATCGCCCGAAGAACCATGGGTCACAAGCGCCATGAACGATAGTCCTCGCCGTGTACCATTACTTCCACGACGTCCATGAACAACTACTTCCCTCGACGTACTTGAACCTCCCCGAAACACATGCTTTAAAGGTATAACCGCCGAGCCGTTGACCCCGTGGATGAATTTTGTTGTATGAGATGCTCATGTTTGAACCGTGTTCGAAGTGTCACATGTTTCCATGCCACCAACCCGTGAGAACCCGGTAACGGAATCACCCCATCTTCTTCGCATGACACGCTCACGCCCACACCAACACTTTCTTTTTCACCGACATCACGCTCAGATCACCGGAATGTAGCCGTGGTACCATTTCCGTTGTCGTTTCCATGGTACCCCTTTCGTTCCACCATAGTGACCAAATACTCCATGTCATCTTCATGTCAACTTTCCAAAAAAATGCATAAAACTTGTTTATCTCATCCGCATCATGATAACAATATTCAAAATGTTTAAAATTCTTGTTTGCATTAAAAACAATAATTGCACATGAGGATTTCCGGAATTGTTGTTTGTTGTTTCCGGACTCATTTAAATTGCCTAGATAGGTAGTTTCTTTGTGCTTCACCCCTTGACATGTTAACCAACATTTAAACTTGTTGCGTACATAACCGAGATCAAACTAAATATGTGAGTGTGGTGTTTCGTCAATATGCAATAAGTTGCATATTAAGCTCCACTTAACTTGTAGTATTGTTTGAGCACCTTCCTATGCACTCCATATTTAAACCACACATGCATCATTCTTGATTGTGCAACATGCATGTTTATGCTTGTGTGTTTACCATGTTGTTTGCTTCTTTCCGGTTGCTTCTCTCGTTATCTTCGGTTTCATTCCGGAGTTGTGAGGATTCGTTCGCCTACGACCGTTTGTCTTCTTCATGGACTCGTTCTTCTTCCTTGTGGGATCTCAGGCAAGATGACCATTCCTTGATATCACCTCTATTGTTGCTATGCTAGTTGCCCCGCTCTATTGCTTTGTCGCGATACCTATCTATTTGCATGTCAGCCCCTACCTTGCCATGAACCCTCTAACCACCTTCCTAGCAAACTGTTGTTTGGTTAAGTTACGCTTTTTCTCAAGCCCCCTCTTATAGTGTTGTAGTTGTAGGTGAAGATGAAGTTTTCTCCATGTGGATTGGGTTTTTGGGAATAACACAATATCTATTATTTACATTAATGTACCTTATATACTTGGCAATGGGTGGAAGGCTTGTCCTTTTGCTTGGTATTTTATTTCACTCATGCCACCTTAGGTTCCGATGAACCGGTGTTATGTTCCTTGATTTTGTGTTCCTAACGCGGTTGGGGTTTATGGGCCCCCCTTGCTTCTTCGCTTAAAGTAAAGCTTTCCCGAGGAGATCCAACTCTAGTTTTACCATTTGCCTAATAACTAAAACTTGTCGAGGGAGTTATAAACCCGAGGATTATTAATTCAACCCCCGGGCCGGTGCTTGTTTTGAGTGTTGGTCCACCTACCTAGCAGTCGGCGGTGCCGCCTCAGGGCAAATCGAGGTATTCTGGCTATCGTCCACTATGCATAGACGCATGAGTCCATAGATATAGAGCGCGCGGCTCTGGGCACGGGTCTGACTCACCGGGAGATCTCCTTGGGCTAGTTTTCCTTTCCTCGAAGAACTTGTGCAGCGGGATTTCGAGGACCCTCGGGTCTTCCCTAAGATAAAAGGTTTACCTCTGCTGATCGTGAGAGCTTGTGATTGGCTAAGTTGGGACACCCCTGTAGGGTTATGATCTTTCGAAAGCCGTGCCCGTGGTTATGTGGAGGATTGGAATTTGTTAATATCCGGTTGTAGATAACTTGACACAAAACCTCAAACATAATACACTACCGTGTGAGTAGTCGTGATGGTCTCTTTTCGAGGGAGTTTGGGAAGAGAACACGGCTGGGTTATGGATGACTCGTAGGTAGACAGGATCATTTAGTGATCATGATTTAGCTCACGACCGATGGCTTTCACTTCTCTTCTCGCTCTGATGATATGTAAGCTAGCCACCTCATCTACGCTTAGCGCTTGCTGCAGCCTACTTATACACTTTCTCCTTAACCAAAGGCTTTGATAGTTTTGATACCTGGGAATGGGATTGTTGAGTCCTCGTGACTCATAGTTTACTACAAACATAGGTGCAGGTTCAACAAAGTACGATTCAGGTGATGGCGAGGAACTCAAGTGGGAGTTCGAGGAGGAACATGGGCGAATGTATGTAGCGTATCCCAACGATCAGTAGTGGTTCCTACTAGGGCCGATCGGGCATAGTGGGTGGTTATCTTCTTTTCATTTGGATTCGTCCATAGGTAGACCATGATTGTACTTGGATGAATGTATGACTTATTTAGCATTGTGTGAAGTGGTGATTGTAAGCCAACTATGTATTTTCCCCTTTGTTCTTGTACATGGGATGTGTGAAGATGACCATCTTGCGATCATACCAAAATGCAATTATGACTCTAAGTCGTGCCTCGACTCGTAGGAGATATAGTCGCATCTTGGGCGTTACAGTATCACTCTCCTTTTGGTGATTCACTCTCTCACCATTCTCTCCACGAAGGTTGGTAGATATTTGTTTGTCGGCGACCACTTGACTTGGTGACATAGGACGTAGCACAAATTACTTGCCCTTCATCTTGAAGTTGTAATGGTTGGTCCGTCCGTTCTGGGTGACTCCACGATCGTATTGTCATTGTCTTCCGAGGAGAAGGTGGCGAATTGACATTGGGACCACATCACACTCCAATGTGTCCTCGTAGGTGCCTATCTTGAAAGATACTTGCACGGTGTGCTCGACGCGAATAGGTCCGGCGTCGCTAAGCCATTGGACCTTGTAGGGGTGAGGGTGCTTCGTCTTGACCAATTGTAGCTTGTCGCAAAGTTCTTCACTTGGCGATGCATAGCTACATGTTCAATGGCTTCCATTTCATCATCGCTCATTGAGTCAAATGATCCGTCATCATTGATGATCATGGTGCGAACGGTCTTGCACTCAAATGACTTGTGGCCTCGTCCTTGGCATTTGAAACACTTGATGGAACTCTTCTTGGCGGTATCCTTGGTTGGAGTTGTAGATGATGAAGCTCTTGGCTTGAAGTTGTTCGAAGAAGGGGGGCGACTTGATGTAGTCGAATTCTTGTAGCTTGACTTGTCACCTAAGCTTGTAGATGGTTTGGTAGAGGTAGGAGGTGCCAAAGTCGTTGAAGCTTTGTTGTAGGAGCCGTAGTTCTTGGAGGTGAACTTGGAGTACTTGTAGTCTCCTTGTACTTGTTGCTTCGCTTTGGTTGCTTGGTGTACTAGCTCTAGGAGATTCGTGTATGGTTGGAAGTCTGCAATCTTCTTGATAGGATAGTTGAGTCCATTCAAGAATCTTGCCATAGTTTGCTCTTCATCTTCCGTGATGTTGGCTCTTATCATGGCAATATCCATTTCCTTGTAGTACTCTTCAATGGACTTGACTCCTTGCTTGAGTAGTTGCAAATTTTTGAACAAGTCGCGGTTGTAATGTGTATGCACGAAACGTGCTCTCATGACTTCCTTCATTTGACTCCAAGTAGTGATAGATGGTTCGCCTTTTGCTTCTCTTCTCCTGATGATTTGCTGCCACCAAATGAGAACATAGTCTTGGAACTCAAGGGATGCCATTGCGATCTTCTTTTCTTCATCAAAGTTTTGGAGACAAAAGATCTTGTCAACTTTCAATGCCCATGAGAGGTAGTCTTCGAGATCAATGCTTCCGGAGAACTTTGGCATGGTGAATTTGAGCTTGCCATAGCGATGCTCTTCATTGTTTGCTTGCCTAATGGGAGGGCGTTCTCGATTTGGAGGATCGTCAACATCATGTTGCTCTTGGCGGAATTGATGCGCATTGTCATGTTGTTCTTGCCGAGCTTGTGGTTCTTGTTGAGCGTGTTGCTCTTGTCGCGCTTGAAGAGGAACTTGATGATGCCTTCTTTCTTGATAATGCCTTTCTTGTATCTCATCGCGTAGTGCTTCATCCTCTTGACTAATGTGTCGGTTGCGAGTTGTAACATTGCGATGTGAGTCACGTAGGGCACGTTGCGCCTCAAGAGCTTGAGCTTCTCGGCGTTGTTGTGCTTGACATTGAGCCTCGGCATCTTGTTCTTCTTGGTGTTGACGCGCTCGCTCTTCTTGTTGTTGGCGCACTCGCTCTTCTTCTTATTGTCGTAGTCGTTGCCATTCTTGTGCTTGCTCAAGTGTAGCTTGGTTTTGACGATGTCGGCTTGCTTGATCTTCAAATAGTTCTTGTGAACTCTTATCATGAAGTGGGTTCTGGTTGTCATGTCGAGCTTGACGCACGGCTTGACAAAGAGTGTTCGATGTAGGTGTACTTGAGCCGGAAGTTTAGTCGGTATGACAACTTGAGCGGCTCCGTCTTTGAGAGGACGTGGATGAAGAGTGTCGGTTGACTATCAAAGTCCGTAGCTCGTCGAATTGGGTAGACATGTTTGTGTTGATGATATCGAATTTCTCTCTTGTGCGAGCTTCGGATTGTCATGCGTCGGCGGGAACTTGCTCAATGCGCTCTTGTATCGTTTCATTCTCTTGATGTAGAGCTCGTTGGACACCGAATAGATGTAGTTTGGTGACGTAGTTGTTCGATTCTTGAGGATCCTTGAATAGCGGGTTCGTAGATGTACTTGGCCTATCCATCATTGCAAGCAAGAATGTGTGAGTTAGAGAAAGGAAGAACTATACCAAATGTACCTTGACCGAAGTTGAAGATGGATCGATTATCACTCAATAATGTAACCCGGAAATATCACAATTGGTACCGTATCTTGTCGATCTCTCACACCTACACAAGTAAAGCTTTTGGTGGAGCTAGGTTAGGATAGTGGCACAAAATCAATGCAGTCGTTAACAAGAATCAATTATGTTGGAAATGATTCACAAATTTGCTCAAGCAACAAGTAGATCACTAGCAAGAATAAGTCACATGGAACACACACGAATAGATAGATGTGGTTGTGCAACCAAGGGTGAGCGAAAAATGTGGAAACCACGGAAAATGCTCGTGTTGCACAACACTAGAGAGACGCCAACCGATTGCTTAATAGGCGGATACACACTTCTACACGACCTATAGAGACAAAAAATAGCGACTTCCTATCACAATTATGCTATAAGTGTATGATATGCCGATGCTTTATCACAAGATGTTGTATTGCTATTCCATAAGATCTCTTTGATGCACGATGTATGATGCTAAGGTCGATTGCTTATAAGCTTTTGGATGGCTCTTTTTCTTAGAAGCTTGAGCTCTTTCTTTGGCCACTTATGCAAGATTCTCGTACCAAGATAGCTATTGTGTATGCCGCACACCCTTGTGACACACCGGGAAGTAATGATGTAATATGCAATATCTATGACTATCACTAATGTGCACAAGTGTCGTGGCCCGGCAATACTCAAATGGCTAGTCTCAATAGGAAAGCTACGCAAAATGGTCTATGGGGTGACAATGCAATTGCAAGGTAGGATACACAAGGAGTCGTCGATGTTACCGTCCTTGTCGAGGTTGAGAGATGGTGTTGGCGAAGTCGTTCCGTTCCAAGTTAGCCTACACACCCGAGGAAACAGAGAAAACCACAACTCAATTCTCCAAGACAAAAAGTGACAAAATTTTCCGAAGTTGGTAGCAGGTAAGCGATGGTGGTTGCGGAAGATGATGGTGGTATGAGGAAGTGGGGTGGCAAGTGGGGTAATGGAATTGGGCTACGGGCGCCGGATGTCCGGGCTCGGAGCCGGATGTCCGGGCTGGCCGGATATCCGGGGTATCGGGCCGGATGTCCGGGCTCCCCAATCCGTGAAGAACTCGTTTGGAAAGAAAATAAATTGGGAAAATTTGATGGAATTTTGTGGGTAGAATTTGAGGAAAAGTGGGGGAAGTAGTAGATCCACTCATGTCAAAGCAAATATATGGATCAAATCTAACAAAACCTCATCAAATCAACAGATCACAAAAAAAATGGTAAGGTTATTTTTGTGGGGATTTTTGGAATTGGGACAAAATCAACAAAATAAGGCTAGAAAACAAGGGTAGGGGCTCCAAATTCGTGATAAACCTAGGCTCTGCTACCATATGACGCGGGGACAACCCGATAGGAGGCCAATCTTTCACGAAAAGAAGGGATCCCGAGGAAGAACACGAAGAACACGAGGGATAACACGAGAGAAACAAGAAGAGAACACTCAAATCAACAAGTTTAGGTCACACATATGCTAGATCCGGAAACACAAAGAGTGATACGTGATCCACGATCAACTAAGGATGATACAAGTAGCGATAGTCTTCTCCGTGAGGAGGTTTTGATGTCTTCTCCATGAGGAGGTCTTGAATCCGTGTGGATCTTCTCCGTGGAGGCCACGGTCTCTCGAGGAGATGAACCACTACGAATGAGAAATGCTCTAGGTTTAGATGAGCTATCACAATGCTAACCCTAGAAAGAGGTAGGTGGAGGAGTATATGTAGTCTAGTGGTGAAGGGGTACATGGGCCACGGCCCAGACGAAATGCACACAGGCATCAGAGGCCGAACGTCCGGGCATCGGGACGGATATCTAGGCTGTCACGAGGCGCCGGATGTCCGGGCTGACGGGGTCGAGCCACGGGTATGCTTCTGTGGTGTGGTGCCGGATTTCCGGGCTCGGGGACGGATGTCCGGGTCCTGTTTGGCCGGATGTCCGGGGCCTGGCCAGATGTTCGGCCCCTGTAGCTTCAACTGTGGGGGCTCGGCGGCCGTGGATGCTCCAGGGGCCGGATGTCCGGGCTTGGGGGCGGATGTCCGGGGCCTAGAGTCTTCTCCGGTTCCGCTCGATGTTGCTCTTCCTCCGTAGGCTTGGGGACTTGTCCATCTTCATGAGACTCTTCGAGGGGGTCTTCTTGGCAGCTGAGTATGCAAAGCAAATCCGTTTGAGGTAGTAGCCATATATCGCATGATTCACATGGAAGTTGGTTAAGGAGAGATGTCACCTCGGTCTTGAGAGCTCTTGCACGGTCAAGTGTCATGGGTCCACTTGGCACTTGGTGAGACGAATATAGGTCCATGGGGATGACCATGAGATGCTCTGCATCAATAGCTTGACCAGGTATATAATGCGAGACAGGGCCCTCTCGAGAGGGATCCAAGATATTCTAGAGCCATCTTGTGATAGGGTTCTGACCTACCCATTTTTCTTCCTGAGTCACCGTCACGGCAAGAACCTTGCAATCCAAGAAACCTCTCTCGGGTGATCTTCCTGATCACCCACCAACACTCTTGCAATACAGGGGTAGGGTGCTACCTCCTCAGGGAGGGCCCGAACTAAATAGATCGCTTTGTAGAAAGTATAGAACCTACAATTTCGTTGTGGTATTGATATGACCCTAGTATGGGGTATATATAGAATACAATGTGCGGTGAGACTTGGTGTACAAGACAAGGCCTAGTATATTAAAACTAATTCTATCTCCATCGCTAATTATCTCTAACTAAACATGTTTATATTCTAACATTCCCCCTCAGTCGTAGAGGGAGTGTAGCGGACGAGTATGACTGAATTTCAAGTCTTGCACTTTCATCGTCTTCTCCGATGCGCCGTCATCAACTGCGTCTCTGATGGGTTGGCACCTAGGGCGGTGACCGCGACCCCTTTTGGTGCCTCCCTTGACTCTCCTCTATTCCCTCCCGCAGTCACAGCGGGAGTGGCGTGGACGCTGGTGACGACGCGGACGTTGTTGACTGAAGTAGTTGTCGATGTGTTGCTGTAGACCAAGCCATTAATGTCGATGTCGAGGTAGCCGGTCATGGTGATGTAGTCTTGGTCGATGTAGTCGTGGTCGATGGCGTACTCGTCGTGGCTGATGAAACCGCACAAAGCCGGAGGCGCGAAAAAATGCGCTATGACGGAGCTGCAGATGTGGACAATGCACCTTACTAATGTCAGAGGGTGCCGCCAGCGATGAGTCCACCCATTTTGCCAAGACCAGAGAAAACCCATCGAGCACACATAGGTTTTGCCAGAACCATGTGGTCGTGTAGGGTCGTCATTGTAGTAACGTCGTGTCGATGCAGTCGTACCGTCGTGAATGACGCGATCGATGTCGTCGTCGTCGTGATGCGGTCATTGCCGTCGTCGAGGTCGCGTCTTGCAAAAGTCTGTCAGTGGACGCTAGATGTCCATCTTGTGGACAAGGCAGCATCGGTGTGTTGACGAAGATGTTGGTGAAGACCACGTTGATGAAGTGTCGGCGACGGCGTCGCAGCAGCGTGTCGACGATAAAGTGTCGGTTGAAGGCGTCCCTCGCGGCAACCAAGTGTCGATGCCGTGTCGCGCCAGATAAGTCGATGAATAATTGCATCTGTTTCCCACCGGTCTGATGTATAACTTGATGTCTTGGTGAAGACTCGGCTCGTAGTCTGGTGCAGTCGTACAGGTCGATGGAGTGGCACCAATCAATGCGAGGCGTCGGCGTAGTCGTTGATGTTGGTGCAGTTGCAGGTCGATGTAGATATACAACTTGGTGTCACGGCGCAGGGTCGATGAAGATCGCTGGATGAAGAATAGCCGGTGCAGATGCTGAAGAAGCTCTGGTGCAGAAGACCAATCCATACGCAGCCATGCTGCATGGTGGGATTGATGTCGTGCGGGCGGAAGTTCGTCCTCTCATGATTGGGGATGAGTTGATGGAAATCAGGATGTGTGTGGAGCGTGGTGCTTGATGCACATGTGTGCAAGCATCAGATGGAATCTACTCCCTCCGATTCCAAAATATATATTTTTCTAGAGATTTCATTACGCACTACATACGGATGTATATGAACATGTTTTAGAGTGTAGAGTTATTTATTTTACTCCGAATATAGTTCGTAGTGAAATTTCTAAAAAAACTTATATTTAGAAACGAAGGTAGTACAAACGCATGCTTACATGCATCGATGGAGAAGACGTGTGCTGGTGTAGACGGGAGCCGCGGTGCCGGCTGTTCTGCATGTACGCGCGATGGGTGAATGTCGATGACGAGCTCGTGGAGTTGACGAAGTTCGCGCCGGCACTTACAGGGCGTGTTTGGTTAGAGCAACTCCATCCGCGTCCTCAGCAGGTTTCCCAAGCGATTTTTTACACGTTGGCGTCGAAAAAATGCCCCAGTCGAGCTCTCAGGACGCCGAAATTCACCGGCTCGGTCTGTTTTTGGGTCCGGTGATCGCAGGCCGAACCCGGCGCACACGAGCGCTCGGGGGCTCCGGCGCAAGGGAAAAATACGTCTGGGCCATACTGTCAGGCAAAAAGTCAAACCAATCGTTCAGATTCGCCACTCACCCCCCTGCGCGCTCGGCCGCCACCCTGCCGATCCCGGCCGCCCACCGCCCACCACCGCTAGATAGGACATTCCCCGCCAGAAAAGAGAAGAGGTTTCACCGTGGCAACCTCTCCACCACCGTCCCGCGCGATTATTCCAGCGTTCCGGCCGCGTAGGGCAGTGTACCGGCGGGTGTGCGTCCACCACGCCCGCAAGGTGTTCGGAGATTTGCCTGCTCGGCAATGGACTCGGACGACGAGAAGGCGCTCACCGCGCTGCTGAAGAAGGAAGCCGGTGCCGACGACCAGGAAGAGGAACATCTCATGGTCCTCGCCGTCCTCGCCGGCCTGCTCGCTGTAACACCCCAGTGTCAGGCAAGAGTAACCTCACCCTAATGATGTCAGGTCACCATGCTTACTGAGCTAATGATAACTTGATGAAAAATCAAAGTCAAATTCATTTTCAAATTACAAGTGAAATAAAGAAATTCACAAACATGAAAACTAAAATATTTATCATGTGGCAAATAATACATAGATAATAATGGTGGTGAACCAACATTTTTGCAAAGTGTTAAGATGTCCTAAACTAACTAAAGCAGTGGTTAAAATGATTGTTTAAACGATATTTAAATTATAAAAAATAGTAAACTAATTTATTTAACCACCGAGCTAATCGTGGCATTAGCCTAGATTTTAATAATAATTTAGGTTCAAGTTTTGTATTTTGTAAGGCTATTTTGTTTTAAGAAGAAATAGGAAAAAAGATAAAAGCTTTTAGAAGAAAAAAAATAAAAGTTTCAAAAAAATAAAATAAAGGGGGAAGCCCCTGCCTCACCTGGGCTTCGGCCCGCCCAAGCCAGCTGGCCCAGCTAGGCCGGCCCACTCCCTGTCCCTGGTCGCTTCCTGTTCCTCCAACCGGGCAGGGCCGCGCGCGCCCGTCGCCGTCCAGCCACCTTGCCAGCGACGCCAGCGAGGGGATAAGAGCTGCGCTGGACCACCCCCGCTCGCCAAAATATCTCCTACTCCCCTCCACTTGCCCTCTCCCCCTCCCTGGTCCTCTCCGCCTCGCC
>LR738711.1:505095999-505121813 GCA_902687465.1 Secale cereale | reverse complement strand
GCCAGATCCCTTCTCCCGACGCCGCCATGGCCTCGCCACCGTGAAGCTCATCGTCTTCCTCGTCATCGTCCACAGCGCTTATGCCATAGGGGTCGAGCCGAGCGCCTCTCCTCCGACCGGAACGCGCTCGTCTTCAACCTTCTCATCGCCGGCGTTCATCGTCGATTCCGGCTACCTCGCGCCCTCCCCGAGCTCGCTGCCACTCCCTACTGCTCCACTATGAGCTCCCGCTTCTCCTTCCCTCTACGTTAGCTCGCCCGCGTTTCGTTGCCACCGATGACCGAACACTCCGCCGCTCGCGCTCGTCGCCGGCGTGGCCATGGTGACCTTTGGGTTCCGTGCGTGCCACCGTCACGCTCGTTGCGTCGCGTAGAGGCCGTTTGGCCATCTAGTTGCTCGCTAGCGTGCCCGCATCACCATTCGCCATCACTCCCGAGCACCGCCGTCCGCCGATGAGCTCGCCGTCATCGCTACGGTGCTCCTCCGGCCACGCCACTGTCGTAGATCGCCTCGCCGTCACACGCTCTTTCCAACGCACCCACGCGGGACCCTTCCCGTGCTATGTGCGCGATTTCCGGCGATGCCCGCCGCGCGTCGCCGTGCGAAATGGTCGCCGGCATTGCTCCGGCGCCGGCACCGACGTGTCACCCGTGGGGCCCAACCCCAGGGTCACTGACGTCGGGCCCCACGGGCCCCGTTGACTGGGTTGACCCAGTCAACGTGCTGACTGGGCAGCCAAGTGACACTAACATGCGGGCCCCATCGCATAATTAGTTTATCAAATGTTTTATTAGTTAAAACCTAATTAGTTTCTAATTAGAGACTGACAAGTGGGGCCCAGTAGCTATTTAACCTCAGATTAGTTTGACCTGGTCAATGCGGCTGTTGACTGCTGACATCACCTCCATGTCATGCTAACATCATATTCCTTTTTCTATTAATTCTGTTAATTTAAATAATTTCATAAAACTATTAAAATTTTGAAAATTATATAAAATAAACCGTCACTCCGATGAAAATGTTTTATATATGAAAGTTGCTCGGAAAAATCCAATGAATCCGAATACTCGGTCCGTTCATCTGTCACATGCCCCTAGGTTGGTTGATGACTCACCAATGACCCCCCCCCCCACCCCACCTTGTCCCTATTGCCCCCGCTGGATTACCAGATGACTCGATCAACGTGATCGACGTCTAGGCCCCAACACCATACATCACCCCCCTTATTTGTACAACTCTGCAGAGTTACTGTCGAGTGCTGAGGGTGATACCTCGTATAGCACTTCTGATGAGATATCTGTAGTGTAGCTATTCAGTCGTGGTCATCGAGGGTGATTCCTCCTTCACCACTCCCGATAACAACTCTGTCATGCAACCCTTCAAGTGTGGACCATCGAGAGTGACTCCTCCAAGTTCAGCTTGACGGTTACATCAAGTGGGAAACCATCAAGGGTGATTCCTCGGTCAAAGAACAAGCGGTGCCCCCATGTTTGGTTTTGGTAATTGATGACAATCTCTATGGACTAATGGTTGCCTTGAGTTATATTTGAAGGGTTTGTCCATAGGCTTTTCTTGGAGTTCATTTGTTGGTTTCAAGGAGAGTTTGTGATGACCAAGGTGCTATTAAGGAATTATCCAAAGATTGGTCTTGTGGGTGTTGAGCTTATTGCAAGCATGTCTTGAAGAAAAAGAGTTTGTGATCATTCATGTTTACCTTCAAGACATCATCCAAATGAAGAGAGTTGGAAAGATTCAAGGTTGATCAAAACTAAGTCAAAGAATGAATCAAGTTGATGAACACACAAAGTGTAGAAGATGTACCGAGAGGGATCAAGCAATCCCATGGTATGGTAAGCATTGTTAATCACGCTTTGTGTACTAACCCATGGTCTTCGTGAGAGTTCTTTGTGGGGTCAGGTTGCGGTGTGCAAGTTCAAGTGGAGCATCACGAAGAGATCAAGTGCTTGAAGCTTGCCGTCCATTGTGGTGACAATGGACTTGTGAAGATATGCCGAAGAGTGGCTCACCCATAGTGGAGTATGGGGGAGCAATCTATTAGTCTTCACCGAGACAACGCAATCAAGAAAGGTGGTCCAACTTGAGGAAGTCGAGATCATCTACATCTAGCTCAAGTGGACTTTGTGCAAAGCAAAGGTTTGCCCTTGATAGGTTTTCTATTTTACCGGTCTCGTGGTGGTAGTTGGGAGACCGGGTTATAGGATCGTCTGCCGTACTATCAAGGGGGGCTCTCAAGTTGGTAGCTTGATCGTATCGTTAGTAGAGAGCTCAAACCATTGCATCCTTGCATCATGTTTCTTGGTTCTTGTTTGTTTCTCTTTGTGAGTCTTAGAGCTTATGGTCATCTTGATGACAAGCTTGAGTTCATCGAAAACGGAGTTCACATGCGTCTTCTATGATGTTTTCGGTGTTGGAGGTTTTACCGGTCTTATCGGAGGAAGGGTTCTCACCATTTTCTTATGGGACTTTTATAATTTGCTTATTATTGGTATTTCTATCAAGTTTGTGTTAGCCCTTGTCGCTAGCTTTCCAACAAACTTGATTTCGTCGTATTCGGAGTTCGTATGCGAAAGTTGTGGCTGTTTTGATCTTACCTGTTTTTCATAGAGAGGTTGTACCGCCCCATACAGAGGTTGTACCGGTTGACCGGTACTACCGGTGTTTGGAGCGGTAGTACCGGTCCAAAATTGGTCTGAAGGTTGTACCGGCCATGTACCGCTCTACCACCAGAATAGTTTCTGTTTTAGAGCGGTTCTTGGGCGGTTGTTGACCGGTTGTACCGGTTCATTTAGTTTAACCGGTACTACCGGTTCCCCGGGCTGTTGTACCGCTTAGTGCTTTTTCCTACAGGTTGGTTTTTCCTCTGCCTTGACCGGTTGTACCGGTTCGTGCACCGGCTGTACCGGTCCTACAGTTTTCTGCACATAACGGGCAGATTCCTAGGGACCTATAAAAGGGGATCTTCTTCCCCATTGGACTTCATCTTTTGAGCTCGTGTTCTTCCCCCATTGTTGACCTTCTTCGATCTTGCTATCCCTCAATCCCTCCATGGATTCTTGCTAGTTTTTGGGGGAAAAGAGAGAGGAGATCTAGATCCACATTTCCACCAATCGCTTTCTCCTCTAGGTGAGGGGAACCCCTTGGATCTTGATCTTGGAGTTCTTGGTGTTCTCCTTCTTGTTCTTCCTCTCATTTCCCTCCCTAGCATTAGTTGCTTTGGTGGGATTTGGGAGAGAAGGACTTGGGCACTCCGTGTGCCCTTGCCATTGCATTTGGTGCATCGGTTTGAGTTCTCCACGGTGATACGTGGAAGTGAAGTTGACAAGCTTATTACTCTTGGGTGCTTGGTACCCTTGAGCTTGTTCCTCTTGGGTGCTTGGGCGCCCTAGACGGTTGTGGTCACCTCGGAGCCATATTCCATTGTGGTGAAGCTTCGTGGTGTCGTTGGGGAGATAGCCCCAACCTTGGTGTTCGGAGCTCAATCATTGTGGTGTAAAGCTCCGGGCAAGCGTCGGGGTCTCCAATTAGGTTGTGGAGATCGCCCCGAGCAATTTCACGGGTTCCGGTGACCGCCCCCAAGGGTTGCCAAAGTGTACGGGTTCGGTGACCGCCCCCAAGGGTTGCCATTTGTACGGGTTCGGTGACCGCCCTCAAGGGTCCCTTAGTGGAATCACGGCATCTTGCATTGTGCGAGGGCGTGAGGAGATTACGGTGGCCCTAGTGGCTTCTTGGGGAGCATTGTGCCTCCACACCGCTCCAAACGGAGATTAGCATCCGAATGGGTGTGAACTTCGGGATACATCGTCGTCTCCGCGTGCCTCGGTTATCTCTTACCCGAGCCCTTTACTTATGCATTTTACTTTGTGATAGCCATATTGTTGGGGATCGTAGCAGAAAATCAAAAATTTTCCTACGCGTCACCAAGATCTATCTATGGAGTAATCAAGCAACGAGGGAGAGGGGAGTGCATCTACATACCCTTGTAGATCGCGATGCGGAAGCGTTGCAAGAACGCGGATGAAGGAGTCGTACTCGCTGCGATTCAGATCGCGGTTGATTCTGATCTAAGCGCCGAACAACGGCGCCTCCGCGTTCAACACACGTGCAGCCCGGTGACGTCTCCCACGCCTTGATCCAGCAAGGAGAGAGGGAGAGGTTGGGGAAGACTCCATCCAATAGCAGCACGACGGCGTGGTGGTGGTGGAGGAGCGCGGGACTCCAGCAGGGCTTCGCCAAGCGCTGCGGGAGACGAGGAGGGAGAGAGGTAGGGCTGCGCCAAGCGTCAGACGTCAAAACGTGTTATGGGCAGCCCCAAACCTCACATATATATAGGGGGAAGGGGGGGGGCTGCGCCCCCTTTAGGGTTTCCCACCCCTAGGGGTGCGGCCAGCCCTAGATCCCATCTAGGGGGGCGGCCAAGGGGGAGAGAGGGGGAGGCGCACCACTATGTGGGCCTTAGGCCCATCTGAGCCTAGGGTTTCTCCCCTTTTCCTTCTCTCTTTGCCTTGGGCCTGGTTAGGGGGGCGCACCAGCCCACCTGGGGATGGTCCCCTCCCACACTTGGCCCAGGCAGCCTTCTGGGGCCGGTGGCCCCACCCGGTGGACCCCCGGGACCCTCCCGGTGGTCCCGGTACGCTACCGATAGCGCCCGAAACTTTTCCGGTGACCAAAACGGGACTTCCCATATATGAATCTTTACCTCCGGACCATTCCGGAACTCCTCGTGACATCCGGGATCTCATCCGGGACTCCGAACAACATTCGGTAACCGCGTACATACTTTCCCTATAACCCTAGCGTCATCGAACCTTAAGTGTGTAGACCCTACGGGTTCGGGAACCATGTAGACATGACCGAGACAACTCTCCGGCCAATAACCAACAGCGGGATCTGGATACCCATGTTGACTCCCACATGTTCCACGATGATCTCATCGGATGAACCACGATGTCAAGGATTCAATCAATCCCGTATACGATTCCCTTTGTCGATCGGTATAGCACTTGCCCGAGATTCGATCGTCGGTATACCGATACCTTGCTCAATCTCGTTACCGGCAAGTCTCTTTACTCGTTCCATAACACATCATCCCGTGATCAACTCCTTGATCACATATTGTGCACATTATGATGATGTCCTACCGAGTGGGCCCAGAGATACCTCTCCGTCATACGGAGTGACAAATCCCAGTCTCGATTCGTGCCAACCCAACAGACACTTTCAGAGATACCTGTAGTGCACCTTTATAGCCACCCAGTTACGTTGTGACGTTTGGTACACCCAAAGCATTCCTACGGTATCCGGGAGTTGCACAATCTCATGGTCTAAGGAAAATATACTTGACATATAGAAAAGCTTTAGCATACGAACTACACGATCTGTGCTAGGCTTAGGATTGGGTCTTGTCCATCACATCATTCTCCTAATGATGTGATCTCGTTATCAACGACATCCAATGTCCATGGTTAGGAAACCGTAACCATCTATTGATCAACGAGCTAGTCATCTAGAGGCTTACTAGGGACATGGTGTTTGTCTATGTATCCACACATGTATCTGAGTTTCCTATCAATACAATTCTAGCATGGATAATAAACAATTATCATGAACAAGGAAATATAATAATAACCAATTTATTATTGCCTCTAGGGCATATTTCCAACAGTCTCCCACTTGCACTAGAGTCAATAATCTAGTTCACATCGCCATGTGATTAACACTCATAGGTCACATCGCCATGTGACTAACATCCAAAGAGTTCACTAGAGTCAGTAATCTAGTTCACATCAATATGTGATTAACACTCAATGAGTTCTGGGTTTGATCATGTTATGCTCGTGAGAGAGGTTGTAGTCAACGGGTCTGCAACGTTCAGATCCCTATGTACTTCGCAAAACTTTATGTCATATCATAGATGCTGCTACCACGTTCCACTTGGAGCTATTCCAAACTGTTGCTCCATTATACGTATCTGGTATCTCCACTTAGAGTTATCCGGATAGGTGTTAAGCTTGCATCGACGTAACTCTTTACGTCGAACTCTTTATCACTTCCATAACCGAGAAACATTTCCTTATTACTCTAAGGATAATTTTGACCACTATCTAGTGATCCACCCCTGGATCACCTTTGTACCCTCTTGCCAGACATGTGGCAAGGCACACATCAGGTGCGGTACTCATCATGGCATACCGTACAGAGCCTATGACAAAAGCATAGGGGGCGACCTTCGTCCTTCCTCTTCCTTCTGCCGTGGTCAAGCTTTGAGTCTTTACTCAACTTCACACCTTACAACTCAGGTAAGAACTCCTTCTTTGACTGATCTATTTTGAACTCCTTCAAAATCATGCCAAGGTGTGTGTTCTTTTGAAAGTATCATTAGGCGTCTTGATCTATCTGTATAGATCTTGATGCCCAATATGTAAGCAGCTTTATCCAGGTCTTCCTTTGAAAAACTCATTTCAAACAACCCTTTATGCTTTCCAGAAATTCTACATCATTTCGGATCAACAATATGTCATTCACATATACTTATCAGAAATGTTGTGATGCTCCCACTCACTTTATTGTAAATACAAGTTTCTAACAAACTTAGTATACCCAAGAACTTTGATCACTCCATCAAAGCATATATTCCGACACCGAGATGCTTGCTCCAGTCCATGGAAGGATCGCTGGAGCTAGCATACCTTTTAGCATCCTTAGGATCGACAAAACCTTTCTGATTGTGTCACATACAACCTTTCCTTACGAAAACTGGTAAGGAAACTTGTTTTGTCATCCATCTGCCAGATTTCATAAATGCAGCTAATGCTAACATGATTCCGACGGACTTAAGCATCGCTACGGGTGAGAAAATCTCATCATAGTCAACTCCTTGAACTTGTGGAAAACTCTTCGCCACAAGTCGAGCTTCATAGACGGTGACATTACCGTCCACGTCCGTCTTAGTCTTAAAGATCCATTTGTCTCAATGGCTTGCCGATCATAGGGAAAGTCCACCAAAGTCCATACTTTGTTTTGATACATGGATCCTATCTCGGATTTATCGGCTTATAACCATTTGTCGGAATATGGGCCCACCATCGCTTCTCCATAGTTAGTAGGTTCATTGTTGTCCAACAACATGACATCTAAGACAGGATCACTGTACTACTCAGGAGTAGTACATATCCTTGTCAACCTACGAGGTTCGATAGTAACTTGATCCGAAGCTTCATGATCACTATCATTAGTTTCCTCTTCAACAGTCGTAGGTTCCACAGAAACCTCTTTCTGTGTTGCATTACTCCCCGGTTGGAATGAGGGTTCGACAACCTCATCAAGTTCTATCTTCCTCCCACTCAAATCTTTCGAGAGAAACTCCTTCTCGAGAAAGGACCCGTTCTTAGCGACAAACATTTTTGTCCTTGGATCTGAGATAGAAGGTATACCCAACCGTTACCAGTGGGTATCCCATGAAGATGTATTTGTCCGCTTTGGGTTCGAGCTTTTTCCGGCTGAAGCTGTAAGCATCGCAGCCCCAAACATTGAGAAACGACAACTTTGGTTTCTTGCCAAACCTTAGTTCATACGGCGCTGTCTCAACGGACTTAGATGGTTCCCTATATAAAGTGAATGCAGCTGTCTCTAATGCATAACCTCAAAATAATAGCGGTAGAACGGTAAGATACATCATAGATCGAACCATATCTCATAAGGTTCGATTACGATGTCCGGACACACCATTACGCTGTGGTGTTCCAGGGGCTTCAACCGCGAAACAATTCCGTAATGTCTTAAGTGATTGCCAAACTCATAATTCAGAAAATATCCCCTTGATCAGATCGTAGGAACATGATCTTCTTGTTATGATGATTCTTAATCTTCACTCTAAAATTGTTTGAACCTTTCAAACGTTTCAGACTTTTGCTTCATTAAGTAAATATACCATATCTACTCAAATCGTCAGTGAAGATGAGAAAATAACGATATCCACCACACGCCTTAATTCTCATTGGATCACATACATCAGCATGTATGATTTCCAACAAGTCACTTGCCCGTTTCATTGTACCTGAAAACGGGATCTCAGTCATCCTGCCCATGAGGCATGGCTCGCATGTGTCAAGCGATTCAAAATCAAGTGACTCCAAACGTCCATCAGCATGGAGTTTCTTCATGCATTTTATGCCAAAATGACCTAAGCGGCAGTGCCACAAGAAAGTGGTACTATCATTATTAACTCTACATCTTTTGGCATTAATATTATCATCATGTGTATTACTATGATCGAGATTCAACAAACCATTGGGTGCATGACCATAAAGTTATTATCCATGTAAACAGAATAACCATTATTCTCTGACTTAAATGAACAACCGCATTGCAATGAACACGATCTAATCATATTCATGCTCAATGTAGACACCTGGTAACATTTATCTAGGTTCAACACTAATCTCGAAAATAGAGGGAGCGTGCGATGGTGATCTTATCAACCTTGGAAACACTTCCAACACACATCGTCACCTCGCCCTTAGCCAGTCTCCGTTTAGTCCGTAGCTTTTGCTTCAAGTCACTAATAATAGCAACTGAACCGGTATCCAATACCCATGTGCTACAAGGAGTTCTAGTAAGGTACACATCAATAACATGTATATCAAATATACTTTGTTGAAGTTGCCAGCTTTTCTTATCTACCATGTATTTGGGGTAGTTCCGCTACCATGTGACCGTTCCCCTTACAATAGAAGCACTTAGTCTCGAGGTTTGGGTTCAACCTTGGGTTCCTTCATTAGAGCGACAACTGGTTTGCCATTCATGAAGTTTCCCTTCTAGCCCTTGCCCTTCTGAAACCAGTGGTCTTGTTAAACCATCAACACTTGATGCTCCTTCTTGATTTCTACTTTCGCGGTCTTAAGAACCGCTAATAGCTCCGGGATCATCTCCATCCTTTGCATGTCATAGTTCATCACGAAGTTCTAGTAGCTTGGTGATAGTGTCTAGAGAATTATGTCAACCACTATCTCACCTGGAAGATTAACTCCCACTTGGTTCAAGTGATTTTAGCACCCAGACATTCTGAGCACATACTCATTAGTTGAGCCATTCTCCTCCATCTTTTTGGCAAAAGAACTTGTCAGAGGTCTCATACCTCTCAACACGGGCATGAGCCTGAAATCCCAATTTCAGCTCTTAGAACATCTCATATGTTCTATGGCGTTCAAAACGTCATTGGAATCCCGATTCTAAGCCGTAAAGTATGGTGCACTAAACTATCAAGTAGTCATCAGGACGTGTCTGTCAGGTGTTCTCAACATCCACAGACAACGTTGTAGGGGTTTGCACATCGAGCGGTGCATGAAAGACGTAAGCTTTCTGTGCAGCAGTGAGGACACTCCTCGGACTACGGACCCAGTCCGCATCATTGCTTACATTATCTTTCAACTTAGTCTTTCTCTAGGATCGTATTAAACAGGGAGCTACAACGCAGTTATTGGTCTACTACATAATTTGCGAAGACAACTTAGACTATTGTTCATGACAATGAAGTTCATCTAATGAACTCCCACTCAGATAGACATCTCTCTAGTCATCTAAGTGATACATGATCCGAATCGACTAGGCCGTGTCCGATCATCACGTGAGACGGACTAGTCATCAACGGTGAACATCTTCATGTTGATCGTATCTTCTATACGACTCATGTTCGACCTTTCGGTCTTCCGTGTTCCGAGGCCATGTCTGTACATGCTAGGCTCGTCAAGTCAACCCTAAGTGTATCGCGTGTGTAAATCTGGCTTACATCCGTTGTATGCGAACGTTAGAACCTATCACACCCGATCATCACGTGGTGCTTCGGAACAACGAACCTTAGCAACGGTGCACAGTTAGGGGGAACACAATTCTTGAAATTTTAGTGAGAGATCATCTTATTCACTACCGTTGTTTTTTAAGAAAATAAGATGTAAAACATGATAAACATCACATGCAATCAAATAGTGACATGATATGGCCAATATCATTTTGCTCCTTTTGATCTTCATCTTCGGGGCTCCATGATCATCATCGTCACCGGCATGACACCATGATCTCCATCATCATGATCTCCATCATCGTGTCTTCATGAAGTCGTCTCGCCAAACATTACTTCTACTACTATGGCTAACGTTTAGCAATAAAGTAAAGTAATTACATGGCGTTATTGAGTGACACGCAGGTCATACAATAAATAAGACAACTCCTATGGCTCCTGCCGGTTGTCATTCTGATTGACATGCAAGTCGTGATTCCTATTACAAGAACATGATCAATCTCATACATCACATATAAATCATTCATCACATCCTTTTGGCCATATCACATCACACGGCACATGCTGCAAGAACAAGTTAGACGTCCTCTAATTGTTGTTGCAAGTTTTTACGTGGCTGCTATAGGTTTCTAGCAAGAACGTTTCTTACCTACGCATAAACCACAACGTGATATGCCAATTTCTATTTACCCTTCATAAGGACCCTTTTCATCGAATCCGATCCGACTAAAGTGGGAGAGACAGACACCCGCTAGCCACCTTATGCAACTAGTGCATGTCAGTCGGTGGAACCTGTCTCACGTAAGAGTACGTGTAAGGTCGGTCCGGGCCGCTTCATCCCACGATGCCGTCGAATCAAGATAAGACTAGTAACGGCAAGAGAATTGACATGATCTACGCCCACAACTACTTTGTGTTCTACTCGTGCAAGATACTACGCATAAACCTAGCTCATGATGCCACTGTTGGGGATCGTAGCAGAAAATCAAAAAATTTCCTACGCGTCACCAAGATCTATCTATGGAGTAATCTAGCAACGAGGGAGAGGGGAGTGCATCTACATACCCTTGTAGATCGCGATGCGGAAGCGTTGCAAGAACGCGGATGAAGGAGTCGTACTCGCTGCGATTCAGATTGCGGTTGATTCCGATCTAAGCGCCGAACAACGGCGCCTCCGCGTTCAACACACGTGCAGCCTGGTGACGTCTCCCATGCCTTGATCCAGCAAGGAGAGAGAAAGAGGTTGGGGAAGACTCCATCCAACAGCAGCACGACGGCGTGGTGGTGGTGGAGGAGCGCGGGACTCCAGCAGGGCTTCGCCAAGCGCTGCGGGAGACGAGGAGGGAGAGAGGTAGGGCTGCGCCAAGCGTCAGAGGTCAAAACGTGTTATGGGCAGCCCCAAACCTCACATATATATAGGGGGAAGGGGGGGGCTGCGCCCCCTTTAGGGTTTCCCACCCCTAGGGGTGCGGCCAGCCCTAGATCCCATCTAGGGGGGCGGCCAAGGGGGAGAGAGGGGGAGGCGCACCACTATGTGGGCCTTAGGCCCATCTGAGCCTAGGGTTTCTCCCCTTTTCCTTCTCTCTTTGCCTTGGGCCTGGTTAGGGGGGCGCACCAGCCCACCTGGGGCTGGTCCCCTCCCACACTTGGCCCACGCAGCCTTCTGGGGCCGGTGGCCCCACCCGGTGGACCCCCGGGACCCTCCCGGTGGTCCCGGTACGCTACCAATAGCGCCCGAAACTTTTCCGGTGACCAAAACGGGACTTCCCATATATGAATCTTTACCTTCGGACCATTCCGGAACTCCTCGTGACGTCCGGGATCTCATCCGGGACTCCGAACAACATTCGGTAACCGCGTACATACTTTCCCTATAACCCTAGCGTCATCGAACCTTAAGTGTGTAGACCCTACGGGTTCGGGAACCATGTAGACATGACCGAGACAACTCTCCGGCCAATAACCAACAGCGGGATCTGGATACCCATGTTGGCTCCCACATGTTCCACGATGATCTCATCGGATGAACCACGATGTCAAGGATTCAATCAATCCCGTATACCATTCCCTTTGTCGATCGGTATAGCACTTGCCCGAGATTCGATCGTCGGTATACCGATACCTTGCTCAATCTTGTTACCGGCAAGTCTCTTTACTCGTTCCGTAACACATCATCCCGTGATCAACTCCTTGATCACATATTGTGCACATTATGATGATGTCCTACCGAGTGGGCCCAGAGATACCTCTCCGTCATACGGAGTGACAAATCCCAGTCTCGATTCGTGCCAACCCAACAGACACTTTCAGAGATACCTGTAGTGCACCTTTATAGCCACCCAGTTACGTTGTGACGTTTGGTACACCCAAAGCATTCCTACGGTATCCGGGAGTTGCACAATCTCATGGTCTAAGGAAAATATACTTGACATATAGAAAAGCTTTAGCATACGAACTACACGATATGTGCTAGGCTTAGGATTGGGTCTTGTCCATCACATCATTCTCCTAATGATGTGATCTCGTTATCAAGGACATCCAATGTCCATGGTTAGGAAACCGTAACCATCTATTGATCAACGAGCTAGTCATCTAGAGGCTTACTAGGGACATGGTGTTTGTCTATCTATCCACACATGTATCTGAGTTTCCTATCAATACAATTCTAGCATGGATAATAAACAATTATCATGAACAAGGAAATATAATAATAACCAATTTATTATTGCCTCTAGGGCATATTTCCAACACATATTGTTTCTTGTCATATATCTTGCTATCACCTACTTGTTTATCTTGCTTAGCATAAGTTGTTGGTGCACATAGGTGAGCCTAGTTGTTGTAGGTTTTGTTCTTGACAAATTAACCTCTAGGTTTATTCCGCATTTGTTCAAGCCTAAACCGTAATTATTTTAAAGTGCCTATTCACCCCCCCCCTCTAGGCGACATCCACGATCTTTCAATTGGTATCAGAGCCTCGCCTCTCTTTATAGGGCTTAATTGCCTAGAGAGTAAGGATGTCGACTAGGGGTTTAGGATTCTCTGACACTCTTAGTTTCGATGGCACAAATTTTGATGTTTGGGTAATTCGCATGCTTAATCTCTTTAGGGTCATGGACCCAAATTTAGAGCGAATTGTAGATATGGGTTTTTCTCCTCCTAAGGATCCCCAAAGATTATCTTTAGAGGATGAGAAAAACTCTTATCTCAATGCTCAAGCTTCTAATGTGCTTTTCGATGCTTTGAGCAATGTAGTTATATTTCAACTCATGTCGTTCCGGGATGCTCATGAGTTGTGGACAAAGCTTCAAGATAAATATGGTGTGTCCAATAATTGTGGGGATGATTGTTCTCCCTCCACCTCCGGCCGTGCTGCTTTCTCAACTTCTTCTACTTCACCTACATGTGGATTGCCTCAAGGTAATGATATGGTGAGTAGTGGTGTTCATTGCAATGATGATAGTGGGATTATTGTTGATGATGCTTCATCACTTTCTTATTGTAATGCTTCATCTTTGGACTTTAGCACTTTGAGCACTCCAAATGTTTCACATGCTTGTGTTGATAGTTCTTGCATATCATGTATAAATTGCTTGACTAAATCTCATGATGATATGCTTGCTATGTCTCTTTGCCATGATAAAAATGCATATATTTCCTCGAATTGTTGTGCTAACAATGTAGAGGAAATCCAACGCCCCATGGAATAAGATGTGGCCTTGAATGGTGCTTCAAGGGATTCAACATCATCATCTATTGTATATTGTCTTATGGCTAAGGCTTCAAAGGTATCTCCCACCTTGAATCCCAATATATCTTGTGATGATAGTGATGATGACAAGAATGATGATGATGTTGATAGAATGATAATGTTGCCTCCTTAAAAATTAAGGGGGAAATGATTTTTAAAGCTCTTCTTAAGAATAAATTAGCTCGTTCCAACTTTATGGAAATCATGTCTATTGCCATTGAGGGCAAGAAATATATTGATGAGTTGGAATCTCGTCTTGAGGAGTATGAGGTCACCATTGAGAAAATGGAAGGTCATGAGCGTGATTACGCTAATGAGATCGCAGACCTCTCTCAAGCTCTTGAACTTGAACAAACCACCAAGGAATCTCTTGAGGAGACTTTTGCTCTAGAATTGTCTAGAGTGAGGGAATCTCGTGATAGAGCTCTTGAGGTGGCTAATGATTTTGAAACTAAAAATGAGAAGCTTGAAGTTGCACATGCTAAACTCCTTGAGGATTTTGAGCACCTCGAAAATGGCTCAAGGGTCATTAAGAGTGAGCTCATCAAACTCACCGAGTCTCATGCTCATCTTAAAGCTTCATATTCTAAAGAGCTTTCCAAGTTGCCTTCTCCTCTTGCTATTATTGATGATGCTTGTGCTACTAACTCTATTTCTAGTGAAGCATCCATTTTCAAGGAGAATGTTGAGCTAAGGGCTCAACTTGAGTTGCTATCTGGCAATTATTGGAAATTGGAAGAAAGTCATGTAAAGCTCACAAGCTCTCATGATGATCTTCTAGTATCCCATAATGTGCTAAAGATAGCTCATGAGGCTATGAGTATCAAGGTAACATCTAGTGAGCCTCATGTGGATACTAGCAGTACTTCAAGTCAAAATGCTATCTTGCCATGTGCTAGTCCTCGTAATTCATCTACTCACAATGTTAGTACATCTTGTGATGAATTGCTCTACTTGCCTTGTTGCTCTAACAATGAAGCTTATACTTCCTCTAGTACTTTTGTTGATACTAACCATGTAAAGGAAATCAAAGAGCTCAAGGCCCAAGTCACTTCTTTGAAGAAAGACTTGGAAAAGTGTCATGAAGGGAAGTCCACACTCAACAATATCTTGAGTGTGCAAAAATCCCCCAATGACAAAGGTGGACTTGGATTCAAATCCAACAAGAAGAAAAAGTCCAAGATCATTAACAAGAAGAAGGGCCAAGAACAAGTCAAGAATTCGGCCAAGATTATTTGCTTCAAGTGCAAAATTGAAGGGCATCATGTTAGATCTTGCCCATTGAAGAAAAAGGCCATTAGTGACAAGCAACAAGGGAAGATTCCACAAGTTCAATCTCATGCTATACCGCAAGTTGAAGAAATGCCACTTCCCAAGAAGACTCTTGGTAATGCTTCTCATTTTGAGAAATCAAGTGAGAAGAAAGTGAAGAGTAGATGTTGCTACTTATGCCGTGAGAAGTGTCACCTTGCTTCTTCATGCACTAGTGGTAACTTATCCAACCCACTTATTATCGATGATATCTACTATCTTGGGAAGGATAAGGTTGGCAATGTGTTTGCCAAGTTTTTTGGTACTCAAATTGGTGTCAAGAAAAGAACCATTTGGGTGGCCAAGCCTATTGTGACTAACCTCTTAGGACCCAACTTGGTTGAGGACCAACAAGCTAAAACTTGATCAATAGGCGTTGATGGAGGGCATTGGAGACTTGGCTACATTATGAAGAATGAAGGGGTCTTCATCATTCATATTGTCTCAAGCCAAGTCATTTGGATTATCAAGTTTCTATCTTATATCCAATATCCCTCCTTGCGGTAACTCGTGCTTAAATTATTCACATTGAAAATTACTTGCCCCTTTGTATGTTTTGGTTTTGTTCCTTGCATGTGCTTGTATATGTTGTGTGTCCAATTTGCGTATCTTGAGAAATCAAGTATGTGCATATTGGTTTGCATATCATGTATGTGTGTGTCGTGCGTTGAGCCTTTGTACATCTTGCTTTTATCTTAGTTGGCTCGTGTGAGAGATTAATGGAACACCCCAATTTGGAGGAGTGATGTGCTTTGTGCACCTCACAATCCTATAAATGTGTGTACATGAGGAATACCATCTAGTATTGATATTACAAGATTATCTAGTCTCTATGTGGTATGTCTTCTCATGAGAAATTCAAATTCTAAATGTTCCATTAATTATCTCTTGTTGGTTCTCTTTTGCATCTTGGTAAGTTTTTCATTGGTATCACATTATGGGGGAGTAATGTGCTATGTGCATATTACTAGCCTAGAAAATGTGTACATTTGAGATATTGTCACCTAGAGTTGATATTGTAAATTATCTTGTTCCTAGGTGACATGTTAGCTCTACAAGTTGCATTGTGCTTGTGTTTGGTGTGAAGATGATGTTGGATATCATTGATATCTATCACCGGGAATTATGTCCAAATACCTCTTGTCTTTGACAATTGGTAATCTTTTATGTGGTGGAAATTATTGATCATCTTTACATTGTCTTTTGGTTTTATTTGTCTTATCTCTTGCCAAGTGTGTCAACTCCCATTGCCTTCCGTGCCACTTGTGGATCTTGTTATTTTATTGATTTTTTTCAAGTGTTCTCTAGATATAGTGAAAGTGGTGATCCCGCCTTGTGCATTTTGTATTCAATTGCAAATTCTCTTTAATGCATAATTCTTGGGGGAGCTATCCTATTTTCGATAGAACACTCATCTTGTGATCCATATCAAGTGTGTGTTGATGGAAGGCAAGCCGTTTCTTTTTGGTACTTTGTGCCATCATGAAACTTTGTAGATGGGTTGGTTTGTTTGGAACCATCCTCTCTTTTGGGAGTGCGATATCTTTCCTTTTGCGTGTATCAATGGATATCTCATTCCTTGATGTATCTTCTAAATGGATATCTTCCAAGTGATGATGGCTCCATTTGGTATCGTTTTTTTTTCACTTGGTATTTCTTTTCATTTTGTTTCGTTTCTTGAAAGTCTTGAGCATGCATATTTACGTCATGTATTTTCTTTGGCATGCTTTCTTTCTTTAACCCAATATATAAGGGAAACTCCACCTAGTCTCAATTTGGATGAGATGTGCATGAAATTCATTTTCATATATAAATGCACATATGTTTGTGGAGTTTTTCCTATGTATTGGTGTTTCTAACTCTTTGGTCCCAATGAGTTTGGGTACCATTTTGTTTGTGTTGGTGTTCTAGGAATAATTGGAGATGTATTGGATGCTCAGCTCATTCAAAAGGAAGGTGGTGTCACCATGTGCTTATTGGAGTCAAGCTAGGATGATCAATGAACTACTATCTACCTTCAATTGGTATCTACTACATCCTTCCAATGGTATCTCGGTAACAAGTATCACCATCTACTTCATGCACACATTCCTTGCACCAACCTTGTGTAGGTTGTATCATGGCATGTTAGTCATTCCTTCTTATGATACGTGTTTCCTTTCTCAAAGCATCCCAACAATGATCTCTTGTTGCTAGTTGTGATGTCTTTGATGCTCGTGTGGTTGGAACTCATTTATATACAATAAGAACATATCTAGCCATGTGCTATGCCTTCAAGCAAGTATCTTATTGGTATATTTATGACTTCCTTGGGGATATCTTATTCATTCTTTTTTGCAACAATTTCGTGTGTATATCCTTCTTTGTGGATTGATATCATCATGATCTTCATCTACCTAGAATCTTATACACTTGAGAGAAGTTGCATATCTATTTGATATCCCCTTCTTTCACGTCCACCTTTTCGTTCTTGTTTTATTTCTTGGTGGCTCCGTGAAGGTCTGTGTGTCGAGTGCGGATCTTATATCGTTGCATCTTGATGCACTCTTTTGTGGTGAAGATCATTTTTTTTTTCTCTTGCTTGTCTTGACGAGGCTTTCGCCATTTCTATTGGTATCCCTCCTCATGACAAAGCTATCCTTTTTATATCTTCACCACAGGTTGTCACAAGCATAGGTTATTTATATGATTAGTAGTGAGCTTGTGAACCCATTTGCTGTTGTGTGTGTGAATGATAGGCCTTGCACTATGTATCTCATTCATTCAAGAGTATATTGATGCTTAATGTTCATCCATACATTAATCTTCTCAAGTGCTTTGCCATGACTCACACACATCATTTTGGTTGAGCCTACTCTTAAGTTGACTCTTTTATATATTGCTCAACCAGTTGTTTGTTGCAAGTGCTAGGCCTTGTTTCCTTCATGCTCACTTGCACTTGGTGTGAGTGTCTATTGATCTTGGGGGAGTGATGATCTTATTTTGTGCACTTGGTATCCTAATGAAAATATTCTAAGGAGTGCATAAATTTTGGGGAGCCTCACTAGTGTCTTTAGAACACTCCGTTGCTATGTCGTGAGGTTCTATTGATCTTGGCGGAGCGACGATCCTATTTTGTGCTCGTTGTATCCAAATACAAAACTAAATTGTGCACAAATCATGGGAAGCTTCTCTAGTTTCTCTAGAACACTCCTTTGCTCTTATCATAATATATTTTATTCATTTGGCATGTAGGATCATTGGTCTAGTTGGGTCAATTGGTATCTTTGGATAGCTTGATTCAATTGGTATCCTTTGATTGCTTGATTGCGTGTTTTTCTCCCTTTGTTATGCCTTTGTGGCATATCATTCTTTTGCAATCTTTGGGCCTCAATATAGTTTGTCTTCCTCCAAGTATTTACAGTTGGATATATGTATTGCATTCCACTCTCTATTTTGAGGAATACGCAATTTATGGAGGAACACAATTTATATTGGCCTTCTAAGCTATTCGCCCATTTTGGCAATCGATGCCAATGGGGGAGAAGTTTCAGAGAGCTTAGTTTTGTGTGGAAGTTTAGAGAGTTGTCTCTTCTCTCTTCTTGCTTTGGTTTTGTTCCTAAGCTTTTGCATCTCATGCACATACATTATTGTTGCATTGTATGGTGATGCATAATTCCTTATATAAAATCTCTTGAAAGTGATTGTCATCAATTACTAAAATGGGGGAGATTGAAAGAACATGCGGTGGCCCCATGTTTGGTTTTGGTAATTGATGACAATCTCTATGGACTAATGGTTGCCTTGAGTTATATTTGAAGGGTTTGTCCATAGGCTTTTCTTGGAGTTCATTTGTTGATTTCAAGGAGAGTTTGTGATGACCAAGGTGCTATTAAGGAATTATCCAAAGATTGGTCTTGTGGGTGTTGAGCTTATTGCAAGCATGTCTTGAAGAAAAAGAGTTTGTGATCATTCATATTTACCTTCAAGACATCATCCAAATGAAATGAATTGGAAAGATTCAAGGTTGATCAAAACTAAGTCAAAGAATGAAACAAGTTGATCAACACACAAAGTGTAGAAGATGTACCGAGAGGGATCAAGCAATCCCATGGTATGGTAAGCATTGTTAATCACGCTTTGAGTACTAACCCATGGTCTTCGTGAGAGTTCTTTGTGGGGTTAGGTTGCGGTGTGCAAGTTCAAGTGGAGCATCACGAAGAGATCAAGTGCTTGAAGCGTGTCATCCATTGTGGTAACAATGGACTTGTGAAGATATGTCGAAGAGTGGCTCACCCATAGTGGAGTATGGGGTAGCAATCTACTAGTCTTCACCGAGACAACGCAATCAAGAAAGGTGGTCCAACTTGAGGAAGTCAAGATCATCTACATCTAGCTCAAGTGGACTTTGTGCAAAGCAAAGGTTTGCCCTTAATAGGTTTTCTATTTTACCGGTCTCGTGGTGGTAGTTGGGAGACCGGGTTATAGGATCGCCTGTCGTACTATCAAGGGGGGCTCTCAAGTTGGTAGCTTGATCGTATCGATAGTAGAGAGCTCAAACCATTGCATCCTTGCATCATGTTTCTTGGTTCTTGTTTGGTTCTCTTTGTGAGTCTTAGAGCTTATGGTCATATTTATGACAAGCTTGAGTTCATCGAAAATGGAGTTCACATGCGTCTTCTATGATGTTTTTGGTGTTGGAGGTTTTACCGATCTTATCCGAGGAAGGGTTCTCACCATTTTCTTATGGGACTTTTATAATTTGCTTATTATTGGTATTTCTATCAAGTTTGTGTTAGCCCTTGTCGCTAGCTTTCCAACAAACTTGATTTCGTCGTATTCGGAGTTCGTATGCGAAAGTTGTGGCTGTTTTGATCTTACCTGTTTTTCATAGAGAGGTTGTACCGCCCCATACAGAGGTTGTACCGGTTGACCGGTACTACCGGTGTTTGGAGCGGTAGTACCGGTCCAAAATTGGTCTGAAGGTTGTACCGGCCATGTATCGCTCTACCACCGGAATAGTTTCTGTTTTGGAGCGGTTCTTGGGCGGTTGTTGACCGGTTGTACCGGTTAGTTTAGTTTAACCGGTACTACCGGTTCCCCGGGCTGTTGTACCGCTTAGTGATTTTTCCTACAGGTTGGTTTTTCCTCTGCCTTCACCGGTTGTACCGGTTCGTGCACCGGTTGTACCGGTCCTATAGTTTTCTGCACATAACGGGCAGATTCGTGGGGACCTATAAAAGGGGATCTTCTTCCCTATTGGACCTCATCTTTTGAGCTCGTGTTCTTCCCCCATTGTTGACCTTCTTCGAGCTTGCTATCTCTCAATCCCTCCATGGATTCTTTCTAGTTTTTGGGGGAAAAGAGAGAGGAGATCTAGATCCACATTTCCACCAATCACTTTCTCCTCTAGGTGAGGGGAACCCCTTGGATCTTGATCTTGGAGTTCTTGGTGTTCTCCTTCTTGTTCTTCCTCTCATTTCCCTCCCTAGCATTAGTTGCTTTGGTAGGATTTGGGAGAGAAGGACTTGGGCACTCCGTGTGCCCTTGCCATTGCATTTGGTGCATCGGTTTGAGTTCTCCACGGTGATACATGGAAGTGAAGTTGAGAAGCTTATTACTCTTGGGTGCTTGGTACCCTTGAGCTTGTTCCTCTTGGGTGCTTGGGCGCCCTAGACGGTTGTGGTCACCTCGGAGCCATATTTCATTGTGGTGAAGCTTCGTGGTGTCGTTGGGAGATAGCCCCAACCTTGGTGTTCGGAGCTCAATCATTGTGGTGTAAAGCTCCGGGCAAGCGTCGGGGTCTCCAATTAGGTTGTGGAGATCGCCCTGAGCAATTTGACGGGTTCCGGTGACCGCCCCCAAGGGTTGCCAAAGTGTATGGGTTCGGTGACCGCCCCCAAGGGTTGCCATTTGTACAGGTTCGGTGACCGCCCTCAAGGGCCCCTTAGTGGAATCACGGCATCTTGCATTGTGCGAGGGCGTGAGGAGATTACGGTGGCCCTAGTGGCTTCTTGGGGAGCATTGTGCCTCCACACCGCTCCAAACGGAGATTAGCATCCGTAAGGGTGTGAACTTCGGGATACATCGTCGTCTCCGCGTGCCTCGGTTATCTCTTACCCGAGCCCTTTACTTAGTGATAGCCATATTGTTTCTTGTCATATATCTTGCTATCACCTAGTTGTTTATCTTGCTTAGCGTAAGTTGTTGGTGCACATAGGTGAGCCTAGTTGTTGTAGGTTTTGTGCTTAACAAATTAACCTCTAGGTTTATTCCGCATTTGTTCAAGCCTAAACCGTAATTATTTTAAAGCGCCTATTCACCCCCCCCCCCCTCTAGGTGACATCCAGGATCTTTCACTCGGGTTTACCCCTTGCTGTTTTGGACACACAATTACTTTGACTTATCACAGAACCATGATGACATCGGGTCGGCCCCGAGGGGGTACCCGCGAGTGATATGAAGTCGGATTGACCTCGAGGATACCCAAAAGATGATTATGTGGCATGACCGGGCATTCTTAGCCCTTGTCGTAAGCCCACGAGATGGGGCGACGGGGTCACATGATCGTGAGTCTTTGCTCGCTACCGCACTCCCAATACACTAACGGTTTGGATATTTAATCCGAGTACTTTTCGCACTAACCAGCACGTGGGAATAAGTATGGCCACTCTGCGGCGTATACATCAGCCAAAAGCTCATCAGACGTGAGCGACTCAGCGGCGCGCGCCGGTTTGGACTGGAACGCCTCGCTTGTATAAGGGGGCTAGGTCTGCTCACCGGCCGCGTACGTAACATGCATGATTGCAAAGGGCGACGGGCCCAAGACCCCTGCGCGCTTAGGATGTAGACTGGCGTGCTAATGTCCCTGATGAGCCTAGGTAGGGCTGCGATGTGTTGATCTGTCGAGGTGGGCATGACCTGATGATGTGTTCGGCCGGAGTTGATCGAGTGTATTGGGTAAGTTGGTGCACCCCTACAGGGAAGATTGATCTATTCGAATAGCCGTGTCCCTGGTTATGGACGCTCAGAGTAGTAACCTGATCGATACAACTAGAACTGGATGTTGAGGCATGAAATTGATATGTGGCCCCGGGAGTCGAGAAAGGATCCCTGGGCGTTGGTACAACAACATAATTATGACTTATGTCATACTACTCTACTCTCTCCAGTTGCTGCAAGACGGTGGTTTCCAGAAGATGCTAGTCTTCGATAGGACTAGCTTCTCCCCCTCTTATTCTGGCATTTTGCAGTTTAGTCCACAGATACTACCCTCTTCATTGATACCGATGCGTAAGTAGTGTAGATCCTTGCTTGCGAGTACTTTGGATGAGTACTCACGGTTGCTCTGCTCCCTCTTTTCCCCAATTTTCCTTTCTTCTCGGTTGATGCAACCAGATGGTGGAGTCCAGGAGCCAGATGCCACCTTTGACGACTGCTACTACCCCGACGGTGCCTACTACTATGTGATGGTCGCCGACGACCATGAGTAGTTAGGAGGCTCCCAGGCAGGAGGCCTTGCCTTTTCGATCATGTTGCTTTTGTGCTAGCCTTCTTAAGGCAAACATGTTTAACTTAGGTCTGTACTCAGATACTGTTGCTTCCGTTGACTCTTGTGTATTCGAGCTTATGTATTCGAGCCCTCGAGGCCCCTGGCTTGTAATATAAAGCTTGTATTATTTTATTTGTGTCTAGAGTTGTGTTGTGTTATCTTCCCGTGAGTCCCTGGTCTTGGTCGTACACATTTATGTGCATGATTAGTGTACGGTCAAATCAGGGGCATCACAAGTTGGTATCAGAGCCAACTACATGTAGGAACCCCCTTTCCAACTCCTTGGTCGAAGTTGAGTCTAGTCTTTGAAAAATTGTTTTACTAACATGGTTGTGTGGTTTACGGGCCCACGTCGCCATTGGGTGGTATTAGGATATTTTACTCCTTGTCTATACTCTGGGATTCTGATCTCTCTTCTATTCGGGTTAAATGGTTTTGCTCACTTTAACTCTAAGTTCTCGTAAATACTTTCTCCCAGAGAGCCACTCATTCCAGATGATGGCCTGCTTCACCAGAAGATTCCGAAGACACTCTTCAGTATTTTCCCGAGACTTTTGTGCTTGTCGCTTTTGCAATTCCTTACCTTCGATATATCCTTACGGATAACTTCATGCACTTGTCATTCATACAATCATTCCCCGTTGATCTTGTTATTACAAGATACCCCGAAATCCTCGTCATTGTTCCGAGAATACTTTGTGCCTACCGCCTTGAAGTTCTTTGCCACTTGAATACCCCTACGGATAATTCCTCGCACTTACCGAGTATCCGGTCATCCCCGGTTGTTCACGTGTTTCACAAAAGTCTTCGAAATACCATTCGATCTTCTGAAAATCCTCAGCTGCCTATTGCTCATTCTTGCTTACTTGCATTATGGATAATCCCATAAGTCTAGTAATTTTATTGGCATCCTTTCTCATTATCATTTTGAGTCCGTTGATTCAACTTGTGCACGAATGCACGCAATCATCAGTTGATCCTTATAAATTATGTTTTGGCTCATACGTCTTTCTGAACCTGAGTTGGTTCTTGACCAATCAAATTGTCGTCGATTGTACCCCTAAGTCTATTCAACTTATCCATCCTTTATCAGAGCATTTGCTTCTGATCCCTTGGTTTGGAAATCATCATTCCTTTGCATTCAAGCTCGAATTAGTCAGTTGTTTCTATAGTTTGATCTCCTTGCATTGTTTCTTCTTCTGGTTGAGTACCGATGCTCACATCAGATCCCTTGTGGACCACCAGATCCTTTGTTGGATTTTATCCGATAGTGTACTTCATATTTAATCACCTTGTGAGTTCTTTCCCAGATACATAATGCCTTTGGTAAATGGTATCCTCTCCTTTTGTCAACTATGCTCTGCTTTCGATCTTGTGTTAATTACTCCTGAAGTTTTTGGTATAGGTTCCTAAGATGCCCCGATGGGTTGAACCTATGCCTTCCCTGACCATATGCACCCGAGAGTTTTCACGAGACATACTCTTCTCGTGTTTTTCCTTATAATATTTCAACACTATAACTTCATCGAAAGCGAGAAGTGAATGAAAGGTTATGCATTGGAGAAGTGGGAGTCGACCTTGAACCTTTGTGTTCATGCCCTTGGACACGATGTAGATATTACCATGGAAGCTTATCTTAAAATTAATTATAACCTTGGTATAACTTCATCTTATATCTGGGATTCGGTCTTTTGCAATCGTGGTTCCAACCATATTGTTCTCCTTTGATTCCATTTCTTAGACAAGTTAAAGCATATGACTTCTGTAGATCAACACCCGAGTTCAACCTCTATTCCGATCTACCTTCGAGTATTGCCCCCTGTTATCTCGAGGATATCGTCACATTGCACTATCTCTTATGCATTCTTGTTGGAATAATGCTCTCACCATTTAGTCACTCCGTAGGTTTGTATTTCCATCACTCAAGGACTCTGACAAGTGACTCAAATCCGCACTGTGGTTCAATACTCCTAGTACTTTGTTGCTATGAAGTTTAATATTCCAGCTTGTCATTCTAGCTTGATCAGCTACATCCCTATCATGCTACTTTTAACTGTGCTACCCGGTCATTCTTCCCGGAGCACAAATTTCGACAATGAGCTAAGCTTAAGTCGATATTCCTCTTCATATCGTTTCACCTTGAATAGCAAGCTTGATTCCGAGTTTGTGTCGTATTCGCGGTTCCAATAACCTTTCGCTTCATCATTCCTTTTGCTTGATGCCGACGCTGATTGGTTACATCTTCAAGAAACCTCTCGACAAATGTGTCATGATCATTATCAACATTCCGAACTCTTCCAGGATATCAACTGAATTCATGATGAGAAATACCATCCTTGCCCCCTCGATGAATTGTTACTGAGCCCCTCGGCCACATCCTCATCTTTTCATCGCTGAAATTGTATGACTTATTTTATAAGTTGTTTTCAGTGGATCCTTTGTGAACCCAAAGATTGACCTTTACTTGATGGCCATGTCAATGCTATCCCGAAACATGTCTGTAGTACCCCGATCATTAAAAAGAAACATTGGAAGCGCAATGCAAAAAAATCTTGACCAATTATCCAAACACCATTGTATGAGTAAACCTCATAAATTCCTTGCCCCTTGTCTAAATGGTTTCATACTTGGAGCATTGTCATGTGTATCATGCTCTGCCTTTCCTTGGGAAAGATATACTCTTACTCGGGTATAATCACATTTGCCTTTCCATTTTTTTTGTTTAACCTTTCTTGAAATCTAAACTTATCCGAGCAGTAATAATTCCCTACTTATGTAACACCTCGGTGTACAACTCTGTCAGTAAGACCCTATTACTATTGTTGATGACATTCCGGTAACCGTCGGTGGACGAGAACTTTGCCTATTGGTCCGCCTTGTTTCAACGAGCAGAAAAATGGTTCTCTTCATCCCTCGCCCTTGGTACCAATGTTGTTGCCAACATAACCGACAGGCTATCCTTTGACATGCATTGCTATCATGACCGTGCAAGATGTCAGCGTCCTTCCTACCCTTAACCCACATGGTGGGCCCATAACCCACAGGTCCCAGGATCGAAACCTGACTCTCCTGTACACCCCATGTTTGTAAAGTTGTCCCTCACTCTTGGCTTCATATGTAGATCACGAACCACCTTCCTACAGATGATCTACTCTGGTATCAAACACAATATTTATTTTTCGTTGCTCTAAAACCCTTTCACCTTCTCATTAGGCACCGAACAATTGTCTGCCCACTTAAAGTTTCTCATGCCTCCTTTTATCTCTCTCGATGACTTTCCTGAGTTTTAATTCGAGAGATACTTTTACCACTTTCCATCAGTTATCTACCAGATAGTCAACCCTATAAGGTCCGTTCTTCCGAAGTTAACCCTTGTCCTTTCGTAAGTACAATGGAGTCCCCCCCCC
>LR738711.1:505070503-505095879 GCA_902687465.1 Secale cereale | reverse complement strand
CCCCCCGAAAAAGGGTTAACGATTTCATCACGATGACCTGATGCAACGAATTGAAGACATCAACGTAATGGACCGACCTCTTCGAGAAGAGAAACCGACCGAGAATACTCGATAGAATTTTGTAACCAAATCTTTCCCCCTTACGCCACCTCTTAAATCTCTGGTCGAGATTTCTTGTAGTGGAGGAGATTTGTAACACCCCTAGTGTCAGGCTACAGTAACCTCACCCTAATGATGCTAGGTCACCATGCTTACTTAGCTAATGATCACTTGATGAAAAATCAAAGTCAAATTCATTTTCAAATTACAAGTGAAATAAATAAATTTTAAACATGAAAAATAAAATGTTCATCATGTGGCAAATAATACATAGATAATTATGATGGTGAACCAACATTTTTGCAAAGTGTTTAGATGTCCTGAACTAATTAAAGCAGTGGTTAAAACGATTGTTTAAATGCTATTTAAATAAAAAAAATACTAAACTAATTTATTTAACTACCGAGATAATTATGGCAGTAGCCTAGATTTTAATAATAATTTAGGTTCAAGTTTTGTATTTTGTAAGGCTATTTTGTTTTAAGAAGAAATAGGAAAAAGAGAAAAGCTTTTAGAAGAAGAAATAAAATAAAAGTTTCAAATACATAAAATAAAGGGGGGAAGCCCCCTACCTCACCTGGATTTCGGCCCACCCGAGCCAGCTGGCCTAGCTAGGCCGGCCCACTCCCCGTCCCTAGTCGCTTCCTGTTCCTCCGACCGGGCAGGGACGCGCGCGCCCGTCGCCGTCCAGCCACCTCGCCGGCGACGCCCGACGAGGGGATAAGAGCTGCGCTGGACCACCCCCGCTCGCCAAAATATCTCCCACTCCCCTCCACTTGCCCTCTCCCCCCTCCCTGGTCCTCTCCACCTCGCCCCCTCACCAGATCCCTTCTCCCGACGCCGCCATGGCCTCGCCACCGTGAAGCACGTGGCTACCGGGCCCCGTTCACCTTTCCGATGTGCTCACCGTCTTCCTCGTCGTCGTCCACAGCGCCTACGCCATCGGGGGTCTAGCCGAGCGACTCTCCTCCGACCGGAACGCGCTCGTCTTCAACCTTCGGATCGCCGACGTTCGTCGCCGATTCTGGCTACCTCATGCCCTTCCCGAGCTCGCTGCCACTCCCTACGGCTCCGCTCCTATGTTAGCTCACCCGCGTTTCGTAGCCATCGATGCCACAGACGACCGGACACTCCGCCGCTCGCGCTCGTCGCCGGCGTAGCCACGGTGACCTTTGGGTTCCGTGCATGCCACCGTCACGCTCATCGCGTCGCGTAGAGGCTGTCTGGCCATATAGTTGCTCGCTAGCATGCCCGCATCACCATTCGCCATCGCTCCCGAGCACCGCCGTCCGCCAATGAGCTCGTCGTCGTCGCTACGGTGCTCCTCCGGCCACGCCACCGCCGCAGATCGCCTCGTTTTCGCACGCTCTTTCCAACGCACCCACGCGCGACCCTCCCCGTGCTCTGTGCGCGATTTCCGGCGATGTCCGCCGCGCGTCGTCACGCGAAATGGTCGTCGACGTTACTCCGGCGCCGGCACCGACGTGTCACCCCTTGGGCCCAACCCCAGGGTCACTAATGTCGATCCCCACGGGCCCCGTTGACTGGGTTGACCCGGTCAACGTGCTGACTGGGCAGCCGAGTGACGCTGACATGCGGGCCCCACCGCATAATTAGCTTGACAAACGTTTTATTAATTAAAACATAATTAGTTTCTAATTAGAGACTGACATGTGGGGCCCAGTAGCTATTTAACCTTAGATTAGTTTAATATAAACTATGTTAATTAACATAGGCTCACATATGGGCCCCACTAGTAAGGTTTGACATGGTCAGTGCGGCTGTTGACTGCTGACATCATCTCCATGTCATGCTGACATCATATTCCTTTTCTGATAATTCTGTTAATTTAAATAGTTTCAAAAAACTATTAAAACTTTGTAAATTAATATAAAATAAACTGTAACTCCGATGAAAATGTTTTATATATGAAAGTTGCTCAGAAAAATCCAATGAATCTGAATACGTGGTCCGTTCATGTGTCACATGCCCCTAGCATGCTGAACATGGAACTTTCCCCCTCTTTTCCTTTGTCCGAAAAACGCCAAACACCGAAAAACCCTCCGGATGTTTTCCCTCTTCGTCTGCAACGCGTAGTACTGCGTTAGAACACCCCTAGTTCTGCTTTTCGTCATGTCATGCTTAGTGGTACCTCTGTTTACTCTGTATTTACTGTTTCTTCCCCCTCTTCTCTCCGGTAGACCCTGAGATCGATGATGCCCCCGTGATCGACTACGTCTCCGACGACCCTTCTTCCTTTGCAGCAGAGCTTCCAGGCAAGCCAACCCCCTTTGATCATCCCGATATCGCCCATTCCATCCTCTCTTTTGCTTGCATTAGATTTTGCTACTGTAATTGTTTGCTCCTATTCTGATGCATAGCCTGCCTTTGTACCTTCTATTGTTACCTACATGCTTATCCTAAACTGCCTAGTATAGGTTGGTTGATGACACACCAGTGACCCGCACCCACCTTGTCCCTGTTGCCCCCGCTGGATTACCAAATGACTCGATCAACGTGATCGACGTCCAGGCCCCAATGCAGCACATCACCCCCCTTATTTGTACGACTCTGCAGAGTTGCTATCGAGTGCTGAGGGTGATACCTCGTATAGCACTTCTGATGAGTTCTCTGTAGTGTAGCTATTCGGTCGTGGTCATCGAGGGTGATTCCTCCTTCACCACTCTCGATAACGACTCTGTCGTGCAACCCTTCAAGTGTGGACCATCAAGGGTGATTCCTCCATGTCCGCCTTGACGGTTACATCAAGTGTGAAACCATCGAGGGTGATTCCTCGGGTTTCCCCCTTACTGTTTTGGACACACGGTTACTTTGACTTACCACAGAACCATGATGACATCTGGTCGGCCCCGAGGGGGTACCCGCGAGTGATGTGAAGTCGGGTTGACCTCGAGGATACCCGAAAGATAATTACGTGCCACGGCCGGGCATTCTTAGCCCTTGTCGTAAGCCCACGAGACGGGGCGCCGGGTGTTGGGGAACGTAGTATTTTAAAAAAATTCTACGATCACGCAAGATCTATCTACCAGATGCATAGCAACGAGAGGGAAGAGTGTGTCTACGTACCCTCGTAGACCGGAAGCGGAAGCGTCAAGTGACGCGGTTGATGTAGTCGAACTTATTTGCGATTCAACCGATCAAGCACCGAACGTACGGCACCTCCGCGTTCAGCACACGTTCAGCTTGATGACGTCCCATAAGCTCTTGATCCAGTTGAGCTTCACGGGAGAGTTTCGTCAGCACGACGGCGTGGTGACGGATATGATGTATTCACCGGCGCAGGGCTTCGCCTAAGCACCGCGACGGTATGACCGAGGTGTGTTTCTGTGGAGGGGGGCACCGCACACGGCTGGAACAATTCAACTTGTGTGTCTTTGGGTGCCCCCTGCCCCCGTATATAAAGGAGCAAGGGGGGAGGCCGGCCGGCCCTTCTATGGTGCGGCTAGGGGTGCAATCCTACTAGGAATAGGATTGCAATCCTATTCCTAGTAGGAACTACCAAAGAAGGAAGAGAGGGAAAGGAAAAGAGGGAGAGGTGGCGCCCCCCAATCCTAGTCCAACTAGGAACCCAAGGTGGGGCGCCGTCCAGCCCCTATGGGCTGCCTCTCTCTTTTCCATAAGGCCCACTATGGACCATCCCCCCTCGTAGGGGGTTCCGGTAACCCCCTCCGGCAATCCCGTTAAATCCGAAACTTTTCTGGAACACTTCCGGTGTCCGAATATAGTCGTCCAATATATCAATATTTATGTCTCGGACATTCCGAGACTCCTCGTCATGTCCGTGATCTCATCCGGGACTCCGAACTACCTTCGGTACATCAAAACTCATAAACTCATAATACCGATCGTCATCAAACGTTAAGCGTGCGGACCCTACGGGTTCGAGAACTATGTAGACATGACCGAGACTCATCTCCGGTCAATAACCAATAGCGGAACCTGGATGTTCATATTGGCTCCTACATATTCTACGAAGATCTTTTATCGGTCAAAACCGCATAACAACATACGTTGTTCCTTTTGTCATCGGTATGTTACTTGTCCGAGATTCGATCGTCGGTATCTCTATACCTAGTTCAATCTCGTTACCGGCAAGTCTCTTTACTCGTTCCGTAACACATCATCTCGTGACTAACTCATTAGTCTTTTGCTTGCAAGGCTTATTGTGATGTGTGTTACCGAGAGGGCCCAGAGATACCTCTCCTACACTCGGAGTGACAAATCCTAATCTTGATCTATGCCAACACCACGAATACTTTCGGAGACACCTGTAGAGCATCTTTATGATCACCCAGTTACGTTGTGACGTTTGATAGCACACAAGGTGTTCCTACGGTATTCGGGAGTTGCATAATCTCATAGTCATAGGAACATGTATAAGTCATGAAGAAAGCAATAGCAGAAAAACTAAACGATCATAGTGCTATGCTAACGGATGGGTCTTGTCCATCACATCATTCTCCTAATGATGTGATCCCGTTGATCAAATGACAACTCATGTCTATGGCTAGGAAACATAACCATCTTTGATCAATAAGCTAGTCTAGTAGAGGCATACTAGGGACATACTGTTTTGTCTATGTATCCACACATGTACTAAGTTTCCGGTTAATACAATTCTAGCATGAATAAAAGACATTTATCATGATATAAGGAAATACAAATAACATCTTTATTATTGCCTCTAGGGCATATTTCCTTCAGTCTCCCACTTGAACTAGAGTCAATAATCTAGATTACAAAGTGATGATCCTCACACCCATGGAGTCCTGGTGCTGATCATGTTTTGCCCGTGGAAGAGGCTTAGTCAATGGGTCTGCAACATTCAGATCCGTATGTATTTTGCAAATCTCTATGTCTCCCTCCTTGACTAGATCGCGGATGGAATTGAAGCGTCTTTTGATGTGCTTTTGTTCTTTTGTGAAACCTGGATTCCTTTGCCAAGGCTATTGCTCCAGTGTTGTCACAAAAGATTTTCATTGGACCCGATGCACTAGGTATTACACCTAGATCGGATATGAACTCCTTCATCCAGACTCCTTCATTTGCTGCTTCTAAAGCAGCTATGTATTCCGCTTCACACGTAGATCCCGCCACGACGCTCTGCTTGGAACTGCACCAACTGACAGCTCCACCGTTCAATAAAAATACATATCCGGTTTGTGACTTAGAGTCATCCGGATCAGTGTCAAAGCTAGAATCGACGTAACCGTTTACGACGAGCTCTTTGTCACCTCCATACACGAGAAACATATCCTTTGTCCTTTTCAGATACTTTAGGATGTTCTTGACCGCTGTCCAGTGATCCACTCCTGGATTACTTTGGTACCTCCCTGCTAAACTTATAGCAAGGCACACATCAGGTCTGGTACACAGCATTGCATACATGATAGATCCTATGGCTAAGGCATAGGGAATGACTTTCATTTTCTCTCTATCTTCTGCAGTGGTCGGGCATTGAGTCTTACTCAACTTCATACCTTGTAATACAGGCAAGAACCCTTTCTTTGGCTGATCCATTTTGAACTTCTTCAAAATATTATCAAGGTATGTGCTTTGTGAAAGTCCAATTAAGCGTCTTGATCTATCTCTATAGATCTTGATGCCTAATATATAAGCAGCTTCACCGAGGTCTTTCATTGAAAAACTCTTATTCAAGTATCCTTTTATGCTGTCCAGAAATTCTATATCATTTCCAATCAACAATATGTCATCCACATATAATATTAGAAATGCTACAGAGCTCCCACTCACTTTCTTGTAAATACAGGCTTCTCCAAAAGTCTGTATAAAACCATATGCTTTGATCACCTCATCAAAGCGTATATTCCAACTCCGAGATGCTTGCACCAGTCCATAGATGGATCGCTGGAGCTTGCCTACTTTGTTAGCACCTTTTGGATCGACAAAACCTTCTGGTTGCATCATATACAACTCTTCTTTGAGATATCCATTCAGGAATGCAGTTTTGACATCCATTTGCCAGATTTCATAATCATAAAATGCGGCAATTGCTAACATGATTCGGACAGACTTAAGCATCGCTACAGGTGAGAAAGTCTCATCGTAGTCAACTCCTTGAACTTGTCGAAAACCTTTCGCAACAAGTCGAGCTTTGTAAACAGTAACATTACCGTCTGCGTCGGTCTTCCTCTTGAAGATCCATTTATTTTCGATGGCCTGCCGATCATCGGGCAAGTCAACCAAAGTCCACACTTTGTTCTCATACATGGATCCCATCTCAGATTTCATGGCTTCAAGCCATTTTGCGGAATCTGGGCTCATCATCGCTTCCTCATAGTTCGTAGGTTCATCATGGTCTAGTAACATGATTTCCAGAACTGGGTTGCCGTACCACTCTGGTGCGGAACGTACTCTGGTTGATCTACGACGTTCAGCAGAAACTTGATCCCAAGTTTCATGATCATCATCATTAACTTCCTCACTGATTGGTGTAGGAATCACTGGAACAATTTTCTGTGATGTACTACTTTCCAATCCGGGAGAAGGTACTATTACCTCATCAAGTTCTACTTTCCTCCCACTCACTTCTTTCGAGAGAAACTCCTTCTCTAGAAAGGATCCATTCTTAGCAACGAATATCTTGCCTTCGGATCTGTGATAGAAGGTGTACCCAACAGTCTCTTTTGGGTATCCTATGAAGACACATTTCTCCGACTTGGGTTCGAGCTTATCAGGTTGAAGCTTTTTCACATAAGCATCGCAGCCCCAAACTTTAAGAAACGACAACTTTGGTTTCTTGCCAAACCATAGTTCATAAGGTGTCGTATCAACGGATTTAAATGGTGCCCTATTTAACGTAAATGCAGCTGTCTCTAAAGCATAACCCCAAAACGATAGTGGTAAATCGGTAAGAGACATCATAGATCGTACCATATCCAATAAAGTACGGTTACGACGTTCAGACACACCATTACGCTGTGGTGTTCCAGGTGGCGTGAGTTGTGAAACTATTCCACATTGTTTCAAATGAAGACCAAACTCGTAACTCAAATATTCTCCTCCACGATCAGATCGTAGAAACTTTATTTTCTTGTTACGATGATTCTCTACTTCACTCTGAAATTCTTTGAACTTTTCAAATGTTTCAGACTTGTGCTTCATTAAGTAGATATACCCATATGTGCTCAAATCATCAGTGAAGGTCAGAAAATAACGATACCCGCCGCGAGCTTCAACACTCATTGGCCCACATACATCAGTATGTATGATTTCCAACAAATCTGTTGCTCGCTCCATAGTTCCGGAGAACGGAGTTTTAGTCATCTTGCCCATGAGGCATGGTTCGCAAGCACCAAGTGATTCATAATCAAGTGATTCCAAAAGTCCATCATTATGGAGTTTCTTCATGCGTTTTACACCAATATGACCTAAACGGCAGGGCCACAAATAAGTTGCACTATCATTATTAACCTTGCATCTTTTGGTTTCAATATTATGAATATGTGTATCACTACAATCGAGATCCAATAAGAATAGACCACTCTTCAAGGGTGCATGACCATAAAAGATATTATTCATAAAAATAGAACAACCATTATTCTCTGATTTGAATGAATAACCGTCTCGCAACAAACAAGATCCAGATATAATGTTCATGCTCAACGCTGGCACCAAATAACAATTATTTAGGTATAATACTAATCCCGAAGGTAGATGTAGAGGTAGCGTGCCGACGGCGATCACATCAACTTTGGAACCATTTCCCACGCGCATCGTCACCTCGTCCTTAGCCAATCTTCGTTTAATCCGTAGTCCCTGTTTCGAGTTACAAATATTAGCAACCAAACCGGTATCAAATACCCAGGTACTACTACGAGCATTAGTAAGGTACACATCAATAACATGTATATCACATATACCTTTGTTCACCTTGCCATCCTTCTTATCCGCCAAATACTTGGGGCAGTTCCGCTTCCAGTGTCCAGTCCCTTTGCAGTAGAAGCACTCAGTTTCAGGCTTGGCTCCAGACTTAGGTTTCTTCGTGGGAGTAGCAACTGTCTTGCTATTCTTCTTGAAGTTCCCCTTCTTTCCCTTGCCCTTTTTCTTGAAACTAGTGGTTTTGTTAACCATCAACACTTGATGCTCCTTTTTGATTTCTACCTCCGGAGCCTTGAGCATAGCGAAGAGCTCGGTAATTGTCTTTTGCATCCCTTGCATATTATAGTTCATCACAAAGCCTTTATAGCTTGGTGGCAGTGATTGAAGAACTCTATCAATAACACTATCCTCGTCAACTTTGCAACCAAGTTGAGTCATATGATTGTAGTACCCAGACATTCTGAGCAAGTGTTCACTGATAGAACTATTCTCCTCCATCTTGCAGCTGTAGAACTTATTGGAAATCTCATATTTCTCAATCCGGGCATTTGCTTGAAATATTAACTTCAAACTCCTGGAACATCTCATATGGTCCATGAAGTTCAAAACGTCGTTGAAGTCCCGGTTCTAAGCCGTAAAGCATGGCACACTGAACTATCGTGTAGTCATCAGACCGCGACTGCCAGACGTTCAAAGCGTCTACATTAGCGGGAGGGGGCTTGTCACCTAGCGGTGCTTCAAGGACATAATTCTTCTGTGCAGCAATGAGGATAATCCTCAGGTTACGGACCCAGTCCGTGTAATTGCTACCATCATCTTTCAACTTAGTTTTCTCTAGGAATGCATTAAAATTCAAAGGAACGGTAGCACGGGCCATTGATCTACAACAACATAGATATGCAAAAACTATCAGGACTAAATTCATGATAAATTAAAGTTCAATTTAATCATATTAATTTAAAGAACTCCCACTTAGATAGACATCCCTCCGGTCATCTAAATGATCACGTGATCCAAATCAACTAAACCATGTCCGATCATCACGTGAGATGGAGTAGTTTCAATGGTGAACATCTTATGTTGATCATATCTACTATATGATTCACGCTCGACCTTTCGGTCTCCAGTGTTCCGAGGCCATATCTGCATATGCTAGGCTCGTCAAGTTTAACCCGAGTATTCTACGTGTGCAAAACTGGCTTACACCCGTTGTATTTGAACGTAGAGCTTATCACACCCGATCATCACGTGGTGTCTCGGCACGACGAACTTTCGCAACGGTGCATACTCAGGGAGAACACTTATACCTTGAAATTTAGTAAGGGATCATCTTATAATGCTACCGTCGTTCTAAGCAAAATAAGAAGCATAATAAGATAAACATCACATGCAATCAAAATATGTGACATGATATGGCCATCATCATCTTGTGCTTTTGATCTCCATCTCCAAAGCACCGTCATGATCACCTTCGTCACCGGCGCGACACCTTGATCTCCATCGTAGCATCGTTGTCGTCTCGCCAACTATTGCTTCTACGACTATCGCTACCGCTTAGTGATAAAGTAAAGCAATTACATGGCGATTGCATTTCATACAATAAAGCGACAACCATATGGCTCGTGCCAGTTGCCGATAACTTTACAAAACATGATCATCTCATGCAAAAACCGTATAACTCATCATGTCTTGACCATATCACATCACAACATGCCCTGCAAAAACAAGTTAGACGTCCTCTACTTTGTTGTTGCAAGTTTTACATGGCTGCTACGGGCTTAGCAAGAACTGTTCTTACCTACGCATACAAAACCACAACGATGTTTCGTCAAGTATGTGCTGTTTTAACCTTCACAAGGACCGGGCGTAGCCACACTTGATTCAGCTAAAGTGAGAGAGACAGACACCCGCCAGTCACCTTTAAGCAACGAGTGCTCGTAACGGTGAAACCAGTCTCGCGTAAGCGTACGCGTAATGTCGGTCCGGGCCGCTTCATCTCACAATACCGCCGAAGCAAAGTATGACATGCTGGTAAGCAGTATGACTAGTATCGCCCACAACTCATTGTGTTCTACTCGTGCATATCATCTACGCATAGACCTGGCTCATGATGCCACTGTTGGGGAACGTAGTATTTTAAAAATTTCCTACGATCACGCAAGATCTATCTACCAGATGCATAGCAACGAGAGGGAAGAGTGTGTCTACGTACCCTCGTAGACCGGAAGCGGAAGCGTCAAGTGACGCGGTTGATGTAGTCGAACTTCTTCGCAATTCAACCGATCAAGCACCGAACGTACGGCACCTCCGCGTTCAGCACACGTTCAGCTTGATGACGTCCCACGAGCTCTTGATCCAGTTGAGCTTCACGGGAGAGTTTCGTCAGCACGACGGCGTGGTGACGGATATGATGTTTTCACCGGCGCAGGGCTTCGCCTAAGCACCGCGACGGTATGACCGAGGTGTGTTTCTGTGGAGGAAGGCACCGCACACGGCTGGAACAATTCAACTTGTGTGTCTTTGGGTGCCCCCCTGCCCCCGTATATAAAGGAGCAAGGGGGGAGGCCGGCCGGCCCTTCTATGGTGCGGCTAGGGGTGCAATCCTACTAGGAATAGGATTGCAATCCTATTCCTAGTAGGAACTACCAAAGAAGGAAGAGAGGGAAAGGAAAAGAGGGAGAGGTGGCGCCCCCCAATCCTAGTCCAACTAGGAACCCTAGGTGGGGCGCCGGCCAGCCCCTATGGGCTGCCTCTCTCTTTTCATAAGGCCCACTATGGACCATCCCCCTCGTAGGGGGTTCCGGTAACCCCCTCCGGCAATCCCGTTAAATCCGAAACTTTTCCGGAACACTTCCGGTGTCCGAATATAGTCGTCCAATATATCAATCTTTATGTCTCGGACATTCCGATACTCCTCGTCATGTCCGTGATCTCATCCGGGACTCCGAACTACCTTCGATATATCAAAACTCATAAACTCATAATACCGATCGTCATCAAACGTTAAGCGTGCGGACCCTACGGGTTCGAGAACTATGTAGACATGACCGATACTCATCTTCGGTCAATAACCAATAGCGGAACCTGGATGTTCATATTGGCTCCTACATATTCTACGAAGATCTTTTATCGGTCAAAACCGCATAACAACATACGTTGTTCCTTTTGTCATCGGTATGTTACTTGTCCGAGATTCGATCGTCGGTATCTCTATACCTAGTTCAATCTCGTTACCGGCAAGTCTCTTTACTCGTTCTGTAACACATCATCTCGTGACTAACTCATTAGTCTTTTGCTTGCAAGGCTTATTGTGATGTGTGTTACCGAGAGGGCCCAGAGATACCTCTCCGACACTCGGAGTGACAAATCCTAATCTTGATCTATGCCAACACCACGAATACTTTCGGAGACACCTGTAGAGCATCTTTATGATCACCCAGTTACGTTGTGACGTTTGATAGCACACAAGGTGTTCCTACGGTATTCAGGAGTTGCATAATCTCATAGTCATAGGAACATGTATAAGTCATGAAGAAAGCAATAGCAGAAAAACTAAACGATCATAGTGCTATGCTAACGGATGGGTCTTGTCCATCACATCATTCTCCTAATGATGTGATCCCATTGATCAAATGACAACTCATGTCTATGGCTAGGAAACATAACCATCTTTGATCAATGAGCTAGTCTAGTAGAGGCATACTAGGGACATACTGTTTTGTCTATGTATCCACACATGTACTAAGTTTCCGGTTAATACAATTCTAGCATGAATAAAAGACATTTATCATGATATAAGGAAATACAAATAACATCTTTATTATTGCCTCTAGGGCATATTTCCTTCACCGGGGTCACATGATCGTGACTTTCTGCTCGTTACCGCACTCCCAAGACACTAACGGTTTGGATATTTGATCTGAGTACTTTTCGCACTAACCAGCACGGGAATAAGTATGGGCACTCTGCGGCGCATGCATCAGCCAAAAGCTCATCAGACGTCAACAACTCAACGGCGCGCGCCAGGTTGGACTGGAACGCTTCGCTTGTATAAGGGGGGCTAGGTCTGCTCACCGGCCGCGTACGTAACGTGCAGGAGAGCAAAGGGCGATGGGCCCAAGACCCCTGCGCGCTTAGGATGTAGACCGGCGTGTTGACGTCCTTGATGAGCCTAGGTAGGGTTGCGGCGTGTTGATCCGCCGAGGACGGACATGACCTGATGGTGTGTCCGACCGGAGTTGATCAAGCGTGTTGGGTAAGTTGGTGCACCCCTGCAGGCAAGATTGATCTATTCGAATAGTCGTGTGCCCGGTTATGGACGCTCGGAGTTGTATCCCGATCGATACAACTAGAACTGGATGCTGAGGCATGAAATGCATATGTGGCCCGGGAGTCGAGAAAGGATCCCTGGGCGTTGATACAACAACATAAATATGACTTATGTTATACTACTTTACTCTCTCCGGTTGCTGCAAGACGGTGGTTTCCAGAAGATGCTAGTCTTCGATAGGACTAGCTTCTCCCCTCTTATTCTGGCATTTTGCAGTTTAGTCCACAGATACTACCCTCTTCATTGATACCGATGCATAAGTAGTGTAGATCCTTGCACACGAGTACTTTGGATGAGTACTCACGGTTGCTTTGCTCCCTCTTTTCCCGATTTTCCTTTCTTCTTGGTTGATACAACCAGATGGCAGAGTCCAGGAGCCAGATGCCACCTTTGACGACTGTTACTACCTCGAGGGTGCCTACTACTATGTGATGGCCGTCGACGACCATGAGTAGTTAGGAGGCTCTCAGGCAGGAGGCCTTGCCTTTTTGATCATGTTGCTTTTGTGCTAGCCTTCTTAAGGCAAACTTGTTTAACTTAGGTCTGTACTCAGATATTGTTGCTTTCGCTGACTCTTGTGTATTCGAGCTTATGTATTCGAGCCCTCGAGGCCCCTGTCTTGTAATATAAAGCTTGTATTATTTTATTTGTGTCTAGAGTTGTGTTGTGATATCTTTCCGTGAGTCCCTCATCTTGGTCGTACACATTTGCGTGTATGATTAGTGTACGGTCAAATCGGGGATGTCACACTCGCGAGCAATGAAAATCCGCGGTGAGGTGGCTCGGTGCTGGAGCGGATGAAAGCAAAGAACTGGCATCGTCTAGAAGGCTACTGCATGTTCTACTCCCACTACTTCCCCGATGCTCCACTGCACGGCAATAAAGTATTTCGGCGCCGTTATCGGATGAGCCGAAAGCTTTTCCTCAGGATTGTGAATTACATCTGGGAGTTCCACAGCTACTTCAAGTGCAAGAGGGATTGCACTGGCGAACTTGGATTCACCTCAATACAGAAGTGCACAACAACAATGAGGATGCTTGCATACGGAGATCCCGATGATTCACTCGACGACTATGGGCGCATGGACGAGTCCACCACCATTGAGTGTTTCTACAAGTTCTGCAGGGTAGTGGTGGCAGTGTTTGGATCGCAATACTTGCGAAGACCCAATGCGGAAGACACTCCTCGGATCCTAGCACAGAATGCGGCGAGAGGATTTCCTGGGATGCTTGGAACCATCGACTGCATGCATTGGAAATGGAAGAACTGCCCATTTGCTTGGCATGGGATGTACAAAGGCGTCAATGGTGGTTGCAGTGTGGTACTTGAGGCGATGGCCACACATGACCTCTGGGTTTGGCACTGCTTCTTTGGTATGCCAGGAACTCACAATGACATCAACGTGCTGCAGTGCTCCCCTGTCTTTGTCAAGCTTGTTGAAGGTCATTCTCCTCCGGTGAACTTCGAGGTCAACGGGTGGCACTACAATAAGGGGTACTACCTAGCTGATGGCATCTATCCGAGATGGTCGACATCTGTGAAGACTATCTCAAACGATGTGCCAGGAGGCAAGAATTCCCACTTTGCCAAGGTTCATGAGGCTTGCAGGAAGGATGTCGAGCGGGCATTTGGTGTGCTTCAATCTCGATTTGCTGTTGTCCGGTACCTTGCTTAGACATGGTCGAAACATGAAATGTGGGAGATCATGACTTGCCGTGTCATCTTGCACAACATGATCATTGAGAGCGAGCAGGAAGAACCAGTGTTTGACACTGAACCATACTACAGGCAGGGTCCTCTTGCCCAAGTCGATCACCAGCTACAGGCAACCTGGACTGCCTACCTCAATATGCGTCAGGAGATCCGAGACCCACAGGTGCATCAACAACTGCAGCAGGATCTGGTGGAGGACCTATGGAGGATCAAGGGCCGCCCCTAGCTCGACGTGTGATGAAATATGAGTTTTATTTGTTGAACTATATAATTTGTATTGAACTATATAATTTCTATTGATTATCTGTGATGAACTATGTGATGTAAAATTATTTATGTTGAGAATTCACGCCAAACCACGTCGAATACGGGCCGATTCCCGCCGATATCGGGTCATTTTTCGTCGAAAGTGAGCTGAAAAATGGGCTAACATCGGCGCCTGGGTGCGACGGCTGGGTGCCCAACCGCCCCGAGAGCCGATTATACCGCCAGCTTGCCTCTAGGCGGAGATTTTTATGTCTCCTGAAAGGCCAACGGCTGAAGATGCTCTTAGCATCCACGCCAATGCATATCTGGCCTGGATAGTGCCTATACTCTACCCGGTGCTTGTTTGCTTGCTGTCCTGGCCGAGAAAATACGTGCCTGTCCTGGCCAACGAAGAAGTATGATTAGCCTGGCTCAACTAGAGAAAATAATATAAAATAAAATTTTAGCCCACGCATGGCACTTAGCCTGGCCAGGCTTCTCCTTCCTTTCGCCTGGGGTGCTACAATAGCTGCCTAGTAGTCATTAAATACTCTCTTCATCCTGTAATGTAAGATGTTTTTTGACACTACACTAGTGTCAAAAAACGTCTTACATTACATTATTATGGAACGGAGGAGTACTCTAGGAATCTAACACACAGCAGCACACTCTGATTTAAAAGCAGTGGGCCAAGGTAACGAACCAAACGCACAAGTGCCAGGCAAGCCTGGCCAGGCAAAATTTCACATCGTCCCAGGCTGTATCCAGGCAGACCATTTTCCCACGCACGGTAGCCAGGCATCCAAGCAAACTGGCCCACAGTCCGAATGGATAAGCCAGATGCGCACCGTGCGTTCAGCCGGAGCCGCGGAGCCATCTGTCACCGGGCTGCCGGGCTGTCGATCTGGACGAGATTGCCTGTCACCGGGCTGCCGGGCTGTCGATCTGGACGAGATTGCAAGCACCTGTTCATGCACAACCGACCCTGGCACACCGCTCATCAGAGTTGTACGTGGAGGTCGGCGGCGCCTGGCCGCCGTTCGCATCAATTTTGCTGGATTTTCACCAGAAGGGATCTGGCAAGATTTATTTCGTGGCTAAAGGAAATTTTGGTCTAATAGGAATTTTGATCTAAACGAATCTAAATAACTGATATAATCTTTGATCGATCGGGTGCCGCGTCCACGGGGAAAGAAGATTGATGTCCCCGGAAACGGCACACTACAGAAGTGATGAAAGGTTCTAGGATCGGCGTCGTGAGACTAACCGCTTTAATATAGAATCTACAATATTCGTTGTGGTATTGACTGACCCTCGTATGGGGTATATAGAATACAACGTGCGGTGAGACTTGAAGTACAAGATAAATCTATATTAAAACTAATTATATCTTCATCTCTCCTTATCTTTAACTAAACATGTTTATATTCTAACACCCTTATCTCGTGTACTACCATCCTGATCCACCACTCTCATTCCCATCTGAACAAATCAACCATCACTTGACAGTACCGTCAATGTTAGATCCCTGACACCAACTGAACCAAACCAATTCTTAGGGCATGTTTGGTTGTCATCCACACTTTGCCACACTTGTGTGCCACAAGTGTGCCATGCCACAGTTTTTGTTGTGGCCAAATTGGTCGTCATATTTGTAGAAAAGTTGGCTCGCAGCTGAGTTTATGACAAGTGGGTATGTGACTGAAAATGTATGGCATGACACGACTGTGACTGCAACCAAACATTTGCTCAATTTGCTACAATTGTGACAAAGTGTGGATGGCAACCAAATGCCCTTAATAATCACAAACACATCCACGATGCATGAGTGCACAACGAAGCAATTTTATTAATGAGCTGAACCATTATCCTGTTTTGACTGCTTAGAGTCAAGATAGCAATGCATGAATAGAGCGGTGCCCCTCCACATCACAATTTTGCATCCTTCAATGAGCGAAAAATGAACATGGCCTCTTCCAATCGAGAAGCCATTGCACATGAGGACTCAGGTGAGCAGCAGCCTCATGACCTCATCCGTGCTCTCCGCAAACCAGACGAGCGGTATCTAGACCCTTTGGCACACCTACAGATCCTAATCTTCCCGTCCGTGCGAATTCATGTATATAGGCTAACTAAATACTACTCCCTCTGTCCCATAATATAAGAATGTTTTTGACATTACACTAGTGCCAAAGACGTTCTTATATTATGGGACGGAGGGAGTACATACATACTCTCATGATTCAGTCTAAAATACAACTCATTTCTGTAACTTCTGACAGTTTGTGCGTCACGGTCACTGTGACTTTCACCTGTTGCCAGAATCCTGTATGGACTATGCTCCACAACATACCTTGGCAGTTCAGCCACACATAACCTCCACAACAGCCCTTTTCATTGTCCCAGGGCAAGGATCTCCACCAAATACCTCTGGAACTACGCTTACCACACAGTGCTCTTGGTTAATGCAGTTCTGCAAGAAATGCCAATTCAGATTCTCGGTACAAGCACGACTAGGTAAAGAAATTATTTGGATCTAACCGGCACAACTAATGCGATGGTCGCAAACCCATTACCTTCCGAAATATGTCATACGACTTGTGTGCATGGCATCCGCCTTCTGAGTAGCTCCCGCAGGACCCCTGCGGTGTGCCGAAGCTGGCAAATTTTATTTCAGTTATTTTCCGCCCATGATCACACTGGAGATGGACCTTAGCTTTCTCGTAGTCTTTGGTACGCCAGTTCATCATCGACGGCTGCCATTCAGACACGTCAGCACAGACACTTCCAGTAGTTCTTTTCACTATTGAAATTTCACTAGGGTCACCACCCATCTCCTCGAATATCACCAATAGGTTCCCAGTAGGATTAAGCCATGGGCGAGGAACATGGTACCTTAAGAAACATGACATAGATGTAAGAGCTTCACTTGTGAACAATGCCATGGGTAGCTCTGTAATAATCACTTCTAAACATGGAGTTCCTACCATCTCTGAGAAGAGTCGCCGCAGTTGGTTTGACACTTCGTCTCCTCATATTCACCGCGGTAATCACAGTAACCACATGTTCCGGAGGCCTTGTAGGCAGGCCAATACCGTCCAATTCCTTGACCATTTATCCAGATTTGCCCCTTCCCCATGCTATTCATGTCCAAGGCTAATGGCTCGTCACCATCGGGTGCGTTGAAGAAAGCCTGAAAAGAGGGAACTGTGGGATAAATCTTCTAGCAGGTGATGGCTCTATCACATGGGTAGCAACTAATCACAAGCAAATTTCACTTCTTCTTTTTTGAAAAGGAGGATGTACCCCCGGCCTCTGATGCAAATTTCACATTACCTTGTACCATGTCAGAGGCTGCTTCTGCACAGGTTCTCCCCATTCTACCGATGAGCTTCCACTAAGTGAATGAAGACTCATAGCCTCACCTTTCAAACCAACCTGTCCATATACATTAGGTTTTTTATGTTAATGCTTGTGCACAAGGTTAATACTTGACGGAACATGAAATCAACATACATTACCTGATAGGTCCATTTCTGCCATGTGAGATCTCTTATTCCCTCATTCAGGCCATAAAGTATCACCGGACCAAGAATTCCAGCATTCCAAGTCTCAAAATGTTCTCCAACGTTCTGTATAAAGGAATGGAAAATAAATATACGAAGGCTCAAATATTGCATGACCAAGAGTACTATCTTAGTTAGCAAACTATTCACTTACCGGGAGACCAACTGCTATACTTAAGCACGAAATAGTGTTGCTTCCTGCCCATAGTTTCACTCTCCCAGTATACGTTAGTTTTGGGTCTTCTACACTGCCGTAAACAGTTCCTGTGAACAGATTGGAGAGCATATCAAAATCAATTGCTTTTGACAGTCAAGAGATACACAATTTTTTGTCAAACGTGGCAGAGACTTTCATAATTACCTGTTAATTGTCCATTAACGAAAACATGCAAAGCATGACCAGCCGACATCACAGTGAGTTTGGGAGACTTCCCACTGGTGAGGAACTGCTCATCCTTCGTGACATCAACACTTGAAAATGAAACTTTTAGTACGAGTGAATTGCAAAGAGTCATATATTCATATTGTTGGTGGAGTTAGGCAACTTACTATGTTGTATACCACAAGTAGTCTGTGTTATCCCTCGTCATATTTATTTGTTCCAGTAATCCTACCGCTGTAAATGCTTCCTCCTCACTGAAGGAGTTAATCTCCTCATTATATGACTGCCATGTGAGTCCTCCAGCCCATTCCATTTTCATTTGTGAAATCTGGCTGCCAACCTGTACAAGCATATCACAAAAACTTTAAATAATGATAAAAAGGCACAAATTCAGATCAGATACAGATTTTAAATAATGGTAGTAAGAAAGAAACTACACAGATTAAGCTTGGATGAATATACAATGTAAGCAAGCCAAACTAAATTAACCAGATAGCTCAATTGCCTAATCTCACCCTAGCGGTGTTGAAGACTGTCGTTTTGCAGTCCGGAAGAATACTGATAGACCAAGGAGGCAAGTCATAATGCATTCCTCTGAATGATACCCTTGCATAAGATAGCTTATCCTTGTTCTCAAGAAAAGCTGCACAAGTTCCTGTGCTTGACCTAAAAACGGATGACTAAACAGGAAGTTACCAAGAAGTCAGTTCTGGCTTATGAACGAAATAGTGTAGGTCTCAAGTAAAAAAAGAACATAATGTCATCACAACCTTCTGAGCCTTCCCAAGGGAAGATATAATGGGATCTCCTGCGACCAGGGCTGGTTCGCAAAGCTTGATGGCTCTATGCAACTCCTTCAAGTGGCCCCATTTTGGTTCTCTCAATAAGCCTGAGGAAGCGAAGGGGGAAAGTTCCGTCAAATTGGTACATAGGATTCGGGGGTACATAATAGCAAAGTACGTGCTGTATAACATCGACAAAGAGAGAAGAAGAAAATAGCACCAAATGTTACCATTACGATGTAGGTGATATATAAAACGATTTGTGCCGTCAGACATTTACATTGTTGCTAATCCATTGATTAGAGAAACAAATTATCTTCCAACTGCATCTTTAAAAGGTTATGGACCTTGAGATTTGGAGTGGATGAAAATCCCTCTGTAACTCAGGTAATGGACTTGAACCTGGATACTGCAGAGTGGAATGTGGATGCTGCCACATTGCTTTGTACATTAAGGAATGAAGGTGTCAGAAAATACCTAAACTGCGGACAATCTCTTGGTAGTCTTCAACGTTGGGATTACAAGGGACTCGGCTACGGGTTGTATTGTGTTTGTGTTTGACAATCTGCCATGACGTTTCCCTTTATTCATTTGCCAGTTTAATCAGATTTGCAATAATTTGGTCGTATGCATCCTTAGTTGGTACAGAGGCCGGGGGTAAGGAAGCTTCAATTTTCTACCAAAAATGTAACATGTGCCAAAAGCAAGGCATGCATTGTAGATAAACAGAGCATGGAGAACTGAACTCACCGTATTCATCAATAGGAGCATCGTAGTCATAGCTAGTTGCAACGAACGGACCACCAGCTGTCCGCCCGAAGTTTGTCCCTCCGTGATACTGAAAAGTGGCGTCACAACTTGGTACAAAAAAGTTGGTAACATGATAAGCTTCAGTTAAACAGAAAGGATCAGTGTGACTTACCATGTAATAATTAACAAAAGAGCCCCCCTTCTGGATAAACTTGGCAACACCATATGCTAGATCTTCTACTGGTCTATGTGGAACTGGAACACCAAAGCCCGTATACCTGCGGTAAGGAGAAAACAAGATTTACATGGAAAAAGATAAACATACGAAATATCATGTGGTAGTAGCCTTTTAGAGAGAGAAGGATGAATTTACCAGGCAGTCCAAGCCTCAGTCCACATGGTAGGCTTGTGAGGTTTATTCGGGGAGAACCAGTCACAGTAAAATCCATTGCATGTATTAATCTGCCAACAGTAAATCAACAGTGAGATCTAGCGGAGTGAAATCTCCCTAGTCCAAATTATGTCATGTAAGAGTGGAAGTTCCATTTAGAAATGAAAGGCCAACATCGTGGCTCGGCGGCGGCGGGCGCGGATACTCTTGGCAAAGTGGCGGATCGACAGATCGGCCGTTCTACGGTCCTCCGGGAGGTTTTGTGGAGGGGGCATCTGGCCCAGATTACACGCAGAGAGGTGGTTACCGAGGTCATCGTGGTGGCCGCGGAGGCAGGAACCGCCATCGTCAGCATCCACCGCTTACCACTACCGTCGCAGAGCCGGTGGTTTCGTCGGAGGTGATGGCCTCTGTGCAGATGCCTGCGCTGTCCGGTCAAGTCATGGCCGCGTGGACGGCTTTGGCAACTGCGGCGGTGCCCGAGTCTGAGCCCCCTGCAGCAGTTTCTGTCAGAGCCGCCGACAAATCTGATGGCGAGGGAGCTACCAAGTGGGCCCGTAAGAAGGAGAAGATGCTTTGTTACCGCTGTGGTGAGCGGGGGCACTTTATTGCTGAGTGCGTTACTGAGCTTTGTGACACTTGCCTCAAGCCGGTGCACGAAACGGGGGAGTGTCCGCTTTTGCATGAGCCGATGCCGGGAGTTACTATTTATGGAGTGTGCTGCGCCGAGTTGATGTTCTTTGAGTCTCCTAGTGCGATGGAGATACCAGAGGAGCCTCAGAGGGCGACCACGGGGGTGGTCAAAGTAACTAAAGGTGAACTTTCTCAAGCACAGATCCTGAAGAGGCTGAATGAGCTACCTCCGGGTAACTTTCAGTGGGAGCTCATTAGACTCGAGGCCAATGTGTATAAAGTGGAGCTTCCGTCAGCAGATGACTTGCAGAGGCTTCTGAGTTTTGGGATGTGCAGAGTACCTGGCACAGAGTGTGTCCTCGAGTTCGATGAGTGGAAGAAGGTCGAGCCGAAGGGCAAGCCTCTTTCTCAGGTCTGGCTACGGTTCTCGGGGGCACCGTCTAAGCCTCTAAATGATGTTCGGGTCGTGGCTAGCTTGGGGACCCTCATTGGGAAGACCGAGCGGGTGGACATGCCCTTTACCTGAGCAAACGGGGTGGCGAGGTTGCTAGTGAGCGTTCTGGATATCGGGTTCGTACCGGATGTGGTTAAGTGGACGTATGCCGGCATGATTTACGAGCTTAAGATTGAGTTTGAGGAAACTGATCTATTCTCTGAGGCTACGACTGGAAATGATGGTGATATGATCGATAAGGATGACGGCTCGGGTAACAAGGAGCGGCGAGAGGATGACCGTGGACGAGATATGCCTAGTGCCCCGGGTTCTAACCACGCCTCGGTGGTGCCCAGGAAGGGGACTCCACCACCAACCTCCGCACCTATGAACTCGCTGAGATTTGGCTTGTTTCAGCCTGCTTATGCTCCTCCTAGACTGTGGGGTGATCGGATGGAGTATGATGATCTGTTAGAGCATTCGCTTCCTCCTCTCGATTTGGCGATTCATGACGCATTTGTAGGAGGCTGTTCGAAGGTGCTTGTTTCTGAGGGGACCCCTGTGGAGTGTGTACCTATCTCTGATGTTACCGTGGCAGTACCTAGCCAGGTTGCCGAGCTTCGTGTCGAGGGTCGGGAAGATCATGGGCAGGAGGCCCCCCGTTCCCCCGATGCTATCACTCAGAGTGGAGCTCTTTTACCGACGAGGAGTCCGACGCCGACTAGCGCGGTTGCTGTCGTGCCGTGCGCCAGAGTTAGTGCCGGATCGGGAGGGGGTGTGGGCAGGTGGCCCCCACCCCTTCCTCTCCCGTGGCGCCCATGGAGGGAGTACCTTCTGCTGAGGCCCCTGGTTTCGGACCTACGCCGGTCCTGCCAACGGTGCATGGCTGCACCCCGGTTGCTTCTACTTTGTTGGGCCCTGTTGGGGGTTGGGCAGTAGGCCGTATCCTGAACGGGACCTCGCAGGAGGACATCATCGCTTTTGGAGGGATTCCGGATCCTGCATCCGAAGGTCGACGGATGAGATGTCGCCTCCAGGATCAGCCGGATGTTGATGACATGCAGCTGAGGTGCGCCAGGCGGGCGGCCAAGCTTCGTGACATTGTGGTCACTACGGGTATGTCAGTCAATACCTCCAATTCTATTTTGCATTTTTCTAATGATGAGATTATACATAATGCAAATCAGTTGAGAGTTTCACTAGGTTGTAATGATAGTGAAATTTCCAATTCCGTTAATGATATACTAGATCTTGAAGCGGATCGTGCCTTAGAAATAATTAGAAACTTAGCGGCTGTCAAACCTACGAACGATTCGGATATAGATGCGATGGGGGTTAATGTGCTTGATAGCTTTTGTGAGGATCTGGCACCCTCACATCCTGAGATTGAGAAGGATGAGTGTTCTATTCTCCCAAGAGCTTCCATTCTTACAGATTCTCAGGAGGCTAGGTCCACTGAATGCGGTTGTGAGGACCGGGTAGAGGACCAAAACAAGACTGAACGCAAGTGGAAGCAAAAAATCTATTCGGCTTCGGCTGTGTGTAGAAGTGCTAGGATCCGGACCACCAAAAAATTTCACGATGAAATATGAAAGGAATTTTTTTGGAATAGCAGAGGTCTTAAGGACTTGGCTAAAAGAAGGTTTCTAGCGGATTCTTCTATTGAACACAAGCTGGACTTTATTGCCCTTACTGAAACTGGAAGAGACAATTTTACCCCCCAGTTCCTTAGCACTCTTTCGGGAGGTATTGATTTCGATTGGCATTGCCTTCCCCCAAGAGGAAGATCCGATGGGATTTTACTTGGGGTCAATTGCGATACTTTGGAAGTTCGGAATGTGGTCATGGCAGATTTTGCGGTTAAGTTTCGGGTCAGATCGAAGGCCGATGGGTTTAATTGGGCATTGGTGGCGGTCTACGGCGCCGCGCAGCCTGAACTGAAACCAGATTTATTGGCGGATCTAGCCCGTATTTGCGGGGGCGAGCAGATCCCAATCCTGGTTGGGGGTGATTTTAATATCATCCGAAGATGGGAGGAAAAGAATAACGATAATTTTGACGGCAGATGGTCGTTCATGTTTAATACAATCATCAAAATCTTGGATCTTAGAGAGATCGAGCTTTCCGGTAGAAAATTCACTTGGGCCAATACGTTACTAATCTCGACGTTTGAGAAGCTAGACCGTGTCCTCGCTAGCGTCGAATGGGAGTAGAAGTTCCCCCTGGTGACGGTACAAGCTTTATCTCGTGCGATCTCCGACCATACCCCATTGCTGGTTGACTCGGGAGAGGCAATGCATGTGGGAAAAAAGAATACTTTCTCTTTCGAACTAGCATGGTTTGAAAGAACAGGGTTCCTGGATCTGATAGCTAGAGAATGGGCTAAAGATTCAGGAGGGAGATCGAATGTTGAAAGATGGCAAAATAAGATTAGACACCTAAGACAGTTCTTACGTGGGTGGGCCAAACACTTGAGTGGGACATATAAGATTGAAAAGGAAAGGCTCCTTTCACTTATTCAATCCCCAGACTTAAAAGCTGAGTCTTCCATTCTAGATTCCAGGGAGCTGGAAACTAAAGTGGAGGCGTAAATGAGGCTGAAACGGAAATGAGACTGAAAGAACTGCTTCGAGAGGAGGAATTGAAGTGGGCACTGCGAGCCAAAGTTCGCAAAATCGTCCAAGGGGATGATAACACACAATTTTTCCATTTGATTGCGAATGGCAAGCATCGAAAGAAGAGAATCTTTCAGCTTGAGTAAGATGAGGGGACGATTGTAGGTCAGGAGAACCTAAAATTATACATCACCAATTACTATAAGCAGCTGTTTGGGCCTCCTGAGGATAATTTCGTGTCCTTGGATGAATCGATGGTGGAGGATGTTCCTCAACTAGCGTCGGTTGAGAATGACATTTTGACCGCCCCTTTTTCTAAGAAAGTGTTTGAAGCTATTTCACAAATGAAGAATAATAAAGCTCCAGGGCCGAATGGTTTCCGGCGGAGTTCTATAAAAAGTGTTGGCACATCATTAAAGGGGATTTGCTACCATTGTTCCATGATCTGTTCTTGGGACAGTTGCAGCTGTTTCACTTGAACTTCGGAACGATTACTTTGCTTCCTAAGAAAACAGAGGCCGTGCGAATTGAACAGTTCAGGCCGATATGTCTTCTTAATGTCAGCTTTAAAATCTTCGACCAAGTTGGAACTAATAGGCTTACGCAGATTGCGCATTCTGTGGTGCAGCCTTCTCAATCTGCTTTCATGCCGGACAGAAACATCCTAGAAGGGGTTGTGGTCCTACATGAAACGCTCGATGAAATCCACACGAAAAAGCTAGATGGGGTGGTTTTCAAAGTGGATTTTGAGAAAGCGTATGATAAGGTAAAATGGCCATTTATTCAGTAGGCCTTGCGCATGAAAGGGTTCAATCAGTCCTGGAGGAACCAAGTAGACTCTTTCACGCAAAAAGGGAGTGTTGGAATTAAAGTGAATAATGATATAGGTCATTATTTCCAAACACACAAAGGTCTGAGACAAGGAGATCCGATGTCACCGATTCTCTTCAGTATTGTGGTTGACATGTTGACAATTCTTATAGGAAGGGCTAAGGAAGATGGCCAAGTTGGGGGCCTAGTACCGCATTTAGTTGACGGAGGAGTGTCTATCTTACAATACGCTGATGATACTATCATCTTCATGGAGCATGATTTGGCAAAAGCGAGAAATATGAAGCTTGCGTTGTGCCTGTTCGAACAACTATCGGGGTTAAAGATTAACTTCCATAAAAGTGAATTGTTCTGCTTTGGAAGAGCTAAAGAGGAACAAGAAGTTTACAAACAATTGTTCGGGTGCGAAGTGGGGTCATTGCCTTTCACGTACTTGGGTATCCCAATCCACCACCGCAAGCTTTCAAACAAAGAATGGAAGTGCGTTGAAGATCGATTTGAAAAAAAACTAAGCTGCTGGAAGGGCAAGCTTATGTCATACGGAGGCCGACTAATTCTGATTAATTCGGTTCTCACAAGTATGCCCATGTTTCTCTTGTCCTTTTTTGAGGTACCAGTCGAAGTACGAAAAAGGCTAGATTTCTATCGATCGCGCTTCTTTTGGCAGAGCGATGAATTAAAATGAAAATACAAACTCGCTAAATGGGACATCATTTGCAGGCCGAAAGATGGGGGGGGGGG
>LR738711.1:504755234-505070460 GCA_902687465.1 Secale cereale | reverse complement strand
GGGGGTCTTGGCATTGAAAATCTAGAGGTGAAGAACAGATGTCTTCTAAGCAAGTGGTTGTATAAGCTATCTGTAGAGACGGATGCCACTTGGGCCCAGATTGTACGTAATAAGTACCTTCAATCAAAAACCTTGTCCCAGGCAACGATCAGGCCGACTGATTCGCCTTTTTGGAAAGGACTGATGAGAGTGAAATCAGTCTTCTTCAACAGGACAAAAATTATAGTTGGAAATGGTACATCCACAAGATTCTGGGAGGACACATGGCTAGGGGAGAAGCCACTAGCTCTCCAATATCCTTCTCTCTATAATATTGTTCAGCGAAGAGACGCTTATGTTGCAACAGTATTACAGTCAAATCCTCTCAATATTCATTTTAGAAGGACGTTAGCGGGTAATCATTGGGAAGCCTGGCTCCATCTTGTGAGAAGATTGATGGATGTCCACCTCTCTCAACAGCCCGATCAGGTTCGCTGGAAACTAACTAAGAATGGAGAGTTTTCGGTTAAATCCATGCATTTGGATGTTATCAATGCTAGTACGATCCCACTTTCAAAACATGTTTGGAAAGTCAAAGTGCCTTTAAAAATCAAAGTGTTTATGTGGTTTGTCCATAAACAAGTCATTCTTACTAAGGACAATTTGGCAAAGCGCAGCTGGACAGGATCTACAAGATGTAGCTTCTGTGATAGTGATGAATCCATCAAACACCTCTTTCTTGACTGCCCATTGGCAAAAAATTGTGGCGATCAATCCACATAGTTTAACATTACTCCTCCGAATACCATCAATACGATTGTTTGGGATGTGGTTGGATGGGATAGATCCAGAAACAGCGAGACATATCCGTGTAGGAGTATGTGTTTTATTATGGGCAGTTTGGAACTGCAGAAACGATTTGGTTTTTAACAGAACAACAAATATTCATTTCTTGAAGGTTGTTCTTCGGGCCACACGGTCGCTACTCACTCCGACGGAAGGCCAGGGAGCGTATGGTTACTGGATCTATCCGTTGGGAGACGGTAGCACGGGCTATCTTCAACCGGTTTGGATGGCGGTCATGTAATAGAATAGGTGTTTAGTTTCCTATCTTCTTTTTTGCCTGCCGGTTGTGGCTATCCTGTTTTCTTGTGTTCATGCTCTTTTTCGAAAAGGGGAATATATTAATATCAAGAAGATACCAACTACACCCAGCCTCTGCACCAATAAGATGCCTCAAAGACATCCCAGATGCACACAGCCCAAAAAGAAAAAAGAAAAAGAAAGGAAAAACAAAGGCCTCGCCATAGTGATCAACTCCTCTCAGCAGCAGCACACAAACCGCCACCGATGACAACACCCGGAAAACATAAAAGGTCTCCAAAAGCGACGCCTTCAAGAAGGAAACAGTGCACAAGCGCCGTCGTCGCCCGATCCAAGATCTTAGGTTTTCACCCTGGAGAAGTCCGAGCTCTCAAAACAATACCTTCAGCAAGGCAATTGCCAGGCACAACCAATTAAGGCCAGACCTTAGATTTTCACCCTGAAAGTCACGACTCAGCACGCGAGGAGCACCACCAAAAATGAAATCCTGCAGTGCTGCCGCCCCCACTTTCACTGCTGCTCCTGGAAGTTATCAAACACGTGGCTGACTCCATCGCCTCCAAGGCCCGTCCGCATTACTGATCCTCCGATCTCGGCCACCATGACTTTCTCCACCGCTATCTACGCCATGGAAATCGAGATGCCGACATGTCCCATGGTGTCAACAAACAATAGAGCTTCGCGTCGCGCCCTCATGAAGCCGCGTAGGCTGATATGGACACGCACGACCGAAATCTATCCGATCCAGATATCTTTGGACAAGATCTCCGACAGGAGTTCCGGAACACGTCGATGGCCAGATCGAGGAGGAACAATCATACAGATGGTTGTTGTGATGCGAGAAGAGCACTAAGACCGCCACCACACCGCTGCCTCCACCATGCCGACACCACCGCCACCACGGCAGAGGACACCGGCCCGCGCTGCCCACAGCCCGTGCCGCGGGCTGAAGACGGACGCCAGATCGGGGTGGATCCCGAACCGCCGCCATCCCCTCGCCTGCACGATCCGTCACATCGAAGTCCTCCATGCGTTGCCGGTCCCGAGCGCCGCCGCCATGGGGATCCGCTGTCACACCACCGCGACCCTCGCCATCGCGGTGTCCCGACCCAGCCGTGCCGCCCCATGGCGGATGCCCTGCGCGAGAAGGCGAAAGGCCCCGCCGCCGCCGACAACGGCCAGGCTTTACCCGGCCCCATCCTTTGGCGGCAGCGAGGGAGGAGAGATGGAGAGGAGGGTGCTGGCGGCGGCGGCGGAAGGGCCCTCCCCGTCGCCCACGGGAGCGACGTGGGAGGGTCAGATCCAATCTGAGTAGTACGTACTTAGTTGGCCCTTTGTGTTGCTCTTTGTGAGCTTTTTTCCTTACGTGAGACATGAAGACTATTTGTTTTGAACCTTTTGATTATGAATAATATGGCTGTATGCATCGTTCTGATGCAGAGGCCGGGGGCAAACCCCCTTTTCGAAAGAAAAAAAAGATGATCCAGTGAGTAAATATGATGGACACGTTTTCTTTCCATTCTTGGAAAATGGGGTCATGAAGGTGAATGACCCCAGCACATTAAAAGGAACAAGGAACTACTAGTGTCTATATATGGTGTACACATATTTATTTTTTTATTTTTTTGCGGAATAGGGGTACACATATTAAAGCCAAGGAGTGCACAGCATACAATTGGATCTGGGGCGTCGTCCTCTTTACACATGATCCATGGAACACCTGTGTTGAGTGCAATCGCCATGTTAGCTGCCCATGAGGCGTAGGCCTTGGAAGGCTCGCCCTGATCCCACTCCAAGGGGCCAAACTCGTTCTCGATCTGCAAGGACAATGATGATTGAAAGGTGGGTCTGGTTGAAAAGAAATCCAATATGCTAGCAACAGAGGTCAACAATTTGAAGCATACATACCTGGGAGAGGATTATTGGTCCTCCCTGCCACTCAAAGAGCCCTTCCGACTTCATCATGTCAACGATCTTGGTGGTAAACTTCTGCATCTCAAGCTGTTTGAAAGAATCATTATGGAAATACAGACATTTTAGAAAGAAACTAAGGATTAAAACGAAGTAGAGCTGCCAAAACGACACTTGCCTTGAATGGCTGATTATCAGTTCTAAAGCTGATGCCGGGGACATACTTGAGCCAAACAGGGAAACCACTGCAGTCAAACGGAGTGTGATTTAGCATACTACAGTACTCCTACTATTTTAAAAGAAGTCAACATCAAGACTTCTCAATATAGCAACATCCCTCGTTAGGTAAGCTGAGTCCACAAAACTGTAGTAGTAAATGATTTAGCACGAGCAGTAACTGGCACCAAGAAAACCACTGAAACTACTACTACCTCATAAGGAAACTAATCAGCCCTGCTAGTGCTTATTTGGTAGAGTAACAGATGTTGAGAGCAATGCGTGGTTGTTACCCGAAGTTCCACTCGGCGCAGACGTAGGGGCCAATGCGGAGGTGCACGTAGAGTCCGGCCTGCTTCACCAGCTTGATGAAGCGCACTAGATCATACCTCCCCTCGAAATAGTACTGCACAATACAATCGATTCACCCAGCATAGCAAGCAGCATCAGAAAGCAAAACAAATCAACCTTCTTTTAGCATAGCATAGCAGGCGGAGAAAGCAGCAACCTGGCCAGAGGAGGGCTCATGGCCGTTCCAGAACACGTACGTCTGCACCACGTCGAGGCCGCCGTCCTTGGCCTTCTGTATCAGATCCGGCCACATCTGCACGCGGCCGCAGAAACAAGCAAAGAAAGAAAATAGTCACACTGGGAGCCGGCATTATCGGGGAAGAGAGCGGGGCAGGGGCTGTTGGAGAAGCAAGAAGCCGGTACCTCGGGGACGCTCCTCGGGTAGTGGATGGAGCCTGACAGCAGGATGCGGCGCCGCCCGTTCACCACTAGTGCCTTGCGGTCGTAGGTGACGGCCGCCGACGACGTCGCAGCGAGGGTGGCCACCGCGAACGCGACCGCGACCGCGACGACGGACGGTGCCGGCAGCGCGGAGGACGCCATGGGAAGGACTGAAGCTGGAAAGGGAGGGAAGTGCGGTGAAAAAGAAGAAGCGGAAACGCGGCGCCTTTCGGTGCTTTTCCCTCCACAGGGAGTGGGAGAGTGAAGTGAGGTGAGGCGCTCGCTCGAGGACATACCCGCTCTCTCTCTGTTGGAAATTCACCACGGGATCGATCACATCAAATTGCACGAACACACGTGCAAAAAAACTACTCCCTCTGTTCGGAATTACTTGTCGCAGAAATGGATGCATCTAGATGTATTTTAGTTCTAGATATATCCATTACCGAGACAAGTAATTCCGAACGGAGGGAGTAATAGCCAAGGGCTTTGTCGTGCCCTTATTTCCTCTTTATTTCTTTTTATGTTTTCTTTGTGTGTTACAATAACTAGCCCTGCCTATGTATATATAGACGCAGGGTCAGAAACCGATGGCTTACAAAGCCGACTCCAACTAATACTCGTACACTCGTACATAGACACCTAGCCGGACTAATACATGAAACTGACAAGGACTCAATCTTCCTAACATGATTAGCACAAGCCAACGTAGACACCTAACCGGGCTCTACTAGTCACAGACAAGCTTGATCACCTTTGCTAACCCTAACATGACTCTACATATTAGTACTTACCAAACTATAACACATATGCTTGGATTACTCTAACATTCACTCCCTAATCCAAGCATTTAACTCTTTATTCGACGAGAAGCGCAGACCACTACTTGTTCAGCTCTTTACACTGATTGTCTCCGGTGACGCGACTTAACGAATCACGACTTTGCTCGCAATGATGGTCACCACTTCATCATCATCTTTTCTGTTCGTGCCAACTTGTAGACTGGACCAACGATTACTCGGACTACCAGCCACGCTGCCACATCTTAGCGTGCTACATGTAGACTAAACGCATAGCCTCATGCACGAACTCAACTTAACTAGTGCACGCACGTTGATCTTCATCTTCACATCGGTTGTTGTACACGGAAGACGCATCTCTTCACCCGCCACATCTTCAATCTTTCGCATTGTCGCTGATGCCACATCTTATCAAACGACACCACTTGTCCAGCGACAACACAACTCGTCATATACGTGCAACTCATCTCCACCGTATATGAACTCGCCGGAACTCCACGACCACGAACGGAAACGCAAGGTATGATTTCTTTTTCCACCCGCTCTCGCTTGCAACTCTCCTCCGCCAGTGACGCATCTCAACTGCAGCAGAAGATTCACACACCTGAGCTCTTGGACGCACCTTACAAGAACTCATGTGCACACCTTGATGACGGCTCGCAACTTCGCCATCTCCACCTTGCACCCTCCAACAATGATCTCGATGATTTCCTCGGTGTCCCAACTTCGGCACCTCCATAACCATCAACGATCACCAACGCCTTGTCGACGACAGCCCTGTCGCCCTCCTCTGGGTTTTTCCGTCGAATGTCGATCACCCGTCGCCTCGCTTGAGACAGCTTCTCGCCGCCTCCTCGTCGTTACTCCGCCGAACGACAATGAGCCCGATCCTTCACGTCATTGCACCCCCACCGACGAAATCGTCTGCTCCTCTTCGTCCCTACACCAGCGACTGTATTGCTTGCTCGTTGTTGTCGCTACACCAGCGACTTAATCGCCCGCCCCGAGGCGCTAGTCGGGTCGCCACCCCGGGGCAAGCGCAACTTCAAATCGACCTTGCTCTAGATACCAATTGTTGGAAATTCGCCACAGGATCGATCACATCAAATTGCACGAACACACGTGCACAAAAAACTGATAGCCAAGGGCCCTTGTCGTGCCCTTATTTCCTCTTTATTTCTTTTCTTGTTTTCTCTGTGTGTTACAATAGCTAGCCCTGCCTATGTATATATAGACACAGGGTCAGAAACCGATGGCTTACAAATCCGACTCCAACTAATACTCGTACATGACCAGTACTCGTACATAGACACCTAGCCGGACTAGTACATGAAACTGACAAGGACTCAACCTTCCTAACGTGACTAGCACAAGCCAACGTAGACACCTAACCGGGCTCTACTAGTCACAGGCAAGCTTGATCACCTTTGCTAACCCTAACATAATTCTACATACTAGTACTTACCAAACTATAACACATATGCTTGGACACACCTGCTCTCTCTCTCTCTCCTTGCTTTGTCCGGTTCACTCGTGCTTCATCGTCCAGAGTTTGCAGCTGGTTCCTTTTCCTTTTTCTTGCTTTCCCTCTGCCACTCCCGACCTGCAACGGGTGTAGTTTTGCTGCTCATTTCCTCTTTCTTGATGATAGATTTCTCTCTCCAAACGTTATGCGGCTTAGTGTTTGCTAATGCTATTTTCTGTATTGAATAGTGTTTGTGAATATTTGCCTGGTGGAGGAGTATTTGCTTGTCGGTGATAAGGCTAGAAGAGAGGTTTATTTTATTTTTTTGTTTTTTGTCTGCGCGAGGAGAGGTCAGATGGCATGTGAAATTCGATGGGATTCTAGGGCTGGCCAACCATGCCATGGCAGGCTTGCCTACGCTACATTGTGAGAGGATGGTTAAAATATATGTGTTGAATATTATGTGTACATGTTAAATTATAATTGGACTTTGTAATTAGCGGTGTGTTAAATGTTTACACTGTCACGCTATAATTAGACTTGTAATTAGCGATGGGTCGAATGTTTGAGTCGAACACATGTATCCGGATATTTAAAGACACCACCAGGTAGCAAAATAGAATAGACATAAACTGGTAGACTAGGCAGAGATCAGAAGAGGGACGGTGATGGCGCCACTAGCATGGGTTGGCTGAACCGGTTGTGGCACGGTGGTCAGAGCAATGGTACTATGTTGATTTAGTACATGTTAGGAGAGCCTGTAGTCATGCCTTATGGATATAGCCATGTTGATGAACCTTGTTAACAGTTCTAGGTGTCGTGCTCGTGCTTGTGTGGTTGCTTCTTCTCAATGGCTCAACACGCGTCTCATGTTATTCTAACAAGTGATATCAAAGCTATGGTTGCATGAATTTTGAGGTTACAGACGTTTTGATCTAGAACATGGATGCCCCCAAACGACTTCCGTCATCGAACACCTTTGCCCCCAAGACGACGAACGAATATGACACATGTATGATTACACTACACTGAACCTGATCTGCCTCGCCCGCACGTAAAGATGTCAACTATACCCATAGGCATGGATACCCGATCCGCATGGATAAGGCATGGGATCATTTTTGGGTCCATGGGCGGTGCCCGAACCCTGCCCGACTAGTTGTGGGTAGGGCATGGGTACAATTTTATATCCATGGTATGTCCGGACCCCACCCGATTTATCTTACTGACGGGTCTCATGTGTTATAAATCATATGCTACTAGGTGTTTACTCCCTTTGTTCCTATGCTTAAGGCGTAAATCTTCACTCACGCCCCCCAAGAAAGCACTAGGAACAAAATTTGTTTCCCATACTACCCCTGAAAAATCGTATCTGATGTTGCTCATTAAATCTCATATGGAACAGGTTGACTCCTCGTTTCTCGTTGGCATGCCATGCGCGTCGCATCCTCCCATGCGCCCAACCAACCACTCATGTTGTTGTCGCATGGGCATGCACAACAGATGGAGTAATCACAAGGGAGCATTTGGTTATCCGGCAAGCGCTTGCTTAGCCTGGCCCAACAAGGATAGCCTCCACCGGAAAGGCTAGCCTTGCTTAGCAAGGAAAATTGGCAAGTTATACCATATGCCTCTCATTCTTAAGACTAGCTTTACTCCCAACTGATCTCATGCATTGGCTACTTTCCATCGTCTCCTTGCATGCATATGTAATGTATTTACTTCATAGCACGGGGTTCGAGTGTGGATTGAGGGCCAGTTTAGGACAAGTATGGCTAAATTACCTATGCGCCTTGTTCTACGGAATATCTGTAGAAAATTATACACCTTGCTCTATGGAATGGAGGGAGTATATGTAAGCTCCATACTCCCTCTCATCCTCCACCCAGTAACCAATTCCCCAGCAGTAGAAAAAATATGAACTTGGTATGGTTTCTGGATGATTGTGCAAATGGAACACTATTCTCAATAGTGGTTCTATAGCTCAATCTAAGGAATCAAAGGTACTACTAGCAATTCAATATATACTAAACCTGTTTCACATAAATTATAAATTCTCGTGGAATCATGATAGATGAATAAATATGCAAATGATACACGCGGATCTGGAGTTGTCAAGATCTGATAGGACGAAGGCTATACCACAAGCAAAGCATGAACAAACACCGTATTGCCATTTGTCAGATTCGGGGCTCCGCAGACCCAAGAGAGGTTCAAACACTGGGGCGTGTGCGAAGAACTCAATCTCCTCGACTTACGAACACGTCGCTCCATGGCCTAGCTCCACTCGTGCGAACAAGGAAGAAGATGAACAAGGCAGTTTACCCAAGTTTGGGCCACCTTGCGGTGTAATATCATACTCCTGCTTTGTGGTGGATTGGCCTCACGAGGGGTCAAGGATGAATTAGTACAAAGGATGAACAACCTCGCGAGGTCTGTGGGTGAGGGTGGAGTCTGTCTGATCTCCGTGGATCCCCTCTCTTATGGTGGCGGCCATCCCATATTTATAGTGGCATTGGTCCTCTTCCCCCAGAATATAGGCGGGAAGGGATCCCGTAGTGGCCAAGTTTGAAAGGGGACAGGTAGTACATCTTATCCCGATGAAAGGTGGTCTTCGCCTGCAAAGCTTCTGGTCGTGACGCTACGGTGGGCTCGGCGATGACATCTGATCTGCCATGCAGGCAGCCTTGGTCTTGTTGCACCAAAATGGAAACCTTTGCGAGATTCCTCGGGAACCCACGCATGTCCTTGCCTCATTAGCATTAAAGAGAAAAATGTCTTCACTACGCCCGCTGGTGCCCTCCTGGCGCCGGTCGTCATGGCTTGCGTCATGGTGGCTTCGTGAGGCCGGGTACCTGCATAGGAATCTCCACTCCTCGGGAGGCCGCTCCCCCGTAGATCTTGGCGTTGTCCGTCTTGCGAGGCTGTTTTAGTGACCTTGTAGATGGGCCGTATCAGGACATCGAATAAGCCACGCCCTGGGCCGCAGGCAGGCAAGTCTAGGTACCCTGGTTCCCAAAACACCGACAGTAGACCCCGGGCCCAAGGTGCACTCGGACTTGGCTTCGAGGCAAAGCCAAGGGGCAAGGGCGAAGCGCCGCGGGCCCCCAATCGCCCGCGGGCTAGGCTGACGCGTGACGCTCTGATGGGACGCATGTGTCTCTGCTTCCCCACGCCGTCTTGGCAACTGCATGGACTTGACAACTGCCTCGCGCACGCTCTCGAGCCATCATTGCCCTGCTGCGCGCCTTGCCTTCTGCTCCTTCCCCTTCTCATGGACTTGCGTGCCTCTTTCCATATTCCGTGGCCACTCCAACCTATCTGGCTGCCATGTCTCCCAAGAAAAAGAAGGGCAGGACCTCTGTGGCGGCGGGGCTCCTACCAGGACTGGAGCCAGCGCTGGATCGGTCCAGGGTGGTCAACCTGGAAGGGTTGGACAAGGTCCGGTATGCCATTGCTGCTGATTCCAACGAGTGGAAGGAAATGAAGATCTGGCATGCCTCCCGAAATTTGGCGGACATGGAGGCCACTGAGATCCCTCTTCATCTCCACGCCCTTCTCACCGGCCTGCTACCCCCTTTTCCCGATTTCTTCAATGACGTGCTCTCGCATTAACAAATCCACGCGCTGCACCTGGACCCCAGATCTGCCGTCCTCCTCTTTGCCTTCGCATTCTTGTAGGAGGCCTTCATGGGTGTTGCTCCATCTGTGGCTTTGCTCCGCCACTTCTTCTCACTTTGGCTGGTCGACGACGAACAATGCTCGGGGTGCGTGTCGCTTCAGGCGGTAGCGGTGACCGCAGGCTCTTGCATCGACTCCATGCTCCACCCGAATGCGAAGGAGTTCCGAAGGCAGTGGGTGTACGTAGACGCCACCTTGTACAACCCCCTACTCCTGATCTCCTCATCGCCCGCGAAGTTGAGCTTCGGATGGGGGCACGCGAGGCTGGACGACCCACGACTTGCCCGAGTCACGCGTAGGCTGACCAGCCTGAAGGAGGCGGGGGTGACAATGGATATGGTGGTGAGGGAGTTCATCCGCCGTCGCATTGCTCCACTTCAGCACCATTCCTGTCTGATGAGGGCCATGACCGGCCCTGCGGATGACATGAGCTCCAGCGGCTTGCCCTTCCTTCCAGCACCCTTAGCATGGTGCTCCTCCTCCTGACGGACGAAGAGCCCGTCGAGCTCCCCGAGGATGGATTCCCCCTTTACGATCACCCGCGGGGGGAGCCTTTTGAAGGAAATATGCCCTAGAGGCAATAATAAAGTTGTTATTTCTATTTCCTTATATCATGATAAATGTTTATTATTCATGATAGAATTGTATTAACCGGAAACTTAGTACATGTGTGAATACATAGACAAAACAGAGTGTCCCTAGTATGCCTCTACTAGACTAGCTCATTGATCAAAGATGGTTATGTTTCCTAGCCATAGACATGAGTTGTCATTTGATCAACGGGATCACATCATTAGGAGAATGATGTGATGGACAAGACCCATCCGTTAGCATAGCACTATGATCGTTTAGTTTTACTGCTATTGCTTTCTTCATGACTTATACATGTTCCTATGACTATGAGATTATGCAACTCCCGAATACCGTAGGAACACCTTGTGTGCTATCAAACGTCACAACGTAACTGGGTGATCATAAAGATGCTCTACAGGTGTCTCCGAAAGTATTTGTGGTGTTGGCATAGATCAAGATTAGGATTTGTCACTCCGAGTGTCGGAGAGGTATCTCTGGGCCCTCTCGGTAACACACATCATAATAAGCCTTGCAAGCAAAAGACTAATGAGTTAGTCACGAGATGATGTGTTACGGAACGAGTAAAGAGACTTGCCGGCAACGAGATTGAACTAGGTATAAAGATACCGACGATCGAATCTCGGGCAAGTAACATACCGTTTGACAAAAGGAACTACGTATGTTGTTATGCGGTTCTGACCGATAAAAGATCTTCGTAGAATATGTAGGAGCCAATATGAACATCCAGGTTCCGCTATTGGTTATTGACCAGAGATGAGTCTCGGTCATGTCTACATAGTTCTCGAACCCGTAGGGTCCGCACGCTTAACGTTTGATGACGATCGGTATTATGAGTTTTTGAGTATTGATGTACCGAAGGTAGTTCGGAGTCCCGGATGAGATCACGGACATAACGAGGAGTCTCGGAATGTCCGAGACATAAAGATTGATATATTGGACGGCTATATTCGGACACCGGAAGTATACCGGAAAAGTTTCGGATTTATCGGGAATGCCGGAGGGGGTTACCGGAACCCCCTACGAGAGGGGATGGTCCATAGTGGGCCTAAAGGGTGAGAGAGAGGCAGCCCATAGGGCTGGCCGGCGCCCCCACCTAGGAATCCTAGTTGGACTAGGATTGGGGGGGCGCCACCTCTCCTATTCCTTTCCCCCTTCTTCCTTTCGGTGAATCCTACTAGGAATAGGATTGCAATCCTATTCCTAGTAGGAGTCCCCTCCCTAGCCGCACCATAGGAGGTGGCCGGCCCCTCCTCCCTTGCTCCTTGATATACGGGGGCAGGGGGGCACCCAAAGACACACAAGTTGAATTGTTTTAGCCGTGTGCGGTGCCCCCCTCCACAGAATCACACCTCGGTCGTACCGTCGCGAAGCTTAGGAGAAGCCCTGCGCCGGTGTTCACATCATATCCGTCACCACGCCGTCGTGCTGACGAAACTCCCCCGTGAAGCTCAACTGGATCAAGAGCTCGTGGGACGTCATCAAGCTGAACGTGTGCTGAACGCGGAGGTGCCGTACGTTCGGTGCTTGATCGGTTGAATCGCGAAGAAGTTCGACAACATCAACCGCGTCACTTGACGCTTCCGCTCCCGGTCTACGAGGGTACGTAGACACACTCTCCCTTCTCGTTGCTATGCATCTGGTAGATAGATCTTGCGTGATCGTAGGAAAATTTTAAAATACTACGTTCCCCAACAATTGTTTCCTTTGTCTGGCAGGGCTTGGAAAAAATTCATCAAAAAAGCTCCGGGACTGCCGAAGAAGCTACAATTGAAGATACCCGAAAGTAAGTACTATATAGTAGCATGTTCCGCACGCGCATCTCCTATATCTTGATTCAAGCGCTAGTTTCATCAATACCAATTTGGCATTCTTGCTTATCAGTTTGATTGAGCTCTATTTCTTGTAAAGTGGTTGTGGCAGGAACCCGGGAATGATTATTGTGGATACTACATTTGCGAGTCCATCCGCCACACGACCTGTGAGCGGGGCTACACTGATGAACAATTTGAAGTGCGTAAGCAATCAATAATATTCACAAATTTATAGCATCATTTCATGTATTGACCCCCTACTTCAAATTAGATGTTTCGGATGCGGGATGAACTCCTAACACCAGATCGTCTGCGAGCAATTCAAGAGGAATTGGCGGCATTCTTCCTTGAACACGTGATCGCTGAAGACGGAGAATACTATGTGGACCATGCATCCATGTGTTAGGAGATTATTTTTGTAAGAGATAATTATTGTATATATGTGCCCGGTAGTGTCGGGATAGACGATATACGAGAACTTGTTGTTCGACCAATCTCTCGGAGAAGGAGAGGTGGTCGATATTACATCTCTCTGTATGCATATATATATATATATATGTTGATTATATATACGAGATCTTCTGTTCCTTCGTTTGCTTAGTATAGCTAGCAGCTAGCTAGCTAGCTAGCGTGACTCTAGTCCTCCATATACGTATGTGTAGTATATATGTAGCGTCGACCAAGCACGTGAAGGAAATATGCCCTAGAGGCAATAATAACGTTGTTATTTGTATTTCCTTATATCATGATAAATGTCTTTTATTCATGCTAGAATTGTATTAACCGGAAACTTAGTACATGTGTGGATACATAGACAAAACAGTAAGTCCCTAGTATGCCTCTACTAGACTAGCTCATTGATCAAAGATGGTTATGTTTCCTAGCCATAGACATGAGTTGTCATTTGATCAACGGGATCACATCATTAGGAGAATGATGTGATGGACAAGACCCATCCGTTAGCATAGCACTATGATCGTTTAGTTTTACTGCTATTGCTTTCTTCATGACTTATACATGTTCCTATGACTATGAGATTATGCAACTCCCGAATACCGTAGGAACACCTTGTGTGCTATCAAACGTCACAACGTAACTGGGTGATCATAAAGATGCTCTACAGGTGTCTCCGAAAGTATTCGTGGTGTTGGCATTGATCAAGATTAGGATTTGTCACTCCGAGTGTCGGAGAGGTATCTCTGGGCCCTCTCGGTAACACACATCACAATAAGCCTTGCAAGCAAAAGACTAATGAGTTAGTCACGAGATGATGTGTTACGGAACGAGTAAAGAGACTTGCCGGTAACGAGATTGAACTAGGTATGGAGATACCGACGATCGAATCTCGGGCAAGTAACATACCGATGACAAAAGGAACAACGTATGTTGTTATGCGGTTTTGACCGATAAAAGATCTTCGTAGAATATGTAGGAGCCAATATGAACATCCAGGTTCCGCTATTGGTTATTGACCGAAGATGAGTCTCGGTCATGTCTACATAGTTCTCGAACCCGTAGGGTCCGCACGCTTAACGTTTGATGACGATCGGTATTATGAGTTTATGAGTTTTGATGTACCGAAGGTAGTTCGGAGTCCCAGATGAGATCACGGACATGACGAGGAGTCTCGGAATGTCCGAGACATAAAGATTGATATATTGGACGACTATATTCGAACACCGGAAGTGTTCCGGAAAAGTTTCGGATTTAATGGGATTGCCGGAGGGGGTTACCGGAACCCCCTACGAAGGGGGATGGTCCATAGTGGGCCTTAAGGGAAAGAGAGAGGCAGCCCATAGGGGCTGGCCGGCGCCCCACCTAAGGGATCCTAGTTGGACTAGGATTGGGGGCGCCCCCTCTCCCTCCTTTTTTCTTTCCCTCTCTTCCTTCTTTGGTAGTTCCTACTAGGAATAGGATTGCAATCCTATTCCTAGTAGGATTGCACCCTAGCCGCACCATAGAGGGGCCGGCGGGCCTTGCTCCTTTATATACGGGGGCAGGGGGCACCCAAAGACACACAAGTTGAATTGTTTTAGCCGTGTGCGGTGCCCCCCTCCACAGAAACACACCTCGGTCATACCGTTGCAGTGCTTAGGCGAAGCCCTGCGCCGGTAGATACATCATATCCGTCACCACGCCGTCGTGCTGACGTAACTCTCCCGTGAAGCTCAACTGGATCAAGAGCTCGTGGGACGTCATCAAGCTGAACATGTGCTGAACGCGGAGGTGCCGTACGTTCGGTGCTTGATCGGTTGGATCGCGAAGAAGTTCGACAACATCAACCGCGTCACTTGACGCTTCCGCTCCCGGTCTACGAGGGTACGTAGACTCACTCTCCCCTCTCGTTGCTATGCATCTGGTGGATAGATCTTGCGTGATCGTAGGAAAATTTTAAAATACTACGTTCCCCAACAATGGTATCAGAGCCAGGTCTATGCGTAGATGATATGCACGAGTTGAACACAATGAGTTGTGGGCGATACTAGTCATACTGCTTACCAGCATGTCATACTTTGCTTCGGCGGTATTGTGAGATGAAGCGGCCCGGACCGACATTACGCGTACGCTTACGCGAGACTGGTTTCACCGTTACGAGCACTCGTTGCTTAAAGGTGACTGGCGGGTGTCTGTCTCTCTCACTTTAGCTGAATCAAGTGTGGCTACGCCCGGTCCTTGTGAAGGTTAAAACAGCACATACTTGACGAAACATCGTTGTGGTTTTGTATGCGTAGGTAAGAACGGTTCTTGCTAAGCCCGTAGCAGCCACGTAAAACTTGCAACAACAAAGTAGAGGACGTCTAACTTGTTTTTGCAGGGCATGTTGTGATGTGATATGGTCAAGACATGATGAGTTATACGGTTTTGTATGAGATGATCATGTTTTGTAATGTTATCGGCAACTGGCACGAGCCATATGGTTGTCGCTTTATTGTATGAAATGCAATCGCCATGTAATTGCTTTTCTTTATCACTAAGCGGTAGCGATAGTCATAGAAGCAATAGTTGGCGAGACGACAACGATGCTACGATGGAGATCAAGGTGTCGCGCCGGTGACGAAGGTGATCATGAAGGTGCTTTGGAGATGGAGATCAAAAGCACAAGATGATGATGGCCATATCATGTCACATATTTTGATTGCATGTGATGTTTATCTTATTATGCTTCTTATTTTGCTTAGAACGACGATAGCATTATAAGATGATCCCTTACTAAATTTCAAGGTATAAGTGTTCTCCCTGAGTATGCACCGTTGCGAAAGTTCGTCGTGCCGAGACACCACGTGATGATCGGGTGTGATAAGCTCTACGTTCAAATACAATGGGTGTAAGCCAGTTTTGCACACGCAGAATACTCGGGTTAAACTTGACGAGCCTAGCATATGCAGATATGGCCTCGGAACACTGGAGACCGAAAGGTCGAGCGTGAATCATATAGTAGATATGATCAACATAAGATGTTCACCATTGAAACTACTCCATCTCACGTGATGATCGGACATGGTTTAGTTGATTTGGATCACGTGATCATTTAGATGACTAGAGGGATGTCTATCTAAGTGGGAGTTCTTAAGTAATATGATTAAATTGAACTTTAATTTATCATGAACTTAGTCCTCGTAGTATTAGCTTATCTATGTTGTAGATCAATAGCTCGCGATGTTGCTCCCCGTTTATTTTTTATATGTTCCTAGAGAAAACTAAGTTGAAAGATGTTAGTAGCAATGATGCGGAATTGTTCCGTGATCCGAGGATTATCCTCATTGCTGCACGGAGAATTATGTCCTTGATGCACCGCTAGGTGACATACCTATTGCAGGAGCAGATGTAGACGTTATGAATGTTTTGACAAAAGCTCGGTATGATGACTACTTGATAGTTTAAGTGCACCATGCTTTATGGCTTAGAACCGGGACTTCAAAAACGTTTTGAATGCCACGGAGCATATAAGATGTTCCAAGAGTTGAAATTAGTATTTCATACTCATGCCCGTGTCAAGAGGTATAAGACTTCTGACAGTACTTTGCCTATAAGATGGAGGAGAATAGCTCAACCAGTGAGCATGTGCTCAGATTGTCTGGGTACTACAATTACTTGAATCAAGTGGGAGTTAATCTTCCAGATAAAATAGTAATTGACAAAGTTCTCTAGTCACTATCACCAAGTTAGTAGAACTTCGTGATGAACTATAATATGCAAGGGATGACGAAAGGAATTCCCGAGCTCTTCGCAATGCTGAAGTCGGTGAAGGTAGAAATCATGAAAAAACATCAAGTGTTGATGGTTAACAAGACCACTTGTTTCAAGTAAAGGGCAAAGGGATAGAAGGGGAACTTCAAGAAGAATGACAAGCAAGTTGTCACTCCCGTGAAGAAACCCAAAGCTAAAACTCAAGCCTGAAACTAAGTGCTTCTACTGCAAAGGAAATGGTCACTGGAAGTGGAACTGCCCTAGATACTTGGCGGATAAGAAGGATGGCAAAGTGAACAAAGGTATATTTTGATATACAGATTATTGATGTGTATTTTACTAGTGTTCATAGCAACCCCTCGGTATTTGATATTGGTTCAGTTGCTAAAGAGTAGTAACTCGAAATGGGAGTTGCATAATGAACAGAAACTAGTTAAAGGATGAAGTGACGATGAGTATTGGAAGTAGTTCCAAGATTGATATGATCATCATCGCACACTCCCTATACTTTCGGGATTAGTGTTGAACCTAAATAAGTGTTATTTGGTGTTGAGCATGAATATGATTTGATCATGTTTATTGCAATACGGTTATTCATGTAAGTTAGAGAATAATTGTTGTTCTGTTTACATGAATAAAACCTTCTATGGTCATAAACCCAATGAAAATGGTTTGTTGGATCTCGATCGTGGTGATACACATATTCATAATATTGAAGCCAAAAGATGCAAGGTTAATAATGATAGTGCAACTTATTTGTGGCACTGCCGTTTAGGTCATATTGGTGTAAAGCGCATGAAGAAACTCCATAGTGATGGACTTTTGGAATCACTTGATTATGAATCACTTGGTGCTTGCGAACCATGCCTCATGGGCAAGATGACTAAAACTCCGTTCTCCGGAACTGTGGAGCAAGCAACAGATTTGTTGGAGATCATACATACAGATGTATGTGGACCAATGAGTGTTGAAGCTCGCGGCGGGTATCGTTATTTTCTGACCTTCACTGATGATTTGAGCAGATATGGGTATATCTACTTAATGAAGCACAAGTCTGAAACATTTTAAAAGTTCAAAGAATTTCAGAGTGAAGTGGAGAATCATCGTAACAAGAAAATAAGAGTTTCTACGATATGATCGTAGAGGTAAAATATTTGAGTTAGCAAGTTTGGCCTTTAGTAAAAACAATGTGAAATAGTTTCACTACTCACGCCATCTGGAACACCATAGTGTAATGGTGTGTCCGAACATCATAACCGTACTTTATTAGATATGGTGCGATCAATGATGTGTCTTACCGATCTACTACTATCGCTTTTGGGGTTATGCATTAGAGACAGCTACATTCACGTTAAATAGGGCACCATCTAAATGCGTGGAGATGACACCGTATGAACTGTGGTTTGACGAGAAACCTAAGCTGTCATTTCTTTAAGTTTGGCAGTGCGATGCTTATGTGAAAAAGTTTCAACATGATAAGCTCGAACCCAAATCGGAGAAGTAAATCTTCATAGGATACCCAAAAAGACACTGTTGGGTACACCTTCTATCACAGATCCTAAGGCAAGGTCTTTGTTGCTAAGAGTGGATCCTTTCTAGAGAAGGAGTTTCTCTCGAAAGAAGTGAGTGGGAGGAAAGTAGAACTTGATGAGGTAATTGTACCTTCTCCCGGATTGGAAAGGTAGTACATCACAGAAACTCGTTCGAGTGATTCCTACACCAATTAGTGAGGAAGCTAATGATGATGATCATGAAACTTCAGATCAAGTTTCTGTTGAACTTCGTAGATCGACCAGAGTTTGTTCCGCCAGAGTGGTACGGCAACCCAGTTCTGGAAGTCATGTTACTAGACCATGATAAACCTACGAACTATGAGGAAGCGATGATGAGCCCAGATTCCGCAAAATGGCTTGAGACCATGAAATCTGAGATGGGATCCATGTATTAGAACAAAGTATGGACTTTGGTTGACTTGCCCGATGATCGACAAGCCATCGAAAATAAATGGATCTTCAAGAGGAAGACCGACGCAAACAGTAATGTTACTGTTTACAAAGCTCGACTTGTTGCGAAAGGGTTTCGACAAGTTCAAGGAGTTGACTACGATGAGACTTTCTCACCCGTTGCGATGCTTAAGTCTATCCGAATCATGTTAGTAATTGCCGCATTTTATGAAATCTGGCAAATGGATAACAAAACTGCATTCTTTAATGGATTTATTAAAGAAGACTTGTATATGATGCAACCAGAAGGTTTTGTCAATCCTAAAGGTGCTAACAAAATGTGCAAGCTCCAGCGATCCATCTATGGACTGGTGCAAGCATCTCGGAGTTGGAATATACGCTTTGATAAGTTGATCAAAGCATATAGATTTATACAGACTTGTGGTGAAGCCTGTATTTATAAGAAGTGAGTGGGAGCACTACAACCTTTCTGATAAGTATATGTGAATGACATATTGTCGATCGGAAATGATGTAGAATTTTCTGGAAAGCATAAAGGAGTGTTTGAAAGGAGTTTTTCAAAGAAAGACCTTGGTGAAGCTGCTTACATATTGGGCATCAAGATCTATAGAGATAGATCAAGACGCTTGATAAGACTTTCGATGAGTACATACCTTGATAAGATTTTGAAGTAGTTCAAAATGGATCAGTCAAAGAAGGAGTTCTTGCCTGACTTGTAAGGTGTGAAGTTGAGTAAGACTCAAAGCCAGACCACGGCAGAAAAATATAGAGAGAATGAAAGTCATTCCCTATGCCTCAGCCATAGGTTCTATAAAGTATGCCATGCTGTGTACAAAACACATTGTGTACCTTGCCATGAGTTTGACAGGGAGGTACAATAGTGATCCAGGAGTAGATCACTGTACAGCGGTCAAAATTATCCTTAGTAATTGGATGACTAAGGAAATGTTTCTCGATTATGGAGGTGATAAAGAGTTCGTCGTAAAGGGTTACGCCGATGCAAGCTTTGACACTAAATCCAGATGACTCTAAGTATCAATCTGGATGCGTATTGAAAGTGGGAGCAATTAGTAGAGTAGCTCCATGCAGAGCATTGTAGACATAGAAATTTGCGAAATACATACGGATCTGAATGTGATAGACCCGTTGACTAAACGTTCTCTCACAAGCAAAACATGATCACACCTTATTACTCTTGGGTATTAATCACATAGCGATGTGAACTAGATTATTGACTCTAGTAAACCCTTTGGGTGTTGGTCACATGGTGATGTGAACTATGGGTGTTATTCACATAACGATGTGAACTATCGGTATTAAATCACATGGCGATGTGAGCTAGATTATTGACTCTAGTGCAAGTGGGAGACTGAAGGAAATATGCCCTAGAGGCAATAATAAAGTTGTTATTTCTATTTCCTTATATCATGATAAATGTTTATTATTCATGATAGAATTGTATTAACCGGAAACTTAGTACATGTGTGAATACATAGACAAAACAGAGTGTCCCTAGTATGCCTCTACTAGACTAGCTCATTGATCAAAGATGGTTATATTTCCTAGCCATAGACATGAGTTGTCATTTGATCAACGGGATCACATCATTAGGAGAATGATGTGATGGACAAGACCCATCCGTTAGCATAGCACTATGATCGTTTAGTTTTACTGCTATTGCTTTCTTCATGACTTATACATGTTCCTATGACTATGAGATTATGCAACTCCCGAATACCGTAGGAACACCTTGTGTGCTATCAAACGTCACAACGTAACTGGGTGATCATAAAGATGCTCTACAGGTGTCTCCGAAAGTATTTGTGGTGTTGGCATAGATCAAGATTAGGATTTGTCACTCCGAGTGTCGGAGAGGTATCTCTGGGCCCTCTCGGTAACACACATCACAATAAGCCTTGCAAGCAAAAGACTAATGAGTTAGTCACGAGATGATGTGTTACGGAACGAGTAAAGAGACTTGCCGGTAACGAGATTGAACTAGGTATAAAGATACCGACGATCGAATCTCGGGCAAGTAACATACCGTTTGACAAAAGGAACAACGTATGTTGTTATGCGGTTCTGACCGATAAAAAGATCTTCGTAGAATATGTAGGAGCCAATATGAACATCCAGGTTCCGCTATTGGTTATTGACCGGAGATGAGTCTCGGTCATGTCTACATAGTTCTCGAACCCGTAGGGTCCGCACGCTTAACGTTTGATGACGATCGGTATTATGAGTTTTTGAGTATTGATGTACCGAAGGTAGTTCGGAGTCCCGGATGAGATCACGGACATGACGAGTAGTCTCGGAATGTCCGAGACATAAAGATTGATATATTGGACGGCTATATTCGGACACCGGAAGTATACCGGAAAAGTTTCGGATTTATCGGGAATGCCGGAGGGGGTTACCGGAACCCCCTACGAGAGGGGATGGTCCATAGTGGGCCTAAAGGGTGAGAGAGAGGCAGCCCATAGGGCTGGCCGGCGCCCCCACCTAGGAATCCTAGTTGGACTAGGATTGGGGGGGCGCCACCTCTCCTATTCCTTTCCCCCTTCTTCCTTTCGGTGAATCCTACTAGGAATAGGATTGCAATCCTATTCCTAGTAGGAGTCCCCTCCCTAGCCGCACCATAGGAGGTGGCCGGCCCCTCCTCCCTTGCTCCTTGATATACGGGGGCAGGGGGGCACCCAAAGACACACAAGTTGAATTGTTTTAGCCGTGTGCGGTGCCCCCCTCCACAGAATCACACCTCGGTCGTACCGTCGCGAAGCTTAGGAGAAGCCCTGCGCCGGTGTTCACATCATATCCGTCACCACGCCGTCGTGCTGACGAAACTCCCCCGTGAAGCTCAACTGGATCAAGAGCTCGTGGGACGTCATCAAGCTGAACGTGTGCTGAACGCGGAGGTGCCGTACGTTCGGTGCTTGATCGGTTGAATCGCGAAGAAGTTCGACAACATCAACCGCGTCACTTGACGCTTCCGCTCCCGGTCTACGAGGGTACGTAGACACACTCTCCCTTCTCGTTGCTATGCATCTGGTAGATAGATCTTGCGTGATCGTAGGAAAATTTTAAAATACTACGTTCCCCAACAATTGTTTCCTTTGTCTGGCAGGGCTTGGAAAAAATTCATCAAAAAAGCTCCGGGACTGCCGAAGAAGCTACAATTGAAGATACCCGAAAGTAAGTACTATATAGTAGCATGTTCCGCACGCGCATCTCCTATATCTTGATTCAAGCGCTAGTTTCATCAATACCAATTTGGCATTCTTGCTTATCAGTTTGATTGAGCTCTATTTCTTGTAAAGTGGTTGTGGCAGGAACCCGGGAATGATTATTGTGGATACTACATTTGCGAGTCCATCCGCCACACGACCTGTGAGCGGGGCTACACTGATGAACAATTTGAAGTGCGTAAGCAATCAATAATATTCACAAATTTATAGCATCATTTCATGTATTGACCCCCTACTTCAAATTAGATGTTTCGGATGCGGGATGAACTCCTAACACCAGATCGTCTGCGAGCAATTCAAGAGGAATTGGCGGCATTCTTCCTTGAACACGTGATCGCTGAAGACGGAGAATACTATGTGGACCATGCATCCATGTGTTAGGAGATTATTTTTGTAAGAGATAATTATTGTATATATGTGCCCGGTAGTGTCGGGATAGACGATATACGAGAACTTGTTGTTCGACCAATCTCTCGGAGAAGGAGAGGTGGTCGATATTACATCTCTCTGTATGCATATATATATATATATATGTTGATTATATATACGAGATCTTCTGTTCCTTCGTTTGCTTAGTATAGCTAGCAGCTAGCTAGCTAGCTAGCGTGACTCTAGTCCTCCATATACGTATGTGTAGTATATATGTAGCGTCGACCAAGCACGTGAAGGAAATATGCCCTAGAGGCAATAATAACGTTGTTATTTGTATTTCCTTATATCATGATAAATGTCTTTTATTCATGCTAGAATTGTATTAACCGGAAACTTAGTACATGTGTGGATACATAGACAAAACAGTAAGTCCCTAGTATGCCTCTACTAGACTAGCTCATTGATCAAAGATGGTTATGTTTCCTAGCCATAGACATGAGTTGTCATTTGATCAACGGGATCACATCATTAGGAGAATGATGTGATGGACAAGACCCATCCGTTAGCATAGCACTATGATCGTTTAGTTTTACTGCTATTGCTTTCTTCATGACTTATACATGTTCCTATGACTATGAGATTATGCAACTCCCGAATACCGTAGGAACACCTTGTGTGCTATCAAACGTCACAACGTAACTGGGTGATCATAAAGATTCTCTACAGGTGTCTCCGAAAGTATTCGTGGTGTTGGCATAGATCAAGATTAGGATTTGTCACTCCGAGTGTCGGAGAGGTATCTCTGGGCCCTCTCGGTAACACACATCACAATAAGCCTTGCAAGCAAAAAGACTAATGAGTTAGTCACGAGATGATGTGTTACGGAACGAGTAAAGAGACTTGCCGGTAACGAGATTGAACTAGGTATGGAGATACCGACGATCGAATCTCGGGCAAGTAACATACCGATGACAAAAGGAACAACGTATGTTGTTATGCGGTTTTGACCGATAAAAGATCTTCGTAGAATATGTAGGAGCCAATATGAACATCCAGGTTCCGCTATTGGTTATTGAACGGAGATGAGTCTCGGTCATGTCTACATAGTTCTCGAACCCGTAGGGTCCGCACGCTTAACGTTTGATGACGATCGGTATTATGAGTTTATGAGTTTTGATGTACCGAAGGTAGTTCGGAGTCCCGGATGAGATCACGGACATGACGAGGAGTCTCGGAATGTCCGAGACATAAAGATTGATATATTGGACGACTATATTCGGACACCGGAAGTGTTCCGGAAAAGTTTCGGATTTAATGGGATCGCCGGAGGGGGTTACCGGAACCCCCTACGAAGGGGGATGGTCCGTAGTGGGCCTTAAGGGAAAGAGAGAGGCAGCCCATAGGGGCTGGCCGGCGCCCCACCTAAGGGATCCTAGTTGGACTAGGATTGGGGGCGCCCCCTCTCCCTCCTTTTTTCTTTCCCTCTCTTCCTTCTTTGGTAGTTCCTACTAGGAATAGGATTGCAATCCTATTCCTAGTAGGATTGCACCCTAGCCGCACCATAGAGGGGCCGGCCGGCCTTGCTCCTTTATATACGGGGGCAGGGGGCACCCAAAGACACACAAGTTGAATTGTTTTAGCCGTGTGCGGTGCCCCCCTCCACAGAAACACACCTCGGTCATACCGTTGCAGTGCTTAGGCGAAGCCCTGCGCCGGTAGATACATCATATTCGTCACCACGCCGTCGTGCTGACGTAACTCTCCTGTGAAGCTCAACTGGATCAAGAGCTCGTGGGACGTCATCAAGCTGAACATGTGCTGAACGCGGAGGTGCCGTACGTTCGGTGCTTGATCGGTTGGATCGCGAAGAAGTTCGACAACATCAACCGCGTCACTTGACGCTTCCGCTCCCGGTCTACGAGGGTACATAGACTCATTCTCCCCTCTCGTTGCTATGCATCTGGTGGATAGATCTTGCGTGATCGTAGGAAAATTTTAAAATACTACGTTCCCCAACACCTTTGCCAAGGGGGTGGCTTCTCCCCGAGGGCCATGAGGGGTCTAGCGACAACCCCCTCTTGGTGACTCCCGCGTAGGTAGGCCCCGCGGTGCACGCTCCTGAAGCGACCGCAACGAAACGCACGCCACCCTGCGCTCCTGAGATGTCCGCCCCCGACCCCGCAGGCGACGAGGGAGGACATCCGCCTGCGGGTGTAGCTGTTGTCCTTGCCGGGGAGGGCCACGCCCCTTCCAGACCCTGGTGCGCCCCGCGAGAGGAAGGGGCTCGGGAGCAGTTGTCATCTCGCCTCCAGGGCCCTGAAAAGGAGCAAGTGGATAGCCGCGGACGAGTAAGTACCTTCCTCTTTTCCTCATTCTCGCATATGGCGTTCCTATCTGATTTTTGCCCCTCAGGAGCCCTCCTGTTGCAGGAGCCAACAGGCCCCGAGTGCGGCCTCTTGGGGACACCGGTTCTGAAGCAACCTTAAGCCTCATGAGTCGGGCCGCTATGAGCGAAGTGGCGTTTGCGCACGAGTCGTGGCCACCCCCGCGTGGCCGCGGGCTTGCGCTGCTGGCGTCCTTCTTCCTGATCGACCTTTGGGGCACGGGAGTCATGCCAAGGGCTCCCACGCTACTCCTTGCCGGCAACAGAGCCACATCCGGGGCCACAGAAGCGGGCGAGGGGATCCGAACCCCCGGGCCCCCGCAAGAGGCGGGCGAGGCTTCGCGTGCCCCTTCGTCTGACTGGGGCGCGGAGGAAGGTCCAGGCCGGGCATTGGAGCTCGCATGCGGGCTTAGCGTTGTCCGGCACGACCTTCTTTGGGATGCCTCGAGCATGCTAGGGCGCCTCGGGGCAGAGCTTGATGATGTTGATGCCCATCTCGAGGCGGAGCGCCGATGTTTCGCGCGCGAGTGGCACCAGCGACAAGTCGCCATCAACCTTGGTCGCCTACAACATGAGCACTCCCTGTGGAAGCGAAGGGTACCTTGGCCGCGGCGAGGGAGGCCCGTGACCGCGCCTTGGAGGAGGCCCGAGCCGCAGACTGCCGGCGCGAAACGGCGGAGGCGCGCGAGAGGGAGCTCCAAGCTTCATGTGCCATGCTTGAGCAACAAGTCCGGGCACGCAGAGCCGTGCTTGCCGCCCCGGTGGTCGGGCCGTCCATGTGCAAGGTGAGGTCCTGCACGCTTGGGGATGCCCTAGCACTGGAGGCAATGGAGCAGAGCGTGTAGCGTGAGCGACTAGAGGTGATGGAGCACCAAGTGGTCGCTGCTGAGGATGCCATCGCTTCCCGGGAAGCGAGGATCCAACACGAGGTCGACTAGAAGGTGGCGAGGATCCGTGTGATCCTTGCTGAGGAGCACTGCCGGAAGTTGGAGCTTAAGGAGGCTCACTTCTGTACGCGACACGACGAGCTGTGAGGGAAGGCCGACGCCCTCGAGGAGAAGCTGGCTGTGGCGGAGCAGCGCAAGCCGTCGAGACGGCTCGGGCTACTGCCGAGGCCGAGTTGTCCTTCCTTCATCAGCAGATTGAAGGCGTTTTGTCCCTTGTGGAGAAAGCCTCGGATGAGCCAGGTCATTATCAAGTGCTGCAGCGCGAGCGCTCCTTGATGTTCGAGGCCCTCGAGCGCAGGGCCAACAAGGCCCTGAGCATTATTTGTGATGAGAGCGTCCCGCGCCCGATCGAAGCCTCCGCTTCTGCACCCAGGTTGTGGCCAGTCTTGAAGGCAGGGCCACGAAGGCACGTCAACTCATCGAGGAGAAGAGACGCGACCTTCTTGGGTGCGTGTTCTCGCGCGTCTTCAGCCATCTTCTTCGCTCAGATTCTGACTTAGATTTTGATGTCGCGATAGCCCCCGTGCATGGGGTAATCCAAGGCATCCTGGCGAAGTGGGTGGATGATCATGTGGACGACCCGATCACGGAGCTTGCTCCTGATGATGACGTGGTCGCACCTGCTTCCGGAGAGGGCGGAGCTGATGATGGCGACGACGGCGACGAAGGCGATGATGGCGCGTCCTGCTAGGCTTGTGTTCCCCTGTTTTCATGTCAAGACTTTTGAATGTGACCCCGCAGGGATTGCGGAAGTATTTTGGAAGAACTTTTTCTGCAATGTATTGACCGGTGTTTGCACTCCCTGCTGCAGCTCTTTTTTTCGCGCACTCATGACCCCCAGGTGGGGGCAGCCACCATTGTCGCATCAGCCAAGGGCCCTAGGCCATGCGCGCCAGTTGACTCACTCAAGAGCGGCACACGAGGGTCCCGAGAGTTGTGTGCGTGGGCAAGGCCACATCTATTGTGGACTGGGCCCCTTGGGGCGTCCTTGGTGCCGAAGGGCGGCCCGGACATGCGCACCATGCCCAGCCCCCACTCACGAGGTGTCGTAGGGTGAGCCATAGGGGCGCATGATTTCTAACGAAGACGAAAACCAAGCGAAGGGAAACTATCTTAGAACGAGAAAAAACCCACGAAACCCCCCATTTTTGACAAAAACGCAAGAGCTGCAAGTTTATTCCAAGAGACAACAAATTCGGATACAATAGAAGGCAAAAGGAAAAGAGACAGCCGCGTCCGACACCTATGCTAGTCTTCTGCTCTTCCCACCAGTGCAGAGCATGGGGCTTCCACTAGGCGTGGGCGTAGTCATTGGAGAACCGTGTCGTTCGCTAGCACGGAGCATGGGGCTTGAACTTGGACATGGGTGGGAGCCCCCGTGAGGTCCATGGGCAGCGCTCAGGAGACTCTGGGGTGTGTACATCCCAGTCATTATTATGTGAGAGGGTCACGAGCGGAGACTTGAGGGACGCTTCTTGCTCCCTGAGTGGAGACTCCGCACCGCGCACACCCGTGCCACCATTGGGGCGACCAAAAACTAGGACAAGACCACGGGGCAAGGGGTTACGCGGGTGGTGGTAGAGTGGTCGCGGTAGGAACGACCGGGGCGCTCTGTGCCTCCTGAGTGGGGTTCCCCACCCTGCGCTTTCCCCTGCCACCAATACGGCGACTGGAAACCAGGACAGGACCAAGGGGCAAGGAGTTATGCGGGATGTGGGGACCTGCTCTCGGACGGCGCCACGCGCCTCACGATGTGCGGGAGGCACTGGTGCTGTGCGTCCTCGCCTTACGTGGCGTGTGCCGTCGCGACATGGTTTACTTGTGATCCAAGGTTGGCGAGACATGCCCCAAGGATACCGAACATAACCAGTCATTGCCGAAGATGCCGGCAGTGTGTTGGCACGGCTCGTGAGGGACCCCAATCCCACACGGCCTTGATGACCTCGTCATCCATGCCGATGGAGGGGACGCGGGCGGGGCCCTCCCTTGCTTGTGCAGTAAACTTCGTGTTGGCAGCATGGAGGTGTCGGGGGCTAGAGCCCTGGAGCTAGCCCCAACCCCTCTGCTCTGCTGCCCACCATCTCTTGAGCCCGGCCTTGCCAACCTGAGGGTAGCTCGTCGTTGTTGCTCCCAGGGGGTCCGCCTAGCCTGGTCATACTCCGGGAAGGTGCCTCTTAGGTCAGGCGGGCAGCACCGCGCGTGAGACAACCATTGAGGGACCCTCCGGGCTCCTCCTAGAGGGACGAGCAAACATAGCAGGAGTGAGGCACCGGCAGGATGCGGAAAGGCAACGTGCCCTCGCAGACTGCGTCGAGCAATTCGGCAACCCGGACACTTAAGGCGTCGCAGCTGCCTTCTACTAACCTGCATCGCAACAACTCGCGTGCCATGACGAGCGCGACTCGCGTGTTCGCCTCCTCCCGATGAACGTGCGGGGTCGATGCCACGGTGTAACCGGAAAATCACGCGGTGGCGCGGTTGCGACGTCGCGCGGGAAAGGGCGAAAGCTGGCCGTGTTGCCGATGGCTGGTGATACCCGTGTCCACGCCGGCTGCAGAGAGCATGGGGCGGTGATGAGCTCTATGATCAGAAGGCGCCGCCTGGGTGGCGTGAGTGGCCCCGCGCTCATCGTGAGCCCGGGATGCCTCCGCCATGGGCCCGACTGGGCGAGGATGGAGCGTGGTTGGTGAAGGATCGAGGACTTCGACAAGCCCCTACCTGGCGCACCAAATGTCGGATTTAGGGCTCCATAGACCCAAGAGAGGTTCGAACACTAGTGCGTGTGCGAAGAACTCAATCTCCTCGGCTTACAAATGATTGCTCCACGGCCTAGCTCTACTCATGCGAACAAGGAAGAAGATGAACAAGGCACTTTACCCAGGTTCGGTCCACCTTGTGGTGTAATACCCTACTCCTACTTTACGGTGGGTTGGCCTCCCGAGGGGCTGAGGATGAACTAGTACAAATGATGAACAACCTCACGAGGTTTGTGGGTGAGGGTGGAGTCTGTCTGATCTCCGTATATCCCCTCTCTTATGGTGGTGGCTCTCCTATATTTATAGTGGCCTTGGTCCTCTTCCCCCAAAATATAGGCGGGAACGGATCCCACAATGGCCTAGTTTGAAAGGGGACAAGTAGTACATCTTATCCTGATGAAATGTGGTATTCGCCTGCAAAGCATCTAGACACGACACTATGGTGGGCTCGGCGATGACATCTGATCTGCCATGCAGGCGACCTTGGTCTTGTTGCACCAAAATGGAAACCTTTTCCAGATTCCTCGGGAACCCACGCCTGTCCTTGCCTCCTTAACATCAAAGAGGAAACTGCCTTCTCTGCGTCCGCTGGTGCCCGCCCGGCGTCGGTCATCATGGCTTGTGTCATGGTGGCCTCGTGAGGCCGGGTACCTGCATTGGTATCTCGGCTCCTCGGGAGGCAGCCTGGGGAGGCCGCTCCCGTGGGAGGTCTTGGCGTCGTCTGCCTCGCGAGGCTTGCCTCTCGCGAGGGTCTTGTTTTAGTCACCTTGTAGATGGGCTATATCAGGCCACCGAATAAGCCACGCCCTGGGCCGTAGGCAGGCACGTCTGGGTACCCTGGTTCCTAGAACGTCGACACCATTGGTGTAAAAGAAAAGGTGCTAACTAGATTATTGACTAGTTCAAGTGGGAGACTGTTGGAAATATGCCCCATAGGAAATATTATTATATTCTTATATTTCTGTGTTAATAATTAATAGTTTATATTTCATGCTATAACTATTATGATCCTGGAATATGTGATTTAGTGAAAAATTCATATGAACGTGTGGAATGATAAACGGTAAAGAATAGGTTCTTAGTCTTGTCTCTAAGACTGGCTAAAGTGTTGTTGGTGATAATCTTTTTCGGATCTTAGGATATTGTTAATTGCAATGATAGTCCAAAAACAACATTGAGAGTATGATGTTAGAAGAATGATCATATTGAATCGACCCAAACTTTCTTGTTATACTTTGAGATAATATCGTCTGAAATCAATTGTTATAACATGGAGTGTTAACATGTGTTTTTTAGTTCCTCGGACCGTGAGAGTATCATAGTCACTTCCCCATATGGTGGAATTTCGTCATCTGTACCACGGTGATCATAACGACAACTTACAGGTTCATCAAAAGTTTGTCAAGGGACTAGATAGCTCGAGAGTTACGATTGGCAAGAGCCTAAGCTTGGGGATGCCCAAGGCACCCCAAGGTAATATTCAAGGACAACCAAACATCTGAGCTTTGGGAGCCCCAGAAGGCATTCGCTCCTTTGTCTTCAATCCATCGGTAAATTTACTAGAGGCTATATTTTTATTCACCACATGATATGTGTTTTGCTTGGAGCATCTTGTATGATATGAGTCTTTGAGTTTTAGTATGCCAAACTCATCCTTGATGTACACACCTTTTAAGAGGAACACACACTAATCGAGAATTTATTAGAAAACTCCATGTGCTTTACTTATATCTTTTGAGCTAGGCAGTTGCTCTAGTGCTTCACTTATATCCTTTTGAGCACGACGGTGATGTTATTTTGAAGAAATTGATGAACTCTCATGCTTCACTTATATTATTTTGAGAGTATAATAACAGCATGGTAATTTTCTTGGGTTATGAATTTAGTCCTAATATGATAGGCATCCAAGGGGGATACAATAAAAAATCATAAAGAGCATTGAATATATGAGTAGTTTGATTCCTTGCAATTGTTTAGAGATATGAAGATGGTAATATTAGGGTCATGCTAGTAGTGTATTGTGGAGTTAAATAAATACTTGTGTTAAGGTTTGTGATTTCCGTAGCATGCACTTATGGTCTTCTAGTTATGTGATGAAGTTCGAGCACAATTTATTCTTGATTGCCCTCCTTTGTGTGAAAGTCGGGAGCGCGCGATGGTTAACTCCTACCAACCTCTCCCCTAGGAGCATGCGTAGTAGTACTTTGCTTCGAGGGCTAATAATTTTTTTGCAATAAGTATGTGAGTTCTTTATGACTAATGTCGAGTCCATGGATTATAAGCACTGTCACCCTTCCACCTTTGCTAGCCACTCTAGTACCGCGCAACTTTCGCTAGTGCATTAAACCGCCTTATAGCCTTCCTCAAAACAGCCACCATACCTACCTATTATGGCATTTTCATAGCCATTCTGAGATATATTTCCATGTAACTCCACCGATCCGTCATTATGAGTTTTTACCTTGAGTTGTAATTTTTAGTTGTGAGTAAATAAAAGTGTGATGGTCATCATTATTAGAACATCGTCCAATGTGAGGTTAAAAATAAATAAAAAAGAGGCCAAAGAGGCTAAATAAAAAAGAGGCCAAAGAGCCCAAATAAAAAAAGAGAAAATAAATGAAAAAAGAGACCAAATAGCCCAATATAAAAGAAAATGAGAGAAAAAGAGAGAAGGGACAATGTTACTATCCTTTTACACACTTGTGCTTCAAAGTAGCACCATGTCCTTCATGATAGAGAGTCTCCTACTTTGACACTTTCATATATTACTACTGGGAAATTTTTGTTATAGAACTTGGCTTGTATATTCCAATAATGGGCTTCCTCAAATTGCCCTAGGTCTTCATGAGCAAGCAAGTTGGATGGAATGCGCCACGGATCAGCGCGTGGCTCCCCCGGCAAGGGCGGCAGTTGCGTCCGTAGGTGGGGTCCCCCCCCACGCCACCCGCAATGGTGGAGGCCGCCACCTCAGGGGCGCACGGCAACACCAGCTCTCCAGCGGCCACCTGTAATGCCCCGGATGTAATACTTTCCCTTTTGGGTATATAATAAATCTCCGGCTTCATCTATTTCCTTTTTGGGTTCTTTGTCTTTCGGGCTTTCGTCGTTTTGTTGTGTGAGTGTGTGGCATTCATTCATATCATGTAGACATGTGCATTGCATTGCTTTTGTGTTGTGGGTTGCTTCCGGTTCGTCGTGTCTCTTCCCGTTGTCCGTTTCGCGTTCCGGAGCTCCCTCACGTGTCCGTGACGTCCCGTAGGCCTACTTTGTTGTTCGGGCGTTTTTCGTTACCGGTGTGCCGCGAGGTTGTTGTGTGTGTTGTTGTTTTGTTGTGTGCAACCCGCCTCTCAAATCTCGTCTCGTTTGGACTCCGTTGACTTTTCCCTCCGTTGTCCGTGTGGGTCCGATGTGCCTTCACTTCGTGTCCCGGAAATACCCCTGTGGCTTTCTTTTATCTCCGTCTAGGCCCTTTTATTTTATCCCCGCGATCGGATCCATCGGATCGCGATCGGAGGGCTCCTAGCGCCCCTAAATCTCCTCCTAACCCTAAAAACTGCTACATATAGACCCCCCTAGTCTATTTTGGGCATCCCTATCCCCTTCTTCTTCCTCCTCTAGATCCCCTTCTTTTTTTTCTTTTCTTTCTTCAGATCCAGATTTATCTGCCCGGATCCCGAGGGAATCCCTCGATCTACCGCACCGCGCCGACCGGATCGCTCCAGGCTCCGTCGAGCGAGTCAACGCCCTCGCCCCCAGCCGATCGCTTCGCTTGGGCCGCCGCGGGCCTCCCGCCGCTTCCCCGCCTCGCCGCCGCGGGCCAGATCCCGGGCTGGGCCCTTGAGGCCGCGAGCTGGGCCGGATCCGCCGCCGTCTTCCCAGGCCGCCGCCGCCTCGTCAGTTCCGGGCCGAACCAGATCCGCCGGCCCAATCCCCGTTTTTTTCTCAGATCTGGATCCTAAGGTTGTTCCCCCACTCCTAAGTCCCTGTTTTTCCTGATCTGAAATGCAAACTTTGACCTGCTGTAACTTTGTGCCTGTTGCTCCGTTTTGCGCGTGTAGCATGTCCAAATGTTCGTGGAGATGTCCTCTACGTTTTACCTATTATTGTCATGCATGTTAGATGTCATCTTGACACTTGTTTTGCTGTTGCAAGAGTGCATCATGATATAAACTGCTGTTATGTGTTATTTTCATGCCACCTTTGACTTGTGATAACTTTTAGCTCGTTTGTCCAAACGATGCAAATGACATGTCCACGTGTTCGTCTTGCCACGAACTACGTGTTGTGTGTGATAGGTTGCATGGTAGATTTATTGTTGCCTTGTTATCATCATCGCAAAGTGCCATGTTCACATGTTGTGTTTTCACTTGTTATGAAATGCCATCTTGTTGAGCTCGTTGCAATCGTTGTGTTCACCTCTATGAAGCATGCTTGTGTGTTTCGGGATCACCTTCATGTGTATGTTGATGAGGTGCTTACCCTTTGCCATGTTTAGTTTCGAGGTGACTTAAACATGCTCTTTTTGTTGCTAAGATGATATTGCTGTTTTAGGACTTAGTGAAATTTCACTAAGTCTGAAATCTGTAACGTTTCGATGCCATGTTCGTGTGATGTTGTAGGACAAAGCACGATAGTTTTGGGGTGGATTTTGATTGTTCCTTGTAGTATATATTGTTGTCTTTCCATCCTTGTCCTCACATGTCCATTTGAGTGGCTGTAGCATGTTTATCTTTTGCTCTAAAGTTTCAATAAAATTCTGCTGCCAGAATTTTATTTCAAAGTTCAATATGTCCAAGATCATTGCTATTGATCCGTGACTCCGTTGGGGGTGCACTTTGGACCTAGTTGCTGTACTATATATCTAGTTTGTGTTCAAGTCCTTTGCCATGCTTTTTGGGTGCTGTAGCTTAATTGTTTTGAGCTCCCAAGTTGCTATGTTGCTGTAATTTTCAGCTTTCGCTCAAATCTTGTTTCGGGCATAACTTTTAGCCCGTAACTCCGATTTCAGCGAATCTTATATCAAACTTGGGTGATTTTCTGTGTATATTACTAATATCAGATTGTTATCTTGTTTTGAGGTGTTTTGCTTGAGTGATGTTTTACGTGCTCCATGTGCATCTTTAGTGCATCCATCATGCATTCATGTTTTTCGAGTGCGCATTGCATTTTGTTGATTGGTGCTTGGTGTGGTTGCTTTGTTTAGAGCCGGAAGCTGAGACCGGGTACGAAGTTGAGCACGAGGTTTCCAACGAGGTTGAGCACGAGGACCCTTCTTACGATCCGAACGAATTCTCTTCAGGCAAGATGACCGAACCCCGATAACATTACTATCTTTGCCTCTTGCTAGTAGTCTCGATCTTTAGTTTTGCCTCGATGCCCATGTTCTTCTTGTCAGCCTCCTATTTGTAACCACATGCCATGTTTAACCAACCTACCTATGCAAACCGTTGCTTGGCTAAGTACGCTTCGCTCAGCCCTTCTTATAGCGTTGCTAGTTGCAGGTGAAGATCGAAGATGCTTGCTTCATGTTGAAGTTTGGTTGGGTTATATCACACTATATAAATGCTTGAAATGAAATCATATATATATTGGCAAGGGTGGAAGGCTAAGCCTTTTGCTTGGTGATTTGTTCCACTCATGCCGTTAGGATCCGTATAAGCCGGTTTTATGTTCCTTGATTATGCGTTCCTAACACGGTTGGGGTGTATGGGACCCCCTCGATAAACCGCTAAGTGCTAAGTCTTTTCCAGCAAGTCCCAACATTGGTACTATTTTGCCTAATAACAAACTAAACATGCATAGGGAGTAATTAACCCTCTTTCTTAATCAACAACCCCGGGCCAGTGCTCCACATGAGTGTTGGTCCGAAACGAGCAGACTGCGGGGCCACCTCAAGGAAACTCGAGGTTTGGTAAAAACCTGTAGGATGACTCATCCGGTCGTGTCCTGAGACCTAGATATGCGCGGCTACGATCAGGGTGTCGACACGCCGGGAGGATTTGCTGGATTAGCCTTACCTTAGCTCGGTATATATTGAGCACGGGATTCCGAGGATACTCGGGTCTTCCCACTTTGGAGTTGCGACTCCGCGGATCGTGGGCTTGTAATGGGTCAAGTTGGAACACCCCTGCAGGGTTTGAACTTTCGAAAGCCGTGCCCGCGGTTATGTGGCAGATGGGAGCTTGTTAATTCCGGTTGTAGATAACTTGACACAATGATACTAATACACTACCAGCGTGTGTTCCGTGACTGTCAATTTCCGAATCGGGATTCGGAAGTTGAACACGGAGGGGTTATGATTGTGAGCTTGTAGCTAGGATCACTTCGTGATCACTTCTCGCCGATGCCTTCTCTTCTCGCTCTCACTTGCGTAAGCTAGATGCTAGTTGCTGCTGCAGACTTGTTCTTTCTTCAGCCTTTCCCTCACCTAAAGGCTTAAATAGTTCTGTTACCCGGGAACGGGATTGCTGAGTCCTCTGTGGCTCACAGTTACTTCACACACCAGATGCAGGTCCAGCGGTGAGCTATCCAGGTGATGGCACCGAGCTGGATTGGGAGTACGACGAGGAGCGTAGTCGGTACTATGTGCGCTACCCGGACGATTAGTAGTGGAGTCTCTTACTAGGATTCGATCTGCCTGTGGTTTATTTATCTGAGTTTGGTACTTTGACATTTGGCTTTTGCCCTTAGAGGGTTGTAGTGCTCTTAATGTATGATGTTTGAGACTTGTACTGTAATTTCTGTGACGTGGCGAGTGTAAGCCAACTATTTTCAGTTTACTATCCCTCTTTTACATGAGTTGTGCAAAGATTACCAAACTTGAGATCATTCTAGGATGGACTTATGCCTTTAAGTCGTGCCTCGACACGTAGGAGGTATAACCCCATCCTGGGCATTACAAGTTGGTATTCAGAGCCTTCTCCGACCTAGGAGCCCCCACTGTTTGATCGAACCGTTGACGGTTGAGTCTAGGCACACACTGAAAACTTTTGAGTCCTATATTATATCGGAGAGTAGGATTTCTTTGCTTCCCATCCCCTTTCTCTCTGGTGAGGACTCCTGACGTCTACTCTTGTCTCTCCTATCTTCAAAATTTGCACAAATTTTTTTTTAGGAATCCCGCGAGTATTCTGGGATTGTTTCGATGTTCTTGCGACAAGGATATTGTTCCCGATGCCTCCTGTTACCGAGGAGTTGAGCTTCGGGGTATCGTTGTAACAAGCATATCGCGACAGTACTAAATACTTAAGATGGCCGACATCGAAAATCTCCCCTATACGGCCAGTGGCAAGATAACTCCGACATCACCCAGTACTGGGGAGGTAGTTCGGGAGTATTGCCATAGCTTGTTATAGTGGATGCTTTTCGAAGGTCCGAGGTACACAGTTTCCGAAAAAGACTGGTTATGTGTTGAAGGATGGATACACCTGGATGTAGGTTAGTGTTGATTGCGCGGTGCTTCCCGTGTATCCCCAACACCTGATTGCATAACTGGAATCTTTCGGAAAACTATAGGTGGGTTTTATCCAGTAGATCGTAGGCATTCTTCCAACGAATGCAGGTTAGTGAGTTCGGGGTTCGACATTGAGTGAAGGGGTTATATGACCGATGTTACTATCAGGAGTTGCATCTTAAAGGGTCCTTGGCTATGCTGATCCGGGGATTGCAAAACCTTTTCGTAACGCGTTCATATGCTTTCAGCACAAAGATGTTAGAATGAAACTCCTCTCTTGTGTTTGTTCCTTTCCGTACCATGTTGTTTTTCTTATTTTATCCTTTTGATCCCTATGTGGCTTCTCGTGAAGACTGATGTTATCAATTAACTGAGATAATTCATTCGTTCCTCTTGTTCGGATGATTTCATTCGTTCTTATTGTTCGAATGATTATTGTGAAGACTTGTTGCAATTCATTCCATTGATTCAGCTTACTCCTTTTGTCAATCAATTGCTGATTCGTGGTCATCTCTTACAGGATGGCTCCGAAAAAGGTTCCGAATGCCAACCCAGAGGTGGAAGAGGTCCCAGAACGTCCTCCTTCACCTCCTCCTCCGCCTGAGGCTTGGAGAGCAATTATGCAGACTACTGCTCAGAACACTCAGTTGATGATGCAGATGATGCAGCAAATGCAAGCTATGCAAGCTAATCAAGCTAATCAGGGCGTTCCAATGAACCAAGGCAACTTCTTCCAGCAGCACCATGCTACCCTCAACCAGTTCTTGGCCAACAATCCTAAAGCTTTCAGTTACTGTGTCGACCCTCTTGATGCTGAGGATTGGCTGACCGATATCAAGAAGCATTTTGAGTGCAGTAACGTGAAAGAAGATGACTATGTGAAGTTTGCAGCCTTCCAACTGAAAGATCAAGCAGCTGATTGGTGGCAGCAGTACAAAGACTCAAGGCCGGGTCAAGTAATCTCTTGGGAAAATTTCTGCAAGGATTTCCGCTCGCATCACATTCCTACAAGTGTTATCGAGGGTATGCGTGAGCAATTCCGCAACCTCAAGCAGGGCTCCATGACAGTCTATCAGTATAATGTCAAGTTCCAAAACCTCGCTCGCTATGCAAAGCAAGACATTCCTGATGCAAAGAGTAAAATCTATCAGTTCCGTGGAGGTCTCAAAGATGAACTTCAGCTTGCTCTCACTTTGTTCGAGCCAGACGAATTCGATAAGTTCTATAACATGGCTTTGAAACAAGAAGCAGCTCAGCTCAAGATGGAGGCTTCTAAGAAGAGAATTCGAGATGCTGTTCACTCTTCCTCATCGTCTCAGTTGGCTGCGAAACAACAGAAATTCTGGCTTCCTCCTCCTCCAGTGATTCGAGCTCCATACAACAACTCCAGCAACTTCAACAACTCCAACAACAAGAACTCTAGTGGTCGTGGTTTCTCCCACCCACCCAACCCAAGCAACCAGTCGAAGAAGCAGTTTCAGTCTCAAGGCTCCAAGTCCAGTGGCTCTCAGTTCCGTCCTCTCTCAGAAGTGACTTGCAACAAATGCACTCAGAAAGGTCACTATGCCAACAGATGTCCGAACCCGAAGCGTCTTCCTCCTCCTCTACCTGTGAGTTCAGCGATTGTCAGGCATGATCCAAAGGCAGCAAGGGTTAATCTGATGAATGCAGCACAAGCGGAGGCTTCTTCTGATGTCATTTTGGGTAACCTTCCAGTGAACTCTTTTCCACCTAAAGTGTTATTTGATTCGGGTGCATCATGCTCTTTCATGTCTCAACCTTTTGCATCCAAGCATAATATTGATATCCAAAGCCTGCCTCAGAGGTTGCAAGTAATTTCTCCGGGCAAGTGCATGTCTTCCAACATATTTGCTCCGGATGTTTCCATTCGCATGGGTGATTATCGTTTTCTGGCTAAACCGGTGATTCTTGGTCATTCTGACATCGACCTCATTCTCGGAATGGATTGGCTTTCTCAGCACGATGCTCACATTGATTGTGCTCAAAAGGAAGTCAAATTGACTCATTCTGATGAAGATGTGATTATCTTCGCCTCCAGGGATAATACTATTCGGCTTTTCTCTCTTAATGATAAGGGTGAAATTAATGCCATAGAGCAAATTCCAGTGGTGAATGAATATCAAGACGTCTTTCCAGAAGATCTTCCAGGCATGCCTCCACACCGTCAGGTGGAGTTTGTCATTGAACTCGAGCCGGGCACCGAACCTGCTTGTCGGCGTCCTTACAAGCTCTCTCCGGATGAATTGAAGGAATTGAAGAAGCAGCTTGATAAGCAGGAGAGTATGGGTCTCATCAGACCGAGTACATCTCTGTGGGGCTGTGGTGTCTTATTTGTCAAGAAGAAAGATGGCACGGAGCGTCTCTGTGTTGACTACCGGCCATTGAACAAGAAGACGATTAAGAACAAGTATCCGCTCCCCAACATCAACGAACTCTTTGAGCAGCTCAAAGGAGCTAAAGTGTTCTCTAAGCTTGACCTCCGAATGGGCTACCATCAAATTCGCATTCGCGGGGAAGACATTCCCAAGACGGCCTTCAGAACGAGCTACGGTTCATACGAGTATACCGTCATGTCCTTCGGTCTCGCCAATGCTCCTCCTACCTTTTCAAGGATGATGCATTACATCTTCAACCCCTATACTGGCAAGTTCGTGCTTGTGTATCTGGATGATATTCTGGTGTTTTCCAAGAATGAAGAAGATCACGAAAAGCACTTGCGTCTGGTTCTTGATCGACTCCGAGAGCATAAATTCTATGCCAAGTTCTCAAAGTGCGAGTTTTGGCTCGATAAGGTTTTGTACCTGGGCCACATTATCTCAGCTGACGGTATTGCGGTTAATCCCGAGAAAGTTGAAGCAATTGTCAACTGGGAAGCTCCTCAGAACGTCAAGCAGCTCCGCAGTTTTCTGGGTCTTGCCAGCTATTGCAGAAGGTTTGTGGAGAACTTCTCCAAGATTGCCAAGCCTCTTTCCAACCTCCTTCAGAAGAATGTCAAATACTTTTGGTCTCCCGAGTGTGAAGTGGCTTTCAAAACCCTCAAAGAGAAGCTTGTCTCTGCTCCAGTTCTGACTCCTCCGGATGAAACCAAGCCCTATGAAGTGTTCTGTGACGCTTCTCTTCAAGGTCTTGGTGGTGTGCTTATGCAAGATAAGAAAATTGTGGCATATACTTCTCGGCAGCTCAAGCCAAGTGAGAAGAACTATCCCACACATGATCTCGAGCTAGCAGCTGTGGTACATGCTCTGATTACGTGGAGACATCTGTTGTTGGGCAGGAAGGTCGACATCTTCACTGATCACAAGAGTTTGAAGTACATCTTCACACAGCCGCATCTGAACCTCCGCCAGACTCGTTGGGTTGAAATGATCCAAGAGTACAACCCCAGCATTGAGTACACTCCAGGCAAGGCGAATGTAATTGCAGATGCTTTGAGCAGAAAGGCATATTGCAACAGCCTTCTTATCAAGCCACACCAGCCTGAGCTTTGTGAAGCTTTCAGGAAGCTCAACCTTCAAGTTGTTCCGCAGGGTTTTCTTGCAAATCTCCAAATTGCTCCTACCTTGGAAGATCAAGTCCGTGAGGCCCAGCTCAGTGATACCATGGTGAAGAAGGTGAAACATGGGATTGCAAAGGGCAATCCAAAATATAAGTGCTTCCGTGTTGATGAGAGAGATACCTTGTTCTTCGAGGACAGACTCGTTGTTCCCAAAGGTGATCTCAGGAAGCTCATAATGGAAGAAGCTCATGACTCTCTCCTTTCCATTCATCCTGGCAGTTCCAAGATGTACCAAGACCTCAAGCAATCTTACTGGTGGACACGCATGAAAAGGGAAATTGCCCAATTCGTGAATGAATGTGATGTATGCAGAAGAGTGAAAGCAGAACATCAACGTCCAGCCGGTCTTCTCCAACCTCTTCCTATTCCCGAGTGGAAGTTCGACCACATTGAAATGGACTTCGTCACTGGTTTTCCTAAATCCAAGCGAGGCAATGATGCTATCTTTGTGGTGATTGACAAGCTTACCAAAGTCGCTCACTTTCTTCCAGTCAAAGAATCAATCAATGCAGCTCAACTTGCAGAGCTGTACACTTCCAGAATTGTGTCCCTACATGGCATTCCTCAAGTGATATCCTCAGACCGTGGCAGCTTGTTCACATCAAGGTTCTGGGACTCCTTTCAGTCCGCCATGGGCACGAAGATCAGGTTCAGCACTGCCTTTCACCCTCAGACTAGTGGTCAAGTCGAGCGTGTGAATCAGATCCTAGAAGATATGCTCAGAGCCTGCGTCATCTCCTTCGGCATGAAATGGGAAGACTGCCTTCCATTTGCCGAGTTCTCTTACAACAACAGCTTTCAAGCAAGTGCAGGCAAAGCACCGTTTGAAATTCTCTATGGCAGAAAGTGCCGTACCCCTCTCAACTGGTCTGAAACAGGCGAACGCCAACTTCTTGGCAATGATTTGATCTCAGAAGCCGAAGAAATGTGCAAAGTCATACGTGAGAATCTCAAGGCCGCTCAGTGGCGTCAGAAGAGCTACTATGACGGAAAGCATCGTGATTTGGCTTTCGACATCGGTGATCATGTCTATCTCCGAGTTTCTCCGATGAAAGGAACCCAAAGATTCGGTATCAAAGGAAAACTTGCTCCTAGATACGTCGGGCCTTTCAAGATTCTTGGCAAAAGAGGCGATCTAGCCTATCAGCTCGAGCTCCCTTCCAACTTTGCAAATGTTCATGATGTCTTCCATGTGTCTCAACTTCGCAAATGCTTCAAGGCACCTGAGCGCATGATTCCGTTTGAGGAGATTGATCTTCAACAAGACCTTTCCTACCGAGAGCATCCAGTTGCAATTCTCGAAGAAACCGAACGCAAGACTCGCAACAAGTCTATCAAGTTTCTGAAAGTCCAGTGGTCACATCACACAGACCGAGAAGCTACCTGGGAACGAGAAGATCATCTTCGTTCCGAGTACCCTTCCTTTTTTCCAGTCCTAGATCTCGGGACGAGATCTTTTTGTAGTAGAGGAGAGTTTGTAATGCCCCGGATGTAATACTTTCCCTTTTGGGTATATAATAAATCTCCGGCTTCATCTATTTCCTTTTCGGGTTCTTTGTCTTTCGGGCTTTCGTCGTTTTGTTGTGTGAGTGTGTGGCATTCATTCATATCATGTAGACATGTGCATTGCATTGCTTTTGTGTTGTGGGTTGCTTCCGGTTCGTCGTGTCTCTTCCCGTTGTCCGTTTCGCGTTCCGGAGCTCCCTCACGTGTCCGTGACGTCCCGTAGGCCTACTTTGTTGTTCGGGCGTTTTTCGTTACCGGTGTGCCGCGAGGTTGTTGTGTGTGTTGTTGTTTTGTTGTGTGCAACCCGCCTCTCAAATCTCGTCTCGTTTGGACTCCGTTGACTTTTCCCTCCGTTGTCCGTGTGGGTCCGATGTGCCTTCACTTCGTGTCCCGGAAATACCCCTGTGGCTTTCTTTTATCTCCGTCTAGGCCCTTTTATTTTATCCCCGCGATCGGATCCGTCGGATCGCGATCGGAGGGCTCCTAGCGCCCCTAAATCTCCTCCCAACCCTAAAAACTGCTACATATAGACCCCCCCTAGTCTATTTTGGGCATCCCTATCCCCTTCTTCTTCCTCCTCTAGATCCCCCTTTTTTTTTTTTCTTTCTTCAGATCCAGATTTATCTGCCCGGATCCCGAGGGAATCCCTCGATCTACCGCACCGCGCCGACCGGATCGCTCCAGGCTCCGTCGAGCGAGTCAACGCCCTCGCCCCCAGCCGATCGCTTCGCTCGGGCCGCAGCCGTTTGCTCGCCCCGACGACCGGGCCGTACGCCGCCAGCCGATCGCCAGGGCCCAGGAGGGGACCAGCTCCCCGTCGCCTGAGGCCTCTCCGCGCCGCCGTGGGCCTCCGCCCCCGAGCCGGCCCATCCGCGGGCGCGCGCCGCCGCCCCGCTCCAGGCGCCCGCTCGCGCCGCGGGCCTCCTCCGCCTCGGGTGGGCTTCGCCCCGCCAGGCCAGGCCACCGCGGGCCTCCCGCCGCTTCCCCGCCTCGCCGCCGCGGGCCAGATCCCGGGCTGGGCCCTTGAGGCCGCGAGCTGGGCCGGATCCGCCGCCGTCTTCCCAGGCCGCCGCCGCCTCGTCAGTTCCGGGCCGAACCAGATCCGCCGGCCCAATCCCCGTTTTTTTCTCAGATCTGGATCCTAAGGTTGTTCCCCCACTCCTAAGTCCCTGTTTTTCCTGATCTGAAATGCAAACTTTGACCTGCTGTAACTTTGTGCCTGTTGCTCCGTTTTGCGCGTGTAGCATGTCCAGATGTTCGTGGAGATGTCCTCTACGTTTTACCTGTTATTGTCATGCATGTTAGATGTCATCTTGACACTTGTTTTGCTGTTGCAAGAGTGCATCATGATATAAACTGCTGTTATGTGTTATTTTCATGCCACCTTTGACTTGTGATAACTTTTAGCTCGTTTGTCCAAACGATGCAAATGACATGTCCACGTGTTCGTCTTGCCACGAACTACGTGTTGTGTGTGATAGGTTGCATGGTAGATTTATTGTTGCCTTGTTATCATCATCGCAAAGTGCCATGTTCACATGTTGTGTTTTCACTTGTTATGAAATGCCATCTTGTTGAGCTCGTTGCAATCGTTGTGTTCACCTCTATGAAGCATGCTTGTGTGTTTCGGGATCACCTTCATGTGTATGTTGATGAGGTGCTTACCCTTTGCCATGTTTAGTTTCGAGGTGACTTAAACATGCTCTTTTTGTTGCTAAGATGATATTGCTGTTTTAGGACTTAGTGAAATTTCACTAAGTCTGAAATCTGTAACGTTCCGATGCCATGTTCGTGTGATGTTGTAGGACAAAGCACGATAGTTTTGGGGTGGATTTTGATTGTTCCTTGTAGTATATATTGTTGTCTTTCCATCCATGTCCTCACATGTCCATTTGAGTGGCTGTAGCATGTTTATCTTTTGCTCTAAAGTTTCAATAAAATTCTGCTGCCAGAATTTTATTTCAAAGTTCAATATGTCCAAGATCATTGCTATTGATCCGTGACTCCGTTGGGGGTGCACTTTGGACCTAGTTGCTGTACTATATATCTAGTTTGTGTTCAAGTCCTTTGCCATGCTTTTTGGGTGCTGTAGCTTAATTGTTTTGAGCTCCCAAGTTGCTATGTTGCTGTAATTTTCAGCTTTCGCTCAAATCTTGTTTCGGGCATAACTTTTAGCCCGTAACTCCGATTTCAGCGAATCTTATATCAAACTTGGGTGATTTTCTGTGTATATTACTAATATCAGATTGTTATCTTGTTTTGAGGTGTTTTGCTTGAGTGATGTTTTACGTGCTCCATGTGCATCTTTAGTGCATCCATCATGCATTCATGTTTTTCGAGTGCGCATTGCATTTTGTTGATTGGTGCTTGGTGTGGTTGCTTTGTTTAGAGCCGGAAGCTGAGACCGGGTACGAAGTTGAGCACGAGGTTTCCAACGAGGTTGAGCACGAGGACCCTTCTTACGATCCGAACGAATTCTCTTCAGGCAAGATGACCGAACCCCGATAACATTACTATCTTTGCCTCTTGCTAGTAGTCTCGATCTTTAGTTTTGCCTCGATGCCCATGTTCTTCTTGTCAGCCTCCTATTTGTAACCACATGCCATGTTTAACCAACCTACCTATGCAAACCGTTGCTTGGCTAAGTACGCTTCGCTCAGCCCTTCTTATAGCGTTGCTAGTTGCAGGTGAAGATCGAAGATGCTTGCTTCATGTTGAAGTTTGGTTGGGTTATATCACACTATATAAATGCTTGAAATGAAATCATATATATATTGTCAAGGGTGGAAGGCTAAGCCTTTTGCTTGGTGATTTGTTCCACTCATGCCGTTAGGATCCGTATAAGCCGGTTTTATGTTCCTTGATTATGCGTTCCTAACACGGTTGGGGTGTATGGGACCCCCTCGATAAACCGCTAAGTGCTAAGTCTTTTCCAGCAAGTCCCAACATTGGTACTATTTTGCCTAATAACAAACTAAACATGCATAGGGAGTAATTAACCCTCTTTCTTAATCAACAACCCCGGGCCAGTGCTCCACATGAGTGTTGGTCCGAAACGAGCAGACTGCGGGGCCACCTCAAGGAAACTCGAGGTTTGGTAAAAACCTGTAGGATGACTCATCCGGTCGTGTCCTGAGACCTAGATACGCGCGGCTACGATCAGGGTGTCGACACGCCGGGAGGATTTGCTGGATTAGCCTTACCTTAGCTCGGTATATATTGAGCACGGGATTCCGAGGATACTCGGGTCTTCCCACTTTGGAGTTGCGACTCCGCGGATCGTGGGCTTGTAATGGGTCAAGTTGGAACACCCCTGCAGGGTTTGAACTTTCGAAAGCCGTGCCCGCGGTTATGTGGCAGATGGGAGCTTGTTAATTCCGGTTGTAGATAACTTGACACAATGATACTAATACACTACCAGCGTGTGTTCCGTGACTGTCAATTTCCGAATCGGGATTCGGAAGTTGAACACGGAGGGGTTATGATTGTGAGCTTGTAGCTAGGATCACTTCGTGATCACTTCTCGCCGATGCCTTCTCTTCTCGCTCTCACTTGCGTAAGCTAGATGCTAGTTGCTGCTGCAGACTTGTTCTTTCTTCAGCCTTTCCCTCACCTAAAGGCTTAAATAGTTCTGTTACCCGGGAACGGGATTGCTGAGTCCTCTGTGGCTCACAGTTACTTCACACACCAGATGCAGGTCCAGCGGTGAGCTATCCAGGTGATGGCACCGAGCTGGATTGGGAGTACGACGAGGAGCGTAGTCGGTACTATGTGCGCTACCCGGACGATCAGTAGTGGAGTCTCTTACTAGGATTCGATCTGCCTGTGGTTTATTTATCTGAGTTTGGTACTTTGACATTTGGCTTTTGCCCTTAGAGGGTTGTAGTGCTCTTAATGTATGATGTTTGAGACTTGTACTGTAATGTCTGTGACGTGGCGAGTGTAAGCCAACTATTTTCAGTTTACTATCCCTCTTTTACATGAGTTGTGCAAAGATTACCAAACTTGAGATCATTCTAGGATGGACTTATGCCTTTAAGTCGTGCCTCGACACGTAGGAGGTATAACCCCATCCTGGGCATTACACCACCTCAGGGGCGCATGGCGACGCCAGCTCTAGAGCGGCCACCTCAGGAGCGCTCGACTCAGGGCCTGTGAGCACGGGAGTCGCCAAGATGGGGTTGTCGTGAGGCCCCTGATGTCTACACACGCTTCTACTCTTGTAGACTATGTTGGGCCTCCAAGCGCAGAGGTTTGTAGGGCAGCAGCAATTTCCCTCAAGTGGATGACCTAAGGTTTATCGAACTCAGGGAAGTAGAGGTTGAAGATGGTCTCTCTCAAGCAATCCTGCAACTAAGATACAAGAAGTCTCTTGTGTCCCCAACACACCTAATACACTTGTTAGATGTATAGGTGCACTAGTTCGGCGAAGAGATGTTAAATGGCAAGTGATATGGATGGCAAAACAAAGTAATATAAATCTGTAATAAAAAGTGCAGCAAGCAAACAAGTGTTAAACGTGAGCACAAATGGTATTGCAATGGTGGAAACAAGGCCTAGGGTTTATACTTTCACTAGTGGCAACTCCCAACAACATTAACATAATCGAATCACATGATATTTCCCATAAAACATGCAATGGAGACGCACCCGGAGGTCATTCCTTCGTGGTCAAGAGAGGACGAGAATTATGTAGGGCTACAAAAGCACACCTCAAAGTTCGTAGTTCTCAATCTAAGGATTTCCCAATGTCACCGCGGCCATCCAAAGAGAGTCCCACAATCACCACAACATATCTAAAGGATAGTCAAAGACAAGCACCAAGAGACTCTCAATCTTCAATCAACACACAAGAGAGGAAATCACTCATGAAAATATTTTTCTAATCCATGTCCAATAGACCGCTGTCACCTTGGTTTCGGGGATTATACCAGATAAAGACAAGTGAGTACATCAATCCAATACATAGAGGAAGGGGAAATATCATGTGATCACCCTAGATTAACATAGCCTATGATCACAACGAAGATCACATCATGGGAGAGAGAGATAACCACATAGCTGCACGTACGAGCCCTCGACCCCGGAGAAGACTACTCACACATGGACATGGTGAGGAGGAGGTTGATGATGGTGTTGATGGAGAGGTGCAGCCCCGCGAGGAGGAGACGGCCGGCGGCAGCCACGGAGGCGGCGGCGGCGGCCCTCGGGGCGGCGGCGGCCCTTGGGGGCAGCGGCTCCTTGGCCCCCCTTCTTCCTTGTGGATGGTTCTGCAATGGTGCTGGTCCTCCCCTCCAAGACGGCGGCTCGGGAGGAGGAAAATTCGTGGCCCTTGGTGACCTAGGTTTCCTCTCTTTATATAGACTCTCGGATTCCCGTCATCAGATTTTGGGCCTCAGTAAAACGAGATTCACTCGGCCGTCTGGACTCCGATTTGGACGAATTTTATATCCAGAAGCATCGCCTCGAAATTCCCCACAACTTTTGCAACTAGACTTTTTCCGTTTGACGTCGTCTTCGGGACGGAACGTGACCATCTTTAAAAAATGTTCTCAGACAGATTTCAGGAAAGTCAGAGTCCTACTCCAATACGACTCCTTTTGCGTTTTTGTCAATTTCCAAGTAATTCCTACACAATAAAGTGTAAAACAAGAACATTGTGCACTTTTGCAACCATTAGTAGGTTAGTCCAAATATGATCAAAAGTGTATGGAAGTGCATAAATATCATAGCAATATCACACAAAAAGGGCATGGAGCAAGCAGAAATTATAGATACGTTTTGGACGTATCAGCCCCCCATGGTCCTCGGCAAGCGGCCCCCACTCGTCGAAGCACGGCATCTTCTCAGCAAAGGCCTTCCCATCCGGGTGGTTGTACAAAGGGCGCCCCTTAGGAGGAAGCGCGGCAGGGTCCTCGCCAGTCAGGAGCTGCAGCACCCCGCGCAGCGTATCACAGGGTAGCGGGGGCACCTGAAGCCTCATGGGATCGTCCGTACCAGTGAAGGCCCACATCGGGCGAGTGTGGCGTTGGAGCTGAGCGATGCGCCGCTGGACGAATTCCTTCACCACCATCGTCATCGTCACCCTAGCATGCTTGCCGGCCAACCTGGACAAGACGAGCGCGACCCGCGGGTCGGCGAGCTCTGCGTGTCCCCAGCCAGAGCTTGGTTCTAGTGGCGCCTGTGGGAGAATAAGCAAGGGGCTGGGCATAGTGGCATCCACATAAACCCACTGCTTCCGGAACCTGAAAGTGCAGTATATCGACTAGAGGGGGGGTGAATAGGCGATTTTTATGAAATGCATCAAAACATGGTAGTTTTGAAGACAAAAGATAAATTCAATCCTATTAGTATGCAGCGGAAAGTAGACTACACTAGACAAGCCATAGTCATGTATTCAATGAAGTGAAAGCACGAAGACTAATAGCAGCTAGGCAGTAGGGATCAAGATGGAAGAAGGAATGAAGCCAATCAGAACAAGTAGAGACTCAGTGAAGTCAATCAGATAAGGCAGACAGGCAATGACTTCACAACATAAGACAGTAAGTAAAGGGAAGGAAAGGATAGAACCAGTAGCTCGGGGAAGACAGTGATTTGTTAGACCAGTTCCAGTTGCTGTGACAACTGTACGTCTGGTTAGGAAGGCTGAGATTTAACTCAGAAGACCGCGTCTTCACCTTATTCCCCTTGAGCTAAGGACACCTAGTCCTCGCCCAATCACTCTGGTAAGTCTTCAAGGTAGACTTCCAAACCTTCACAGACTTCGTTCACCGGCGATCCACAATGACTCTTGGATGCTCAGAACGCGACGCCTAACCGGTTGGAGGAAACACAGTTCTCAAGTGTAATAAGTCTTCAGGTCACACAGACAGAAAGACTTCAGTGATGCCTAACACTCTTTGGCTCTGCGTGTTTTGGCTTTATCCTCGCAAGGATTTCTCTCTCAAAAGCTTCGGAGGTGGGTTCCTCTCAAACGACAACAGCCGTGTAGTAACTCTGAGCAGCCACCAATTTATGGTGTAGGGGGTGGGCTATTTATAGCCACTGGGCAACCTGACCTGATTTGTCCGAAGTGACCCTGGGTCACTAAGGAACTGACACGTGTTCCAACGGTCATATTTCAAACACTCACACGGCAACTTTGCTTGGGCTACAAGTAAAGCTGACTCATCCAACTCTGGATAAGATTTGCTCTCATTGTCTTCGCTCGAAGACATAGGATTTGGTTGAGCATCACTTCAGTCACTCTGACTTAGATCACTTGGACCCCACTTAACAGTACGGTGGTTCCTATGACTCAACAAAGAAGAAAAGGAAACAATGAAACGTCTAAGTCTTCGCTCTCCATAGTCTTCACACAATGTCTTCTCTTGTCATAGTCTTCAGTAGGATTATCTTCATATACCACCACTGATGTCAGTGTCTTCATACATTTTTAGGGGTCGCCTCCGGTAGGCAAACCGAATCAATGAGGGACTACTACCTGTGTTATCCTGCAATTCTCACAAACACATTAGTCCCTCAACCAGGTTTGTCGTCAATACTCCAAAACCAACTAGGGGTGGCACTAGATGCACTTACAATCTCCCCCTTTTTGGTGATTGATGACAAATCGGTTGATGTTTTCAACGGGGATAAAAGGTATGTGAAATTGTAAAGGATAAAGGTATTGTCTTCGTAAGTAGCAAAAGGCTCCCCCTGAAGATGTGCATATAGTTGATTTGCCTTTGAATGCAAATGCACATGGCAGGTTGTACTAGTGGAGATCCTCTTCGACTTATGAACACAATTCATCATGCACAATTGGTATGTCGAATATAATGACATGCATAATGAAAAATGGACGTCTGCAATAATGACTAAGTGCGGAATATAATGTAGCAGATGCGGAATTTATCATCGCATTACAGAGTAGCAGAAAACGTAGCAGACGACCATCAGTTCAAGTGTTACAACTCAAAGAACCAAATGTAGCAAAAACGAGAGTTGTAATCACTAGGCAAAATATAAAGCACCCGCCCATATGGACCCGCTTGAAGACTATCAACTCATATGCTTCTCCCCCTTTTGTCAGTAAGGACCAAAAAGGTTTGAAGACATAGAGCATCTACTCGTTCCCAGTTGGAGCAGGGGAGGATGCAGGGTCGACGTTGGTGTTTGGCGGTGCAGAAGTAGTTGGTGCAGAGTCGATACGCGCTGAAGTAGGAGGAGGTGAGGTATCATCATCTTGATCATCTATCACCCTGGCGTCAATTGTTGCAGCGGAGGAGGAGTATTCAGAATCTTCAAGAGACGGAGTTCGACGCATAACAGCATTCCTTGGAGGAGTGTGGTCAAACTTGAATCTCTCTATGAAGCCATCATCTTGAAGATCCGCTTCAGCACTCAGCAAGGTTAAACTCTTCCAAGACCTCCGACAGGTTTCATGAGCAACAAAGGCATTCTTGGTGGCAAGATTGCGAATGCAATTGACGTCCACCAAGAGGCTTTGCATCTGACGCTTTAGTCAGTAGTGATGCTTATCCTGTTTCTGATGGAGGGCAACCAGAAGCTCTCGGTTATTGAGAACACGAGATCGCTTCTGAGGCCTTTGGGCAATGGTGCTCTCAGTAGCTTCGGTTTCAGCGTGTCGAGGTAGACGAGTACGGCCAGCCAGAGGATAAATGCGAGAGACTGCTGGAACTCCTTCAATTTGTTGAGTGAAGCTCTGGTGATCAGCGTTGTGAAGACTAGCAGGCTCTTTGGGAGGCTCTTGGTATATAGCTTCAGCTGACATATCAACCTCAGGCAAGAATATATGATGGTTGCGAGTAGAGGGCTGATAGGTGATAGCTGAATGAAGCTTGATGAGGCGCATAATCCATGGGGCATAGAATTTCAGACCAAACAGATCAGAGCCAGACATAGCCAATTGCCTAATAAAGAAATCTTGAGCATTGAAGCTGATGCCATTGAAGATATAGAAGACCAATGTCTTCATGGTGCCTTCAAGCTTGGCTGATGAAGAATGTTCTTTGACGGGCCATAGAGTACACCTGATGATATGATAGATGGTGCGTGGCAGGTACTCTAGGTCTTCAACAAAGAATTCCTTAGGATATTCATCATCACTTGGCAGAGGCTTCATCATGCTTAGCATTTGGCTCATGTTGGGCTTGCGCTTCTGAAAGATACTCTCCAAGGCTTCATTGTGCAATTGACAGTCAGGTTCATACAGGTCTCCTGGAGTGGGCAGGCCGCTTCATGATGGACATTGCCTATCATCCACTCAAGGACCCATGTCTTCGGATCCCTGCTGTAGCCTCGAATGTGGAGGGTTGCATAAAATTGCAGAAGCAGCTCTTCATTCCAATGCTCCTTGTGAGTCACAAAATTTAGCAGGCCAGCATCACGGAAGCAATCAAGAGCTTCCTCCAGACAGGGCAGTCCAGCAATAGCTTTAGTGTCAAGACGCATATGAGGGAAAATGCGCCCTTGGTCATAGAGTACTCTTGAGTAATAACTGCGCTGCTGATGGCTCCAGAACCTATCTGATGATATTCTTGGCTTGGAATATGGGTTCTTGGCGCTGTCAAAGAATGTGTTGTGCGCAGTGAAGCTATTGCTATTGAGTGACCCTTGAGAGGTGGCAATACCTGGAAACCTTGGCAGTCTTGGCTTAGGCTTCCGAACTTGAGGCATGTGCTCAACATGATGATCAAACTGAGGACCAGCAGTATGCGGTCCAGTAGCAGGTGGTGGAGTCAGAATGGGCCATCGGACAGAAATGAGCTGATCATCTTGGTTGTATGCTTGCTCAATTGTATTAGGCCTTGGAGGCGGAATAGGAGCAGAGGCATTAGCTTCAGGCTGCTGATTTGCTTCAGGTGCAGCACTTGCTTCAGCCGCTATCACTTCAGGCACCACTATGTCTTCAGGTGCCACATTAGCTTCAGCCATGACCACGTCATTGGCTTCAGTGTTGGTGGTGGCAGCATCTGAGTTTGTAACCTCCACTTCAGGAGCTGGAGGGTCGGACACGTTCTTCTCGAGAACAGGGGGTGTGGCAGTACGTGCTTCTTCTGCTTGGGGTTGTTCGTCTTCTTGGGGTGGTTCTTCTTCGGCTGATGCAGCCGGAATATCTTCAGCCGCTTTGGCTTCAGATTCTGAGGGGTTCACAGTAGGAGCAGCGTCAGGTACAGATTGTTGCTCTTCTCCTTCTGGAACACTTGGGGTGACGACTTGAGGCCTTGGTCCTTTGCGAAGCCTGCGAAATGCTGGCGACGCCTGAGGGGATGGAGGTTGTTGGGCCTCAAAGTCTTCATCTTCAAGCTCCGAACTGGTGTCTTGAGTTGGTTGAGGTGTGGCTGGTGTATCTTGTGGGTGATCAGCCCACGAGTCATCCTGTGCAATTGGCGTCAATGGACGACCAATGCTGATGTGTTCGCTATTCGTAAGAACAGGCAAAAATTCAACGTTGTACTCGATCTGAGGAAGGACTTCATCATCTTCAACATTGTCATGAGGACCAATGTCTTCAGCTGCGGTGGGGTCAACAGCCGGAATGTCTTCAACCTCTGTGGGAGCAGGCTCATGGACTGTCATGCGACGTTCTCGGTGTGTAGATGCAGGGCGAGCAACTGATATGGGCTCGACAAAGATAGGCTCTTTGGAAGCAGCCTTATCCTTCTTTGTCTTGCGCTTCTTGGTGGGTGGAGCTTCATCAGTAGTTTGCTTGCGCTTGCGAGCTTCAGCTTCAGCCACCTTTGTCTTCTTGAGCTCGGAAGTAGTTGGGGTGACCTTAGGCTTCGTGCCAGTCATGCTGGCAGGGAAGACTATGCGAGGCATTTCCTACATGGATTCTTCAGCTTCGGGCACAGGTTGCTTCTTCTTTTTCTTGGCAGCCATCCTTGGGTCAATGCCAGGACGCCCAAGGGCCTTGCGCTTTTAAGCTTCATTGAAATCTTGAACGCATTTGGCAGCCAAGTCCTTGATTCGCTCACGAGAACCTTTAGCTTCATCACGCCTCTGGCGAAAGGCTTCCTTGAGCTCATGCATCATTACCTTGAGTTCTGAATCTCTTGGACGCTGAGCTTGTCCACATGCTTCTTGAACTGAGCCTTTTCATAATCGATCTTTTGCTTCAGCTCAACAATTCTCTGAGCCAGAGCTGCTTAGAAGCAATGGCGCCATGGAAGGAGACGCTAAGGCCAACTGGAAGTTGCAGATCGTCGAAGCTGAGGTTGGGGGTGTCAAACCATTCATCAATGAAATTGTTGAGCACTTCCACGTCGAAGAGCGGCAAATCATTGAAGATTTCGGCATCTTGCTTGCTCTTGATCAGTTGCTCCAGAGCATCGTCACCAAGATCCTCATCGCTCGAGAGATCAAGGGCTTCATTGGCAGTCTTCAGAACAGCGTCAGGAGTGAGAGCTGGACTGGGGTTGAGCGCTGGCTTCTTCCTTAGCTTTCTGCTCTTGGAGATGCGAGAGTGCTCCTCAGACTGCACACTTGGTGCTGGTGGAGCAGTGGCCAAAGGCTTCACTCTAGAAGCAATTGGTGGAGTGGTCTTCGAAGCCTTGGATTTCTTCTTCTTGGGCTTCGGGGTTGCGGGCGCTTCTTCAGAATCAGCGTCATCTGCAGGTTGATCCACATCCGCCCCTTGAACCGTGATGTGACTGATGAGGCCTTCTAAGTTGTAGAAGGGCCCAACCAGGTTTGGTTCAGCTTCGCGCGTGCCATCAGCGCGGGGCGCAGAGGGGCCATGATTGAAATCCAATCCCCAGTTCTTCTTGTTCTCTTTGGCTGAATTCTTGGCATATTGAAGATTTCGCTTGAACAAATTGTCGTCGCGACACCAGAGCAGAGAAGTAGGATCAGCATCAGCAGGTTGAGGCCCTTTGACCATGCAAGGGTAGAAGCCTTGAGCAATGGCTTCAGCACGAGTCTTGGGTGGAAGATTTTTATAGGTGATATCTCCCCATGGATGCTTGATGGCGTTCTTTTCAGCATACTCTTGGGTCAAGAACCTGTATTTGAATCATTGTTCAGCCCAATATCTTCGAATCCATTGGATTCGTGTCTTCCTCTGATTGTAATCCTCCTCTGGATCAGTCTTGTACATTTCACTTAGATCAGGAGGCAAATCTTTGGAGGTGTTGCCACGGTGCTGTCTGCCACCCTTTCTAACTGTCTTGTCAGTTGCCATTGGCTTCAATCTGAAGGGCTTCAAACTGAATGGCTTCAACACTGGCAAATGCTTCGGTCTGCTGGTCAGACAGGAACTGTCTTCACGGGAGTGAATGTGACGCTGCAAGAATTCTGCAAATGAATGCAGACTATGAGAACCAAGGGATTCTCCCACGGACATGTACCTATGACAGCATTAGAGATGCGAGGGAAGGGGAAGAGGTCGTATGCATTCTCAGAAGTTTTTGAAGATAAAACAGTTTTGAAGACTTTGACCTCATAGCGCGAAGACATTCACTCATATGATGAGAGTTGGTTCCAGATTTGTACGAATCCACGAATAGGTACAAGTGAGGAATCTAACTATGTTTGAAGCATATGTGAATGTACTAGGTAAGATATGAGATGCAGACAGGATAGATCTATATATTTGTGTAGGCAGAAACCTCTTGTGGTAAAAGTGATGAATCTTTCTGAATCAAGAAGATGGTAAAAGGAAAGTTTTATTTACCACACGATGAACTGCTTAGACGGAGAGGAGTTGGATGCCCAGCAGTTTGATCTTCCGTGCCCTAACTTGGCGACGGAGGATAGCTACGGCGACGACGGAGTAGACGATGTCCGCGGCAGGCGTGAAGACGGCGTCGACGAGGTTGCGACAGCGAAGCGCTTCGTCGCCGGCGTCGTCGAGAGCTAGCGGAGGCGCTAGGGTTGGTCGAGGTGGAGAGGTGGTAGAAGAACTTTTGACCGTGATGGGACGTGCATTTATAAGCATGGGAGACGGCACAACGCAATTACGCAGGTGCCCCTGGCGGTTCACATACGAGGGACACGTGGCGGTCATGTAACGCATTGGGAGTTGTCCCACGATCCCACGTACACCACGACTGTCGGAGTGGTCGTTCGGGCTTCTCCGGATTTCAGGCATAAAGGATGGAGCATTAAAATCAGATTTAAAGTTTGTCTTCGTATCTTCTGCTGACAAGGACGCAGAGAAGATATTCGACAATTTCAAATGAATGTATATTATCTGGACAGACAAAGTGTGAGATGAGAAAGCATAGAGAGGTTAGGGTCCGATCGCATTCGCTTAGTTCAAAAGATTCAAATAAGAAGACATAGCTATAAGTGAATGTTGTAGAGGACATAACACAACTCTCTATATATATTTATCCTATATGAAGATAAACCAAGTGTGAAGACTTTGCAAATGTAACGCCGTGAAAAACACTTCAAACAAGGATTTGGTGGTGGCGTTACCCACCGTATAGGAAGTATTAGACCCAGACACGGCGCACAATTATCGTGGCGCTCCGAAGTCAATTTCCATGTTAATGTATTCACACTTAGAATGTAAGTCTTCATTGATTGAAGATATACTTTACTTCGTGTGTTGCACATCTAAGTCATCAATTTGCATAAGTGTTAGAATGTGTGCCTGATTACAGGACATTTGAGGATTCTAAGATATTTAGCTCACACCGCAACTTGCAAAACCTTTTCTCATCCAAGGCTTTGTGAAGATATCTGCCAGTTGCTCTTCAGTGTTGACGTGTATGATATCAATATCTTCCTTCATGACATGATCTCTGAGAAAGTGATGACGAATTTCAATGTGCTTTGTCTTCGAGTGCTGAACTGGGTTGTTGGCAATCTTGATAGCGCTTTCATTATCGCAATAGAGTGGCACATGCTTCAGATGGACGCCATAGTCCTTGAGCGTTTGCTTCATCCAGAGAAGCTAAGCGCAGCAAGATCCAGCAGCAATGTATTCAGATTAAGTAGTGAAGAGTGATACACAGTTCTGCTTCTTTGAAGACCAACAGACAAGAGATCGTCCTAGAAAGTGACATGTGCCTGTTGTAGACTTGCGATCAACTTTGTCACCTGCATAATCAGCATTTGAGAATCCAACTAGATCAAACTCTGAGCCCTTTGGTTACCATAATCCTAGTGTTGGGGTGTAAGCCAAATATCGAAGTATTCGCTTCACAGCTAAGTGATGCGACTCCTTTGGTGCCGCTTGATATCGAGCACACATGAAAACACTAAGCATAATATCTGGCCTAGATGCACAAAAATAAAGCAAAGAACCAATCATGGAGCGGTATACCTGTTGATCAAACTCTTTACCATTGGCGTCGGGACCCAGATGGTGTTTAGCAGGCATAGGCGTCGAGTACCCTTTGCAGTCTTGCATTCCAAACTTCTTCAGGCAGTCTTTAAGGTACTTCTCTTGAGATATGAAGATGCCGTTGCTTTGCTGACGAATTTGAAGACCAAGGAAGAACTTCAGCTCACCCATCATGGACATCTGATATTGCTCTTGCATCATGTGACCAAACTCATCACTGTATCTTTTGTAAGTGCAGCCGAAGATAATGTCGTCCACATAGATTTGGCAGACAAATAGTCCATCATCATATGTCTTCGTGAAGAGTGTGGGATCTAGGGATCCAGGTTTGAAGCCTTTGCTCTTCAGTAAGTCTTTGAGTGTGTCATACCAAGCACGAGGCGCTTGTTTGAGGCCATACAATGCCTTGTTGAGTTTGTATACCATATCAGGACGTTTTGGATCTTCAAAGCCAGGTGGTTGTGCAACATACACCTCTTCTTCAATCCTTCCATTGAGAAAGGCACTCTTTACATCCATTTGATACAGAAGTATGTTGTTTGCATAGGCTAGCAGTATACGAATAGCTTCAAGTCTAGCCACAGGAGCAAATGTTTCATCGAAGTCAACCCCTTCAACTTGAGTGTATCCTTGAGCAATGAGACGAGCTTTGTTTCTGACCACTTGACCATGCTCATCTTGCTTGTTGCGATAGATCTGTTTTGTGCCTATTATGTTGTGCTTGCGAGGGTCGGGACGCTTGACAAGTTCTCACACGTTGTTTAGCTCAAACTGTTGAAGCTCTTCTTGCATTGCTTGAATCCATTCGGGTTCCATAAAAGCTTCAACAACTTTCTTGGGTTCAGATATTGATACAAATGCAAAGTGCCCACAGAAATTTGCAAGCTGTGTTGCTCTTGAACGAGTAAGTGGACCAGGTGCATTTATGCTGTCAATTATCTTCTCAACTTGTACTTCATTTGCAACACAAGGATGAGCTGGACGAATATTTTGCTCTTGCTGTACATTTTCATCGTCAGGAGTGTTGTCTTCAGGCTGATCATTGTCGTCAGGTTGATTTGGAGCAGAGATGATGAGTTCCTCGTGAGGTTGTGCTTCAGAAGGCATGATCTCACCGGTTCCCATTAACTTGATAGATTTATTTGGTGAAGCCTCATCTAGCACATTTGGTAGGGTCTCTCTTTGTGAACCATTTGTCTCATCAAATCGCACATCCACAGTTTCCACTATTTTATAGAGAAAGATGTTGAAGACTCTGTAGGAGTGTGAGTCCTTTCCATATCCGAGCATGAAGCCTTCATGTGCTTTCGGTGCGAACTTTGACTTGTGATGTGGATCCTTGATCCAGCACTTAGCTCCAAATACTCTGAAGTAACTTACGTTAGGCTTCTTTCCAGTGAGGAGTTCATAGGACGTTTTCTTCAGAAGCTTGTGAAGATAAACACAGTTGATGATATGGCATGCAGTATCAATAGCTTCGGGCCAGAACCTTCTTGGTGTCTTGTATTCATCGAGCATCGTTCGAGCCATCTCAATTAGAGTTCTGTTCTTGCGCTCAACGATCCCATTTTGCTGAGGTGTATACGGGGCTGAGAATTCATGAGTGATTCCCATTGTATCCAAATAAAGATCGAGGCCAGTGTTCTTGAACTCAGTGCCATTGTCACTTCTGATATGCTTGATCTTGACGCCATAGTTGTTCATGGCACGGTTGGCGAAGCGTCTGAAGACATCTTGCACTTCAGTCTTGTAGAGTATTATGTGCACCCATGTGTATCTTGAGTAATCATCAACAATGACGAAGCCATAGAGACATGCTGTGGTAGAGAACGTGGAGTAGTGAGTAGGGCCAAATAAGTCCATGTGAAGCAGCTCGAAGGGTTTTGATGTTGTCATGATTGTCTTCGAGGGATGCTTGGCTCTAGTCATCTTCCCAGCTTCACAGGCACCACATAGATGATCTCTCTTGAACTTGACTTCCTCGATGCCTACGACATGCTTCTTCTTTGCGAGAGTGTGCAAGTTCCTCATGCCGACATGTCCTAGCCTCCGATGCCAGAGCCAGCACTCTGAAGCTTTTGCTAGAAGACATACGGCCATCTGCGGTCCAGCTGAGATATCTACCATATACAGATCACCTTTTCTGTATCCTTCAAATACTAAAGACTTGTCAGATTCCATTAGTACAAGGCAACGGAATTTACCAAAGATCACAATCATGTTTAAGTCACAAAGCATTGAGACAGACATTTAGTTGAAACCAAGAGACTCAACAAGCATGACTTTATCCATGTGCTCATCTCTTGAGATTGCAACTCTACCTAGACCCAACACTTTGCTTTTACCAGTATCAGCAAATGTGATGTGACTCTTGTTAGATGGACGTAAGGTTGAGTCCATGAGAAGATTTCGATCTCCAGTCATATGATTTGTGCATCGCTGTCCATAATCCATTCTGAAGACTTTGGTGTCACTCCCTACAATGCAGTTAGGAGGATAGGCTTCACCAAAAGCCATTACGAAGCATAAACATTTGACGTATAAGTGGATTATGAAAGCTTAGACCCAAGTTAGGACTGATAAGATGTTTAGCAAGTGATTTATGAGCAGTATGAGCAGTAAGTCATTTTGGGCATTTGATCTTGTGCCCAACAAGTGTTTTAGGTCCCCAGCAATAGCATCAGACACCTTTGATTTTCGGCTGGAGACCTTTCCCTGTAAGAGAAAGTTAGTTCTTCTTAACCACCCACATTTTCAGGGGTGGATTAGAAGCAATGAGTCTGAGAGCAGCATCTGAGAATTTTGGCTTTGGAGCCCTAGCAAATAATCTTGCAGGAGGAGAATAATACTCATAAGAATAGGCAGAAAAATTCTTTGTTTTATGAATATAGCGGTTTGTAGAAACACGCTCATATTCATGGGTCTGAGTATGGTTTCCCTGCAAAACATTCGCGTTAGGGTGACTCTGGTGAGTCCTTTGTCTGTATGAAGCCTTAGGACCATATGAAGCCTTTGGTCTGGGGTTTGTCTTCTTCCCAAGAGGTGTCATGATGTCGTTTGCTGGAAGTTTCTCAAGACAACCTTTGGGTACCCAGATCTTCTTCATAGGTGGCCTGTTCCTGCAGTTAGTACCAATATACTTGGCAAACACTTCACCATTTTGATTCTTAAACAATTTATAGTTTGCATCAAAGGATTCATCAATGGTAAAAGGATTAGCACAAGTGAAGCCAGATAGGGTAGATGGATCCACTGAAGGTTCCTTTGCAGCAACCCATGTGGTTTTGGGATACTGCTCAGGCTTCCAGTATGAACCATCAACATTCATTTTCCTGTCGAACCCAACACCCTCTTTCCTAGGGTTTCGATTCAGTATCTGCTTTTTGAGGACATCACATAGAGTCTGATGCCCTTTGAGGCTTTTGTACATCCCTGTTTCAAGCAAAGTCTTCAACCTAGTATTTTCATCAGCAATAGTAGTGGTATCCTCAGCAGAGGAGTTAGTTACCACATCAGTAGTTGAAGATATTGCAACAGTGGCAGCAGTAGAACATTCAACAACAGATGTAGCGTTATCACGCTCAATGCATTTTAAACATGGTGGTTCGAACTCTTCTTGAGCGGAGCTGATCAGTTGTGCGCGGAGTGACTCATTTTCTTTTTGAAGATCTTCATGAGCCGCTTTCAATTTCTCGAGTTCTCGCTTCCTTCGAAGGTAATCGTGGGAAAGCTTTTCATGAGTTTTTGAGAGCGATTCATAAAGACCTTCAAGTTCCTCGTACTTAACATGAAGATTTTTTTATGTCTTCAATTAAGGTTGAGAACGGGTCATTTCCGCGTCCAACAGGTCATCGCTTTTGTCTAACAGTTTTTGAATATGTTCCATGGCTTTCTGCTGTTCAGTGGCAATTTTAGCAAGTGTTTTGTAGCTAGGTTTTGATTCACAATCAGAGTCATCTTCACTAGATGTTTAAAAGTAAGCATCGCGTGATTTTACCTTGGCACCGCGTGCCATAAAGCACTAGGTGGGAGCAGAGTCGTCGTCCTCATCAACAATGTTGGGGACGGGGCCATTGTCTTCAGTGTTGAAGATGGACTTGGCCACGTAGGCAGTGGCTAGAGCCAGACTTGCAGCACCAGAGTCAGACTCCTCCTCCGACTCCACCTCCGCCTCTTCAGAAGCAGACTCCTGCTCTGAATCCATCTCCTCGCCAACAAACGCGCGAGCCTTGCTAGATGAATTCTTCTAGATGAATACTTTGATGAAGACTTGGAAGAAGACTTTGAGTATTTCTTCTTTTTCTTGTCATCATAATCATATTCCTTGCTCTTCTTCTTCTTCTTCTTCTTCTCATTGTCCCACCGAGGACACTCAGAGATGTAGTGACCATGTTTCTTGCACTTATGACATGTTCTCTTCTTGTAGTCATGGGTAGAAGCTTCATCATTTCTTGAGCTGGATCGTGAAGACTTTCTGAAGCCTTTCTTCCTAGTGAATTTCTAGAACTTCTTCACAAGCATGGCAAGCTCCTTTCCAATGTCTTTGGGATCATCAGAACTACAGTCAGATTCTTCTTCAGATGAAGAAACAGCCTTTGCCTTTAAGGCGCGAGATCTGCCATAGTTGGGACCATAGATGTCACGTTTCTCAGATAGCTGGAACTCATGTGTGTTGAGCCTCTCAAGTATGTCAGACCGATCAAGAGTCTTGAAGTCAGGGCGTTCTTGAATCATCAGGGCAAGGATATCAAATGAGCTGTCAAGTGATCTCAGGAGGGTCTTGACGATTTCATGCTTGGTGATCTCATTGGCGCCAAGTGCTTGAAGCTCATTAGTGATGTCAGTGAGACGATCGAATGTGTGCTGGACATTTTCATTATCATGTCTTTTGAAGCGATTAAAGAGATTGCGAAGGACGCTGATCCTTTGATCTCTCTGGGTTGAGACTCCTTCGTTGACCTTTGAGAGCCAGTCCCAGACTTCCTTTGACGTTTCCAGAGCACTTACACGACCATATTGTCCTTTGGTCAGATGACCACAGATGATGTTCTTGGCCGTTGAATCCAATTGAATGAGCCTCTTGACATCAGCAGGGGTGATACCTTCACCAGTCTTGGGAACGCCGTTCTTGACGACAAACCAGAGGTCCACGTCAATGGCTTTAAGGTGCATGCGCATCTTGTTCTTCCAGTAGGGATATTCGGTGCCATCGAAGACGGGGCACGCAGCGGAGACTTTAATTATCCCTGCACTCGACATAGCTAAAACTCCAGGTGGTTAAACCGAATCACACAGAACAAGGGAGTACCTTGCTCTGATACCAATTGAAAGTGCAGTATATCGACTAGAGGGGGGTGAATAGGCGATTTTTATGAAATGCTTCAAAACATGGTAGTTTTGAAGACAAAAGATAAATTCAATCCTATTAGTATGCAGCGGAAAGTAGACTACACTAGACAAGCCATAGTCATGTATTCAATGAAGTGAAAGCACGAATACTAATAGCAGCTAGGCAGTAGGGATCAAGATGGAAGAAGGAATGAAGCCAATCAGAACAAGTAGAGACTCAGTGAAGTCAATCAGATAAGGCAGGCCGGCAATGACTTCACAACATAAGATAGTAAGTAAAGGGAAGGAAAGGATTGAACCAGTAGCTCGGGGAAGACAGTGATTTGTTATACCAGTTCCAGTTGCTGTGACAACTGTACGTCTGGTTAGGGAGGCTGAGATTTAACTCAGAAGACCGCGTCTTCACCTTATTCCCCTTGAGCTAAGGACACCTAGTCCTCGCCCAATCACTCTGGTAAGTCTTCAAGGTAGACTTCCAAACCCTCACAGACTTCGTTCACCGGCGATCCACAATGACTCTTGGATGCTCAGAACGCGACGCCTAACCGGCTGGAGGAAACACAGTCCTCAAGTGTAATAAGTCTTCAGGTCACACAGACAGAAAGACTCCAATGATGCCTAACACTCTTTGGCTCTGGGTGTTTTGGCTTTATCCTCGCAAGGATTTCTCTCTCAAAAGCTTCAGAGGTGGGTTGCTCTCAAACAACAAAAGCCGTGTAATAACTCTGAGCAGCCACCAATTTATGGTGTAGGGGGTGGGATATTTATAGCCACTGGGCAACCTGACCTGATTTGTCCGAAGTGACCCTGGGTCACTAAGGAACTGACACGTGTTCCAACAGTCATATTTCAAACACTCACACAACAACTTTGCTTGGGCTACAAGTAAAGCTGACTCATCCAACTCTGGTTAAGATTTGCTCTCATTGTCTTCGCTCGAAGACATAGGATTTGGTTGAGCATCACTTCAGTCACTCTAACTTAGATCACTTGGACCCCACTTAACAGTACAGTGGTTCCTATGACTCAACAAACAAGAAAAGGAAACAACGAAACGTCTAAGTCTTCGCTCTCCATAGTATTCACACAATGTCTTCTCTTGTCATAGTCTTCAATAGGATTATCTTCATATACCACCACTGATGTCAATGTCTTCATACATTTTTAGGGGTCGTCTCCGATAGGCAAACCGAATCAATGAGGGACTACTACTGTGTTATCCTGCGATTCTCACAAACACATTACTCCATCAACCAGGTTTGTCGTCAATACTCCAAAACCAACTAGGGGTAGCACTAGATGCACTTACAGAACCCCCTCGTATCTGGGCGGAGTGTGAAGTCCATGCCGGAGCCGGCGATCGCCGCCGCCTCCTGGAGCGACACTCACCCCGAGCGTTGCTTGCCATCGACCAGACGAAGCAAGAAGAAGTGGCGGAGCAAGGCCACGGATGGAGCAATGCCCATGAAGGCTTCGCACACAATGGCGAATCCAGAGAGGACGACGATGGATCCAGGATCCATACGCAGCGCGTGGATCTGGTAATGCAAAGGCACGATGTTGAAGACGTTAGAGAATGGAGGCAGCAAGCCCGCGAAGAGAGCATGGAGATGAAGGGGGATTTCGGTGGCCTCCAGGTCAATCAAGTCCCGGTAGGCGGACCAGACTGTCGCCGCCTTCCATTCAATGGAATTAGTGGCAAGGGCTTGTCGGACCTTGTCCAGTCCCTCTCGATTGACCTTGGTGGATCGGTCCAGTGTTGGTTCACGCCCCGGCGAGGGCTCTGCGACCGTATGAGTTTTTCTCTTCTTCTACCTGGGAGCCATGGCAGCAAGGGGAACTGGAGAAGGCGTGGAGTCTGGTGAAGAAGGCGCAAGCTTGCAGGAAGGAAAGGGGAGCAGAGGGAAGGAGCAACGAATAATGATGGTGGTTGTCAAGTCAGGCAGTCAGCAAAGCAACGTGGGGAAGTGGAGACGCCCACGTCCCATCAGGCACCGCGCGTCGGCCTGGTCCATAGGTGATTGGGGCCCGCGACACTTCGCCCTTGCCATTTGGCTTCGCCTCGAAGACAAGTCCGAGCGTGCCTTGGGCCCGTGGGCTACTATCGGCGTTCTAGGAACTAGGGTACCTAGGCTCGCCTGCCTGCGGCCCATGGCGTGGCTTCATCGACGGCTTGGTACGGCCCATCTTCAGCACCAACATGACAAGGCCCCTGTCGGGGGGGGGGGGCAAGTCTCGCAAGGCAGACGATTCCAGGACCTCCGGAGGGAGTGGCCTCCTCGGGCTGCCTCGTGAGAAGCGGAGTTTCCTATGTAAGTGCCCACCTCATGAGGATGAGGTGACGCAAGCCATGACGACCACGACCAGGCGAGCGCCAGCGGGCGTAGAAGAGCAGGTTTCCTCTTTGGTGCTAAGGAGGCAAGCACGGGTGTGGGGTCCCAAGGAATCAGCCAAAGGTTTCCATTCCCGTGCAACAAGACCAAGACCGCCAGGACGATAGGACGGATGTCATCGCCGAGCCCACCACAGCGTCATGACCATAGACTTTGCAGATGAGGACCACCTTTCGTCATGATAAGATGTACTACTTGTCCCCTTTCAAATTGGCCACTATGGGATTCCTTCCCGCCTACATTTTGGGGGAAGAGGACCAAGGCCACGATAAATATAGGCTGGCCACCACTAAGAAGGGGATTGAACCCTCATCTACCTACACCCACATGAGAGCAGACCTCCCTAGATTGTTCTTCCCTTGTACTAGTTCATCCTCGGCCCCTCGTGAGCCGAATCCACCACAAAGTAGGAGTAGGGTCTTACACTGCAAGGTGGCCCGAACCTGGGTAAACTGCCATGTCCATCTTATTTCTTGTTCATCGAGCTAGGCCGTAGGGGCAACGAACTGGTTGGCTAGGGAAGTTGAGTTCTTCGCACATGCCCTAGAGTTTGAACCTTTCTCGGGTCTCCGAAGCCCTGAATCTAACAACAACCTTTTCTGAATAAAGAGTTAATGTATTTGTGTATTTCTGAGGGAGGAAGTGTGTTTTTGTTGCGGATTTTTGTTGGTTTTTTACTCTCCCAAGCGCGCCGCTGCGTGCGCCCTTTACCTCCCTCGCGAGCATCGCGCGAGCGGGGGCTACAGGGCGTGGTGCCTGCGACGGTGCAGCCTTGACGGCCTAAAGGTCAGGCGCCAGGGACCCCGGGCCGCAGGACAGCTCCCGCATGCACCACCCCACCAAGGCCTTGGTGCTGGAACCCTCGCGCGATGCACACGCGTGAGCCGGCGGGCGTACGCTGCCCTCGGACCCCCAGCCTCAGAAAAATGCGCTTTCCCGCATCACAGCCCGGCGCACCAATGGTGATCGATCCATGGTTGATCCCATGCCTAGGGGCCATATCAAAAAATGCAAAATATGGAAGAAGCTCAGAAGAGTGCGGAAACGGTTCAGTACATCGTTTAAAGGCTTGCGGCGAACATCAGTCGTGATGACACGGCCAGATACCATACGGAAATGGCTCAAGGAGACGTGACAATCCTATCCTCGCTGGTGTAATTGAAGGAAATATGCCCTAGAGGCAATAATAAAGTTATTATTTATTTCCTTATATCATGATATATGTTTATTATTCATGCTAGAATTGTATTAACTGGAAACTTAGTACATGTGTGAATACATAGACAAAACAGAATGTCCCTAGTATGCCTCTACTAGACTAGCTCATTGATCAAAGATGGTTATGTTTCCTAGCCATAGACATGAGTTGTCATTTGATCAACGTGATCACATCGTTAGGAGAATGATGTGATGGACAAGACCCATCCGTTAGCTTAGCACTATGATCGTTTAGTTTTACTGCTATTGCTTTCTTCATCACTTATACATGTTCCTATGACTATGAGATTATGCAACTCCCGAATACCGGAGGAACACCTTGTGTGCTATCAAACGTCACAACGCAACTCGGTGATTATAAAGATGCTCTACAGGTGTCTCCGAAGGTGTTCGTGGTGTTGGCATAGATCAAGAATATGATTTGTCACTTCGAGTGTCGGAGAGGTATCTCTGGGCCCTCTCGGTAATGCACATCATAATAAGCCTTGCAAGCAAATGACTAATGAGTTAGTCACGAGATGATGTATTACAGAACGAGTAAAGAGACTTGCCGGTAACGAGATTGAACTAGGTATTGAGATACCGACGATCGAATCTCAGGCAAGTAACATACCGATCACAAAGGGAACAACGTATGTTGTTATGCGGTTTGATCGATAAAGATCTTCGTAGAATATGTAGGAGCCAATATGAGCATCCAGGTTCTGCTATTGGTTATTGACCGGAGATGAGTCTTGGTCATGTCTACATAGTTCTCGAACCTGTAGGGTCCGCACGCTTAATGTTTGATGACGATCGGTATTATGAGTTTATGAGTTTTGATGTACCGAAGGTAGTTCGGAGTCTCGGATGATATCACGGACATGACGAGGAGTCTCGGAATGTCCGAGACATAAAGATTGATATATTGGACGACTATATTCGGATACCGGAAGTGTTCCAGAAAAGTTTCGGATTTAACCGGAGTGCTGGAGGGGGTTACCGGAACCCTCCGAGGGAGCATGGGCCATAGTGGGCCTATGAGGGAAAGAGAGGGGCAGCCCATAGGGCTAGCCGCACCCCCTAGGGTTCCTAGTTGGACTAGGAAAAGGGGGGAGGTGCCACCTCTTCTTTCCTTCTCCTCTTCCCCTTTCCTTTCCTACTCCTAGTAGGAATAGGAAAATGGGGTTCCTATTCCTACTAGGAGTAGGAATCCTACTCCCTTGGCGCGTCACTTGGCCTGGCCGCACCTCCCCCTTGCTCCTTTATATACGGGGGCAGGGGGGCACCCAAAGACACAGAAGAAACATTGTTCTAGCCGTGTGCGGTGCCCCCCTCCACAGAAACACACCTCGGTCATACCGTTGCAGTGCTTAGGCGAAGTCCTGCGCCGGTAGCTGCATCATATCCGTCACCACGCCGTCGTGCTGACAAAACTCTCCCTTGAAGCTCAACTGGATCAAGAGCTCGTGGGACGTCATCAAGCTGAACGTGTGCTGAACACGGAGGTGCCGTACGTTCGGTGCTTGATTGGTTGGATCGCGAAGAAGTTTGACTACATCAACTGCGTCACTAGACGCTTCCGCTTTCGGTCTACGAGGGTACGTAGACACACTCTTCCCTCTCGTTGCTATGCATCTGGTAGATAGATCTTGCGTGATCGTAGGAAAATTTTGAAATACAACGTTCCTCAACAGTGGTATCAGAGCCAGGTCTATGCGTAGATGATATGCACGAGTAGAACACAATGAGTTGTGGGCGATAATAGTCATACTGCTTACCAGCATGTCATACTTTGTTTCGGCGGTATCGTGAGATGAAGCGGCCCAGACCGACATTATGCGTACGCTTACGCGAGACTGGTTTCATCGTTACGAGCACTCGTTGCTTAAAGGTGACTGGCGGGTGTCTGTCTCTCTCACTTTAGCTGAATCAAGTGTGGCTACGCCCAATCCTTGTGAAGGTTAAAACAACACATACTTGACGAAAAATCATTGTGGTTATTGTATGCGTAGGTAAGAACGGTTCTTGTTAAGCCCGTAGCAGCCACGTAAAACATGCAACAACAAAGTAGAGGACGTCTGACTTGTTTTTGCAGGGCATGTTGTGATGTGATATGGTCAAGACATGATGAGTTATACGGTATTGTATGAGATGATCATGTTTTGTAAAGTTATCGGCAACTGGCAGGAGCCATATGGTTGTCGCTTTATTGTATGAAATACAGTCGCCATGTAATTGCTTTACTTTACCACTAAGCGGTAGCGATAGTCGTAGAAGCAATAGTTGGCGAGACGACAACGATGCTACGATGGAGATCAAGGTGTCGCGCCGGTGACGATGGTGATCATGACGGTGCCTTGGAGATGGAGATCAAAGGCACAAGATGATGATGGCCATATCATATCACTTATATTGATTGCATGTGATGTTTATCTTTTATGTATCTTATTTTGCTTAGATTGACGATAGCATTATAAGACGATCCCTTACAAAATTTCAAGGTACAAGTGTTCTCCTTGAGTATGCACCGTTGCGAAAGTTCGTCGTGTCGAGACACCACGTGATGATCAGGTGTGATAAGCTCTACGTTCAAATACAACGGGTGTAAGACAGTTTTGCACATGCAGAATACTCGGGTTAAACTTGACGAGCCTAGCATGTACAGACATGGCCTCGGAACACTGGAGAGCGAAAGGTCGAGCGTGAATCATATAGTAGATATGATCGACCTGAGATGTTCACCATTGAAAACTACTCCATCTCACGTGGTGATCGGACATGGTTTAGTTGATTTAGATCACGTGATCATTTAGATGACCAGAGGGATGTCTATCTAAGTGGGAGTTCTTTAGTAATATGATTAATTGAACTTTAATTTATCATGAAATTAGTCATGGTAGTATTAGCATATCTATGTTGTAGATCAATAGCTCGCGATGTAGCTCCCCGTTTGTTTTATATGTTCCTAGAGAAAACTAAGTTGAAAGATGTTAGTAGCAATGATGCGGACTTGTTCCGTGATCTAAGGATTTTCCTCATTGCTGCACAGAAGAATTATGTCCTTGATGCACCGCTAGGTGACATATCTATTGCAGGAGTAGATGTAGACGTTATGAACGTTTGGCAAGCTCGGTATGATGACTACTTGATAGTTTAGTGCACCATGCTTTACGGCTTAGAACCGGGACTTCAAAAACGTTTTGAACGCCACGAAGCATATGAGATGTTCCAGGAGTTGAAATTAGTATTTCATACTCGTGCTCGTGTCGAGAGGTATAAGACTTCTGACAGTACATTGCCTACAAGATGGAGGAGAATAGCTCAACCAGTGAGCATGTGCTCAGATTGTCTGGGTACTACGATTGCTTGAATCAAGTGGGAGTTAATCTTCTAGATAAGATAGTAATTGACAAAGTTCTCTAGTCATTATCACCTAGTTAGTAGAACTTCGTGATGGACTATAATATGCAAGGGATTACGAAAGTAATTCCCGAGCTCTTCGCGATGCTGAAATCGGCGAAGGTAGAAATCAAGAAAGAGCATCAAGTGTTGATAGTTAACGAGACCACTTGTTTCAAGTAAAGGGCAAAGGGATAGAAGGGGAACTTCAAGAAGAATGACAAGCAAGTTGTCACTTCCGTGAAGAAACCCAAAGCTAAACTCAAGCCTGAAACTAAGTGCTTCTACTTCAAAGGAAATGGTCACTAGAAGTGGAAATGCCCTAGATACTTGGCGGATAAGAAGGATGGCAAAGTGAACAAAGGTATATTTGATATACTGATTATTGATGTATTTTACTAGTGTTCATTGCAACCCATGGGTATTTGATACCACTTCAGTTGCTAAAATTAGTAACTCGAAATGAGAGTTGCAGAATGAACAGAGACTAGTTAAAGGTGAAGTGACGATGTGTGTTGGAAGTGGTTCCAAAATTGATATGATCATCATCGCACACTCCCTATACTTTTGGGATCAGTGTAGAACCTAAATAAATGTTATTTGGCATTTTCGTTAAGCATGAATATGATTTGATCATGTTTGTTGCAATACGGTTATTCATTTAAATTCATAGAATAATTGTTATTCTGTTTACATGAATAAAGCCTTCGATGGTCATGCACACAATGAAAATAGTTTGTTGGATCTCGATCGTAGTGATACACATATTCATAATATTGAAGCCAATGGATGCAAGGTTAATAATGATAGTGCAACTTATTAGTGGCACTTCCGTTTAGGTCATATTGGTGTAAAGCACATGAAGAAACCCCATAGTGATGGACTTTTGGAATCACTTGATTATGAATCACTTGGTGCTTGCGAACCATGCCTCATGGGCAAGATGACTAAAACTCTGTTATCCGGAACAATGGAGCGAGCAATAGATTTGTCGGAAATCATACATACTGATGTATGTGGACCGATGAGTGTTGAAACTCATGGCGGGTATCGTTATTTTCTGACCTTCACTGATGATTTGAGCAGATATGGGTATATCTACTTGATGAAGCACAAGTTTGAAACATTTGAAAAGTTCAAAGAATTTCAGAGAGAATCATCGTAACAAGAAAATAAAAGTATCCACAATCTGATCGCGGAGGCGAATATTTGAAGCTACGAGTTTGGCCTTCATTTAGAACAATATGAAATAGTTTCACAACTCACGCCACCCGGAACACCACATCGTAATGGTGTGTCCGACGTCGTAACCATACTTTATTAGATATGGTACGATCTATGATGTCTCTTACCGATTTACCACTATCGTTTTGGATTATGCATTAGAGACAACTGCATTCACGTTAAATAAGGGCACCATCTAAATCCGTTGAGACGACGCTTTATGAACTGTGGTTTGGCAAGAAACCAAAGTTGTTGTTTCTTAAAGTTTGGGGCTGCGATGCTTATGTGAAAAAGCTTCAACCTGATAAGCTCGAACCCAAGTCGGAGAAATGTGTCTTCATATGATACCCAAAGAGACTGTTGGGTACACCTTCTATCACAGATCCGAAGGCAAGATATTCGTTGCTAAGAATGGATACTTTCTAGAGAAGGAGTTTATCTCAAAAGAAGTGAGTGGGAGGAAAGTGGAACTTGATGAGGTAATTGTACCTTCTCCCGAATTGGAAAGTAGTACATCACAGAAACTAGTTCCAGTGATTCCTACACCAATTAGTGAGGAAGCTAATGATGATGATCATGAAACTTCAGATCAAGTTACTGCTGAACTTCGTAGATCAACCAGAGTACGTTCCGCGCCAGAGTGGTACGGCAACCCGGTTCTGGAAGTCATGTTACTAGACCATGATGAACCTACGAACTATGAGGAAGCGATGATGAGCCCAGATTATGCAAAATGGCTTGAGGCCATGAAATCTGAGATGGGATCCATGTATGAGAACAAAGTATGGACTTTGGTTGATTTGCCTGATGATCGGCAAGCCATCGAAAATAAATGGATCTTCAAGAGGAAGATCGACGCTGACGGTAATGTTACTGCTTACAAAGCTCGACTTGTTGCGAAAGGTTTTCAACAAGTTCAAGGAGTTGACTACGATGAGACTTTCTCACCCGTAGCAATGCTTAAGTATGTCCGAATCATGTTAGCAATTGTCGCATTTTATGATTACGAAATCTGGCAAATGGATGTCAAAACTGCATTCCTGAATGGATATCTTAACGAAGAGTTGTATATGATGCAACCAGAAGGTTTTGTCGACCCAAAAGGTGCTAACAAAGTGTGCAAGCTCTAGCGATTCATGTATGGATTGGTGCTAGCATCTCGGAGTTGGAATATACGCTTTGATGAGGTGATCAAAGCATATGGTTTTATATAGACTTACAATGAAGCCTGTATTTACAAGAAAGTGAGTGAGAGCACTACAACATTTCTGATAAGTATATGTGAATGACATATTGTCGATCAGAAATGATGTAGAATTTTCTCAAAAGCATAAATGAGTGTTTGAAAGCAGTTTTTCAAAGAGAAACCTCGGTAAAGCTGCTTACATATTGAGCATCAAGATCTATAGAGATAGATCCAGACGCTTGATAAGTTTTTTTAATGAGTACATACCTTGACAAGATTTTGAAGTAGTTCAAAATGGAACAGTCAAAGAAAGAGTTCTTGCCTGTGTTGCAAGGTATGAAGTTGAGTAAGACTAAAAACCCGACCACGGCAGAAGATTGACAAAGAATGAAAGTCATTCCCTATGCCTCAGTCATAGGTTCTATAAAGTATGCCATGTTGTGTACCAAACCTGTTGTGTACCTTGCCATGATATTGACAAGGAGGTACAATAGTGATCCAGGAGTATATCACTGGACAACGGTCAAAATTATCCTTAGAGGACTAAGGAAATATTTCTCGGTTATAGAGGTGATAAAGAGTTCGTCGTAAAGAGTTACGTCGATGCAAGCTTTAACACCGATCTGGATGACTCTGAGTCTCCATCTGGATACATATTGAAAGTGGGAGCAATTAGCTAAAGTAGCTCCGTGCAGAGCATTGTAGACACAGAAATTTTAAAAAATACATACGGATCTGAATGTAACAGACCCGCTGACTAAATTTCTCTCACGAAGCAAAACATGATCACACCTTAGTGCTCTTTGGGTGTTAATCACATGACGATGTGAACTAGATTGTTGAGTCTAGTAAACCCTTTGAGTATTGGTCGCATGGCAATGAGAACTATGGGTGTTAGTCACATGGTGATGTGAACTATTGGTGTTAATCACACGGTGATGTGATCTAGATTATTGACTCTAGTGCAAGTGGGAGACTGAAGGAAATATGCCCTAGAGGCAATAATAAAGTTATTATTTATTTCCTTATATCATGATAAATGTTTATTATTCATGCTAGAATTGTATTAACTGGAAACTTAGTACATGTGTGAATACATAGACAAAATAGAATGTCCCTAGTATGCCTCTACTAGACTAGCTCATTGATCAAAGATGGTTATGTTTCTTAGCCATAGACATGAGTTGTCATTTGATCAACGGGATCGCATCATTAGGAGAATGATGTGATGGACAAGACCCATCCGTTAGCTTAGCACTATGATCGTTTAGTTTTACTGCTATTGCTTTCTTCATCACTTATACATGTTCCTATGACTATGAGATTATGCAACTCCCGAATACCGGAGGAACACCTTGTGTGCTATCAAACGTCACAACGTAACTGGGTGATTATAAAGATTCTCTATAGGTGTCTCCGAAGGTGTTCGTGGTGTTGGTAGAGATCAGGAGTAGGTCACTCGGAGTGTCGGAGAGGTATCTCTGGGCCCTCTTGGTAATGCACATCATAATAAGCCTTCCAAGCAAATGACTAATGAGTTAGTCACGAGATGATATATTACGGAATGAGTAAAGAGACTTGCCAGTAATGAGATTTAACTAGGTATTGAGATACCGACGATCGAATCTCGGGCAAGTAATATACCGATGACAAAGGGAACACCGTATGTTGTTATGCGGTTTGACGGATAAAGATCTTCGTAGAATATGTAGGAGCCAATATGAGCATCCAGGTTCCGCTATTGGTTATTGACCGGAGATGAGTCTCGGTCATGTCTACATAGTTCTCGAACCCGTAGGGTCCGCACGCTTAACGTTTGATGACGATCGGTATTATGAGTTTATGAGTTTTGATGTACAGAAGGTAGTTCGGAGTCCCATATGAGATCACGGACATGAAGAGGAGTCTCGGAATGTCCGAGACATAAAGATTGATATATTGGACGACTATATTCGGACACCGTAAGTGTTCCGGAAAAGTTACAGATTTAACCGGAGTGCCACAGGGGGTTACCGGAACCCCCCGAGGGAGTATGGGACATAGTGGGCCTATGAGGGAAAGAGAGGGGCAACCCATAGGGATAGCCGCCCCCCTAGGGTTCCTAGTTGGACTAGGAAAAGGGGGGAGGCGCCACCTCTTCTTTCCTTCTCCTCTTCCCCTTTCCTTTCCTACTCCTAGTAGGAATAGGAAAAGGGGGTTCCTATTCCTACTAGGAGTAGGAATCCTACTCCCTTGGCGCGCCACTTGGCCTGACCACACCTCCCCCTTGCTCCTTTATATACGGGGGCAAGGGGAACCCAAAGACACAGAAGAAACATTGTTCTAGCCGTGTGCGGTGCCCCCCTCCACAGAAACACACCTCGGTCATACCGTTGCACTGCTTAGGCGAAGTCCTGCGCCGGTAGCTTCATCATATCCGTCACCACGCCGTCATGTCGACGAAAATCCCCCGTGAAGCTCAACTGGATCAAGAGCTCATGGGACATCATCAAGCTTAACATGTGCTGAACGTGGAGGTGCCATACGTTCGGTGCTTGATCGGTTGGATCGCGAAGAAGTTCGACTACATCAACCGTGTCACTAGACGCTCCTGCTTTCGGTCTACGAGGGTACGTAGACACACTCTTCCCTCTCGTTGCTATGCATCTGGTAGATAGATCTTGCGTGATTGTAGGAAAATTTTGAAATACTACGTTCCTCAACAGTCATCTCCCAGTTCCTCACTGGCGTCATCTCTAGGCTCCTCACGGGTGCCATCTTCATGTTCCTCATGTCCCCACCGGGCCCCACGGCTATCGGGAGCAAACCGCGAGCTCAAGTCGTCCACCTCATCTTCCACCCACTCTGCAAGCGTGTCGCGGATCACCTCAGGTAGGGGCGCTATCACGGCCTCGAAATCAAAGTCGGGGTCAAAGCGAAGGAGGTGGCTGAAGACGCGCCTATAGGCCTGAGTGAGAAGCTCACAGCTTCCCTCTTCGACAAGGGCGCTCACCTTCCCTTCTCCCTCCTCAAGGCGCTCCATGATTTTGGTGAAGAAGGCAAGGTAGCAAGCGTCATTGCCCACGAGCGGGCTAGCGATTTCCTCCCCACAGATGGAGCCTAGAGCATTGTGGGCCCTCATTTCGAGGGCACGAAACATCTCGAAGCGTGTGTGTTGCAGCCCCGTGCCAGGGTTGCCTCATCAGATGCCCACTCCACGAGTGAAGTGGCGCCCTCCACCTGCTTGTAAAGCAAGGCTAGCTCGGCCTTGGTAGTGGCATGAGCAGTCAGGGCAGCCTCATGCTGCTCAACGGCCTCGAACAGCTTCTTCTCGAGGCCATCTATCTTGCTTTGCAGTTCCGCGTGACGGGTGAGGAAGCATGCCTCCTTAAGCTCCAGTTGCTTGCGGTGCTCGTCAGTGAGCACCTCGCCTACTTTCGCCCCTCCCTCTTGACTTTCCCCTCAAGGGCCGCCTCCCTCAAAGCATAAGAGGCCTCTGCGATGGCAGTTTGGTGGTCCATTATCTCCAACCGCTCGCTCTCCAGGCTCTGCTCCGACGCCGTTCACGCCAAGTCGCGCTCGAGGATATGAAGTTTCGCCTCCTGAATTGCGAGCCATTTCGTGGAGGTAGTAAGGGCGTCCATGCGCGCCTAGAGCTGTTGCCCCAAGCCAGAGTTCGAATATAGGAGCACCCTCTCACGTGCCTCGGCCACCGCACATAGCCGGTTCGCCGTCTCGGCCTCTTATAGGGCGCTTTGTAGCTTCGCCTCAAGTCAACCCGGGGCATCCCTTGCACTGTGTAGAAGGCCGAGCCCGGCAGAGGCCCGATCGCCTATGAGCACTAAGGCTCGGCTGGGTCTGGACTCCCCACCTCCATAAGAGCCCGCCTCAAGAACAAGTGCCCCGTGGATCAGCTGATGGTCGACCGACACTTTCCCCGACTTGATTGCTGACTTCTCTGAGCACCGAGGGTCGCCCACCGGCGGAGTCCGGTGCCATGGGCCCTCGCGGGAGATGGAGGAATGCCTGAGCCCCCTACGAATGCAAGCCTCATGCTTTGAAGAGTCGCACATGCGCCCGCGGCATGCAGGGAGTGGGCACTCGTTCCGCCCGGGGGATCCTCCACCTTCGCGACGGAGGGCGGCATGCAAGCAAGAAGAGTGTCAAGGTGCTGAAATGATGAGGAGCGGGGTGGAGCGAGGTGCTTACTCATCAACAACAAGCCACTTCCGCTTCCCCAACACCCTCTGGACGATGCTGGCACCGCCCTCAGGCTGAGCCCTCTTCGCGAGGGCGCTGGGGGAACCCCGATGTCCGTCCAGACGCCTGACATGTCTGTGGTGCCGCCATCATCCTCAGGCGGGGCGGCGTCTTCCGCATAGGCCGGCATCATGGAAGGTTGCTGGGCGGCCAGGGGTGGCACAACGTCGGTGCCCTCGATAGCTATGGCATGAGGCACCGCACCCACATCTCATGTCAGTACCGGGAACACCTCGAGAGGGTTGTCGTGAGGCCCTTCGTGACCCTCAGGGAATATTCCACACCGATCAAAATGCATCATCTTCTTGGCGAAGGTCTCCCCGCTCGTGAAGTTGTACAGGGGGTACCCCGACTTAGGGAGCCCACCGGCTCCTTCGCCGGTCAGGGTACAGAGCATCGCATCCAGGAGTCGGAAGGGAGGCTGCCCGCTTGAAGGCACATTGGATCCTCTTGCCCTGTAAAAGCCCACATGGGGCGGGAGTGACACTGAAGAGGGGCGACCCGCCGGTGGAGGAACTACATTACCACCATCGGCGCCGTCACCCCCGCGCCCTTCAGGGTGGCCATCCTTGACGTGACCCATGGCAGTCGAGGGTCAACGAGCCTCGCATGCGCCCATCTGGAGCTCGCCACCGGCCGGGGACGTAGGGGCCTGAAGTAGTGGGCTAAACAGGGTTTCGTCCACGTACACCCATTGCTGCCGGAAGCCCTCCGCCTCGAGGGCGGCCTCCATGTCTATGCACTCATCCGACATGGCGGCCACGACGGGGAGCGATACGCACCCCGAGGGGTGATCGGCGTAAGTTAGCTGAAGATGAAGGAAGTCGCGGAGCAGCGCGACCGAGGGAGTCACGCCCAAGAAGGCTTCAGACACAAAGGCGAAGGTTGATAAGAGGATGATGGATTTCGGGTCCAGGTGCAGCGCATTGTTGTCTACCACGCAACCTTCTTATTGTAGAGTCGTGTTGGGCCTCCAAGCACAGAGTTTTGTAGGACGGTAGCAAATTTCCCTTAAGTGGATGACCTAAGGTTTATCAATCCGTGGGAGGCGTAGGATGAAGATAGTCTCTCTCAAACAACCCCGCAACCAAATAATAAAAAATCTCTTGTGTTCCCAACACACTCAATACAAGGCACTAGTTCGGCAAAGAGATGGCGATACAAGTGTAATATGGATGGTAGATATATGTTTTTTAATATGAAAATATAAAAACAGCAAGGTAACTAATGATAAAAGTGACACGAACGGTATTGCAATGCTTGGAAACAAGGCCTAGGGTTCATACTTTCACTAGTGCAAGTTCTCTCAACAATGATAACATAATTGGATCATATAATAATCCCTCAACGTACAACAAAGAATCACTCCAAAGTTCCTATCGCGGAGAACATAAGATGAAATTCCTTGTAGGGTACGAAACCACCTCAAAGTTATTATTTCTGATCGATCTATTGGGCTATTCCTATAAGTGCCACAAACAACCCTAGAGTTCATACTAGAATTACACCACGTGACATGCATCAATTTGTCAGATTCAGGGCTCCGCAGACCCAAGAAGGTTCGAACTCTAGGGCGCGTGCAAATAACTCAACCTCTTCGGCCTACCAACTCGTCGATCTCATGGCCTAGCTCGATGAACGGGAAGGGAAAGGGACTCATCAGTTTTCCCAGCTTTGGGGTGGATTAGCCTCTCAGGGGTTGAGGATGAACTAGTATAGAGGAAGAACAACTTCAGGAGGTGTGTTCTTGCGTGAGTGTTGGCTAGTGAGGTTTCTGGGTTTCGATCCTCTCCTACGATAGTGGCTAGTCTATATTTATAGTGGCTTGGGTCCTCTTCCTCCGAAAACGAAGGCGGGAAGGGATCCCACTATCCGATCTCAGGTTCCGGCAAAACCCTTGTGGTTCGAACACTGGGGTGCGCACGAAGATCTCTCCTTCCGCCCTGGCTCGTCTACTCGTTGATTCCTAGGCCTAGCTCATCAGACCCGAAGAACAAGGGACACAAAGGTTTATACTGGTTCGGGCCACCGTTGTGGTGTAACACCCTAGTCCAGTGTGGTGTGGTGGATTGCCTTATAGGCTGGGGAAGAACTAATACAAGGGAGGAACAACCTCCTGAGGGGAGGTGTACTTGTGCTCGGATGAGCTTGCTGTGTGTATGGTTGGCTCTTGATCAGATGCCCTCTAGGTTGGGTCAGCTCAAGATGATATGATCCCTGTATGGTGGTGGCTAGTCCTATTTATAGAGGCCCGAGTCCTCTTCCCAAATATTGAGCGGGAAGGGATCCCACAATGGCCAAATTTGAAGGGGGGCATCTAGGACAAGCTATCCTGACAAAAGGTGGTCTTCGCCTGCCAAAGGATCTGGTGGTGACACCGCCGTGGGCTCCGCGATGACCTCCGCTCTGCCGTCCTGCTGGTCTTGGTCTCGTTGCACCGATATGGAAACCTTTGCCTGATGCCTCGAGACTCCTCGCCTGTGCCTGCCCCTTTAGCACCAAAGAGAAAACTGGCACCCTGCGCCCGCCTGGCCTTGGTCGTCATGGCTCACGTCACGAGGACCTCGCGAGGTACCCCTGGCCTTGATATCTCCGCTCCTCGGGCGCCAGCCTAACGAGGCCGCCCCAGGGGAGGTCTTGTGTCGTCTGCCTCGAGAGGCTTGGCCCCTCGCGAGGGTCTTGAGTAGTCGATGACGAGGTTGGGTCATACCAGGCCGCTGGACGAGCCACGCCCTGGGCCGCAGGCAGGCAAGTCTGGGTACCCCCATTCCCAGAACGCCGACAGTAGCCCCCGGGCCAAAGGCGCGCTCGGGTTTGGTTTCGCGGCAAAGCCAGGGGTCAAGTGCGGAGCGCCGCGGGCCCCAAAAGCATTCCGCCTTGACTGGCGCGTGGCGATTGATTGGACATGGACGTCTGCACTTCCCACGCCACCTCGGTAACCGCACGACTGACAAAAGGCTGGCGCGTGCTCCTGCGCCTTCATTGCTTGCCTTTGCTTTGCTCTAGATCCCCTTTCTTGCTCCTCTCCTCCAAAGACTCAAGATATCCGCCGTCTCCCCTCCGAGCTCGCAGCTGATGGCGTCTGGCAAGTCGAAGGCGGCCACTCCGTCCGCCTGGTACGAGCCGACCTTGTGGGCGCCCAGCGTCTCGGAGATGAACCATGTCGTCGTGCTCCTGACGACGGCGGAGGACACCAACAAGAAGGGGAAGACCGCGGTCCGAGCCGCCTCCGCCGAGCCGGATGACTCCAAGAGTACCTTCTATCCCTTCTTTATGAGGAGTGTTGTTGCGGGGCTTGTCCCCCTCCGATTTCTTTTTCTCCGTCCTCAGCCACTATAAGCTGCATACCCTTCATCTTCATCCCAATTCTGTCCTCCTCCTGTCAATCTTTGCCTTCTACCGCGAGGCATTTGTTGGGGTGATGCCATCTGTAGCGCTGCTTCGCCACTTCTTCTACCTCCGGAACAAGGGCAAACTTTGTTCTGGGTGTGCCAATTTCGTCGCGGCGAACGGGGCCAACGCAATCTCAAAGTCCGGGAAGAAGGCCGAGAACTTCAGGAACAAGTGGGTCTTCATGGACACCAAGTGCTCCCATCCTCAGCTGGCGCTGCTGACAGCGATGCCCGAGTCGGGCAACAGGTGGCTCAGCGCGAAGCTCACTGATCCCTGGGCAGGGAAGGTGTTGGAGAAGATGATCGCCGACCTGAAGCCTGACGACCCAGAGGCGACGAAGCTGATGGGGGCCATGATCATGAAGGAATTCCTGGCATGCTGCGTAGCTCCACTTCTGGCACGCTTGCGCCCCTTGTGGACACTCGGGGATGAGGCAGACAACCTCCGACTACGTTGCGATGCACTATCCGGCAAGTAGCTTGGGGCAGCTCTCCGCCTCCTGGTTGGGGACGATCTGGGGTATCCGCCTGCTACCCATGTTCCCTTGTACCGCCGCTAGGATGAGGCGACGGTGGTGGCTTCCATGCCCACCTTCGACGGGCGCGGGCTCGTGCCTCCGGTGCCCCCTGAAGCTCGGGTGGCAATGGAACCGGTGGAGCTGTCTTCGGGCGACTCCGGCGGGGAAGATGACTCAGAGGCGACCGCGAAGGGGACTGGGGAGTCCTTCCCTCCATGCAAGGCTGACCTCCTTCGCGCCTTGCCTGATGACGACGACGCTGACGACCACCCGGCGTAGGAGGCGGCATCCCCGGCCGGGGTTGTTACGAGGTCTAAGCTCACCCCCTCGAAGAAGCCGTCGGCTGGGGTCCCGGCGAAGGGCAGGTCGGTGCTAATCTCCCGAGGCGGTGCCTCGGCTTCGGCACTGCCAGACGCTGCTGCTGCGCCAGCTGCTATGGCCTTATCAGCACCTGTGCTGCCAGCAGCGAGGCCCCTGGGCTCCGTGGTGAAGAGGTCGCGGGACTACACCGCCGTGGATTAGTAAGTACCTTGGCCTGGCCTTGTTTCCATTCATGGTACTGTTGTTGATTCCTGATGCCTTCTCTTGTATTGCCAGGCCAACATTGTTGGCGAAGAAGAAGAAGGGGGAGGTGGCCGCACCAGAAGCTCAACGACCCATCTTGACTAGTCCTTCTCCTGCCCAAGTGCCCTCGCGAGGGCCGGCGGACAAGCCTCAGGAGGGAGTAGCCTCTTTGGTCAAGCGGTCCCCTGAGGCGCTCACCTCCAGCTTGCCTACAGATGGTTCAAGGGCTCAGGAGGTCTTGAGCACGCCACAGTCTCATGACTTGGTCGTGCCGCTAGCTCGCAGCCTTCCCGCTTTGTCCGGTGCCCTGAAGGAGGCTTTCTATGCACTGACGCAGCTTCAGGATGATCTCCAGGGCGCTGACCGTCGTGTGGTGGCAGTGCGCCTGGAGTTGGTCTCGGGCTGGTTGAACTCCAACGCGTCCGTCCGGGATGCGCTATGCCGAGTCGAGGCAGCTTCCGAAGAGGATAAGCTGACCGTCGAGAAGGCCGCGGCCACCCGCGAGGCGGCGCTGGAGGATGTGCAGGTCGTCAAGGAGCGATGCCGGTCGATGGAGACCGAGCTGAAGGCCGTTCGCAGCGGTGGAGGAGAAGATGAAGGCCCGAGAAGACGCCGTGGCCAGCCGTGACGCCGAGCTGGAGCAGTTGGCGAAGACGCTCACTGCAGAGAGTAGCCACCTGGAGGAGTTGAGGTAGGCGACGAAAGGGGAGAAGGCTGAGCTTGAGGCTAAGGCGAAGGTCTTGGCCGAGGACCGGGCGACCTTCAAGCCCTTGGAGGAAAGGTCTCGCCAAGCGTTGAGGGCATTCTACGAGAAGGGCTTGGAGAAGCCGCTGGTGATGGACGATGAAGGCCCCGCCCAGCTGCTTCCCTATCTCGTCGTGGCACTCGAGGGTGTTGCGGATGAGATCGGCCCCATGGTGGAAGGGGAAGCCCGCGCACTGTCCTCCTCAGCCCTGACGCGCGTCTTCAGCCACTTGTATCTTTGCGATCCTTCCACCGACCTTGGGGCACTGCTCGAGCCAGTGGACGAAGAGCACTGCAAGGCCCCCACTGAGGCCGTGAGGGGCTAGGTGGAGGCCTTGCTGCAGAAGTTCCTTGCCATCGACCCTTCAGCCGACTAAGCCGCTGCCCTGCAGCCGAATCCAGCTCCACAGGGCTTGGCGGTGTTGCCGATGGATAAGCGCTTCCTAGCTGCGGTGTCCGAGGCTGAAGGAGGGGCCTGCTGGTGACTGACGGTGCTCCTCCCTATCCTTGTTTTACTGCGACATGTGACGTGCCTCGTGGAGGCGTTAAAACTTCTATTTGATGATTGAATGACAATTTGGCTTGTAATAGTTGCTAGATATTCGCGCTTCCCTTCCTATTCACCTTGTCGTTCTACGTCGGTAGAGCCCGGCCTCGCGCGTATCTCAGCCGCCGCTAGCTTGTCCAGATCACCAGGACAAGACCAAGGAGTGAGGGGCTACGTGGCCAGTTAGGCTCCTGAGTCGCGATGCTCAGGAGTCTCCTTGACGTGCAAATGGTCACTAGGAAGTAAGCACTAGGCAGGGCTCTAGCGTTCTGCGTCGGCAGGGCCCGGCCCCGCGCGTACCCCAGCCGCCGCTGGCTTGACCGGATCACCAGGACAAGACCAGTGAGTGAGGGGCTACGGGACCAGTTATGCCCTTGGGCCGCGATGCCCAAGGGTTCCCCTTGACGTACGAACAACCCTGAGTAGAGTAGTGCGTGAGCCGGCCTTAGCATTCTGCGTCGGTAGTGCTCGGCCCCGCGCGTAGCCCAACCACCGCTGGCTTGACCGGATCACCCGGACAAGACCAGGGAGTGAGGGTCTACGGGGCTAGTTAGGCCCTTGGGTCGCGATGCCCAAGGGTCCCCCTTGACGTACGAATAGACCTCATACCCGTCCTTGATGACCCACAAGTGTAGTGTATCTATCGTAGTCCTTTCAATAAGTAAGAGTGTCGAACCCAACGAGGAGCAGAAGGAAATGATAGGCAATTTTTAGTAAGGTATTTTCTGCAAGCACTGAAATTATCGGTAACAGATAGTTTTGTGATAAGGTAATTGGTAGCAAGTGACAAATAGTAAAAGTAAATAAAGTGCAGCAAGATGGCCCAATCCTTTTTGTAGCAAAGGACAAGCCTGGACAAACTCATATATGAAGGAAAGCGATCCCGAGGACACACGGGAATTATCGTCAAGCTAGTTTTCATCACGATCATCTGATTCACGTTCGGTACTTTGATAATTTGGTATGTGGTTGGACCGGTGCTTGGGTGCTGTCCTTACTTGGACAAGCCTCCCACTTATGATTAACCCCTAATGCAAAAATCCGCAACTACAAAAGAAGTATTAATGTAAACCTAACCATAGCATGAAACAAGTGGATCCAAATCAGCCCCTTACGAAGCAACACATAAACTAGGGTTTAAGCTTCTGTCACTCTAGCAACCCATCATCTACTTATTACTTCCCAATGCCTTCCTCTAGGCCCAAATAATGGTGAAGTGTCATGTAGTTGACGTTCACATGACACCACTAGAGGAGAGACAACATACATCTCATAAAAATATCGAACGAATACCAAATTCACATGACTACTTACAGCAAGACTTCTCCCATGTCCTCAGGAACAAAAGTTACTACTCACAAGACATAATATTGTTCATGATCAGAGGGGTATTAATATGCATAATGGATCTGAACATATGATCTTCCACCAAGGAAACCAACTAGCATCAACTACAAGGAGTAATTAACACTACTAGCAACCCACAGGTACCAATCTGAGGTTTGGATATAAGAGATGAACTAGGGTTTGAGAGGAGATGGTGCTGGTCAAGATGTTGATGAAGATAACCCTTTCCAAGATGGTAGAGTTGTTGGTGATGACGGCGGTGACGATTTCCCCCTCCCGAAGGGAAGTATCCCCGGCAGAACAGCTCTGCCGGAGCCCTAGATTGGTTTCCGCCAAGGTTCCGCCTCGAGACGGCGGCGTTTGGTCCCGAAAGCCTCCTTCTGATTTTTTCCAGGTCAAAACACCTCATATAGGAGAAGATAGGCATCGGGGGGCCATCCGGTGGCCCACGAGGCAGGGGGGCGCCCAGAGAGGGGGGCGCGCCCCACCCTCGTGGACAAGTGGTGGCCCCCCTGGTGAATCTCTTTCACCAGATATTTTTTATATTTTCTAAAACGGTGTCCCGTGGAGTTTCGGAGCTTTTCGAGTTGTGCAGAATAGTTTTCCAATGTTTGTTCCTTTTCCAGCCCAGAATTCCAGCTGCCGGCATTCTCCCTCTTCATGTAAACCTTGTAAAATAAGAGAGAAAAGGCATATGTATTGTGATATAACGTGTAATAACAGCCCATAGTGCAATAAATATCAACATAAAAGCATGACGCAAAATGGACGTATCAACTCCCCAAGCTTAGACCTCGCTTGTCCTCAAGCGAAAGCCGATATCGAAAAATATGTCCACATGTTTAGAGATAGAGGTGTCGATAAAAATAAAATACAGACATGAGGGCATCATGATCATTCTTATAATAGCAACACCCATATATTGTCATATGATTCTTATGCTAAAGTAACAATTCATTCACAATGTCAAGTATGAATCATAAACTTCATTGAAAACCAACAAACTATGATCTCGGTCATTGAAGCAATTGTAATTTATCATAACATCGGAAAGAGTCAATGTAAGAGCTTTCCAGCAAGCCCACATACTCATCTATCATATAGTCTTTCACAATTGCTTACACTCACGCGATACTTATGGGTATGGAGTTTTAATCGGACATAGAGAAAGTTAGGGGCTTATGTATTGCCTCCCAACCTTTTACCTCAAGGGTAATGTCAACATTAATAGACCATGATAACTTACATCCAAGTGGGTATATATGTCAGGATCTTTCCAACACAATGTGCTTGCCAAAGGATAAAATGTAAAAAGGAAAGGTGATTTTCACCTTGACTCTCATAAGGCAAGAATAATAGATAGGCCCTACACAGAGGGAAGCAGAGGTTGTCATGTGCTTTTATGGCTGGATGCACAAAGTCTTAGCGCAAAAGAACGTCACTTTATATTGCCACTTGTGATAAGGACCTTTATTATGCAGTCCGTCGTTTTTATTACTTCCATATCACAAGATCGTATAAAGCTTATTTCCTCCACACTGATAGATCATACATATTTTAGAGAGTTTGCAACAAGACAACTTACTTGAAGGATCTTACTCAATCCATAGGTAGGTATGGTGGACTCTCATGGCAAAACTGGGTTTAAGGATGTATGGAAGCACAAGTAGTATCTATACTTGGTGCAAGGAGTTTTGGCTAGCATGAGGGGGAAAGGCAAGCTCAACATGTTGGATGATCCATGACAATATACTTTATTTTAGATATAAGAAAACATAACCCATTATGTTGTCTTCCTTGTCCAACATCAACTCTTTAGCATGTCATATTTTAATGAGTGCTCACAATCATAAAAGATGTCCAAGATAGTATATTTGTATGTGAAACCTCTCTTTCTTTATTACTTCCTATTAATTGCAACGATGACCAAAACTATGTTTGTCAACTCTCAACAAGTTTTATTCATCATACTCTTTATATTGAAGTCATTACTTCCCATAAGATCAATATGATCTCTTTGATACTTTTTATATTTTCTTTTATTCTATCATGATCAAAGTGAGGAAATCAAGGCCTTGACTTAACACTAATCTTTATTATATAGCTCACGGACTCGATTACAAAGGTAAAGATCATAAAGCAAAAGCTCACAACTAGATCATGCTAACTTTACTCTACTAGATCAAGATACTACCAAAAGAATCGAACTAAGAAAAATGGTAAAGATAGGAGTGTGATGGTGATACGATACCGGGGCAACTCCCCCAAGCTTGGTAGTTGCCAAGGGGAGTGCCCATACCCATATGATTATGTCCCCTTCTTCGGAGGTGGTGATGATGGAGTTGTTGATGATGCAGGCTTGTTGTCCATCTTCCAAGGCATGGGCTCACCATCGTAGAAGGATGATCGAGTCTCCGGGATGCTCAAATCTGCAGCCAAACTCATCTTCTTGAATCTATAATCATAATCACAGTTTTGGTTTTGCAGGTCATAGATCTGGGCTTGGAGGTGTTCAATTTTCTCTTGGAGATTGGAGATGGCTTCCCCGAAGATCCTTGCGTCCAACTTGTAGTTGTTGGCGAGCTCCGTGATCATCATGTGGTTGGCGTTGAGTCCTCGTTCCACCATACCTTGGCACTTGAAAACTTGCTGCTCCGTTGCTTCGAGTCTTGTCTCCATGCTTCCGGTCCTCCTTGGCCCCTCAACATCGCGGATGTGCAGCGCCCCTTCGCGCAAGTCCATGGTTTGAGGGTGGTGCAGCACCTCTGCGAGGTAGGGGTTGATGACCTTCTCAAAGAACTTGTCCTTGGGGGTGATAGAAGACGCCATGATGATCTAGATCTATCAGAAACAACAGCTCGAAATGAAAACACAGGATTTTTGCGTGATACGGTGGTCAAAACCTTCGGGAGAATATATAATGAATTTTTACCGACCAAAAGGAGTAACATACAAGAAATCGGAGTCCGAGAGGCACACGAGGTGCCCACGAGGCAGGGGGCACACCAAGGGGAAGGGGGCGCACCCTACACCCTCGTGGACAGCTCGTGTCTCTTCCGGACTGCCTCTTATTTTTCTATTTTTCTAAATTTTCCAAAACGGAGAACAAATTGCCATTAGAACTGTTTTGGAGTCGGTTTACTTACCGTACCACATACCTCTTCCTTTTCGCAGTCTGAATCGTTCTAGAAAGTGTCCCTTATGTATTCCTCTGGGGTTACGGTTTCAATAACACTGGTTTCAACGTTTATAGGATTACCTGAGATATAATGTTTGATTATTTGACCGTTCACCACCTTCGGATTTATTCCTTCGAAGTTGTTGATTTTTATGGCACCGGAACGATAGACCTCCTCGACAACGTAAGGACCTTCCCATTTTGAGAGAAGTTTTCCTGCAAAAAAATCTTAAACGAGATTTGTATAGTAATTCATAATCACCTACATTAAACTCACGCTTTTGTATCCTTTTGTCATGCCATCTTTTAACTTTTTCTTTAAACAGCTTGGCATTCTCATAGGCCTGGGTTCTCCATTCATCAAGAGAGCTAATGTCAAATAACCTCTTCTCACCAGCAAGTTTGAAATCATAATTGATCTCTTTAATATCCCAATATGCCTTATGTTCTAGCTCAAGAGGTAAGTGACAAGCTTTTCCATAAACCATCTTATATGGAGACATACCTATAGAATTATTGTATGCAGTTCTATAGGCCCATAATGCACCATCAAGTTTCTTGGACCAGTTCTTTCTAGACCTATTAACTATCTTTTGCAAAATTAATTTCAGCTCTCTATTGCTTAGTTCTACTTGACCACTAGTCTGTGGGTGATAAGGAGATGCAATTCTATGATTAACATCATATTTTGCAAGCATTTTACAGAAAGCACCATGAATAAAGTGTGAACCACCATCAGTCATGAAGTATCTAGAGACTCCAAACCTCGGAAAAATAACTTCTTTAAGCATCTTAATAGAGGTGTTGTGATCATCACTACTAGTTGGAATAGCTTCTACCCACTTAGTAACGTAATCAACAGCAACTAAAATATGTGTGTACCCATTAGAGGAAGGAAACAATCCCATATAATCAAAGCCCCAGACATCAAATGGTTCAATAACAAGTGAAAAATTCATAGTCATTTCTTGACGTCTACTAATATTACCAATTCTTTGACATTCATCACAAGATAAGATAAACTTACGGGCGTCTTTGAAGAGAGTAGGCCAATAAAAACCAGATTACAATACCTTATGTGCAGTTCTATCTCCAGCATGGTGTCTTCCATAAGCTTCGGAGTGGCACTTGCGTAGGATCTGTTCATGTTCATGCTCAGGTACACAACGTCTAATAATACCATCTACTCCTTCTTTATAAAGATGTGGGTCATCCGAGAAGTAATGTCTCAAATCATAGAAGAACTTTTTCTTTTGCTGGTATGTGAAGCTAGGAGGTATACACTTAGCAACAATGTAATTAGCATAATCACCATACCATGGAGCAGTACGAGAAGTATTTATGATAGCTAATTGTTCATCAGGAAAGCTATCATCAATAGGTTGTGGGTCATCAAGTATATTCTCTAGCCTAGACAAGTTATCTGCAACGGGGTTCTCAGCTCCCTTTCTATCAATAGTGTGCAAATCAAATTCTTGCACCAAGAGAACCCATCTAATAAGTCTAGGTTTAGCATCTTTCTTTTCCATAAGGTATTTGATAGCATCATGATTAGTGTGAATAGTTACTTTAGAATCAACAATACAAGGTCTAAACTTATCACAAGCAAATACAACAACTAAAAATTCTTTCTCAGTAGTAGCATAATTTCTCTGGGCACTGTCTAGAGTTTTACTAGCATATTGGATAAGATTCAATTTCTTATCAACTCTTTGTCCTAGAACAGCACCTAAAACATAATCACTAGCGCCGCACATAAGCTCAAAGGGTAAATTCCAGTCAGGAGGCTAGACAATAGGTGCAGAGGTCAATGCTTCCTTAAGTATTTCAAATGCTTCTAAACAATCATCAACAAAGGCAAAAGGAACATCTTTTTGTAAGAGATTAGTCAGAGGCCTGGAGATTTTGAAGAAGTCCTTAATGAACCTCCTATAAAACTCGGCATGACCATGGAAACTTCGTATACCTTTGATGTCCTTGGGACACGACATCTTTTCAATAGCATCAACCTTAGCTTTGCCAACTTCAATACCTCTTTCAGAAATTTTATGTCCCAAGACAATGCCTTCATTAACCATAAAGTGGCACTTCTCCCAATTCAAGACAAGATTAGTGTCTTCACATCTCTACAAAACTCGATCAAGGTTGCTCAAGCAATCATCAAAAGAAGTTCCGTAAACGAAGAAATCATCCATGAAAACCTCAAAAATCTTTTCACAAAAATCATAGAATATAGCCATCATGCATCTTTGAAAGGTAGCAGGTGCATTACATAAACCAAAAGGCATACGTCTATAAGCAAAGGTACCGAAAGGACAAGTAAAAGTAGTCTTTTCTTGATCCCCTTTTGACAAAGGTATTTGAGAGAAACCAGAATAGCCATCTAGAAAGCAAAAATGAGTATGTTTGGATAACCTTTCTAGCATTTGATCAATAAAAGGCAAAGGGTAATGATCTTTCTTAGTAGCTTTATTTAATTTGCGGAAATCAATTACCATCCTATAACCTGTAACAATTCTTTGTGGGATCAATTCATCTTTATCATTAGGAACAACAGTCATACCTCCCTTCTTAGGGACACAATGGTCATGACTTACCCACTGGCTATCAGCAACTGGATAGATAATACCTGCCTCTAGAAGCTTTAGTATTTCCTTCCTTACCACTTCTTTCATCTTAGGATTTAACCATCGTTGATGATCAATAACCGGTTTAGCGTCCTCTTCCAACTTTATCGTGTGTTGGCATAAAGTGGGACTAATGCCCTTAAGATCATCTAGAGTATATCCAATAGCAGCACAATGCTTCTTCAGAGTTTTCAATAATTTTTCTTCTTCCTACTCTCACAGGTTAGCACTGATAATAACAGGATATATCTTCTTTTCATCAAGATAAACATACTTAAGATTATCAGGTAAAGGTTTAAGTTCAAACATGGGATCACCCTTGGGTGGAGGAGGATCCCCTAGGATTTCAACAAGCAAGTTGTTTTTCAATACTGGTCCCTGCTTAAAGAATATTTCATCTATTTCCCTTCTCTCATTCATATACATATCATTTTCATGGTCTAGCAGATATTGTTCTAAAGGATCGTTATGAGGCACAACAATAGAAGCAAGACCAATAATTTCATCCTTACTAGGTAATTATTTATCATGGGGTTGTCTACGAAATTTAGCAAAGTTAAAATCATGAGACATATCCCCTAAACCAACAGTAACAATATCTTTCACGCAGTCTATCTTAGCATTAACAGTATTCAAGAAGGGTCTACAAAATATAATGGGACAAAATTCATCTTGTGGGGAACCAAGAACAAGAAAATCAGCAGGGTATTTAACTTTCCCACACAAGACTTCAACATCTCTAACAATCCCAATTGGTGAAATAGTGTCTCTATTAGCAAGCTTAATAGTGACATCAATACTTTCTAGCTCAGCGGGTGCAATATCATGCATAATCTCATCACATAAAGAAATGGGTATTACACTCGCACTAGCGCCTACGTCACATAAACCATGATAGCAATGATCTCCTATTTTAATAGAAATAATAGGCAAGCCTACAACAGGTCTATGTTTATTCCTAGCATCGGGTTTGGCTATTCTAGCAGCTTCCTCTTGGAGGTAAATAACATGTCCATCTAAATTTTCTACCAAGAGATCTTTAACCATAGCAACACTAGGTTCAACTTTAATTTGCTCAGAGGGTGTAGGTGCTCTAGTACTACTCTTACGAACCACAGTTGAAGCTTTAGCATGATCCTTTATTCTAACACAGAAAGGTGGTTTCTCAATATAAGCAGTAGGAACAATAGGATCAACATTATAAGTGATAGTCTTTTCTTCAACTTTAACAGGTTCAATTACTTTTACTTCAATGGGAGGATGGTATTTAAACCACTTCTCCTTGGGAAGATCAACATGAGTAGCAAATGATTCACAGAAAGAAGCTACTATCTTAGAGTCAAGTCCATATTTGGTGCTAAACTCACGGAAAACATCGGTATCCATAAAAGCTTTAACACAATCAAACTTAGGGGTCATACCTGACTCCCTACCTTCGTCGAGATCCCAATCTTCAGAGTTGCGTTTAATTCTTTCCAATAAATCCCATTTGAATTCAATAGTCTTCATCATAAAAGAACCAGTACAAGAAGTATCAAGCATGGAGCGATTATTGAGAGGAAGCCGAGCATAAATTTTTTGAATGATCATTTCTCTTGAGAGCTCATGATTGGGGCATGAATATAACATTGACTTAAGCCTCCCCCAAGCTTGAGCGATACTTTCTCCTTCGTGAGGCCAAAAATTATATATATAATTACGATCACGATGAACCTGATGCATAGGATAGAACTTCTGATGAAATTCCAACTTTAATCGATTGTAGTTCCATGATCCAATATCATCGCATAGCCTAAACCATGTCAATGCATCTCCCTTCAAAGATATAGGGAAGACCTTCTTCTTGATAACATCCTCGGGCATACCTGCAAGCTTAAATAATCCGCAAACTTCATCCACATAGATTAGATGCAAATCAGGATGCAGTGTTCCATCTCCTGTAAAGGGATTAGCTAGTAGTTTCTCTATTATACCCGAAGGAATTTCAAAGCAAACATTTTCAGTAGGTTCAGTAGGTTGAGGAGCAACTCTTTGCTCTTCTGGTCAGGGTGAAGATACCTCGAACAAATCCCTCAAAGGATGATGAGCCATAGTAACAAGTGACAGTAAATTTCAGCACACTATGTAAATTTTTCCTTACCAAATTCCACTTACCAAAGGCGCTTCACTCCCTGGCAACGGCACGAGAAAAGAGTCTTGATGACCCACAAGTGTAGGGGATCTATCATAGTCCTTTCGATAAGTAAGAGTGTCAAACCCAATGAGGAGCAGAAGGAAATGATAGGCAGTTTTCAGTAAGTTATTTTCTGCAAGCACTGAAATTATCGGTAATAGATAGTTTTTTAATAAGGTAATTGGTAGCAAGTGACAAATAGTAAAAGTAAATAAAGTGCAGCAAGATGGCCCAATCCTTTTTGTAGCAAAGGACAATCCTGCACAAACTCTTATATGAAGGAAAACGCTCCCGAGGACACATGGGAATTATCGTCAAGCTAGTTTTCATCATGATCATCTGATTCGCGTTTGGTACTTTGATAATTTGGTATGTGGGTGGACCGGTGCTTGGGTGCTGTCTTACTTGGACAAGCCTCCCACTTATGATTAACCTCTAATGCAAGCTTCCGCAACTACAAAAGAATTATTAAGGTAAACCTAACCATAGCATGAAACAAGTGGATCCAAATCAACCCCTTAAGAAGCAACGCATAAACTAGGGTTTAAGCTTCTGTCACTCTGGCAACCCATCATCTACTTATTACTTCCCAATGCCTTCCTCTAGGCCCAAATAATGGTGAAGTGTCATGTAGTCGACGTTCACATGACACCACTAGAGGAGAGACAGCATACATCTCATCAAAATATCAAACGAATACCAAATTCACATGACTACTTATAGGAAGACTTCTCCCATGTCCTCATGAACAAAAGTAACCACTCACAAGACATAACATTGTTCATGATCTGAGGGGTATTGATATGCATAATGGATCTGAACATATGATCTTCCACCAAGTAAACCAACTAGCATCAACTACAAGGAGTAACCAACACTACTAGCAACCCACAAGTACCAATCTGAGGTTTGGATACAAAGATTAGATACAAGAGATGAACTAGGGTTTGATAGGAGATGGTGCTGGTGAAGATGTTGACAAAGATAACCCTCCCCAAGATGGTAGAGTTGTTGGTGATGAGGCGGTGACGATTTCCCCCTCCCGGAGGGAAGTATCCCTGGCAGAACAGCTCTGCGAAGCCCTAGATTGGTTTCCGCCAAGGTTTCGCCTTGAGGCGGCGGCGTATGGTCCCGAAAGCCTCCTTCTGATTTTTTCCAGGTCAAAACACCTCCTATAGGAGAAGATAGGCATCGGGTGGCCCACGAGGCAGGGGGGCGCGCCCAGAGAGGGGGGGGGGGCGTGCGCCCACCCTCGTGGACAGGTGGTGCCCCCTTGGTGAATCTCTTTCGCCAGATATTTTTTATATTTTCTGAAACGGTGTCCCGTGGAGTTTCGGAGCTTTTTGAGTTGTGCAGAATAGGTTTCCAAGGTTTGCCCCTTTTCCATCCCAGAATTCTAGCTGTCGGCATTCTCCCTCTTCATGTAAACCTTGTAAAATAAGAGAGAAAAGGCATAAGTATTGTGATATAACGTGTAATAACAGCCCATAGTGCAATAAATATAAAAATAAAAGCATGATGCAAAATGGACGTATCAGTCCTCGCCGAGCTTTCTCTCGCGAGGGTTGCGATGACCAGGTCCGGGGAACCTGGTGGGGTGTACGCTAGGCATGACCCGAGCGCATCCCTCATGCCCAGCCCCCTCGCGCTACCCTCCCGAGGGGAGCACAACACGGTGGGGCTGGCCACCAAGCCGGGGGGCTCCCTGAGGTTGATGCGGCCGTGAGGCCACTCCTAGTTGTTTATCACCAGTGTGGAGCATGTCGCTAGTGTTCTTGCATGGGCATAGCCACTCCTCGACCGTGTCGACTGCCGGCGCGGAGCATGGTGCTTCCACTGGAACGTGGGAGGGGACTCCCTACTACGGAGAGCCCCCGGGGCGTGTACATCCCCGCCCTCACACGTGGCCTGCACGGTAGGGCTGGACGAGGTGTATCTAGGCACCCGTGAGCCAGCGCAGGACTCACGGGGCCCTACCTCAAGGCGGGTTGCACCTGGTCTTGAGTGAAAGCGCTTGAGGTGATGTTGCAAGATGGTTAGCAACCTGCACCGAGCGAATCCCTCGAGGCTGCCACATGAGAAGGCCAGGCACCAACGACCCCAGGAGGTGCCGTGAACGGGACCAGCCCGCCAGACAGAGCTCAGCCGTTGGTATTATCGACGCTGCAGGGACGGACTCGAGCACGGACGCCATGCCTAGTCTTCTCATGCGGACACCTTAAGAAAAGACAACCAGCGCGCGGCTCCCGTAGCGACAAGGCGCTGTATCGTGCACCCTTAACCGCCTGCTCGCACCTAGCTCCTGCAAGGGTGAGGCACCAAGGACCACGGGAGGTGACGTACACGGGGCTGGCCCGCGAGCCAGAGCTCAGCCGCTTGGATTTGGTGACGCTGCAGGGATGGACCCGAGCACAGATGCCGTGCCTGTCCTTAATCATAAGGCGGGTGCAAGCGAGCTAGTGAGGGTGTACAATGTTCATGGCATCGGGGTGATGGTCACGCAGATGAGTGATTTTAATGCAGCCGACGGAAAAGGTAACGCTGGCTTATGTAAGATGCAAGGGCGATACATGCCACCGGGACGGATCCGTGCGGCCTGGGGATAATGCGGCCCGAGGGGCGCCCCCAACAAGTAAGCTAAAGATGCAAAAAGATATGTGTCGCAGGGACAGACCCGTGCGACCTGGGAATGATGCAGCCCAAGGGGCGCTCCCAGCTGTACAAAATCAGAAAATGTCACCTGGCACAGTTGCTGAAGTAGTGTTGGTGTAGCCAAAGACGCTTGGTTCAGACGCTGCTCCATACGCGCTGCATGGCTCCGGGGCGTCGCGAGCCTCTGGGAGTTCCCGGATCTCGCAGAGAACCGAGGCCACCTCCGCCAAGATCTCCTGATGCCTGGCCTCGCGAGTCACCAGGACCTCCCGCATGTGGCGCTGGTGCAGGGTCGCCTAGTTCGACAGGCCGAAGGGCATGCAAACGTAGCTGTGAGGCCCCCCTCCCACCAGCCCACCTGAGAAGGCCAGTAGAGTTCCTGAGATGCGATCATGTTGAGTGCGGGGTCATTGACGCAGACGCGCAACCCGTCGCCCGAGCCCGGGGCGACAGCTGCACTCCGAGGCACCGGGTGGCGCTCGCCCCGCATTGCCCTTGGCACCTGCAAGTCTTCAATGGTCTGGCTGATGAATTCCTGAGCACTTGGTGCCTCATGCCTTGAGGCCTCCGGAGGGAAACGTGCGGCAAAGCATGCCTCCACGTGGTGCTCGAGCGCCTCCCTAGAGACATTGGCTAGGTCAGAGGCCCTCCAGAGGAGAGCCCCCGAGCCCAGCCTGAGGGGAGCGTCGGGCGCGCCTCCCTATGCGAGGGAGGGGGGCGCCCCATCCCTAGGTACAGGTCCTGTGGTGCTGCCACTAGGTGCTGCAACCTCATGAGGCTCCAGGGCGAGCAGCTTCTTCTTCTTCTTAGGAACGGCCTCTGGAGGGTAGATGGTGCTATCGTTGTCTGGATCCTCGACCGCCGCCTAGTAAGCGCGCTCGAGTGAACACACTGCGTCCTTCTCTTCACAAGCGACAACGATGACGCCGCTGCTTCCTGGCATCTTGAGGACATTGTAGCCGTGGTGAGTCACTGCCATGAACTTGGCCAGGGCTGGGTACCCGAGGATGGCATTGTATGGGAGATGAATGTAGGCGACGTCGAAGTCAATGAGCTCGGTGCGGTAGTTGTCGCGCTTGCCGAAGGTGACAGGCAGGCGAACCTGTCCTATGGGAGTGGTGGAGCCATCAGTCACTCCGGAGAAAGGCTTGGTAGGTAGTAGCTTATCGTATGGTACTTGGAGGCTGTCGAATGTCTCGACGGACAGGACATTAAGCCCTGCGCCACCGTCGATGAGTGTCTTGGTAACTTGAACGTTGTTGATGACGTGCGAACAAAGCATCGGGAGGGTGACAGCCATAGCCGCGCACTTGAGCTGGTCTGCTGAACTGAAGGTGATGGGGCACTTGGACCACCTGAGTGGGCGCATGGCTTCGATCTTGGGGAGAGCCGCGTTTACTTCTCGGACGAACTGCTTGAAGAGGCGTTGAGAGGCTGGGGCCTGCGCCCCACCCAAGATGCAGGCGATGGTGCGAGGCTCCTGGAAGCCCCCATCCCCCTCGGCATGGTCGTCGTTCCTCCTTGTTGGCGGCAGAGGAGGGAGACCAGCCTTGCCCTGGGGGCGGTCCTCTTGAGGCTGGTCCCTCCAGGTGCCCTCACGAGGTTGGTCCCTCCATGCAACCTCACGAGGCTGATCGCGCCAACGGTCCTCCCGAGGCTGGTCGCGCCACTCCTGGCGGGGGCCGCGGTCATCCCAGCGTCCCCCGGTCCGACTTCCCCCATGGTCGTAGCCACGGTTGTTGTGCTCAGGGCGATGGCTGACGTGTCCTTCGTGGAGGGCCCTGAGCTCTTGACAGTCATGGGTGTTGTGGCTGTGCACGTCATGGAAGGCGCAAAACGACCAACTATTCTTGGATAATTCTGGGTAGTCATGGCCGCGCTTCATCTCTGGCTCAGCCGCAAGCACTACCACTCCTTTGCACTTTACGTCCTTGCTCTTGGCCTTCTTGTCTTCAGGGTCAGTAGCAGGGAGCTCAACGAGTGAGAGGCGCCCCTCCTCAGCTCTAGCGCACTTGGTCACGAGGTTGAACAGCTCAAGGGATGTGCACATATCTTCGTGGATGGCGAGCTCCTCCTTCATCTTGACGTCACAAACACAATCTGAGAATGCTGAAATGATCGCATCGTCCGTGAGCTTGGGGATCTTGACGCGGACATTGTTGAAGCGATGGATGAACTTTTGTAGGGTTTCTCCTAGTTGTTGCTTGATACGCCGCAGGTCACCCACGGCCGGGGGCAGCTGCGGGTGCCCTGGAAGTTGGCGATGAACCGCTCGTGCATCTCGCTCCAGGTGGAGATCGATCCCACAGGCAGGTTCAGGAGCCACGAGCGCGCGCCGTCTTTGAGAGTCATGGGGAACCAGTTCGCCATGATCTTCTCGTTGCCGTTGGATGCTTCGATGCTCAGCTCGTAGAGCTGCATGAACTCCACAGGGTCGGGGTGTCGGGACCCCGATCCTAAGTCACACAGGTCTAGCTTGTAACACACCATATTACTTTGCGGCCTCACGCACGGTATCCCCACGGGTGCCACCTTACCTGGCCCGGGACTATTTGCGTATTTTGGCACACGTATATGATAGTGTCGCTAGCATCCATATGACAGAGAACCCGGGCCGACATGACCAGTTATAAACCAAAAGTGGCAATAAATTACAGAGACAGGCATACATGACCCAGCAACGAACGTGTCGGTCATCAACGTATGAACCCAAGTCGTAGCAAGCTACAAGGACTTAAAGGAACAACGCGTGACATTTCCCCTAAGGGACAGACACAGGAACGAAGAAGGACACATGTCGGCCAGCCTAAGTGTTCCGGAGCAGTAGCAAGCTACCAAGGCTCAGTGGAATCACTAGGAGACATTTCCCTGTAAGATAGGCTACCAAAGGTAAACAACTAGGTGTCGGATCCCACACATAGCAATACACATTACACGTACGCATAACATGCAAGTATGTGCTGTACAACATGGCATCACAACATAACTCAACAACTCATATAGATAAAGGCCCAGAAGAGCCATCATAGCATTTATTACAATCAGAGGTCACATGACCCAACATACAAAGCATACAGGCAACGGAAGCATAACATGTCTGAGTACAGACAACTACAACTGAAAAAGGCTGAGAAGCCTGACTATCTACAAGACCCTCCTAAGGGCACAAGATCGTAGCTGAGGTAACAAGCTAAACGTCGAAGTCCACGCGGAACCACTAGCGAGACTGAAGTCTCTCTGCAAAAACATAAATTAAGCAAACGTGAGTACAAAGGTACTCAGCAAGACTTACATTAGAACTAACTACATATGCAACAGTATCAACAAGGGGGTAGTGGAGTTTGACTGCAGCAAGCCAGCTTTGACTCGGTGGCTATCCTAAACTATGACTGCAGGTAACCTTTTGAGGTGGCGCACACAAGTCCACATATTCACCAATCAATACGCCACTATGGATCCGCTCCCGTCTCCCTACGAGAAGGCCATCCATAGCACTCACGCTTATCTTGCGCATTTTAGAGTATCCACTTCCGATTGTCTATGTACCACGTAAGCATCCAAGAAGTCCATATCCGCGGACCCGGCTATTCGAATAGATCATGTTAACCCTGCAGGGGTGTACTTCTTCACACACGCTCTCGCCACTTACCGCCATGTACACGTCATGTATCTCGGCAACCTTCAAGCGAAGGCCTGGCGAGGGTGTCGGCCACGACCTGACTAACCACACAAGACTCTAGTCCAGGTTTATCGCCTATTCGGGTTCCATCCGTGGGGAGATCCGGCCGGGGTGTCGCTCACGGCCCCAAACGATGTGTACAGGGTTCCCGCATCACCAAACGGGCGATCGGTACACCGTGCCACGGTGCCTAGTCTGACCCAAGCCCACCTGTACCGGATGCCACTTGGTAGACTACTAGCACTACCTACAAGCGCCAGAAACTAGTTGCAACTCCTGGACAGAGATCGAGTTGATTAATAAGTCGAGAGGGGCACTTAAGAATTCCAATGCGTGGTAGTAGCTATGTCATTGGACAACTTACACAGAACTCAGTTCTTAGGGACGGTTCCAGTGAGACAACCCACCATGTACTTCTACATGGCCTCTCACCGCTACCTTTACCAAATCGTGTTCACACACTTAGCTCTCAACAGTAGGACATGTTCATCGCATTCCAATTCATCCCCGATGACTCAGACCTGACACAACTCTAAGCAATAGCAGGCATAACCAGAAAGCAAGAATGAGTAGGCACAACATGGCTCAAACAACTCCTACTCATGCTAGTGGGTTTCAACTAATTACTGTGGCAATGACAGGTCATGCAGAGGAAAGGGGTTCAACTACCGCAACAAAAGCAGTTCAATCGTTGTTGTCCTAATGCAGTAAAAGAGAGCAAGAGCGAGAGAGCGGGATTGTATCGGAATGAACAAGGGGGTTCTGCTTGCCTGGCACTTCTGAAGATATTAATAGCTCTTCATCGGTGTCATCGAACTCATCGTCGGAACGTCGTCTACTGAGAGGGGACAAAACCGACAAATAGAGAAAGATCACAATCAATGCAATGCACAATATGATGCATGAATGCGACATGGCAATATGATGTGGTTTGGCCTAATGCAACTAGCAACCAAGTTAAATGAAGTTGGTTTGAACCAAAGGTTCAAATTCAAACTCCATATGTGATTATTCAAATGCCATTTATTCAAATTGTCCTAAACAGCAACCATAAGTTGTTCTAACATGCATGAAAATGCCATAAACAGATTCCTTGGTTTTTTCTGATCAATTTTCATATATAAATTATTTTCATCCGAGCTACGGTTGATTTTATATGATTTTTAGAAGTTTTGGCTATTTTCTGAAATAAATAAATCAAATAGATTTAATTAAAATCCAGAAAAGCATTTATGACATCATAGTGACATCATCACTACGTCAGCAGGTCAAAGGCGCCAGCCCAGGTCAAACCTGATGGCTGGGACCCACACGTCAGTGGCTCTGCTAGTTAGCAGGGTTAATAAGCACTAACTAAAATATAAACTAATTTCAGACAAGACGGGGCCCACACATCAGTGACTAATTAACTAACCAAAAGATTAGTATTAACCTAAGTTAATTACCAGGGCGGGCCCCAATTGTCAGCGGGTTAGGGGTGGACTAAGGGCGTGGGACCCATGCGTCAGTGACCCGGGGTGGTCAACCCACCGGTCAAAGAGGTCAGAAACGCCGGCGGCTCGTCGCCGGCGAGACCAAATGCGGCGGAGGGTTCGGGTTTCGTCCCACGGTGACCAAAACGACCGCCGTTTGGTCCTACGCGTTGTTGGGGCTCTTCCGCATCCAAGGGACCAGACGGGAGGCCGCGGGGTGGCCGGAAAGTGACGGGCGACGAGGTTTTGCGGCGGCGGGGTTCGGACGTCGACGAAATCAACGCCGCAGAGCACGGCAGGAGCAACGGTTGGTTGCTACGGCCCCGTGGTGACGCGCAGAGTGCGATGATGCACTCGGACGCGGGTGGCAGCAGTGGTGGCCGCGGCTGCGCCATGGCCGGCGGCAGCGAGCTCACGGCCATGGTTGTGATCGGGGCTAGCAGCTGCAAACTAGAGAGGGAGAAGAGGGGTTCGACGCGGGGGCTCACAACGGTTCGGAAGAAGCAGGCGGCGAGCTCGGCGAGGCACCGGAGGCGGCAAATCGATGACGAAATCCGGCGAGCAGATGCGGCGGTGACGAGCTCGAAGGCGACATCAGAGGGCGTCTGGGATCGTGTACCTCGTCTTGGAGATGAAACGGAGCCCAACGGAGCTCATGGATGAGTTGGAGAGGCTCGGGGGTCACTGTGGCTACGGCTACGGCAACGACGGCGACGGTGGCACTCGGCGGTGAGGGGGAGAGAGCCAGGAGAAAGGATAGAGATCGAGGGAGAGTGAGAGAGTGAAGCAGAGAGGTGCGTGGCGTCGTCTAGGGTCGTCCAGGCGCGTCAGCAGCGGCGGGAAGCAGGAGGTGGCGCGGCGCGTGGCCGGCGCGCGGCGGGCACGCTCCCCTGTCCTCCTGGCGCGAGGACAGGGATGACTGACAGGGGAGTCCAGGTGCTGGGCTGCCAGTTGGGCCGGCCAGGTAAGGCCAGGTACTTCCACTTTCTCCCTCTTTTCCTGAAAATAGTTTCTGTTTTCTATTTTTCTTTATTTGTTTTATTTTCTTTGGCCACTGTTTTGAAATTTAAACAATTTCAAACAATGCCCAAAACTCCTCTGAACAATTTTATGTTGCTAGATGGACTTTTCCAAAAGCACATAAATATTTAAAAGTTATTTGAAAATATATTCTATATATTATGAATATACTTCCAAATTCAAATACAATAATAAATTAAATTCCATGCCCAAAATATTCCACAGAAATGTCCATTATTTTTGGTTTGCTGCAGAAGCCTTGCCAAAAATATCCAACAAATATTAGGAGCATTTTGGAAACATCGAATGCAATTTTTTTGACTGGACCTATTTGAGATTTAAAGTGCTAGGGTTTGAACAATCCCCATTTCAAGTTTCCTTTGAAAATAACCATGATGACATGATGCACTCAAGGGCAACTAATTACAAGCAAGACAGCAAGGCTGATCTAGGGCTGTGACAACTCACCCCCACTAAAACAAGAATCTCGTCCCGAGATTCAGGACGTGAGATAAGAAAACAGAGGGGACACTAACTAATACAATCTTCTCGACTCAACTGTCCTCCTCGAAGTTGCTGATTCATTGCATCATGTTGATCTTGTCATCCTTGCTTTGAGATCTTCATCCAACCAGATGATAACGGAGTCATACTCTGCAGAAATTGATCTTCCCGAAGATCGAGAAACTCAAGATCAACTTATGGAGTGAGACATTTAAGCATCTCTTGAGCTGAGACACGGAACACACATCCAGGGGGATGGAGTGAAACAAATGATGAAGGTTCACTTGGTAGGCAATAATTCCATACCTAAGAAGATGGTTATCGATGTCACCAAACGGGGCACCTTAGCGAAGGTGACTCGTAGAGTTATTCCTTTAAGTGGCAAAAGAATTACTTTTGATATAGAGATCATTGAAATTCCCTATACCAGCCTGAGACGGATCACAATCGATCATTTGACAGAGTTCGAGATAATGACATTCTCGGGCTAGAATGGATGATGTGGACTGCCTTGTTAAGAACAACGCCAAGGTTGATTTTTCTTATCATCGGAATGAATGGGACCCATGGTAAGTCCACTTTTGAAGATGATCCTGAACAGCAATTGCTGAAATGGGCAGCCCATGGTAGATGGCACAATGGTGGTGCAAGCTGGGAACAAAATGCAAATGCTGGGAATGATTCTAGTATCTGGGAAGAAACCCAACAGTAGAGAGTGAATCTACTCTCTGAGAGGTCATGGCATAACCAGAACACTGGGAGCAATCCCGGTTAGATCCAGAGATAACACCTAGTGCTTGTGCGTGCTCTCAAGAACTTGAGCATTCCCATATTCCATCAAGGTTTTACCAATATCCGTGTCAAGGATCCTGGCAGCACCACATACTACCATGATGAACGGTAATGGAGGATGCAGATGCAAAGGAGGATAACACCGTCTCAGATTTCACCTTGGCAGAGTCAAGGAAACAAAATCTGGATGATCGACCGAGAGACATTTAGCACTCTGCTTCTAATGTTCTCCGTGGTGTACTAGGTACCACGGTCAATGCTTAAAAGCATCAACATGGCCATCAAGTAAAAGGTCGGACTTCGGGAGCACAAAAGTCCATAAGGAACAACTAGGGAGTAATTCCTACGAAGTCCTTATAGGGAGGTGGCCAACTTCTTCAATCAAGATACTACAACAATAGGTCTTCCGGCTGGGTGGGTTGGCCACGATACCCACTTTACCGGTAATCGAGAGACCAATATTATAGCTCTTGGGAAATGCACCAACCATCATATGTGCCTGAGATCCAGTTCCGGTTGGTGTCAGGATATTCCAGACTCATTGAGTCTAGGAAGAAAAATGAAAGTTTGCAACACAAATCGACGAGACGACGTTGCGAGATTCTCGGGGAATGAACTGCGATGGTAAGCTCCAAAACATGAGCTGGTTCTGCTACAAACCTGTGAACACATTGTCCAAGACAAGCATGACCACGTAGCAGTCTTATGATAAAATACCATCGAGTTCAGATTGGGAATCATCATTGGAGTTTGAACAAATCAATCAGTGGCTTGGTGTGCTAGGGATACATACAGAATGAAGATGATCAGTCTAACAGACCGTAGAATACTTCGCACGTATGCATGACTGACTTGGGATGACTCCAGAGGAGGTAAAAACATGCTTTCTCGAACTCACGGCGGCAACTTGCATCAAATGCACATGAGTTAGAGGAAGTCACTTCTTTCTTCCGTTCCTATGCTTCTCGAACGGTCATGAAGATAATGCTTACAAAAGTTTCCAATACTACCTGGATGTGCAACATAGATCATGGAGAAGATAATAATGTTGCTGATGGGCTCAACAACAATTCATCCAAGTTTCCATATAGATGGAATTCCATGACAATGTGAACAGAGTGATAGCATTGGTCAGACCAAGAGATATAACGGTGTATGCTCGAGGAATCAACCATGAGTAAGACAATCATTACGAATATCGTTGGTTCTGATTTGACTTGACGATAACCCATACTCAAATCAAAGTTTGGACAAGACAATAGGGTTACCAATGATCGCGAGGATCAATTGAAGAAGATATCATCTACCTTCAATACACACACAAGATATCCCTTTGGAATGGCTATGTGGGTTAAGCTTTTATCTTCCAACTCTCCAAGTTGTTGTTTAACTTAACCAACTAGCTCAAGATATACAACACAGATTCTTGGAAAAGGGGTGGTTTACAAGAAACCAACTTGATCACGAGCTCAACATAGCGGTCAGGTGACAACCTGGTAATACTTCCGAGAAGATATTCAGAAAATCACAAACCACCGATATGTTACTAAGCTCGAAAACAATCTTGCTTTTCAAGGCAAGACGATATGATCAAAGGAGCGAGGACTTAACAAAATCCTAACTCATCAATCAAGGAGTGCACCAGAAAAATGGACTAGGTAGCACGATCAATCTTAGAATGGTGATTTGGTAACCAACACACTAAGAATGAAATTGTTGTCCTTTAACTACCAAGCAATAGGGTTGCTAGGAGTATTGACTTCACACATCACAATTCACTTGTCAGTATTCCGGCTACAATAACACGGAAACCGAGGGATGAACAATGATGGCAAGAAGTATTACTACATCAAGAATTCATAGGAGATAGTGCAATTCTCACGACATTCTTGACATAAAGATGGTAATACTCCAGGATAGAACAGTTTAGAAGCTGCATTAGCATTCTTCATCTGCGAAGTACAACTTCTTTGACCAAATCCTGGATATGGATAAGGTACTGGAGTTTGTTTCTCCTAGTCATTCCAGAATAGAATGGCTTGACGGACCACAAGAGTAATAGGCATCGATGAACGAATTCACGCATGATCTTGACTATCAATTGATAGATGGAGGTCAAAATACGACTAAAAGGGACAACTCAGGAAACATAAGATTGTCTGAGTTGTGGATGCATAGGTTAGTATGTCGAACGAGTTCCACATATTTCTTCCGGATAACCCATGCAGAAAGTAGAATTGGCAGAGTCACACATGAATGGAGTACTACTCAAGAGCACTCGGGTTGTGATCTTTTGGTTCGGAAGAACTTCTGCCAAGAGTGGTTCATGGTATTTGGAAGAAGGATATACCACGGACCTCGAGGGCTATCACAAGGTTACTAATATCCTAAAGGAACGAGCAAATACTATCAACAAGAAGTAAGTAGGGTGAAGCTCAGGTTCAAGAACCCAGAAATAGAATACCTACCAACTAAATAGCATCACGGAATGCTTCCGATAATGATGGCCAGCATCATCACACTGGGAATATAAAGCATTGCTAAATTACCGGGTGATCTTCTGAGACACCTAGTGTCGGGGGAAACTGTCCACCACGAACACCTATGGGACCGGAGCCCCTTCTACGTTGCGGTAAGGGAGCGGAGGGAGCACGAAGAGCAGATCGAGGAGAGCACGCGGGCAGTTTACCCAGGTTCGGGCCGCGCGGATGCGTAAAACCCTACTCCTGCTTGGATTGTATTGAGTTCTTGAGCTTGGGAGCTTGAGAAGCTAGCTACACCGAGCAAGAGAGCTATCTGGGTTCCGAACCCTTTCTACGTTGTGCATGGGCCTCCTTTTATAGCTCAAGGGGTCACCGACAGGTGTCAACGTAGAGGAGGGTAAAAATGTAATTGTGGTGGTAGTTGTAACAGTGCTGGAATAGTGCGTGAGCAGTGGATGAACAGTGGTCATCACCTAACTTGACAGTGGGGGACAAGGGCATTAAATGCCCGTCACCGTCGACCCCAAAAGCACCCGTCCATGCGTCTCCGTTCGCCACGGCGGTAGTCTCGTCACCGTGGCGTGACACCGTGTCCCCCAGGCTGCGCAGCCATCCGCCACGCGTCCCTGGAAGGGCCCCAGGGCGACGCGTGGGCCGATGAGCTGGGGCGCGGGCACACAACGTAGGCTTCCCCCGGCAAGCACCTTGCCGGGGTCTTGATCTGCCGGGCCCGGAAGCTTGTCGCTCCCCGGGCCCTGCCGGGGCGCATGCTGCGCCGAGGCGTTTCTTCTGAGATGCAGTCTTCTGGTCTTCCTGGCAAGCTCCTCTTGCCAGGGTCTTGTGTTAATGTGATAGTCTTGAGCCTGGGACGGCCTTCCCGGCAAGCTCCACTTGCCGGGGTCTTGATCTTCTGTCTTGTATACTTTGTTTTTGAATGGCTTAATAAGGACCGGAAAGGTTTCCGGCAAGCACGTGGTAGACCCTGCCGCGGGAAGCTGCTACTGCCCGTGCACAAGTTGGGGAACTGAGGTACCCCTACCTTAGTACACCGACAGGAGCCCCCGGGCCTGGGCCACACACGGTGCCGATCGCTGTTGGGCCAGGCCCAAAACAGTGCACGGGCACGCGCGCGGCCCACGGCAAGCCGTAGATTCCCTTCCGCAGCCGCCGCGCCCCTCCCTAACGGCACGCGTCGATTGCGGCGTCGTGGGAGAGATCGTGGCCTCGTTCTTTAATGGGAAATGCGGAGCGTCCCCCACTCCCCCCTTAAAAGCAGAGGAAGCAGGGGCAGTTTCCCTCCTTCATCTTCATTGCGTCTTCAACCTCCAGAAAACCTCCGCTACTCTCTGCCCCCACCCCTCCTCTGCCGTCTTCCGCACCCGCGGCGCCGTCGAGCTCCTCGCCCCTTTCCTCGCCGCCTCCGCCATGGCCCCGAAGAGCGAGAAGGCGAAAGCGGAGATGACCAAGAGGGAGAAGTCCGAGCAGGCGGCAAAACTTGCCATCCTGCGGAAGAGGAATGTGGTCTTCGCGCCGAGGCTCAGCGCGAGGGAGCTGTGGAACAAGTTCTACCTCTTCTGGTCCAAGGAGACCAAAGCTCACCCCCGGACCAGAGTCTACCCCGCCGTCGCCAAAGATCTAGTTCCCGGCGGGTATTTCTTCTTCGCTGTCTTCTTTCACTGCGGCTTGTGTCCTCCGTTCTCGGAGTTTTTCTGTGACATTATGAACACATACGGCCTCCATCTTCTAGACTTTACCCCCAACGCCATCCTTACGATGGCGGTTTTCGCACATCTGTGCGAAAACTATGTAGGGATCCATCCCAATGTAGCGCTCTTTCGCCATTTCTTTATGCCTAGAGTAGAGGCCGGCGCTCCCCTCTCCGGGGGTATCTCCTGGATCTTCCGATTGAACAAGAAGGACTCATATATGAAAGGAGAACTCCACGGCAAGTGTGAAGAGTGGCGCGCAGATTGGTGTTGGATAGTGGAGGACCAACCGGAGCCTTTTACTGCGCCGCGCACAACTGCCATAGTGCGCGGCAGAGACTGGAGCGAGTTGGCCCCGGAGGACGGCAAGCTCAATATCACCCTTATCAGGATACTTCGTCTCCGGGTAGCCAAACTGACCATCGGAGAGGTAGGGGCAGATTTCCTCCGTCGCCGCATTGCCCCTTTACAAGAGAGGAAAAGGCCAGCATGGGAATTTGGCAATGCGGCGGACATTATGAGGCTGCGCCCTGGATTGAACTTCAACTTCACGGCTTTGGAGCTGAAGGGGATGGTCCGGGAGCTTTTCAAGCACGACCCGACCCACCCGGAGTGGTTTAGATCTCCCCGGGGAGTGGTGCCGCTGTGCAACAGCACTGCCCGGGACTCCTTGCGCGCAATAATGCCCGCGTGTGACTCTCACGGCGTTGACCCCACCTGGATAGAGCCTCCGCCGGACGCAATTCTGAGTTTCTTCGACAACTTGGTCGAGGTGCCGAAGAACACCGAGGAGAACAAGGGTCTCACCCCGGCCACCACAGAGCGGGATATAGCCTATATTGCTTCCCGGATGGAAGAGCCGCCGCAGCTGCAGCAGCAGGAGACTTCGGATTCACCGTCGACGAGGCGCAGGCCGCGGACGAGGTGTGCCAAGCAGAGGAGGCAGAGATCCGCAGACTGCTCAAGCTTCCGCCTGACGAGCTTGCCGGGGTTCCTTCCCGGAGGCATGCCAGGATTCCCGGGGTTGTGAGCGAGGCCGCCGCAGCAGGCGAGGTTGCCGGAGGGAGCAGAGGTGCCGGAGGGAGCGGAGCCGCCGGGCAGGATGCTGGACCCAGCGGGCCTGCTGGGGAGGAGGAGGAAGACGTCGAGGCCGATGAAGACACCGGCGGATCTCTAGGACTCGACGACGACGCCTCCTCGTCGTCGGAGAACTCCCCACCTCCGGCAAGTCCCAAGCAAGCGCCGGGGAAACGCCTCCGCAAGGCGGCCACAGCGACGAGGACGCAGGCGCCTCGACAGCAGCCTGTTCGCCGGGCGGCGCGCGCCACCAGGCCGAGCCAAGCCGCGACGGAGGCGCCCCGCGCACCAGCCGCGGCGGAGGCGCCCCGCGCACCAGCGCCAAGCGGAGGGGGATCCTCCCAGAGCGGAGCGGCCGCTCCGCCTGCTCCTCGGGCCTCGGCGTCAGCGGAGGCTGGGTCTTCGCAGCCCCCAGCCCCGGGGACCGCCAAGCGCCCGAGGGAGCCTTCTCCTCCTGCTCCTCGCGCGGGAGCACCTCAGGTGGAGTTCGATTTCTCCGCCCTTAGCAACGACGACGAGGAAGAGGAGTAAGCACTTGTAACTTATAGCTTCTTCAATTCTGACTTGGTCTTTCTTCGTGATTCTAATCTTGTTCTTGTTTTGCTTTCAGGTCCCTGGCCCAGCGGATGGCGAAGCGGGCCAAAATCCCCGTGGTTGAGGTCGAGGACGACTCGCCCGTCGCGGCAACAGGGGACGCGCCGGCGACGAACTTGCCGGATCCAACCGCTGCTCCGAGGAGCAGCCCCCAGCGCAGCCCCCAGCGTAAGTCTGGTCTTGAGCTGTTTGCTCGTCGGGCGCGCTTGAGGTTTTTGCTTTGTACTAATACCTTGTTGCCTTGTTTGTTTTGTTTGTCTTGTGCAGAAGTGGAGCCGCAGCCGCAGGAGCAACCGGAGGTCACTCCCGAGGAGTTGCAGATTCCACCCTCCCCGCCAAGGGCGAACTCCCCGGCGAGGGAGGACGTTCCGCCAAGGACGGGCTCCCCGCCAAGGGCGGGTAGCCCGACCAGGGTGGCCACTCCGCCAAGGGAGGGCACGGGCGGCCCTCCGCCAGCAGGGGCCACCGCTCCACCGCCAAGGGAGGACTCCCCGGCGAGGGAGCCTGTCGTCGACGAAGTCCGCGAAGGTAAGTCTTGCAGCTTCTTCTTCTTGGACTTGTCTTTTTGGATATTTGCTTGATTTTTTCTTTTCTTCTTCTTCTGCTAGATCCTCCTCCCCCGGAGCGGATGGAGACGGAGGTCATCGTCGAGGAGGAGGGCGCGCAAGGCGACGCCGGCGATGCTACTGTTGTTGAGGACATGGCAGGAGCCGACGAGCCTGCCACTGAGGAGACTGCCCTGACCGCAGACGCCACGGCCGGGGAGGGGGACGGCGACCACACTGCCGGCCCGGAGGCGGCAGGAGCGTCAAGCGCTGCGCCGGCCGCCGACCCCCCCGCCGGCAAGGAGCAGTCGGGCATCTACCTTGAGGGCCCCAATGGCGTCTTCATACAAGTGCCGTGGGGGTCCTCGTCGCGAGCCCCCGTGGAGGGAGAGACCTTTGATGGAGAGGTCCTCGCCTCTGCGGGGTTGAAGATCGTTGAAGCGCCTGGCGGGAGCGACGAGCCCGAGGAGGAGAAGCTGCTTCGCCGGCTCCTGGCCCTTTACCGGGCCAGGCAGGCGAAGCTGGACTCCCGAGAAGCCCTCGCCGCCAAGGCTGGAGCAGACTTGGAGAAGCGCGCCGCGGAGCTCCGCGCCGCCAACCAGGCGGCCCTCCGCGACTTGGCGGAGGAGCGCGAAAGGCTTGCCGGAGAGCACCAAGAGTTCCTCCTGGAGAAAGCTGAGGCCGAGGAGCAGCAGCGACTGGTTGGTGAAGAGCTGTCCCGGCGAGAAGGAGCGCTCAACCAGCGGAAGGTTGAGCTCGACGCCCATGACGACGAGCTCATCGTCCGGGAGCAGGCTCTTGGCGGGGCCCTGAAGGAGGCAAAGGAAACTGCTGCCGCCGCGGAAATCGCCAAGAGGGACCTGGAGCTCAAGGTGCAGCAACTGGAGCAGTACCTGAAGGCGAGCGAGGACAGGGTCACCGCGCTCAACATAGAGCGCGAGAAAGACGCCCATACCAACTCAGACCTCCAGGTACGCCTCTCCAAGAAGGGCGACGAGCTTACCGCCGCCAAAGACTCAATCGCTGACTTGGAGTTGAAGGTCTCCACTTTGAGAGATTCACTCAACGCCGCCCGGGACCGCGAGACCAAGCTGAAGGAGGAACTTCGCAAGGAGCGGGAGCTGGCTGAGAGCGCTGCCACCTCCGCGAACATCTTCAACCGGGCGGTGGAGCAATGGACAGAGGATCTGGTCACTTCCGCCGCCAACATCGACAAGGAGCTAATGGCGCTGAGGGTGGAGCACCTCGTGTACTCTCCGGACCCGAATCTCCCCCACAGCGCCAAGCTAAGTCTTTTCTTCAGGGGAGTCGCGCCGGCGCTTGCACGGCTGCAGGAGAAGCTCCCCGCGCAGCTGGCCGGGGAGTCGCGCCAGCTCTGCGCGGGTACCTTGGAGCGCGTCTTGACCAAGATCGTCTACCGCAATCCTGGTATTAATCTTGTCAACGTCCTCCGCAGCTTGCCGGCCGACGCAGATCAGGAGGCACTGAAGGCGCAGGTCGCCCACATCATCGCCAAGGTGAACAAGATCTCCAGGCGTGAGGGCGATCGCGTAGATTAGGCCTCCTTCTTTCTATTTCCTTTGCTGCTGCAAAGTGTGTCATGAACATGAACCTATTAGTCATTGCGACAAGTTATTTCTGTAATATATTATCTTATCTTCGAGCAATTAATGCGTTGTTATCTCCCTCGATTTTAGTCCTTTACTTTGTATGCTTTCAACCCTACGCTTCTAGGGGACTTGCCGGCAAGGGGCCCTTGCCGCGAGCGCTGAGTGCTGGACCCTTAGCAGCCTGCTGGCAAAGGGCTTACCGGCAAGCAACCTTGCCGCGGCTAGTCGCAACGCACTTAGCTTGCTGAGCGAACTCGAAAACGAGACAAGGGCGCGACGCTTGTCGCAACTCACTTAAGTCGTTGAGCGTACTCGAAAACAAGGTAAGGTTGCGGCCAGCCATGGGTAGGTTCCTCCGCGCACAGGTTTTCCATACAAAGTGTGGTTGTTCAAGGAAGATAACTAAAATTTAAAAATTTGAACTGCTCAAATTCTGGTAACTTAGCTTTCATATATTGCTTGTTCCCCGACAAGGTTCCTCTTTCTTGAACAACACTTGGTTCATCCTCCACCTCCTTCCCCCCCGGCAAACTTGTGCGCGAGGAAATCTCCTTCTGCTTAAGAGGGAAAGAGAAAAGAGGAGGGAAAACAAGTATATAGCCTTCCGGCTTGCTATTGCTTACCGGGGATGTACATTGCACAAGATGCCAAACAATGCATGCAAATAACCAAAGAAAAGCACGGAAATGGCAAATATGCGCGAAGCACAAAAAGCTTTACTGATGCACGGGATCTGCGCCCGGCTTTGTACAAAGGTTTACATGCAACAGCGGCAAGACTCGTACAAAAGGTGGTTGCCGGAGCGGATCACGGCAACCGCGCCTTATGGGTGAAACTTGCGAAGATGCTCTATATTCCAGGAATTGCTCACCGGTAAGCCTTCTTCGGTCTCAAGGCGGACAGCGCCGGGCCTTGTGACTTGTCTCACCCGATAAGGGCCTTCCCACTTCGGTGTCAACTTGTTGGAATTCTTGGCGGACTGAACACGCCGAAGAACAAGGTCGCCTTCCTCGAGACTCCTGGCCCTGACCTTGCGGCTATGGTAGCGGCGCAAGGCTTGCTGGTATCGAGCAGCTCGTACAGCAGCCTGGAGACGTTCCTCCTCGAGGAGCAATGCGTCATCTTGTCGCAGTTGCTCTTGCTCGAGCTCATCGTAAGCGAGTACTCGAGGAGATCCGTATACGAGTTCCGTGGGGAGAACTGCCTCTGCTCCGTAGACTAGAGCAAAGGGTGTCTGTCCGGTGGCTCGACTTGGTGTCGTCCTGATTGACCAAAGGGCCGCCGGTAGCTCCTCTATCCAGTTTCTTCCGCACTTGCGCAGCCTGTCGAAGGTTCTTGTCTTGAGTCCGCGCAGCACTTCAGCATTGGCCCTCTCCGCTTGACCGTTGCTCCTCGGGTGAGCAACAGAAGCGAAACAGACCTTGGTGCCAAGGTCTTGGACGTACTGCATGAAGGTGCGACTAGTAAACTGTGTACCGTTGTCGGTGATGATCCTGTTAGGGATTCCGAAACGGCAAACAATCGACCTGAAGAACCTGACTGCTGACTGTGCTGTCACCTTTCTCACTGGTTCCACTTCTGGCCACTTTGTGAACTTGTCGATTGCAACGTACAAGTACTCAAAGCCCCCGACAGCACGGGGGAAGGGGCCGAGGATATCGAGCCCCCAGACCGAGAAGGGCCAGGACAAAGGGATCGTTTGGAGAGCTTGAGCTGGCTGATGAATTTGCTTGGCATGGAAACTGGCACGCCTCACACTTGGTTACTTGTGCAGTTGCATCTTGGAGGGCTTCTGGCCAGAAGAACCCTTGCCGGAATGCCTTCACGGCAAGTGCCCTTGCGCCAATGTGGTGGCCACATATGCCTCCATGTATTTCTGCCAACAGCTTCTGTCCATCTTCTCTGGAAATGCACTTCAACCTGACACCATTGAGTCTTCTTCTGTACAGTTCATTGTCAACGAACTGGTACATACTTGACTGCCTGGTTATCTTCTCTATCTCTTCTGGGTCGTCGGGAAGTTCTCCAGTTTGCAGAAAACGGACAATCTGCTATGCCCATGCCGGAGCCCGAGGCTCAACAGCAAGGACTAAAGGCATGAGGGCCGCTGCGGGAACCTCGGCTTCTACGGCAAGAACCTCTGGTTCTGCCGGAGCTGACGATTCCCCGGCAAGCCTGCCGGGGCAAGGCTTGTCGGGAACGCTTGCTTCAACTGTACAGACCCTTGGGTTTGCAGGAGCAAACTGTTCCTCAGCGTTTTGGTTGTTGATCTTGGGGACCTTGGCGGTGGCTTCAGGAAGATCCGCCGGCAAGTAGTCGCCGGAGACCAACTTTCTCTTCTTACTTTGCCCAACTGATGGCGTAACGGATGGTTGAGTTAGCTTGAGCAAGAAGGTCCCTGGTTCCACAGGTAACTTCATTGCAGCACACTTTGAAAGGCCGTCCGCAATATCATTTTGAGCCCTCGGGACGTGCTCCATTTGCAGGCCCTCAAAGTGTTCTTCAAGCTTCCTCACTTCATCAACATAGGCTTCCATCAAAGGGCTCTGGTAGCTCTTGTTAACTTGTCGGACCACCAACTGAGAATCTCCCCGCACAATCAGCTTCTTAATCCCAAGCTCGGCCGCAATCCTGAGGCCGGCAAGCAAACCTTCATACTCAGCAGTATTGTTTGTCGCTTGTTCCTTGGGAAAGTGCATCTGGACAACATACTTGAGGTGCTCTCCGGTGGGCGCTATGAGTACAACGCCGGCACCGGCGCCTTGCAGCGAGAAGGCACCGTCAAAGTACATTACCCACTCACTAGTTGCTTCTTGTACGGGGACACTTGTCTCTAGAACTTCTTCATCGGGCGTTGGGGTCCATTCAGCTATGAATTCTGCCAAAGCTCGGCTCTGTATAGTTGAAGTACTCTCAAACTTGAGACCAAAGCTTGATAGCTCCAGTGCCCACTCGACGATCCTGCCTGTTGCCTCTGGATTCTGCAATATCCTCTTCAACGGAAAGCGAGTGACCACTGTTATCTCATGTGCTTGGAAGTAATGGCGCAGCTTTCTCGAGGCCATGAGGAGGCCGAAAAGCAACTTCTGCACCCCAGAGTATCTCGATCTAGCCCCCTGCAAGAGGGAACTTATGAAATACACTGGGCGCTGTACCATCTTCTTCCGCACTTCTCCTTGTTCCTGCACAGAGTTGTCCTTGTCGGGGCCAGAGCTTGTCGGAGCAGCCCCCTGCTTGTCGCTGGATTTGCTTGCCGGTGGTGTAGACTCCTCTTCTGCCTCCCTCTCCGCTACTAACGCAGCACTAACCACTTGATTGGTTGCTGCTAGATACAGCAGCAACTTTTCTTGTGGCCTAGGTGCGACAAGTATTGGAGTGGAGGATAGGTATCCTTTCAAGTCTTGCAGCGCTGCCTCCGCTTCCGGAGTCCATTTCATAGGACCTGCCTTCTTCAAGATTTTGAAGAAAGGCAGGGCGCGCTCTGCAGACTTTGAAATGAACCTACTGAGGGCAGCTACACAACCTGCAAGTCTCCTTACGTCCTTGACGCGCTTCGGGGCTTCGATCTGCTCGATGGCTTTTATCTTGTCGGGATTGGCTTCAATCCCCCTCTGGGACACAAAGAACCCGAGAAGCCTGCCGGAGGGGACTCCAAAGACGCACTTCTCGGGGTTCAACTTAAGCTGGATCTTGCGCAGATTTGCAAATGTTTCTTCCAAGTCTTGGATCAGGGTATCCTTGCTCTTGCTCTTCACCACTATGTCATCCATGTAGGCTTCTACATTTCTATGGATCTGTGGCTCAAAAGCAGTGTGCACCACCCTTGCAAATGTCGAGCCTGCATTCTTCAATCCAAAGGGCATGCGTATGAAGCAATATGTGCCGCATGGAGTGATAAATGCAGTCTTCTCTTCATCTTCCTTGGCCATGAAAATCTGGTGGTAACCTGAATATGCATCAAGGAAGGAAAGCAGCTCACATCCGGCGGTGGAGGCAACAATCTGGTCAATACGCGGCAAGGGAAATGGATCCTTGGGACATGCTTTATTCACATCAGTGAAGTCTATACACAGTCTCCACTTCCCGTTGGCCTTACGTACGACAGCTGGATTGGCTAACCACGTTGGATGGATCACGCCTCTAACCAGGCCTGCTGCTTCTAGCTTCTTGATCTCTTCGGCAATGAATTCTTGGCGCTCCACGGCTTGCTTCCTGACCTTCTGCTTGACGGGCCGCGCATGAGGACAAACAGCAAGCTTGTGCTCAATTACCTTCCTGGGAACGCCGGGGATGTCAGATGGCTGCCATGCAAACACATCGACATTCGCCCGCAGGAAGGCAACGAGCACGCTTTCCTATTTGCTGTCAAGCGTAGCACTGATGGTGAAGGTACCACCAGTGCCGTCCTCCTTGGCGGACACCTTCTTGGTTGCCGGTGGAGCGGCCATCCCCTTCTTACACTTGCCGGTGGAGCTCGATGGGACGTCCTCGACGGCAGCGCAGCACTCCGAGGAGGTGCGTTTGCCGGAGTGGGCCCCAGAGCACTTGCCGGACTTGGACTTGGTCTTCTTCCCCCCGGGAGCTTCAGCGGCAAGTGTGTTGCTCTCCGCTGCGGCTGCTGCATCCCGGTATATCTTGTCGGCGCAGATAAGCGCGTCCTTCTTGTCGCCAGGGACAGAGAAGACGCTTATCGGCCCCGGCATCTTGAGTACGTTGTAGGCATAGTGGGAAGCTGCCATGAACTTGGCGAGGGCAGGACGTCCAAGTATCCCATTGTATGGCAATGGGATATCGGCAACATCAAAGGTTATCCTCTCCGTCCTGAAGTTAAGCTCCCCACCAAAGGTCACTGGCAGGGTGATCTTCCCCTTGGGCTTGCTCCTTCCCGGGTTTATTCCTTGGAACGAACCGGTTTCTTCGAGCTCGCCGTCTGAGATCTGGAGTTTCTTGATCACAGCTGAGGAGATCAAGTTCAGGCCGGCCCCGCCGTCAACCAACATTTTGGTGACCTTGAGGTTGCGGATGGTTGGTGAGACCAACATCGGCAAGCACCCGACCGCAGTGGTGCGGTCGGGGTGATCCTCAAGGTCAAAAATGATGGGCGTGCTGGACCACTTCAGCAGCCTGCGCGACTCAACGGGCGGCTCTGCTGCGTTTACCTCCCGCACCCACTGCTTGAGTTGGCGGTGGGAAGTATGCAGAGAGGCGCCTCCGTCGACACACAGGACTTCTGTGGCCTTCTGGAACTCCTGCTCGCTGTTATCACCTTCCTCCATGTCGTCGTCGTCGTCTTCTTCCTCATCCTTGTCGCGGCCCCGGGGAGGTCGATCACCTTGCCGCTGCTTGGCCTTGCCGCGGCGTCCTCCCCGGCCATTGAACGGCCGCTTCTTGCTTGGCTCTCCTCCGCCACCTTGGGCCTTCTCCTTGTCGCGACGCTCGTACTCAGCCTTCTGCTGTTCTACGAGGTACTCGACGCGCTTGCAGTTCGAAAGGTCATGACCCTTGGTGCGGTGGATCTTGCAATATTGCTTGTCGGAGCCGTCCTGCTTGTCGGCTGCCGCTACAGGGGCAGGCTCCTTGCCGGAGCCGCCAGCCTGTGCGTTCTTGGCGGGAGCCTCCTTGCCGGACTGCTCGACGACCAGCACTTCTTTGCTCTTCTTTCTTCTGTTGTTTCGCCGTCGGCTCTTCTTTGCCGGGGCGGCGTCCTCGCTGTCGCTCCCCCCTGCGCCAGTATCTTCTCCGGGGAGTCTCCTCCCCTCCTCAGCGCGCGCGCACTTGTCAGCCAGAGCATAGAGCTCGCTGACGTCCCGGATCTTGGTCATGGCCATCTCCTCCCGCATGCGGCGGTTACGCACGTTCTGGTGGAACGCGCTAATAACCGCGGCGGGGTGGACGTCGGGAATGTTGTGCTGCACGCGGCTGAACCGTTGAATGTACTTGCGCAGGGGCTCTCCTTCCTTCTGGGCCAAGATGTGGAGATCACTCTCCTGGCCGTGGGGTTTGTGGCCGCCCGTGAAGGCGCCAACAAACTGGTGGCACAGATCTGCCCACGAAGAAATGGAGCCTTCCGGCAAGTGCATAAGCCAAGAACGGACGTTCGGATTAAGCACCAGCGGGAAGTAATTGGCGAGTATTTTCTCGTCGCGTCCCCCGGCAGCCTGCACCGCGATGGTGTAGATGCTGAGGAACTCCGAGGGGTGCGTCTTGCCGTCGTACTTCTCGGGTACGTCGGGCTTGAAGTTTTTCATGCTGGGTCACTGGACACGCCGCAGCTCACGGGTAAACGCAGGGCAACCTGCCGCGTACGGCAAGTCGCCTGGTTCACCGGGCGCGTGCGTGTCGACAGCGGTCCCAGCGCGCTGATCTGATTGTCGCCGGGCTTCTCGGCGGCGCTCGATCGTCGTCCGAGCGTCTTCTTGTCGCCGGTCGTCAAGGACTTGGCGCTGGTCCCGACGAGCCCGTGGATCCGACGACGCCGTGGAGTCGTCGTCGACGTTGATCCGGCGGGGAGGCGTCTTCTGCTTCCGCGGCGGGGAGTGCATGGTGGTTGCACCCCCGGCGGTCTTGTCGCCGTCGGCCTTCGTCTGCTCGACTTGCCGTGGCCGCGATGTCGCCGGCTGCTGCGGCGTGTCGTTATTGGCGAAGGCGATGAGGCTTTGGATCGTCGCCCTCCAGTCTTCGGCCTTGTCTTCCGCTGGAGGGAAATCGAGGAGCAGTTGCACTCTTGCGAGAGCTTCTGCTGGAGAGGAGGGGAGCGGGGGCGAGCGGTGCGAGGAGCGGGATATGCTCGGACTCCTAACAGGGTTAGAAGGAGCAGTTTCCCGCCCCGGCGACCGCGCCTTGCTCGTGCCAGGACGATGGCCTTGAGCGTCCCGCGATCCTCCGGTTTGTCCTTGGCCCAGCAAGCGGATGGTACCTCCTGTACCACGGCGCTGCTGGCCAGTTGTCTGCTGAGATGGACGTGGCGCGTCTACGGACACCGAGGCTCGGTCGTCCGTCTTGTCCTTGGATTTGGTGGCGCCGCGAGTTTCCTCGCCGGCAACCACCCTTCCGCCGGCGTCTCCTCCACCCACCGTTGGTTCTGGTGGCGGTGGAACAGACGCAGACGGGCCTGCGACCTCCGAAGCCTTCTTCTTTGGGGCCATGCTGCTGCTGGTGAAGTTGGTGAAGCTGGAGAGGTTGATGAAGAATGCGCCCGCGTGAGCGCCGGATCAGGTTCGCACAACCTCGACGCCCCCTACCTGGCGCGCCAAAGATGTCGGGGGAAACTGTCCACCACGAACACCTATGGGACCGGAGCCCCTTCTACGTTGCGGTAAGGGAGCGGAGGGAGCACGAAGAGCAGATCGAGGAGAACACGCGGGCAGTTTACCCAGGTTCGGGCCCCGCGGACGCGTAAAACCCTACTCCTGCTTGGATTGTATTGAGTTCTTCAGCTCGGGAGCTTGAGAAGCTAGCTACACCGAGCAAGAGAGCTATCTGGGTTCCGAACCCTTTCTACGTTGTGCATGGGCCTCCTTTTATAGCTCAAGGGGTCACCGACAGGTGTCAACGTAGAGGAGGGTAAAAATGTAATTGTGGTGGTAGTTGTAACAGTGCTGGAATAGTGCGTGAACAGTGGATGAACAGTGGTCATCACCTAACTTGACAGTGGGGGACAAAGGCATTAAATGCCCGTCATCGTCGACCCCAAAAGCACCCGTCCATGCGTCTCCGTTCGCCACGGCGGTAGTCTCGTCACCGTGGCGTGACACCGTGCCCCCCAGGCTGCGCAGCCATCCGCCACACGTCCCTGGAAGGGCCCCAGGGCGACGCGTGGGCCGATGAGCTGGAGCGCGGGCACACAGCGCAGGCTTCCCCCGGCAAGCACCTTGCTGGGGTCTTGATCTGCCGGGCCCGGAAGCTTGTCGCTCCCCGGGCCCTGCCGGGGCGCATGCTGCGCCGAGGCGTTTCTTCTGAGATGCAGTCTTCTGGTCTTCCTGGCAAGCTCCTCTTGCCAGGGTCTTGTGTTAATGTGATAGTCTTGAGCCTGGGACGGCCTTCCCGGCAAGCTCCACTTGCCGGGGTCTTGATCTTCTGTCTTGTATACTTTGTTTTTGAATGGCTTAATAAGGACCGGAAAGGTTTCTGGCAAGCACGTGGTAGACCCTGCCGCGGGAAGCTGCTACTGCCCGTGCACAAGTTGGGGTACTGAGGTACCCCTACCTTAGTACACCGACACCTAGGGTCATAGTAATAAGTCCAACATATGTGTCGAGGTAACAGAGTACCTCGACATAACGACTAGTGTGGTTAATCTGGCCCAAAGGAGCATTAGGAACAGATAGGAATGATTTGCAAATGCATCAGATTGTTTAGAGACCTAGGATGACTCGGGCAGCATAACGGCTGTAAAGGCTCGAAAATACTTTTGAGACTCATGCACAAGATAGCATAACCACTCAACATCATAATGTCAAGGTTCTGAGATCAACAGTTGAACAAACAGAAGTAGTAGAAACTGAACTGAGGGTTGAATCCACAATAACGTGATCCTGATGAAAAGAATGAGAATCCTAGTTCTTAATCCCCGTAGAGGAAGAAGGTAACTCAGATCAGAAGGGCATAGGGTAAAGGAGTAAAAAGAGCCTTACGTTCCCTTCCACAAGCAATTCCCTTACATAACTAAAGAGTTTCTAGACACGACTTCGACCAGTTGGCTTACTAATCCTACAGGCAGTCAGGCTCTGATACCAAAGCTGTCGGGACCCCGATCCTAAGTCACACAGGTCTAGCTTGTAACACACCATATCACTTTGCGGCCTCACGCACGGTATCCCCACGGGTGCCACCTTACCTGGCCCGGGACCGTTTGCGTATTTTGGCACACGTATATGATAGTGTCGCTAGCATCCATATGACAGAGAACCCGGGCCGACATGACCAGTTATAAACCAAAAGTGGCAATAAATTACAGAGACAGGCATACATGACCCAGCAACGAACGTGTCGGTCATCAACGTATGAACCCAAGTCGTAGCAAGCTACAAGGACTTAAAGGAACAACGCGTGACATTTCCCCTAAGGGACAGACACAGGAACGAAGAAGGACACATGCCGGCCAGCCTAAGTGTTCCGGAGCAGTAGCAAGCTACCAAGTCTCAGTGGAATCACTAGGAGACATTTCCCTGTAAGATAGGCTACCAAAGGTAAACAACTAGGTGTCGGATCCCACACATAGCAATACACATTACACGTACGCATAACATGCAAGTATGTGCTGTACAACATGGCATCACAACATAACTCAACAACTCATATAGATAAAGGCCCAGAAGAGCCATCATAGCATTTATTACAATCAGAGGTCACATGACCCAACATACAAAGCATACAGGCAACGGAAGCATAACATGTCTGAGTACAGACAACTACAACTGAAAAAGGCTGAGAAGCCTGACTATCTACAAGACCCTCCTAAGGGCACAAGATCGTAGCTGAGGTAACAAGCTAAACGTCGAAGTCCACGCGGAACCACTAGCGAGACTGAAGTCTCTCATCAAAAACATAAATTAAGCAAACGTGAGTACAAAGGTACTCAGCAAGACTTACATCAGAACTAACTACATATGCAACAGTATCAACAAGGGGGTAGTGGAGTTTGACTGCAGCAAGCCAGCTTTGACTCGGTGGCTATCCTAAACTATGACTGCAGGTAACCTTTTGAGGTGGCGCACACAAGTCCACATATTCACCAATCAATACGCCACTATGGATCCGCTCCCGTCTCCCTACGAGAAGGCCATCCATAGCACTCACGCTTATCTTGCGCATTTTAGAGTATCCACTTCCGATTGTCTATGTACCACGTAAGCATCCAAGAAGTCCATATCCGCGGACCCGGCTATTCGAATAGATCATGTTAACCCTGCAGGGGTGTACTTCTTCACACACGCTCTCGCCACTTACCGCCATGTACACGTCATGTATCTCGGCAACCTTCAAGCGGAGGCCTGGCGAGGGTGTCGGCCACGACCTGACTAACCACACAAGACTCTAGTCCAGGTTTATCGCCTATTCGGGTTCCATCCGAGGGGAGATCCGGCCGGGGTGTCGCTCATGGCCCCAAACGATGTGTACAGGGTTCCCGCATCACCAAACGGGCGATCGGTACACCGTGCCATGGGCCTCCTCACCTTCCCTAGGCCTGTTTCGGCCCAAGGTGAGCAGCCCACCCGCCTATGCTATATGTCGCCCCGGGCGTTGTTTCACTATTTGACGCTCACTCTGTCCCGAGTTTTGGCTAAGTTCCTGGTTTTCATCATCATATTGGCATCTTGTGAGGCTCATATCTTTGTGCATGCTTGTCCATTTGAAGTGTATGATATGTCGAAATGTTCATATCAGAGTCGTCTACATGTTGGTTGCATTTGCACTCATGTTAGGATGCATTTTGGCATGATTATTCCTGTTGCAAAAGTGTATGTTGCTGTTAACTGCTGAAAACTGTTATAACTTGCCCTTTTGTCTTTCTCGTGTGAATTGATGCATGTGTGATATGTGTATTGTGTCAACATGACTTTGCTTATTTTTCATGTCTTCTTGATGCTGGTATTTATTTCATGCCATGAATTGCCATGATGTGAGAGAAACAAGCTTGCAAACATGCTATGATAATGTTGTTGTTTGTACACTTGCTGAAAAACTGCTAAGTCTGAAACCGTTATATTGTGTTGCCATGTTTGCTTGATGCTACCATCAAATCTATGCATATTTGGAGATGTCTAGTGAGCATGTTTTGAATACCATGTTGTGCTCTATCCATACATGCCCTTGTTTGGAATTATAAGTTGCTGTAGCATGTCTGTTTATTGCTCTCAAGTTGTCATTATGATAAATATGTCAGCCTGTCAACAGCATGTTCCATTTGGCAAAGCTCATTGTAATCAACCTATGCATCTTATGGAGTTGTACCAATGGAGTTATTTGGATTATTCCATGCCTACTACATGTTCATGACCTTTGCATGTTTATTAGAATTGCTATGCTTGCTGTTATGTGCCTCCGAAGTTAGCATTACATTGTTGCTGTTTTGCATTCCAAGATTTTCACTAAGTCCGAGAATCTGCTATATCATGTTTGCATCTTGTTTTGATAAATGCCATGAACCTGTTTCTCCCATGTATATGCCATGTTGTGTTATTCGAGCTCCAGGTTATGTACTAGCATGCCAAGCTTTGGTTTGCCATATTCTTGCACCATAGCTTAATTATTTCTTGCCTCCAACATGCCAACATATTAACTCTGCTCATGTGTATGCTCTATTTTTCACTAAGTCATAATTTGTGATATAAAGTTGATTGGTGCTTTGATCATCCTGGTTTATTCTTGATGCCTATGAATCTGAACCTTGATGATTATTGAAGCATGTAATCTGTACTTTGAGTTCATGCCATGCTTGTGCCTATCTTTTACTTTTAGCATGTTGTTTTGATGCTTGTAAGATGCCTAGTTGCTATTTTGGACAGATTGTGTTTCAAACTTGTTGCTTGTTTGTGTGTTTAACTGTGGCTCCGTTTGGGGCATGCTCTATATGAAACCTGCTTGGTTTTGCATGTAGATGCATCATGTCATGTTGCATCCATGTTTTGAGTGTTGTGCTTGATGTTTGAATGCATTTTGCATCAATGCCATACTTAACTTGTTTTGCTCATATCTTCTAGGCCGCAGCTCTGAATTAAATGAACTTTATATATAACTTGACTATAAAATCGTGTAGATCATCATGGTGCATGTTAACTTGCTGTTTAACAACTTTAACATAATGTTTTATTCAGATCTGGACCAATTTCGAAATTTGCATATGAGGACTTACCGGAATTGTTATATGTTGTTTCCGGCCTCATTTAAACTTGCTTTGTTGTGATGTCTTATATGCTTCATATCTTGCCATGAGTAGCATCATGTAGCCTTGTCATGCATCATACTTGGTTGAGCATCATGTTGTCTTTATGTGTTGTGTGTTTACCAAGTTGTTTGCTTCTTCTCGGTAGTTCCTGTTTCGTTGCGATCGTGAGGATTCGTTCGACTGTGATTGGTTCGTCTATGTGGCTCCGTCTTCTTCATGGACTCGTTCTTCTTCCTAGCGGGATCTCAGGCAAGATGACCTCACCTTGGATCTCACTACTATCTTTGCTATGCTAGTTGTCCCGATGCTATCGCTATGCCGCGCTTCCTACCACTTGTTTATCAAGCCTCCCATTATGCCATGAAACATCCTCTAACCTTTTTCACCATTCAAGCAAACCGTTGTTTTGCTATGTTACTGCTTTGCTCAGCCCTCTTATAGCATTGTTAGTTGCAGGTGAAGATGAAGTTTGCTCCATGTCGGAACATGTATATGTTGGAATATCACAATATCTCTTACTTAATTAATGCACATATATACTTGGTAATGGTTGGAAGGCTTGGCCTTTTGCTTGGTGTTTTTTTCCACTCATGCCGCCTTACGATCCGATAAACCGGTGTTATGTTCCTTGATATTGCGTTCCTAACACGGTTGGGGTTTATGTACCCCCCTCGATAATTCGCTTTGTTTAAAGTTTTCCAGCAAGGCCCAACCTTGGTTTTCCATTTGCCTAATAACTAAAAATTGCATAGGGACTTTTCGGACCTCGAGGACTTAATTTACAACCCGGGCCAGTGCTCCTCATGAGTGTTGGTCCAAACTAGAGCCACTTGCGGTGCCACCCAGTTACTGGGGTCTACGGTTGCTGTACGTACTGCTCATCCGATCGTGGCCTGAGACGAGATACGCACGGCTCTTATCAGGGTGTCGGCATGTCGGGAGGTCTTGCTGGATTAGTTTTACTATTGTCGAAATATCTTGAGTATGGGATTCCGAGAACACTCGGGCCTTCCCAATTTTGAGTTGTACCTTCGCTGATCATGAGAGCTTGTGGTGGGCTAAGTTGGGACACCCCTGCAGGGTTATGATCTTTCGAAAGCCGTGCCCATGGTTATGTGGCATATTGGAATTTGTTAATAGCCGGTTGTAGAGAACTTGACAGAGGACCCAAAATAAAATACACCAACTGTGTGAGTTACCGTGATCGTCTCTTTTCGAGTAAGTTCGGGAAGAGAACATTGTGTGGTTATGTTTGACTCGTAAGTAGTTTAGGATCACTTAATTATTACTAGTTTGCGACCATTTGCGTAGCTTCTCATCTATCTCTGGAAATCATAAGTTAGCCACCATACAATGCTTAGACGCTGATGCAACCTCACCACTTATCCTTTCCATACCGATTAAGATTTGCTAGTCTTGATACCCATGGTAATGGGATTGCTGAGTCCTCGTGGCTCACAGATACTACAACAACAATTGTAGGTATAGGTTTCTGATGACTTGATGAGAGGATCGAAGAAGAGGTGTCTAGAGGGGGGTGATTAGACACTAAACAAGAAAAGTAGCAGTTTTTAGGTTCTTAAAGTTGAGGTAGAGTTTTTAACATAATTTTAAACATTCACAATACATTTCAAGCAAGCATGCCAAGAGTATATGAGCAGCGGAAAGTAAAGCATGCAAGTTGTAAGAAAGTAAAGAGATGGGATTGGAGTGTGCAAATGCAATTGGAGACACAAATGTTTTTGGCGTGGTACCGATAGGTGATGCCATCGTACATCCACATTGATGGAGGCTTCAACCCACGAAGGGTAAAGGCTGCGCGAGTGCAACCTTGTCTATCCCACCATGGCCATCGCCCACGAAGGACTGGCCTCACTAGGGTAGATCTTCACGAAGTAGGCGATCTCCTTGCCCTTGCAAACTCCTTGGTTCAACTCCACAATCTTGTCGGAGGCTCTCAAGTGACACCTAACCAATCTAGGAGACACCACTCTCCAAAAGGTAACAAACAGTGTGTTGATAATGAACTCCTTGCTCTTGTGCTTCAAATGATAGTCTCCCCAACACTCAAACAGCTCCTCACAGATTTGGATATGGTGGAAGAAGAGATTGAGTGGAAAGCAACTAGGGGAAGGCTGGAGATCAAGATTCTTGTGGTTAGATTGGAATATCTTGGTCTCAACACATGAGTAGGTGGTTCTCTCTCAGAAAATGTATGCTGGAAGTGTAGGCATGTTCTGATGGCTTTCTCCACGAATGAAGAGTGGGTGGAGGGCTATATATAGCCTCCACACAAAATCTAGCCGTTACACACAAATCACCAAACTCGGTGGGACCGAAGCATGAAACTCGGTCGGACCGATTCAGTTCAAAATGTGAATGTTAGGCTTTTCGGTGGGACCGACTTGGTCAACTCGGTGGGACCGATTTCATTTGGGTTAGGGCATAACGTATTCTTTGTGAGACCGATCACACCAACTCGGTGAGACCAATTTCTGTAATAGGCACACAGAGGGTTGATCAGGCAAACTCGGTGGGACCGATTCGCTCATTTCGGTGAGACCGAATTGTTACAAAGAGGCAACAGAGAGTTTGCAATGCTAACTCGGTGAGACCGATTCTCACATCTTGGTTAGACCAAAATGTTTCAAATAGGAAACAAAGAGTTGGCATTCCCATCTTGGTGAGACCGAGATCCCTATCGGTGAGACCGAACTGATTAGGGTTTTGGCAATGGCTATGTCAAGTGAACTCGGTGGCGCCGGATAGTTCAAATCGGTGGGGCCAAGTTTGACTTTAGGTTTAGGACATATGTGGATATGATAAAGTGGTTGAGGGTTTGGAGCATATCACTAAGCACTTTGAGCAAGCAAGCCATTAAGCAACACATCATCCCCTTTTAATAGTATTGGCTTTCCTATGGACTCAATGTGATCTTGGATCACTGAAAATAGAAAATGTAGAGTCTTGAGCTTTGATATTTTGCCAATCTTTTGTCCTTAACATCTTGAAGGGGTTCCACTTCCTCTTGTCCATGCCACTCCAGTGTTAAACTAATCTGAAATAGACTATGTAAAAGTATTAGTCCAACAAGAGATATGTTGACATTAATTACCAAAATCACCCAGGGAGCACTTGTGCTTTCAATCTCCCCCTTTTTGGTAATTGATGACAACATACATCAAAGCTTTAGATAAAGATATAGAGAATAGCAAGTAAAGCTTTGGAAAGACATGTAACATTCATAGGCTCCCCCTACATGTATGCAGTCATGTGAATATGGAATATAGATGCAAATGAATGCATAAACATGTCAGAGGAAGCAATGAGTTACATGTATCTTGGCTGTATGCATCAGAGCAAATGCATATAGCAAATGTACCTTCATGTTCACGAGTCCTTCTTGGAAACAATATGTACATTAGCAAGAGATCATTATGCACATGAGTGTGATGCATATACTTACCTTGTGGTCTTGAGCTAGCTTTGGAAGAGATGCACCTGAGTAAACAAGGTTAGATAACACAGAAACATCTACTAGACAGAGCAAGAACAGGAAGCCACAAGAGTACCAAGATTGGGATGACATGTAGTGAGTAAGTACTAGGTACTCTATTGAAGTATAGACATGTCCCAAGAAAGATATGCAATGAATTCGAAGATTTCCTTCCCTTAGATGTCTTTCTCCCCCTGAATCAAATACTGACATGTCTTTCCCCTTTAGAAGACATGTGACTTCTCTCCTCTTTTAATACCAAGCATTTGCGAGGACTAAGAAATTTCTCTCCCTTTGGTGTAAATAAGCCTTGATGTGATCTCTCTCTCCCCCTTTGACATCAATTTCCAAGAAGGGCTCTTCTGGATTATGAGTCAAGTAGGTTTGGTCCTTGAGTCACAGTACAAAGCAATATATAGAATGTGATGCTGACAGAGGATAAGAATCATTGAGTGGAGCTGTAACAAATATGCATGATGCAAAGAACAAAGTGTCTCCTTAGTATTGAAATCAGATACACCGAGTTGTTTTCTTCGGTGGCACCGAGATTATTTGGTTTGACCGAAAGAGGCAAATCGGTGTGTCCGAGTTCAAAACAAAGAGAACAATTTTCATCTCAGCTTACTAGGCAAATAAAGTCTCACAAAGATTTGCAAGGAATTAACTAAAATATTTGCAATGAATTGAATGCAGAAAATAACAGATAAAAGAAAAGAAATCCAGATGAAGTTTTTTTGAAAGGGGAACAAGCATGCAAAAGACAAATGCAAGAGCACAAAGAAACACTAGAGAACTTTATCTAGAATTGGTCGGTGACAGAGTCACCTATGTTAGAGTATATTGACTTAGGAGTCAAGTGAGAGCACTTGATCATAGGTCATACTCATCGTTTAAGCTAAAAATGGGGTTGCCATTTTTCGTTCAAGCATTTTGATGTATTCACATCTTGTTGAGCTGCTTTGACCCATGACTTGGGGTAAAGCTTCTCTAAGATAGAATGACATACCTTGGGTGGTGGTGTTGATCTTGATCATGTAGTTGAACTTGTGTGGGATGCTCAAGGTTGATGTAGCTCATCAAGAATTGGGAGCATCACTTGTAGTTTGAGTTCATCTACCTACATGGGTTAGCTTTGCAAGGAAGAGCACTTGTGTATCCAAAATGACAATCATGAAGTTTGTACCAAATGAAATTTTATATATAGAAATTGTCAAAGGATATGTTGAAGGGTTTCGATGCAGAGCATCCTACGATCATCCTCATGTACACTACGACTACTCCCCAAGCCCCAAGTGGACACACGATGAGACCTCGACCATACGCCATTGGACCTAAGGTGAACTCGATCCTTTCCGAATCTTCCCTTTCCGCATGTAAGACATGCATGCTACTTCAAGCGCGGACCTTGTGCATACTCAGGTACACCCGATGAGACCATGAAGAGCCCAAGGACCAAGGCCAAGTGTGCACGAAAGAGAAGGAAGGAGAAGAAAGAAGGGCCAGCTGCTACAGCGGCCGGACATCTGGCAAGGCTCGGACATCCGGCCTGACCCCCCGGACATCCGGCGCCCCACGACAGGCCGGACATCCGGCGCCTGCGTGGAAATCTGGCGCCCAGCATAGAAGAAACCTGAGACTGGACCCCTCCAGCCCAGACATCCGACCGCCCATGAAGGCCCGGACATCCGGCCCGACGTCCGAACGTCCGGCCCCGCCTGTCTGCGCATAGTAAAGGGCCGATGCCCATGTACCCCTTCGCCCCCTAGACTATATATAGTCCTCCACCTCCCTCTTTCTAGGGTTAGCATTGTGATAGCTCATCTAAAACCTAGAGCATTGCTCATCCTTAGTGGTTCATCTCCTCGAGAGACCGCGACCTCCACGGAGAAGATCCACACGGATTCAAGACCTCCTCACGGAGAAGATCCACACGGATGCAAGACCTCCTCACGGAGAAGACTATCGCTACTTGTATCGTCCTTAGTTGATTGTGGATCGTGTATCTCTTTGTATTTCCAGATCTAGCATATGTGTGACCTAAGCTTGTTGATTTGAGTGTTTCTCTTCGTGTCTCTCTCGTGTTATCCCTCGTGTTCTTCGTGTTCCTCCTCGGGATCCCTCCTTTTCGTGAAAGATCAGCCTCCTATCGGGTTGACCCCGCATCATATGATATCAAGAGCATGGTTTCTCACGAATTTGGAGTCCCCTCCACCATTTTCTAGCCTTCTTTTGTGTGATTTCGTCCTAAAATTCGAAAATCCCCACCAAAAATATCCCCAATTTTTTTTTGTGATTTGTTGGTTTGATGATGTTTTGTTGATTTTGATCCATGGATTTACTAGGTCTCAAATGGATCTAGCATTTCCCCAAGTTTCCCCATCTTTCATCCATGAAATCTCATCAATTTTGACCCCAAAATCATCCATTTCCGCCCAAAATCGCGTTCCCGAGCTCAAATCTCGCGTTGACCCCGATTCACCGGACGACCGGCGTTTTATCGGACGTTCGGACCCTCACGAAGCACCGGACGTCCGTCATCCACCGGACGACCGGAACCACCTGTACAGAAGAAATTACCGGATTTTCGAGCCCGACCGGACGTCCGGTCACCAGACATCCGTCACTTTCCGGACGTGTGGTACCTGTAGATTCCCATTTCGGCTGATTTTGTTTTGGCCATAACTAATTCATCCGAACTCCGATTTTGATGTTCTTTAGCTCGTTTCAAAGCTTTTGACATCCCCCATACCAAAAAAAGAATACTAACATCATCATTTGACTCCATCAAACTTTGTCAAATTTGGCAAGTTTGCCTAGGCCTTCCACCATATCATCCGCATAGCCACCACCACCATAGCTTTCCGTAACCTAACCCATTTCGTTCTCCATTGCATTAGTGGTTGATTGAGTACTGATTTGAGTCTCCTAAGGTGTTTAGGATATTTAGGGACAATTGCTCCTTCATCAACCACCACCACCACTTCTGCATACCCATTGCCCACTATACATTTGCACCCAACTTAACCCAATTTTGTTCGAGCTTGTTTGAGTTGTGGGTTGTGTCTCCTAAGGTATTTCGGCTACTTAGGAATTGTCCCTTCAACTCCGAGATTGTGTATAGTCCATCATACCCTTCCGCCACCATAACCCATTTTGATCGGGTTTACTCCATCCATTCCGCAACCACCACCGCATTTCCGCTACCACCATTTGACATTTGTCCTTGAGATTTTGAGTTGTGGTCTTACCGTTTCCTAAGGTGTTTCGGCTAATTAGGAATGAGTTTACATCAAAAACACCGCCTCTCATCATCGACTCAGATGGTAACCTTGACGACATCATTGTATATTCCCCTTGCAATTGCATTGTTAACCCCTAGCCCATTTTGCGTCACTTGCTTATCGAGACTAGCCTTTGAGTATTGCCGGTAACGTTACTTGTGCACATTAGTGATCATCGATCTGCCCTTCCATTGCATACATACCATATCATCTTGGTATCATCATATTATCCCTTGTGTCACAAGATTGTTCCCGCATATACACAATTGCTATCTTGGTTTGTGCATCGTGGCCATATACAAAAAAAGCTTTTAAGCAAAAAGAGAAAAGCAAAGAAGCTTGTAAGCAAGAGCCATAACATCATACCACATTGCATATAAGATTGCCATATCCGATCATCTTGTGCTAAAAGCACCGGAACATCATACACATAGCATACTTGTGATAGGAAGTCGCTACATTTTGTCTCATATAGGTAGTGCACAAGTTCGTATCCGCCTATTGAGCAATCAACTAGTGTCTCTCTAGTGTTGTGTGACAAGAGCATTTTCCGTGGATTCCACATTTTCCGCTCAATCCTTGGTTGCACAACCACATTAATTTATCTATCCATGCATGTGTTTCCGTGTGTCATTCTTTGCTATTGGTCTACTTGTTACACTTGCGAATTCCTGAATCTCTTTCAACATTATTGACTCTTGCTAATTTTTTGCATCAAATTTTTGTGCCACTATCCTCACCTAGCTACTCCATAAGTCTTATTGTGTAGGTGTGAGAATTGACGAGAATCGGTACCAATTGTGCTATTTCCTTGATACATATTCAGTGATCATTGATCCATTCTCAACATCGGGTAAGGTACATTGGTCTAGTTCTTCTCTTTCTCCCACTCACCACTACTTGAGTCTTGTGATGGATATGCAAATCATTTCATCTCCGGTCTTCGACATCTATGGCGCGAATAACTACATCCACGCGCAAACCATCGGGCTACAACGAGCAATGCATGAGCGCTTGAACAACATAGCCATTGAACTATGACACTCCGAGGCAAGGAGAATGCTTTCTTCGACGACATGTGCGACTCCTTCAACAAACACATGGAGGAGCTCCAACACTTGGTGGTCGATTACAAGTCTTCTTCCCCTTCGTCATCTTCTCGACGATGACGTTCAAGTCACAAGTCTTCGGAGCGCAAACACGACGCAATCGCAAGTCGTCCATGTCCACACCGCCATGGCGACCATCAACATCATCATGAAGGGCAAGTCACCTCCAAGCATCATGTGCATGACGACGACGAACGAAATCTACCGAGATCTCAAGCACTACAACAACACCATCATCATGAAGATGCTTGACAAATGCATAACTACAAATCCGAACAAGCTCTACTTCACGCCAAGGACAAGCTTCAAGAGCACATAAGAAGACCGCGAGACAAGCAACACCAAGAAGGAGCTACGGCTACAACCACCACTTCGGCATCTTCGCCAAGTGCTATCAAGGCATCTTCGCCTTCATACGTATGGCATCTTCGCCTACTTCCCATGAGTTCTCCTACATCGACGTCTTCATCATCAAAGCGATCATCTACGAGCGATGACGACAATACGGTCAAGCATGGGCCATCCCCTTCGACCAAGGCGACGAGCATGAACCTCTTCGACACCATGAAGACGGCTCCCATATTAGACTCCTACTCCGGGTCCAGCTACGCAAGCAAACACAAGACCTTCTCTTTAATCTCGGAGGAAAGTGATGATTTGCCACACCCTACGGCATTCATCTTTGGAGGTGTTACGGATGAGGAAGTTGAGCATGGAGACAATTGCACCTACACCTCTTCGACATCCACATATGACGAGATGCCCCAATTCCCATGTGAGGAGAGACACCACCACATGAGTGACACGAGTGACTCCAACATATGTGACATTTAGAGCATTTCCTTTGAGAGGATGAGAGTGACCACCACTAGCCCCACACATGAGAGCATGCCACTTCTCCTATGTGAGGTTGAGAGCCATTTGAGTGACTCCACCAACCATACGAGTGAGAGCATCCACGAGGGAGTGAGTGAGCCACGACACTTAGTGAGTGAGGTAGTTGATAGGGCATGTGAGGACACTATGATTTCTAACGACTTAACCTCTACTCCGAGTGTGTTTTCTTTGGTGCTAGGTATCCTACATGAGGACATACCTACCCTAGACGAGTCCGTCCCTCCAATGGACAAAGCGATGGCCATGGTGGAAGAAGATGCACCACCCACATGGTTCCATCAAGATGAAGATTAAATTGATTGGATCTTTAACACCTCATCTACAACACATGAGCGACGCTCCAAAGGTAACATAGGTGATGGTGCTTCTCTCGTCCCACTCATGGACTATCTTGAGAATGATTGCTTGCATGATGTTGACACACCTATCACCATGCATCATGCTAGTGCAACTTCATCATGTAATGACTTACCAATTTATGATCAATATGATGATGAGCATGTTGAGTTGCCTAGTTGTGATGCTATGCTACATAGGATTTCTTGTGAAAATTCTTTTTGTCACATCATGTTCGAGAATCCTTTGAACTGTCATATGCTATGAGTGAGATATCCCATATTGCTTCATATCAATCTCAACATAGTAACTATGCATGCCCCATTAAAGTCAATCCTATTTGCACTTATGGCATAAATGAAAAGATGATGGTCATTGGATTTTGTTTTCCATGCGATGATATTGCCATGCTCCCTTTACATGATTTGCGCAATTCATCTACTATGCCATGCCATGAACACATTGTTCCGGATATGCATTGTTTTGGATTTGTCAATAGTTTCCATGTGATATTTCCACGAATGCTCATGAGGAGACCCCCATAGTTTCCTCATACATACTAGGAGATCTTGATGCATTCCATACCTTGCATGAGTGCCATGATTGTGTGCGCTATATGCGTTCCATCACTAACAATGCTCTACCTACTTGTCATGATGCATTACACAATTTGAGTCTCAATTATGCTACACATAACAACAAACCTCTCATGATGGATGACATGTTTATATATCACGCATCTCATTTATTTGAGCATTGGCTATTTTGTGCTAACAAACACATGCACGTGCGCATCATGATGGATGATGTGTACATATACCATGCACACACAATTTTCCCTTTGTCTTTGTTTTGTGTAGGTACTTATGCAAGCTCGTCGACCTCACAATCCCATGAGTTGACGAAACGAGCTCTTGAGAGCAACGACGATTTGGGATCACACCACAATTCTCTTCGCGCAACGACTACGCGCATAGCTTTTACTTGGCTCTCACATGACTATGGGCTCTTTACCACTTGTCATCTTATGCCCATTCTATCGTGTTCACTTTTCATGTTATACCTCTTGCTATGACTTTGCCATGCAATTGTGACCCTTGCTTGCCTTTACACATGATTCACCATTATGCTATTTCTATGTGTATTTGCATGCTTGGTGGAGATACTTGTAGCTATTGTCATGATTTCTTTGTGCCCCATGCTATTGATAATATTTTGCTCATATCTTGCTTTCATGCTTGTCATATGTCATGTGCATTATGTATGTCCATTATTTGCACACATGACATGCTTGCCATGATTACCTCTAGTATGTTGCATCTTCGCACTACTAGCTTGCTTGACTTGATCACTATGATTGCTTGCTATGTTGCATCACCCATGTTCCACTCTTACTTGCTTTCTTGGGTTGGTGACATATATTTTCATGCCACTCACATGATATATCTTGATCATCATCACTTGTCACCATTAGTTGCATCTCTCATCACTTGTATTGAGTGCAACAATGCTATGTTTGTTGATCTTGGAGACTTGGACACCTTACTTGTGATGCTTGCTTGCTTGTTTGAGCCTATTGTATTTGGTTGTTCTTGCATCATATGCCTACATACTATGCAATACTCCCTTGTCCTTTCTTATGATGAGCATGATGCAAACACTTGTTGGGTATCTTACCACATGAATGATAGGTTTTGCACTTCCGCTAACCTCATTTGTTTTTTCGAGTGTTTGTCATGTTCTTACGTTTTGAAGGATTCACAAGGCGGTTCCTTCACGAGACATATTGGTCATGCAAAGGCCTACATGATGCACGACACCAACATTTTCGACATCCTCATAAAGGTGAACTCCTTCCCTTTCAGCCATCCTGAATTACGCATATTGGATGGGCCATTCTTTCATTGTTGTCTCCTTCTTCTTGTCCACATGATACATCTATTGGAGGGAGGACCGGCATTGGAGATGGACCCTTTGGACCATCAAGTTGAGGAGCTCTCGGACTTATTGGATGCACCTTTGGAACACTACTCATGCCACAACATCGAGCATTGGTATATCAACACTCCTTTGGTACATTGCACCAAAACCTCCATATTTGTTGATTGTGAGCCCACATGCCATGCTCCATGGACATATCATACCCATGAAATTTTTGCATCTTATGCATGGAATGACTCACATTATGATTGCCTCGTTGCATCTTGTATTCCCATGTCATCCATGATATATGATCTTGTGCACTTCCTTAGCAAATTTGTTGTGATATTTCTTGATGGCATATTCATACATCATGATCATATTGCCCACCATCAATTGCATGATAACATACACATATTGAACATCCATTGCCATGTTCATGCTCTTGATAATCCTTCACACTATGACATCATTTTGCATAATGGTTGCATTGATCACATTCACAACACCTTTGTGTGCACAATGAAAGAATTTGCTACCTTGAGTGCTTTACATATCACTCTACATCTTTTGGATAAGCATCATGTGCCTTGTCACACGGACTCACACTTACATGATGGACACTTTGTGTGCGCTAACCATTGTATTTCTGAGTGTCGTTTGTGTTTGCTATTCTTGCATGTATACCACTCCGGCGGCACCTTGGACTACTTGGATTGCGCCATGTCTACGACTCTATACAACTACAAGTCCGTCCACGACACCCATTTCCATGGTGATGAGGTTTTTGATCTGAGGTCAGATCTTTCCCAAGGGAGGGGAGATGATGCGGAGCATCCTACGATCATCGCCATGTACACTATGGCTACTCCCCAAGCCCCAAGTGGACACACGATGAGACCTCGACCATACGCCATTGGACCTAAGGTGAACTCGATCCTTTCCAAATCTTCCCTTTCCGCATGTAAGACATGGATGCTACTTCAAGCGTGGACCTTGTGCATACTCAGGTACACCCGAGGAGACCATGGAGAGCCCAAGGACCAAGGCCAAGTGTGCGCAGAAGAGAAGGAAGGAGAAGGAAGAAGGGCCAGCTGCTACAGCGGCCGGGCATCCAGCAAGGCGTAGACATCCGGCCCGACCCCCCGAACATCCGGTGCCCCACGACGGGCCGGACATCCGGCGCCTGCCCGGAAATCCGGCACCCATCACAGAAGACAACCGAGACTTGACCCCTCCAGCCCGGACATCCGGCGCCCATGAAGGCCCAGACATCCGGCCCGACGCCCAGACGTCTGGCCCCACCTGTCTGCGCATAGTAAAGGGCCGATGCCCATGTACCCTTCGCCCCCTAGACAATATATACTCCTACACCTCCCTCTTTCTAGGGTTAGCATTGTGATAGCTCATCTAAATCCTAGAGCATTGCTCATCCTTAGTGGTTCGTCTCCTCAAGAGACCGCGGCCTCCATGGAGAAGATCCACACAGATTCAAGACCTCCTCACGGAGAAGTGATAACCCACAAGTGTAGGGGATCGCAACAATTTTCGGGGGTAAAGTATTAAACCCAAATTTGTTGATTCGACACAAGGGGAGCCAAAGAATACTCTTAAGTATTAGTAGCTGAGTTGTCAATTCAACCACACCTGGAAACTTAGTATCTGCAGCAAGATAGTTTAGTAGCATAGTAATATGATAGTGGTGGTAGCAGCAATAAAAGTAAAGATAGTGTTTTTGTAGTTTCTGTGATAATAGCAACGGAAAAGTAAATAAGCGACGAGCAATATAGGTAAAGCTCGTAGGCATTGGATCGGTGATGAGAAATTATGTTGGATGCAATTCATCATGTAGAAGTTATAACCTAGGGTGACACAGAACTAGCTCCAGTTCATCAATGCAATGTAGGCATGTATTCCGAATATAGTCATACGTGCTTATGGAAAAGAACTTGCATGACATCTTTTGTCCTACCCTCCCGTGGCAGCGGGGTCCTATTGGAAACTAAGGGATATTAAGGCCTCCTTTTAATAGATTACCGGACCAAAGCATTAACACATAGTGAATACATGAACTCCTCAAACTATGGTCATCACCGGGAGTGGTCCCGATTATTGTCACTTCGGGGTTGCCGGATCATAACACATAGTAGGTGACTATAGACTTGCAAGATAGGATCGAGAACACACATATATTCATGAAAACATAATAGGTTCATATCTGAAATCATGGCACTCGGGCCCTAGTGACAAGCATTAAGCATAACGAAGTGATAGCAACATCAATCTCAGAACATAGTGGATACTAGGGATCAAACCCTAACAAAACTAACTCGATTACATGATAGATCCCATCCAACCAATCACCATCCAGCAAGCCTACGATGGAATTACTCACACACGGCGGTGAGCATCATGGAATTGGTGATGGAGGAAGGTTGATGATGACGATGGCAACGATCTCCACTCTCCGAAGCCCCGAACAGACTCCAGATCAGCCCTCCTGAGAGAGATTATGGCTTGGTGGCGGCTCTGCCTCATGAAACGTGATAATTCTTTCTCCTTGATTTTTTTCTCCATGAAACGGAATATATAGGACCTAGGGATACTTCGGTGGAGCATCGGGGGGCCATCGAGGCAGGGGGTGCGCCTCCACCCTCGAGGACAGGGTGTGGGTCCCCCGGTGCAGATTTTGTTGCAGATATTTTTTATATTTTCTGAAATAATTCTCCGTTGATTTTCAGGCGATTTCGAGAACTTTTTATTTCTGCACAAAAACAACACCATGGTAGTTCTGCTGAAAACAACGTCAGTACGGGTTAGTTCCATTCAAATCATGCAAGTTAGAGTCCAAAACAAGGGCAAAAGTGTTTGGAAAAGTAGATACGTTGGAGATGTATCAACTCCCCCAAGCTTAGACCTTTGCTTATACTCAAGCAATTCAGTTGATAAACTGAAAGTGATAAAGAAAAACTTTGACAAACTCTGTTTGCTCTTGTTGTTGTAAATATATGAGCTAGCATTCAGGTTTTCAACAAGATCATGAACTAACCACATTCACAATAACTTCCAGGTCTCAAGACTACTCACATCAATGGCATAATCAACTAGTGAGCAATAATAATAAACCTCAGATGACAACACTTCTCAAAACAATCATGATATGATATAACAGGATGGTATCTCGCCAGCCCTTTCTGAGACCGCAAAACATAAATGCAGAGCACCTTTAAAGATCAAGGACTGACTAGACATTGTAATTCATGGTAAAAGAGATCCAGTCATGATCATACTCAATGCAGATTAATAGTAATACATGCAACGATAGAGGTGCTCTCCTACTGATGCTTTTTGATAAGAGGGTGATGACTATGCATAAAAGTAAATAGATATGCCATTCGCAGAGGGAAGCAGGGATTTGTAGAGGTGCCAGAGCTCGATTTTTAAATAGAGATTGAATAACATTTTGAGCGGTATACTTTCATTGTCAACATAACAACCAAGAATCTTGATATCTACCATGCTACGCACATTATAGGCGGTTCCCAAACAGAATGGTAAAGTTTATACTCCCCCAACCACCAACAAGCACACTCCACGGCCAGCCGAATCCACGGGTTACCGTCCAAACAAGCAACAACCCTGGGGGAGTTTTGTTTAATTATTATGATTTTGAGCATGGGATTGGGCATCCCGGTTACCAGCCATTTTCTTGTGAATGATGAGCGGAGTCCACTCATCATGAGAATAACCCACCTAGCATGGAAGATATCGACAACCCTAGTTGATACATGAGCTGTTCGAGCATACAAAATAGAATTTCATTTGAAGGTTTAGAGTTTGGCACATACAAATTTACTTGGAACGGCAGGTAAATACCGCATATAGGAAGGTATGGTGGACTCATATGGAATAACTTTGGGGTTTATGGAAGTGGATGCACAAGCAATATTCCCCCTTAGTACAAGTGAAGGCTAGAAAGAGACTGGGAAGCGACCAACTAGAGAGCAACAACGGTCATGAACATGCATTAAAATTAACCAACAATGAATGCAAGCATGAGTAGGATATAAATCACCATGAACATAAATATCATGAAGGCTATGTTGATTTGTTTTAACTACATGCGTGAACATATGCCAAGTCAAGTCACTTAAATCGTTCAGAGGAGGATACCACCCATCATACCACATCACAACCATTTTAATATCATGTTGGCACGCAAGATAGACCATTATAAACACTTAGCTAATTAAGCATGGCATAAGTAGCTATGATCTCTAATTGTCATTGCAAACATGTTTCATTCATAACAAGGTGAATCAAGAACAACGAGCAATCATATTTACAAAAACAAGAGAGGTCGAGTTCGTACCAGCTTTTCTCATCTCAATTAGTTCATCATATATCATCCTTATTGCCTTTCACTCGCACGATCGAACGGTGTGGAAAATAATAATAGTGCACATGCATTGGACTAAGCTGGAATCTGCAGGCATTTAATACAAGAGAGAAGACACGGTAATATGGCTCAAGGTTAAATCTACAACAAAGCATATGAGAGCCACTAAGCATTTTAATCATGGTCTTCTACTCTTAATCCCTAAATAAAAGAAAATAAACTAATTACACGGGAAAGCTCCCAACAAGCAAAAGAAGAACGAGAAATCCTTTTGGGTTTTCATTTTTAGTTACTACTACAAGCAAAGAAAGTAAACTAGCTAGAAGCTACAACTAATATTTTTTGTTTTTCTGGGTTTTTCTAGCACACAAGAAAAAAGACTAAGAAAAAGAAATTTAAACTAAGCATGGATGGTACAGTGAAAGAGTGTGAGCACCGACAGCTAGAATAACTGTGTGAACATGAATGTAAGTCGGTGAGAACCACGTACTCCCCCAAGCTTAGGCTTTTGGCCTAAGTTGGTCTATGGCCACGGATCGAAGCCACTCCCTCCAGTGTACTGAGATGTGTTCTCGGGGCGCCACTGGTTGGCGAGCTCGTCCAGCTCCCACCCATAAACAGATTGACGGGACGGATGAATTGGCGGTTCTGGCTCAAGCTCTGAAGCTTGTGTCTGGCCTTGATACTTGTAGAAGGCATCTGATGTAATGAGGTACTTGCCTGTGGATAGATCAAACAGCGATGGTGCAGGCAAGGTAACAATTTCACAGTATATTTCATCAAACCTCAATTCATAATGTAGCTGCATATTTTTGCCTTTAACAATAAAGTCATGAGCTACCATGCTCTTGTAGTCTAGATAAACAGGGGCAAGAAATTTTTCTTCCTTCTCATGATGCCTAATAGGTATATTAAAATGTTCAGCAAGGTGAGAAACAAAGATGCCTTCAAAGACGGGCCCCTTTGAGCGGTTAAGACTCAATCATTTGGCAACGACGGCGCCCAAGATAAAAGTTGTGTCACGAAACAAAGCATGGCGTAAAATGATAATATCAGGGGCACTGAGATTCCCACTGTTCCCGCGACCAATTAAACACCTACTAGCAAATAAAGCAAAGTAGCGCAGAACAGGGAAGTGTATACTAGTGATTCTTGTCCCTGAAACTTGTCTAGTTTCACCTACGGCTATCATATCAATAAACCCTTTGACGTCTTCATGACGTGGTTCATCAAGTCTACCTTCAAAGGGTACTTTGCATATTTCACAGAAGTCTAACAGTGATATCTCCTTAACCACATCATAGAAGCGAAACTCCAGCGTACGTGGTGTTTTCCTAGAATGAAAATGAAAACTTTGCGTAAAAATATTGGTGAGTAAGAGATATTGTTCTTTTTGGTCGATGATGAAGTCGGTGAGGCCTGCATTATTCGCCATCCAATAAAAGTCTTCGTAAATACCGGCGGACATCATGAAATTATTACAAGGCCATTCGCATGGTCGAACTTCCGCCATGCAAGGAAGATGATACTTGGGCTTCTTATTTTCTTCTTTCTTCTTCTCCTCCGAGCTCTTGCTGGAAGAGCCCCTCAATAATGTTTTTAACATTTTCCTTTTCTGAAATTTTCTGAAATTTTTTGTAACTCACAAATAAAAGTTAACCAAACTCAACAAGAACGATAGCAACAACTCCTATAAGTGCCTAGAAGCTATATCATGCATTAGAACTACTTGGGACCAAGAAAATTTGACATGCAAGCTCAAGAACAAGGTCACCACAGCAGCACAAATTTGCAACTAATAAAGCACTAGAACAAAAACTAATTGGACCAATGGAGGAGTCACATACCGAGGAACAATCTCCCCAAACAGTTTGGTGAATGGTGCTTTGAGCAAGGAGATCGAAAATGGCAGCAAAATGAGCTAGAACTCGGGTTTGAGCTGGCTGGGGATTTTTTTGGGAGGAAGAAGAAGAGCATGGGAGAAAGGATAAGTGGTGGGGGGCCACGTGGGGCCCTCGAGGCAGGGGCGTGCCCTGTGCCCTCGAGGCCACGTGCTGGCTCCCCTCGCTGTGTGTTCAGTGCCATATTTTCTTAAATATTCTAGAAAAAATCATATTTCATTTTCATGGCATTTGAAGAACTCTTATTTTCGGGATATTTTTTTATTGCACGGATAAGTCTGGAAACAGACAGATAAGGCTATTTTTCTTTTATTTAACCTAATTAACAGAAAGTAAAAGGAGGGTACAGAAAGTTCGTGCTATCTAGATTCACCTATCCCATGTTCATCAAAAGGAATCCATTAACAAGGTTGATTAGGTTTTGTTAATAAACTCTTTCCGAGTAACATGAAACCGGAGAATTTTCGAATAACACTATGTTACCTCAATGGGGATATGTATGTCCCCAACAATAAGTATGTCATATGCCTTCTTAACACTAGGAATAGGAAACTCAAAACCTCCAATAGTGATAGTCGAAGTTTTTCCAGTATAGTTGATACTGTGAACCTGAGGTTGTTTCCTCATAAAGTGTACTGTATGCTCATTACCATTGACATGAAAAGTGACATTGCCTTTGTTGCAATCAATAACAACCCCTGCAGTATTCAAAAAAGGTCTTCCAAGAATAATAGACATACTATCATCCTCGTGAATATCAAGTATAACAAAGTCTGTTAGAATAGTAACATTTGCAACTACAACAGGCACATCCTCACAAATACCGACATGTATAGCAGTTGATTTATCAGCCATTTGCAAAGATATTTCAGTAGGTGTCAACTTACTCAAGTCAAGTCTACGATATAAAGAGAGATGCATGACACTAACACCGGCTCCAAGATCACACAAAGCAGTTTTAACATAGTTTCTCTTAATGGAGCAAGGTATAGTAGGTACTCCTGGATCTCCTAATTTCTTAGGCATTCCACCCTCGAAAGTGTAATTGTCAAGCATGGTGGAGATTTCTACTTCAGGTATCTTTCTTTTGTTGGTAATAATATCTTTCATATACTTGGCATAGGGATTTGTTTTAAGCACATCAGTCAAACGTATACACAAAAAGATAGGTCTAATCATTTCAGCAAAGCGCTCAAAATCTTCATCATCCTTTTTCTTGGATGGTTTCGAGGAAAAGGCATGGGTTTCTGAACCCATGGTTCTCTTTCCCTACCGTGCTTCCTAGCAACAAAGTCTCTCTTATCATAACGTTGATTCTTTGATTGTGGGTTATCAAGATCAACAGCAGGTTCAATCTCTACATCATTACCATTGCTAGGTTGAGCATCATCTTGAACATCAATATTATCACTAGGTTCATGTTCATTACCGGATTGTGTCTCAGCATCAGAAACAAATATATCATTGGTATTCTCAGGTGGGTGAGCTACAGGTTCACTAGAGGCATGCGAAGTTCTATCATTTTTCTTTTTCTTCTTCTTAGAAGAACTAGGTGCGTCGATATTAGCTCTCTGAGAATCTTGCTCAATTCTCTTAGGGTGGCCTTCATGATACAGAGGTTCCTGAGTCATTTTACCACCTCTAGTAGCAACTCTAAGTGCATACTCATTATTCTTACTATTTAATTCATTGAGCAAATCATTCTGAGCCTTAAGTACTTGTTCTACTTGAGTGGCGACCATGGAAGCATGTATACTAATAAGTTTCAGTTCATCTTTAGCACTAGACAGATAATCACTCAAGCGTTCAATCATATAAGCATTGTGTCGTAATTGTCTACCAACATAAGCATTGAAGTTTTCTTGTTTCACAATAAAATTGTCAAACTCATCTAAGCATTGGCTAGCAGACTTATAACCAGGAATATCACCTTCATCAAATCTATAAAGATAATTTACCTTTACTACCTGTGTCGGGTTATCAAGACCATGTATTTCTTCAATAGGCGGTAAATTCTTAATATCTTCGACTTTAATACATTTTTCTTTCATAGATTTCTTTGCCTCTTGCATATCTTCCGGACTGAGAAATAGAACACCTCTCTTCTTCGGAGTTGGCTTAGGGGCTGGTTCAGGAAGTGTCCAATTATTTTCATTGGCTAGCATATTATTCAATAGTAATTCAACTTGTTCAACTGTTCTTTCCTTGAAAACACAACCATCACAACTATCCAGGTGGTCTCTGGAAGCATCGGTTAGTCCATTATAAAAGACATCAAGTATAGCATGCATCTCAAGAGGATGATCAGGCAAAGCATTAAGTAACTGGAGAAGCCTCCCCCAAGCTTGTGGGAGACTCTCTTCTTCAGATTGAGCAAAGTTATATATTTCCCGTAAGTTAGCTTGTTTCTTATGAGCGGGAAAATATTTAGCAGAAAAGTAATACATCATATCCTGGGGACTACGCACACAACCAGGATCAAGGGAATTAAATCAAGTCTTAGCATCACCCTTTAACGAGAACGAAAATTGCTTAAGGATATAATAGTAGCGAATCTTTTCATCATTGGTAAACAGGGTGGCTATATCATTCAACTTGGTAAGATGTGCCACAACAGTTTCAGACTCATAGCCATGGAAAGGATCAGATTCAACCAAAGTAATTAACTCAGGATCAACAGAGAATTCATACTCCTTATCAGTAACACAAATAGGTGAAGTAGCAAAAGCAGGGTCATGTTTCATTCTAGCATTCAAGGACTTTTCTTTCAGCTTAGCTAATAACTTCTTAAGATCATATCTATCATTGCAAGCAAGATAGTCTCTAGCAGTTTCTTCATCCATAACATAACCCTCAGGCACAACAGGCAATTCATATCTATTGGGAGTAGTTTCATCATCACTTTCATAAATATCATCAGAATTTGCACTCTCCCTAACCTTAGCAATTTGTCCATCTAGAAATTCACCTACTCGCCCAGTATTAGGCATAGAGATAGTTTCATCATACATAGCAGAAGTAGCATCATCAAGAACATACGACATATCAAATTCAATAGCAGGAGTAGGTGTCGCAAGTTTACTCATAATAGAAGGAGAATCAAGTGTAGAGCTAGATGGCAGTTCCTTACCTCCCCTCGTAGTTGAGGGTAAGATCTTGGTTTTTGTGTCCTTCTAATTCTTCATAGTGATAAGCAGATATAAATCCCAAGTGACTTAAAGAAGAGAGCTATGCTCCCCGGCAACGGCGCCATAAAAGAGTCTTGATAACCCACAAGTGTAGGGGATCGCTACAGTTTTCGGGGGTAAAGTATTAAACCCAAATTTGTTGATTCGACACAAGGGGAGCCAAAGAATACTCTTAAGTATTAGCAGCTGAGTTGTCAATTCAACCACACCTGGAAACTTAGTATCTGCAGCAAGATAGTTTAGTAGCACAGTAATATGATAGTGGTGGTAGCAGCAATAAAAGTAAAGATAGTGCTTTTGTAGTTTTTGTGATAATAGCAACAGAAAAGTAAATAAGCGACGAGCAATATAGGTAAAGCTCGTAGGCATTGGATCGGTGATGGGAAATTACGTTGGATGCAATTCATCATGTAGAAGTTATAACCTAGGGTGACACAGAACTAGCTCCAGTTCATCAATGCAATGTAGGCATGTATTCCAAATATAGTCATACATGCTTATGGAAAAGAACTTGCATGACATCTTTTGTCCTACCCTCCCGTGGCAGCGGGGTCCTATTGGAAACTAAGGGATATTAAGGCCTCCTTTTAATAGAGTACCGGACCAAAGCATTAACACATAGTGAATACATGAACTCCTCAAACTATGGTCATCACCGGGAGTGGTCCCGATTATTGTCACTTCGGGGTTGCCGGATCATAACACATAGTAGGTGACTATAGACCTGCAAGATAGGATCAAGAACACACATATATTCATGAAAACATAATAGGTTCATATATGAAATCATGGCACTCGGGCCCTAGTGACAAGCATTAAGCATAGCAAAGTCATAGCAACATCAATCTCAGAACATAGTGGATTTCATATAATAACCCTAACAAAACTAACTCGATTACATGATAGATCCCATCCAACCCATCACCGTCCAGCAAGCCTACGATGGAATTACTCACTCACAGTGGTGAGCATCATGGAATTGGTGATGGAGGAAGGTTGATGATGACGATGGCGACGATCTCCACTCTTAGGAGCCCCGAACGGACTCCAGATCAGCCCTCCCGAGAGAGATTAGGGCTTGGCGGCGGCTCCGTCTCGTGAAACGTGATAATTCTTTCTCCTTGATTTTTTTCTCCACGGAACGGAATATATAGGACCCAAGGATACGTCGGTGGAGCATCAGGGGGCCTCGAGGCAGGGGGCGCGCCCTGGGAAGGGGGGCGCGCCCCCCACCCTCGAGGACAAGGTGTGGGCCCCCTGGTGCAGATTTTCTTGCAGATATTTTTATATTTTCTGAAATAATTCTCCATTGATTTTCAGGAGATTCCGAGAAATTTTTATTTCTACACAAAAACAACACCATGGCAGTTCTGCTGAAAACATCGTCAGTCCGGGTTAGTTCCATTCAAATCATGCAAGTTAGATTCCAAAACAAGGGCAAAAGTGTTTGGAAAAGTAGATACCTTGGAGACGTATCAAGAAGATCCACACAGATGCAAGACCTCCTCACGGAGAAAACTATCGCTACTTGTATCATCCTTAGTTGATCGTGGATTATGTATCTCTTTGTATTTCATGATATAGCATATGTGTGACCTAAACTTGTTGATTTGAGTGTTTCTCTTCATGTCTCTCTCGTGTTATCCCTCGTGTTCTTTGTGTTCCTCCTCGGGATCCCTCCTTTTCGTGAAAGATCGGCCTCCTATCGGGTTGACCCCGCATCAGGTTTCATGCTTCCTTGACTTTAACCACCATATTGCAGAGACTTGGTGATGTAGAGATTGCTCAAGAAATGAGTGAGTTGCAATCTCATAGAGTTGGGCTTATCCAAGTACCTACAAGGGTTAGATAACATGCAAGGGTACAAGTATATCCAAGGCGTATGATGATCATCATAAGAGAAATATCAAGGATTAGTCAAAGGCTCATGCCTTGCATGTATCCAAATGGAGTTACTACTCCAAGTTTGAGGCATCAATAATGTTCAATTCACCTCTCAACCTGCAAAACACTTTCTCATCAAGTGGTTTATTAAATATATCCGCTAATTGCTCATCGGTGCAAACATGTTTAAGATTGATATCACCCTTAGCAACATGATCTCGAATGAAATGATGATGAACTTCGATATGCTTAGTTCGAGAATGTTGCACATGATTATGAGCAATCTTAATAGCACTTTCATTGTCATAAAGCAATGGAACACATTTCACATAGATCCCATAATCTTTAAGAGTTTGGGTCATCCAAAGTAATTGAGCACAACATGAACCGGCGGCAATGTATTCTGCTTCGGCGGTCGATAAGGATACCGATTTTGTTTCTTGGAGGACCAAGACACAAGATATCTACCAAGAAATTGACAAGTACCCGAAGTGGACTTTCTATCAACCTTGTCACCGTCATAGTCCGAGTCGGAGTAGCCAACAAGATCAAAAGAGGACCTCTTACGATACCAAACGCCAAAATTTGGTGTATGAAGTAAGTATCTCACTATCCTTTTCACAGCCTTAAGATGACGTTCTTTGGGGGCCGCTTGATATCGTGCACACATGCACAAACTTAGCATAATATCGGGACGGGGGGCACATAGATATAACAATGAACCAATCATAGAGCAGTAAACTTTTTGGTCAACCGGTTCGCCATCCTTAGTCAAGTCAAGATGTCCACTAGTAGGCATGGGTGTAGTCATACCTTTACATTCTTGCATGTTGAACTTCTTGAACAAGTCCTTGGTATACTTTGTTTGAGAAACAAAGGTACCCTCCTTAGTTTGCCTGATTTGCAAACCAAGAAAGAACTTGAGTTCACTCATCATAGACATCTCAAACTTTTCTGACATTAGCTTTCCAAACCTTTCACTAAAATGGGGGTTAGTAGAACCGAATATGATATCATCAACATAAATTTGGCACACAAATAATTCACCATTAACCCTTTTAGTAAAAAGTGTGGAATCAATTTTCCCAATTTCAAAGCCTTTTTCAATAAGAAACTTGGTCAAGCATTTATACCATGCTCTAGGAGCTTGTTTAAGACCATAAAGAGATTTGTGAAGTTTGTAAACATGATTAGGTTTCTTGGGATTAACAAAGCCGAGAGGTTGTTTAACATAAACTTCCTCCTCAAATTCACAGTTGAGAAAATCACTTTTAATGTCCATTTGGTATAACATGTTATCATGGTGATTGGCATAAGCAAGTAAGATGCGTATGTACTCAAGTCTAGCAACAGGGGCATATATCTCACCATAATCCATACCTTCAACTTGAGTGTAGCCTTGGGTGACGAGACGGGCCTTGTTGTGTACAACTTGTCCATCTTCATCTTGCTTATTGCGAAATACCCATTTTGTTCCAATGATGTTTTGGTTGTTGTCTGGCTTCTCAACCAATGTCCAAACTTGGTTTCTCTCAAAGTTATGTAGTTCCTCGTGCATAGCGTTCACCCAATCCGGATCATCAAGAGCATCTTCAACCTTCATAGGTTCAAGGTTAGATATGAAAGAGTAATGTTCACAAAAGTTAGCTAGGCGAGATTTAGAGCGAGGGATTCTCCCGGTTTGGATATCATCGTAGATTTGGTCTACGGGATGATCTCTATCAATTCTTGCTCTAACTCGTGAAAGCTTTTGCTTGGGTCGGGGTGGAACATCCTCTTCATCATCTTCTTCTTCTTCTTGTCCTTCTTCATTATTGTTGGTGTTGTTGTCCCCTTGTGGAGGTGGAGAAGGAGGTCGATGAGGTTCATCTTGAAGCACTTCCTCGTTTCCTTCATCATGTCGTGTCCCACTTGTGGATGCCTCCAAGTCAACTTGTGGTTCAGCTTGTCGTGAGGATGAGTCTTCCACTTGAATGGATGAAGTATTCTCCTTCACCTCCGTTGGGCGAATCTTGCCAAAAGACAAGTCTTGTATTGCCTCTGAAGGGTCTTTGTCTCCTAGATCAATTGTCAATTGCTCTACTTGCGAGCCGTTAGATTCATCAAACTTCACATCTGTCATCTCTTCAACCTTTCGGGTGAAATTGTTGTAGACACGGTAAGTGTGAGAGTTTGAGCCATAACCGAGTAGAAAACCTTCATGAGATTTAGGGGCAAATTTTGAACGACGATGCTTGTCAAGAAAGTAGCACTTTGATCCAAATACTCGAAAGTATCCAACTTGGGGTTTGTTACCGGTGAGAAGTGTCACATCCCTAGTTTAGTACTTGCATTAGGACTAGCTAGAGTGTGCATCATGTTTACTTATCAAAGAAACTTGAAATGGGAATGACAGAAACCCCAGCACCCCTCTTCTAACAACTACGGTTTGATAAAATCTTTTCCAATGTACCCAAAATGCCCTTAAAAAATGTCCATCATTTCTGCCTTGGTCTTAAACCTCTGCAAAAAATGGTGCACAATTTTGTAGGACCTCTAAGGTCTTTGGATTAAATCATATGGTATTTGTATTTGGGCATTTAAATGCTATAAAATATTTTAAATGCTCAAATAATCATAAACTATAATGTTCCATGCTGTTCATATTATATACAGTGGGCATGACAAGTTTTATGAGTTATAAAAATGTTCTGGCATTTTTATTAATTAAACAAAGTTGCAAAAGAAATGAAACAGAAAAGGAAATAGGAAAGGGAGAGAGAGAAAGGTTACCTGACGCCCCACCCGGTCCACCTGCCGGCCCAGCCCAGCTGCCGCTCCAGCGAGCTGCTTGGCTCGGCCAGGCAGGCAGGCAGGTGCTCGACGGCGGCCGCAGCGCACGCCATGCAGCTGTCCGCCGCCCTGCTTCCTCCCCTCGCCGCCCTGGAGGCCTGGATCGAACGTTCACCTCGCCCCCGACCTCGTAGACACTCTCCACTCTCCCCAGCTCCTCTCCTTCGCCCTCCCCGCACCATGGCCGACGCCGCCGTGCTCGCACCGTCGTAGTAGCCGCGCCCACCGTCGTCCCTGAGCCCTGTCGTCGTGTCCGTCGTCTCCGCTGTCCTCGACTACATCGAGCAGGCCGAGCCCCGAGCGCTCGCCCGCCCCGGAGACGCCCCCGACCCCTTCTTCCCCAACTCCGGCCGCGGAGATCCCCCTCGCCGTCCCGCTCAGCTCCGACCGCCCCCAAGCTCGCTCCGGCGTCTGCTGCAACCTTTGTGAGCCCAGCTTCGTCCTCCCCCTCTCCGTTGGCTCTCTCCTGCCCTGGATTGCACCGCACGTAGCTCACCTGCACACATCGCCGCGGAGCTCGTCGCCGACGAGGCTCCGGCCATCCAATGGTCCGGCCACCGTGCCTATCAGCTTCACTGTCACGCGTAGGTGCTGTAGGACCACTCCACGCACCTCTACGAGCACCGCACCGTCGTTTTCGACTTCGCCGAACTCCGGCAGCTGCTTGACTCGTCGCCGGCGTCATCTCCGGCGACCCCGAGGCCAGCCACCACCTCCATTCGATGTGGTTTGCCTCCAGCTACCCGTAGGTGTGCTCCGCCGTCGTTTTGGCACCCAAAGCACGAAACCCGCACCTCACCGCCGTGTTTGGCCTCGCCGGCGGCTAAACGCCGGCGAGTTGAGCCTGTTTGACCACGGGTTTGACCCCCCAGGGTCACTGACATGTGGGCCCTGCCTGCTAGTCAAACCTAGTTTAAGTGTTAATTTAATTCTAATTAGCTAATTAGTTAACTGTGACACTGACCAGTGGGTCCCACTGGTCAGGTTTGACCTGGGCCGCCCTGTTGACTGACTGACGTCAGCATGATGTCATGCTGACGCAGTAAAGGATTTTCTGGGATTTTTAGATTTAAAAATAATTCAGGAAATTCCAGGAAATGCCTAAACTTCAAAAAATCATATAAATTCAATAGTAGCTCAGATGGAAAAGATTTATATATGAAAATTGATCAGAAAAATCCAATCTTTCCAATGGCCCTGGTTTCATGCATGTTTGAGCAAGTTAACCTTGCTGTATACATTAAAACATGATAATGCACTTAATTAAATAATAGCTAAAGTGCCAATTTGAATCTTTGATTCAAATAAGCTCAAACCCTTCTGGTTATAGTTGCATTAGCCCAAAACACATGCATCTTGCCATGTCATGAGCATGCATCATATTGTTGCATTTGTTTGTTTAATGATTGTATCACCGGTATTCTCCGTGTTAGGTCCTGCTCCCGAGGATACTGCTGCGTATCCAGCTGAAGAGCAGTACCCGACAACCACTTTGTCAGGCAAGCAATCATTGATCATTCCGATACAAACCCAATATCCTCGCTCCTGCTCTCTTTTACTGCATTAAGGCAACAGCGTGTGAACTGCTACTTGCTGCGGTAGTTGAACCCTATTCCCTTGCATGACTTGTCATTGCCACAGTAAATAGTTGAAACCCACTAGCATGTGTAGGAGTTGATTGAGCCATGTGATGTGTGATCCACCATGCTATTTGCTTATGTTGCCTGCTATGCTTAGAGTTGTGTCTGGTCTGGTTCATCTGGGTGATGGATCAGAGTGAAATGATCATACCGATAAAGAGAAGGAAGTGTGGAATATTCTTGGTAAAGGTATCGATGAAAGGCCATGTAGGAGTACATGGTGGGTTGTTTCATTGGAATCGTCCATAGGACCCGAGATCTGTATGTGTGGTTCAAGTTACAGCTACTACCACACATTGGGATCCTTAATTGACCCTCTCGGCTTATTAATTACCCTCGATCTCTGTCCAGGAGTTGCAACTAGTTTCTGGTGTTTATAGTTTACTGGAGGTCGTGCACAGGTCTGACCCTCGGGGTGGGCTGTGATGCGACAGGTACGTGGCACGGTGTACCGGTTGCCCGTTTGGTGACTCGGGAACCCTGTACACATCGTTTGGGGCCGTGAGCGACACCCCGACCGGATCTCCCCATGGATGGAACCCAAATAGGCGATAAACCTGGACGAGAGACTTGTGTAGTTAGTCAGGTCGTGGCCGACACCCACGCTGGGCTTCCGCTTGAAGGTTGCCGAGTACACGTCGAGTAAACGACGATAAGTGGTGGGAGCGTGTGTGAAGAAGTACACCCCTGCAAGGTTATCAATCTATTCGAATAGCCGTTGTTCGCAGTACGGACTACTTGGTTACTCTTACAGTTCATAGACAAGTTGATGGATACTACTAAAAGCCTCAAGATAAGTGTGAGTGCCGTGGATGGCCCTTCCGTAGGATGACGGAAGAGGATCCTTGGTAGTGTATTGTTGTGGAGAGTAGATGACTCGTGTTCGTAATAACATGTTGCAATCCGTTGAGAGTTGTAGTATAGGTTAGCCAAGAGTCAAAGCTGGCTTTCTGCTATAAACTCCACTGCCCCCTGTTGATAATGTTGCATGTATGATAGGTTCTGTGGTAACACTTGCTGAGTACCTTTCGTACTCATGTTTGCTTAATAACTGTTGCAGAGGAGAACCCTGCCCCTGCTGATGGGTTCTACATAGACGTTGACGTCCACGAGTAGCTTGACACTCAGACGGAGATCTGGAGCTTGTGAAGGGCCTTGTAGATAGTCAGGCTACACCAAGCCTGTTTTATTTTCTAAGTTGTCTGTACTCAGACATGTAGCTTCCGCTTGTGCTTGTATGACTGTATGACTTGAGTGTTGGGTCATGTGACCCCTATCTGTATGGATATGTTATGTATGGCTCTTGGAGCCTCTTAAATAAAGTACTTTGAGTCATAGAGTTCTGTTGTGATGCAATGTTGTATTTGCACATATTGAGCATATTGTGTGTATGATTGAAATGCTTGGTATGTGTGGGATTCGACACCTAGTTGTTTTCCTTTGGTAGCCTATCTTACAGGGAAATGCCTCCTAGTGTTTCCAATGAGCCTTGGCAGCTTGCTACTACTCGGAACACGTAGGCTGGCCGGCATGTGTCCTTCTTCGTTCCTGTGTCTGTCCCTTAGGGGAAATGTCACGCGTTGTTCCTTTAAGTCCATGTAGCTTGCTACGACTTGGGTTCATACGTTGATGACCGACACGTTCGTTGCTGGGTCATGAATGCCTGTCTCTGTAATTTAGTGCCACTTTTGGTTTATAACTAGCCATGTCGGCCCGGGTTCTCTGTCATATGGATACTAGCGACACTGTCATATACGTGTGCCAAAATACGCAAACGGTCCCGGGCCAGGTAAGGTGGCACCCGTGGGGTTACCGTGCGTGAGGCCGCAAAGTGATATGACGTGTTACAGCTAGATCGGTGTGACTTAGGATCGGGGTCCTGACAAGAAGCTCGTATGTCGTCTTGCCGAGAAGCTTGTGAAGATATAGTCAATTTGTAGCATGACAAGCTGTCTCAACCGCTTCTCCCCAAAGTGTCTTGGCGTCTTGTACTCATCAAGCATCGTTCTCGCCATTTCGATGAGTGTTCGGTTCTTCCTCTCAACAACTCCATTTTGTTGAGGTGTGTACTTAGCCGAGAACTCATGTGAAATCCCTTATTCATCAATAAAAGTATCCACATTTGTGTTCTTGAACTTCGTTCCGTTGTCGCTCCGAACCTTCTTGATCTTCACTTCAAATTGGTTCAGGGCCTTCCTAGCGAAGTTTTTGAAGATCTTTTGGACCTGCGATTCATCATCAAGAAAGAACACCCACATAAATCTTGAAAAATCATCAACAATGACCAATCCAAAAGAGTTACCACCGAGACTCTTGTAAGCATTGGGACCAAAAAGATCCATGTGAAGTAGGTCAAGCGGTCTTCTCGTGGTCATGATGTTCTTCACAGGATGACTTCCTCCAACTTGTTTTCCTGCTTGACAAGCACTAGAAAGTCTATCCTTGTCAAATATAACATCTTTAACACCAAGGATATGATCACCTTTAATAAGCTTATCAAGATTTCTCATGCCGACATGACCTAACCTTCTATGCCACAACCACCCTTTAGAAGATTTAGCAATAAAACAAGTGCGAGATTGGGCTTACTTAGTGAAGTCAACAATGTATAGGTCACCTCTACAAATGCCGGTAAAGACCATATTATGATTATCTCTACGAAATACTTGGCAATCACATGAGTGAATTGAACATTTAAACCAAAATCAGCTAATCTAGACACGGAGAGAAGATTATATCCGAGAGATTCTACAAGCATGACATTCTTGATTGAGATATCGTTGGATATGGCCACCTTACCAAGGCCAACAATTTTACCCTTAGAGTTGTCACCAGAGGTAACATACTTTCATGGACCATCATTTCTAGCAAGCTCATCAAACATGTCCTTATCTCCGGTCATATGATCCGTGCATCCACTATCAAGCACCCATTCCTTTCCTCCGGCTGCGTAACCACGAAGATTAGCCATAAGACCAAAATGTCTCATTTGTTCATAGAGGTCAAAGTCACTATCATAATAACCATGTTCAGCATTGTCTTGAGATAGATCAACACCTAGAGAGAGTGATTCATTAGTTATGTGATCATGACAATGTTCATCTTTATGAATTCTAGTGACTTTCGACATGATATTGCTAATGATTCCTATATCTCCTTTGGCACGCATAAGGTCACGAAGTTCAAATAAACATTCATCAAATTTGGGATCACCAGAGTTCATCTTATTTAAAGCAATGGACTTTTGAAGGATCACACCTAGATTTTTGAAAGAGTAGTCCGGAAATCGTTCCACAAGGAATCTCCATATAGTGTAAGCACATTTGAAAGTTGGCAAACATACAAGCAAGTTTCTAAGCAATCCTCTAGTGAGAAGATCAATAGTTCTAAGATTTTGAATCATGTCAAGTTTCTCATTTGAAGTAGGATTCAAAGCATCAATGGGGGCACACAAGGACTAACAATATACTTGTTCAAATGATATTCATTGAAGATCTCAAGCATTTCATTTTTCCATTCCTTAAAAAATTCTCCATCAAGCATAGGCACTCTACATCTAATACTCCCGATCGTAGACTCATCCATCTCCTCCAATGGTGATTAAACCAAAGCAATGGAGATGAAAGCTCTGATACCAATTGAGATGATCCAAGAAGAGGTGTCTAGAGGGGGGTGATTGGACACTCAACAAGAAGAGTAGCAGTTTTTAGGTTCTTACAGTTGAGGTAGAGTTTTTAACATAATTTGAAACATTCACAATACATTTCAAGCAAGCATGCCAAGAGTATATGAGCAACGGAAAGTAAAGCATGCAAGTTGCAAGAAAGTAAATAGATGGGATTGGAGTGTGCAAACGCAATTGGAGACATGAATGTTTTTGGCGTGGTTCCGATAGGTGATGCTATCGTACATCCACATTGATGGAGACTTCAACCCATGAAGGGTAACGGCTGCGCGAGTTCACAGAGGGCTCCACCCACGAAGGGTCCAAGAAGAAGCAACCTTGTCTATCCCACCATGGCCATCGCCCACGAAGGACTTGCCTCAGTAGGGTAGATCTTCACGAAGTAGGCGATCTCCTTGCACTTACAAACTCCTTGGTTCAACTCCACAATCTTGTCGGAGGCTCTCAAGTGACACCTAACCAATCTAGGAGATGCCACTCTCTAAAAGGTAACAAACGGTGTGTTGATAATGAACTCCTTGCTCTTGTGCTTCAAATGATAGTCTCCCCAACACTCAAACAGCTCCTCACATATTTGGATATGGTGGAAGAAGAGATTGAGTGGAAAGCAACTTAGGGAAGGCTAAAGATCAAGATTCTTGTGGTTGGATTGGAATATCTTGGTCTCAAAACATGAGTAGGTGGTTCTCTCTCCGAAAATGTATTATGGAAGAGTAGGTACGTTCTGATGGCTTTATCCATGAATGAAGACTGGGTGGAGGGGTATATATAGCCCCAACACAAAATCTAGCCGTCACACACAAATCACCAAACTCGGTGGGACCGAAGGATGAAACTCGGTTGGACTAATTCAGTTCAAAATGTGAACGTTAGGCTTTTCGGTGGGGCCAACTTGGTCAACTCAGTGGGACCGATTTCATTTGGGTTAGGGCATAACGTAATCTTGGTGAGACCGATCACATTAACTCGGTGAGACCGATTTCTGTAATAGGCACACAGAGGGTTTGTCAGGCAAACTCGGTGGGACCGATTCGCTCATTTCGGTGAGACCGATACGTTACGAAGAGGCAACAGAGAGTTTGCAATGCTAACTCAGTGAGACCGATTCTCACATCTCGGCTAGACCGAAATGTTTCAAATAGGTAATAGACAGTTGGCATTCCCACTCGGTGAGACCGAGATCCCTATTGGTGAGACCGAACTGATTTGGGTTTTGGCAGTGGCTATCTCAAGTGAACTCGGTGGCGCCGGATAGTTCAAATTGGTGGGGCCGAGTTTGACTTTAGGCTTAGGACAAATGTGGATATGATAAAGTGGTTGAGGGCCCTAAGCATATCACTAAGCACTTTGAGCAAGCAAGCCATTAAGCAACACCTCATCCCCTTTTAATAGTATTGGCTTTCCTATGGACTCAATGTGATCTTGGATCACTAAGAATAGAAAATGTAGAGTCTTGAGATTTGTGCTTTTGCCAATATTTTGTCCTTAGCATCTTGAAGGGGTTCCACATCCTCTTGTCCATGCCACTCCACTGTCGAACTCATCTGAAATATACTAGGTAAAAGTATTAGTCCAACAAGAGATATGTTGACATTAATTACCAAAATCACCCAGGGAGTACTTGTGCTTTCTCTTGATGTGAGAGCGATGTTTGCTTGTGTTGGAGTTATTTCTTCTTCTTCTTCAAGCTTGGGATATGTTCCTGGTCGGCAGCCTGGGATAGCAGGATGGATGTCGTTGCGCTTTTCATGTGTTTTCATCCGTAGTCGGATGTCTTCTGTGTGTTGTTGTTGTATCCAGGTGGCAATTGTTGTCTATTGTTGTATCCCCATCTATATATGTAATGGTATGATGTAATGGTATCCTTCTTGCTAAGCGCCCGAAATGTGGTTGTGCTCCAATCATGAGGTTATAACGTGATCGGGATAGAATCGCATCTTGGGCGTGACAGTTGGCCTCCCTCTGGCTATAAATGCGGGAGGGGGGGGGGCGAAGCCCCCTACTCATCTCCATATCCTTGTTGCTTTCTCCTCCTTCTTCCTCCTCGTCCCACCGCCTTGCCGTAGTGTCCATGGCACCAACGAGGAGGTTCTCCACCATAGAGAAGGGAAAAGCCCCTCAGGTGGAACCCGAACTGCTCCCACCAAAGAAGAGGCTCGAGAGCTCTCGTGAGGTCGCCGCAGAGCTCATGGCGACGCGACCTTGGCTCGAACGGCCTCCGTCGGGCTACCCAATCCTTGTGTATGCCCGTGAGCAGAGCTCCGCGCACATGTATAGAGGTCGGCGTCGCGGGGAGCGGGCCCGTCGGGGAGGACAGGCAGAGGCAGTATGGCCACCCACTCACAGACTCACGCTGAGGGCACAACCCATGAATTCGAGGTGTGGGCGGCTATGCCACCACGCACATGGATTCGGCTTCCGCAGTTCTTCACATGGGAGGTGCCGTCATGGGGGCCCGTCGAGTTATGGCTGCAACACGCTGAGTGCTGCAGCCAACCTTTCGAAGCGCAAGGCGAGGTCATCAACCCCGGCGACATCTTCATGACTCGTGGATGGGGCGAGATCACCCACGCCTGCCACTCGGAGGGGGATCTCACCATCCACTTCGAGTACGATGGAGGTATGACACTCTCCTTCAACTCTTCGGAGGGGACGGCCGGCGCCTGGAGTGCTGCCCTAGGGGGCCAGAGCAGCAAGGCCACGGGAAGTGAACTTGCCCTTGGCCTTGTCCGCGAATCCTCCGGTAGCAGCAGTACTTCATCGGACTCGAGTAGCGATGCTAGCTACGAGCCATCGAGCCGCCATGCCCAGACCGCGGCAGCAACATCCCAGAGCTCCGGTGATGTTGCTGGGCCCGCGGCTCTTCAGGGATTCTTCTTTCTTTTTTATTCCTGCACCAAACCTGTAGCGACCACGATCCGAATGGACCGAAGTCTCTGTGTTCTGTGTCATCCCTGGATTGGTATGCTGACACACATAGTACTCGAGGATTTATAACAGAGGTAAATCACATGTATAAAGTAACGTAAATACTATTATCTCAATCGATCATAGCGGAAGCAACCAGGTTGTGGATTCCCATCAACACCAACGACAAAGTTGAGTTTAGAAATCGTAACCCTAATGTATCACTTACTCGTCGTAAGAATAATCCTGCAACATGAGACGTTGCAGCCACAGAGGGTCAGTACATTGAATGTACTGGCAAATTCACACTGTAATGATAATGATGAACAAAGCCTACAATTACATGCATATTTGGCTGGTGGAGGCTGTAAGGTTGTTTTTGCATAAAGCTGATTTTTCCCTACCACAAAGGAATGCATTTTATTTAACTACTTTGTTAAATTTAAATCATGAACAGTTGAGAATGGTACCCCCATCTCAATCCCAAATTAAAGTAATCATTAACCCAACAAATTAAATTATAGAGTGATGAGATCAACAAATAATCCACTTCTAGATACTCAAAGATGTCCATAACCGGGGACACGACTACTCATGAATAGTTTGTACACGTAGAGGTTTGTGCACTTTTCCCCACAAGACTCGATCGCCTCCGTTGGATTTCTCGCACTGCATGATGTTTGAGAAACGGATGACCGAGACACAGTCTTTCCGAAGAGGTCCCCTTAACCAGATAGATAGGCCGGTACACCTACAATCCTCCTACATCTGCTAGCCCATCATGGAAAGGTTTCCCACAACTTACACAACTATGCCAGAGCCCATATTGGCATGTGGCTGCACATGGAAGTTTCTAGGCATGAAAATATTATATGATCCCTTTGAGCCTTGGTGGCATTCCAATAGGACAATCACATGGAAACCCCGAGATTTCCTAGGACAACACTGGCAACCCCAGGTGTCCAGGCAATCCACTGGTTCTCTCCCAGGGTGCCCCAACCAATCCACCCAGATGTGTATTTAAGTAGCCACCTTAAGTTGAATCCTTAATTAACAACTCACATCTGTCATGGATTTCACTCAAACCCAAACCACGTCTACGAGCATAGCATGGCAACCTAAGCATAACGTAGAAGTAACTCCCAGGGGTTTGAAAATAATGCAGGTAATAGGTTCTACCTCAATCTACTTCCCAGTCCCACAAGTTAAGAGATCCTACTGATGCAATGTGTTTGAGGATATAACTAATGCAATGAAAACTGGGTATTGGAAAATATGATCAAAGTGTGAACTTGCCTGCAATGTTGATGAAGATGATTCACACTCAAAACTCTTGATATCTCTACTCGTCACACTCCGGTCAATCTATCGTAAGCAAGCAATAGTAACCACACATAAGCAATCACTCAGAAAGATCGGACAGAACGAATAAACACTTCGGAAAACTTCGAAAACAAACGAATGACTCTTGAAACATAAAACAATTTCCAACAGTACCAAAATTATGTGAATTTGGCTTTATCAGAAAGTTTAGGTCAAGAGCTTCGATTTGCAAAAAGAATCAACTGAAACGGAGTTACGAAACTCAAGTTATGATCAAACGAAGTTTGAATCTAAAACTAGTTGAATTCAAATTTTAAAATTTTCAAAAACATGTTGAAGTTGTATTACTGGAAAGAGGAGATCGTAACGAAGACGTGGGCGTTCGTTTCGTTGGATTTGGACCAACGAGCAAAAAGTTAGGACCGTTTGAATTGAAGGGACTATTCTGTAAATAAATATTCACATCTAAGTCCCTCGCCGAAAAACTAGACAGAAAAAGAAAAGAACTATCGAGCGAACGCTCGCTATCAGGGCCTAATTTGTGGGCATTCACTGAATAGATCTAACCTAATAAAAAAACCGAACTAAAATAAAAACCTAACTAAACAAAAAACCGAGGTTTTTACCTAGGCGGTTTTCTGACGAAAACCGACGGTTTGGCTGAGAAAAACCGGCGCGATCGGATCGGATCTCGCCGGCGGTGAACTCCGGCGAGCAGCGCGGCTAGAGGCGTCGGCGGTGGCTTGCGGTGCGGCGCGGCGATGCGAGGGATGGCGCGGTGGTGGGGCGAGGGGAGGCGCAGCTGCGCGCGACGGCGAGGCAGCAGCAGCCTACAACGGCGACGGCATTTTGCGGCGGCGGCGGAACTGCGCGGCGGCGGCGGTTGCGTGCGGCGGCGGCGGCGCGATGCGTGGGGAGAGGCGGGGCCGAGGATTGGCCTTAAATAGGCGGAGGGGGGGGGGGAGATTTGCCGTGGAGGAGGGGGCACGACAAGGTGGCCTCGTGCGGTACGGCAGCCGAGGCCGACCGACGGTGGACTCCCGAGCGGAGTCCCGCTCGGGGACGACGGGGACAAACGGCTGGGCTGGGCCTGGCGGAGCTGGGCCGGCCCAGTTCGGTCTAGGGGATATTTTTTTCTTTGAATAGACAAGAAAACGAATAAAAGCAAAATAAAAAAATTAATTTCCTATAGGCATATAATATATCAAAAATTGCAGAAAAATAAATCCTACAACATGGACATTTTACTACTGTCAAATAAAATGTCCACAAATTCTAATCAATCAAAAAGGTCCTACTGTTGCAATAAAATCCAATAAAAATCATTCTAAAATACTAAAAAGAATTCAAATTTATTTCTCTCCAATTTTCTGCTGTAGGGAATCATGTTACCCTATTTTCCATGTAATTTGTTTTTGGAGAAAAATAATTTGAATAAAAGCCAAATAACTCAATTTTTGAAAATGAGTTATAAAGAAAATTTCAGAAAACTTCCAACTCATATTTCCTAAAATTTTGAAGAAATCATTTTATCTTCTCTGTGGAAAATCATTGAGTCGCGTAAAGTTTCTGAATTCGAAAATATTTCGAGGGTGGAATTCAAAATCCTTTCAAAGCCCTTTTTTCATTTAAATAGATGGAAGAAGTCATATTATCTTCACTCTAGGGTTTTGTGTTGAAAAGAATTTGAATTCCCTCGCAGATCAAAAGCAAAGTGAAAGTTTTCGGAAAGTCATTTTATTCCCTCTCATTTAACTTTCAAAAGTTTCAAATTTCACTCAATTTCACACAGCACATCAAACAGCAATCAAATCTATCTATTTATTATACATTCCAAAATTTAGAATTTTGGGATGTTACAAACCTACCACACTTAAAATGAATCTCGTCCTCGAGATTCGGAGAGGCTAGAAAGAAATAGGTTAGGGTTTGGGGGTCTCCTAACAAATCACTGATTGGTATGGTCTAGTGTGCTACGACACTTAGGAACATGGATACGGTTCCATCAAAACTCAGGTATTCCATCCTTTGGGTTGACGGCGTCGGCCTTCTCAAATCTTCAGGGTATTTCCTTCTCTGGCTCTTTTCGGTAGTGGCAAAATCTTTGCCCTCAATTCTTGTATCCTTTCATCTTGATAAGGTTCTTTTGAGTCTAGTTCCTCTTAGGTGACAAGTCTGGCGCCAATACTAAACAAATATCGATCTCTCATGGTGGTCATCGAACAATTTATTGGGTGCCTGCAGAAAACGGGTCTGGGCTTCATCCTCACCGTATATCCTACGATTGGCAACAACATGCCGTGTACAAGGAAAAAAATTATATACCATTCTAAGGTTTAAACAAAGTTTTGACATCGTCGTCTCTCTACTATAGGTAAGTCACTCAGATTTACCATCCCGTATAACAGAGGCGAATAATAAGAGTAAGCCGGTATGGTGATCAATCCATCCCGCACCCAAATCATTACCTTGTATATGGTTTAGTGAATCTCACATTCTAACACTCGGTCATCCTCACAAGCATTGCATAATTTCTCTTGTCAACGAACTAAGTTCGGATAAATCCATTGGTTCTGCAAGCCAAACAACCATATATCGTTTCTTCACAACCCTCGGGTTTTGCGCAAAACCTATAAGATCTTCTATTGACAAAGGTCGTAGCTTATTCCACGGGTTTTCCTTCAGCAAGGATGAGCTTGCTTTCTTGACAGGTCCTGGGGCCTGTGGGTTATGGCTCATCTCATCACTAGCAACACTTGGTCTCATCCTCGGGTTGCAACTGATCATTCTTCCAACATCCAACTTCCTTGGCTTCCTTAAATCCATCCAATTATACCTTACTTCTCTGTGGGTAAAACTATGATGTAATTACTCATACTCATCTTTGGGCAGTCCACTCCAAGTCTGACGTAACTAACCACTAGCTAGTGTATTCGGGTAACGGTGTTGGATTCTACCACACTTAAAATGAATAACACTAGTTTCTTCAAAATCTTATTCCATGCATCATGTCTTCACTCGTCACCTTTTATAGTACCCACTTATAATATCCAAAATCAATACCATGATGCCAACTATATTGATTCTCAACGTACTACAGTCTACTGCATTTCCATTGCAGGCTTCAACTCAACTACTTAGCACAAATCTCCTTCTCCTTAAGACAATCCCAAGCAAAGTGCCCTGCTTTACTACAGCAGAAACATATTACTCATGGCAAGTCTCATGGTTCCCTTGTGATTATGTAGCCTCCTTAGGTCCTCGGCTAAAGGGTCCACGTCAGAACTTGTATGTCCATAACTCAATCCTTGGGGTCACTATAGTTCCATACTCCAGCCTTACATCCTCTTAAAAATCCAATTGTACTTCTTTCCTTCATAACCTTGGGGTAAGCATCATATCCAAATAAACTCCAACTTATTTGTGCAAACTCTACTCCTTGGAGCAACACTTTCCTTTCTATTGGTCTAGGGTTCACTCAGTAAGGTTCAACTAAACAAAATGCACTCGTTCATCCATAATCCATATTCTCCTCATATCAAATCTTTTATTACTTCTTAAACCAGTATTCAATACTCCAATTTCCAAGGGTGCATCACTACAATTGCTACTATCCACATAGTCGGGTAGGGTCAGGCACTCCTTCCATCTTTATTCATTCGTCCTAGCTAAGGATTCTTCAGTCCCACTGGAATCGTGAATTGTGATCCTTAAAATCATCAATTTTTTTGCTTCATACTATTGGCTATGTGCTTCATCTCCACCATCTCTGCATGCATCATACTCAGGCATCCCTGGGTATAACGAAGTCTTGCTTCGAGTATTTCTCCAATTTAACGTATGGCCTCCATAGAAGCTTCACGAACAGAGTCGAAGAATGTTGGTCGTGGTACTCGAGAGATGAAAAAGTATTGACCCATAGTCTTTGGGCAAACTCCTTTCACACGGTGGAGGTGTACCTCCACGTACCAAAGTTCAACTCCATTCTCCATGAAGGGATAACCCTTGTAAACTGCATCTCCTTCCAGGTGAATATGCCTCATCATGTCCTTCAGGATCTTTGGATAATCTTGATCGCTAGTCAGGGTCATGATGGTTTCCGGGCCCTTGAGAAAAGACTCGTAAAGGGTTGTCATCTGTGGGCATAAGACAGAAAGGGGTTCTCAGGACAACATACGGACATCCTTAGGTAAAACGGGGTCGTTTGTCCGAGAAAGGTTTGGGGTCAACTTCTCCATGGGTTCTAGGTCTTGGTATGGGTGAGATAGCAAAAGAGGCACTCACAATCATCCAACAACTCATAACATTTCCTTCTTGGATTCCAAAATATCAACTTCTATTTCTTCACCAGTCTTTACAATGGCATTCCATAACTCAACTCAACATCGTAATATAAGTGTATTCCACATGTTTCATTTCAATATCAAAATCTCAACTACTCTGTTCAATCTTCCTCCGGTCTAGACCTTCTGTTGGCAAAATGCTCTACTTCCTTGTAGTGTAAACTAATGTCATAAGACAGATCTAAGGGCTTCATGGTGACTATCCATGATTCACTGGTTTCTTCGCTTCCTGGTTGGGCAGTTGCTAGCATAATGACCTAAATCCTTGCACCGGTAACATGTGATGTTACTCAGGTCCTTTTCCGCAGAATTTGGGTTCTTCTGGGGACACATGCTCTTTCTCTTCCTCGACTTCTTCGTTCCTATCAATTCTTCTATCTTCTGTGGATCAAACTCCACTTCTGTTGTCGGGAAGCCTCCCAGATACTCTTGGCTTTCCTTCATGCAATTCTGTGAAAGATGTCCTTTTTCTCCACATGAATAGCAAGCACGAGAGTAATATCTGTCTAGTCCTTCTCCATCAGGGTCGTCAATATCTTCCTCCATTGTGGATTCCTTTAAGGTTTCCTTGAGGACTTCTTTCATTGCTTCTTTCTTCTGCTGGACAATTCGTTGCACCATGGGGTAAATGTGACACTGAGCAGGGTAATGGGTAGTCCCTTCACACAAGAAACAAGTAATCTGCCTAGTTGGGCATTCTTCAGCGAGGTGACTTCCTTCACAATTTGGGCATTCATCCTTGTGCTCCTCCTGGGTGTGTCCTATTTCTCCACAAATCCTGCAGGCACAACGTTTCTTCTTCGGGTTGTCACCACGCTCTTGGATGAGACGGGATCTTAACAGGGTCTTCTCGAATTCCTCCCATCTTTCTGCTCCACTACATCCTTGTAGGGCTTGATGCATCTTCCACCATGTTGCAGCACTTTTTGTAAAGTACTAAAGAGCGTATTGAACCTCATACTTCCTTGCAACCAAATTTTTCCTAAAGTGATCCTCCATGTTTTGTATCCATTGTTCTGCCTCCGGTTGGGTCATTGGTCCTGAGACTTCACGTATTTCTTCAGTCATCCTCTATTGGTTCCAAGGGTTTTGGGATGAGATTCAGAAGAAATAGAGAGAGATACACTCAATACAAACAAAAGTTTTGAAAAGACGGGTTTTGTTATGTGGCCATCGGAAAACATCAAACAAATGACGGCTCACAATTGTCGTATCTAACGTAAGTACATAATAGGGGTTTGGCCTTCTAAAGGTTATCATCTCTTCAAAGTTGTCAACTCTTCAAACCTTCGGAGTATCCATTGTTGTAGCTTCAACACTTCCAATGTATGGTGAAATCATCTTTACTCCGAAGTGGTCCAAATGGTAAAGGGTATTGTCTAACTATTTAGGATCAAAGGGAAGATTTTGACAAAGCTCGGAAAAGAAGAGAGATAAGAATCTTTTTGAAAAAGATAGTTGTAGAGAAATCCTTTCCTATGGTCTGGCCAGTTTCTAGGGTCACATCCTACAGTCAACATGTGCTCTGATACCATCTTGTAGCGACCACGATCCGAATGGACCGAAGTCTCTGTGTTCTGTGTCATCCCTGGATCGGTAGGCTGACACACACAGTACTCGAGGATTTATAACAGAGGTAAATCACATGTATAAAGTAACGTAAATCCTATTACCTCAATCGATCATAGCGGAAGCAACCAGGTTGTGGATTCCCATTAACACCAACGGCAAAGTTGAGTGTAGAAATCGTAACCCTAACGTATCACTTACTCGTCATAAGAATAATCCTGCAACATGAGACGTTGCAGCCACAGAGGGTTAGTACATTGAATGTACTGGCAAATTCACACTGTAATGATAATGATGAACAAAGCCTACAATTACATGCATATTTGGCTGGTGGAGGCTGTAAGGCTGTTTTTGCATAAAGCTGATTTTTCCCTACCACAAAGGAATGCATTTTATTTAACTACTTTGTTAAATTTAAATCATGAACAGTTGAGAATGGTACCCCCATCTCAATCCCAAATTAAAGTAATCATTAACCCAACAAGTTAAATTATAGAGTGATGAGATCAACAAATAATCCACTTCTAGATACTCAAAGATGTCCATAACCGGGGACACGGCTACTCATGAATAGTTTGTACACTCTGCAGAGGTTTGTGCACTTTTCCCCACAAGACTCGATCGCCTCCGTTGGATTTCTCGCACTGCATGATGTTTGAGAAACGGATGACCGAGACACAGTCTTTCCGAAGAGGTCCCCTTAACTAGATAGATAGGCTGGTACACCTACAATCCCCCTACATCTGCTAGCCCATCATGGAAAGGTTTCCCATAACTTACTCAACTATGCCAGAGCCATATTGGCATGTGGCTGCACATGGAAGTTTCTAGGCATGAAAATTTTATATGATCCCTTTGAGCCTAGGTGGCATTCCAATAGGACAATCACACGGAAACCCCGGGATTTCCTAGGACAACACTGGCAACCCCAGGTGTCCGGGCAATCCACTGGTTCACTCCCAGGGTGTCCCAACCAATCCACCCAGATGTGTATTTAAGTAGCCACCTTAAGTTGAATCCTTAATTAACAACTCACATCTGTCATGGATTTCACTCAAACCCAAACCACGTCTACGAGCATATCATGGCAACCTAAGCATAACGTAGAAGTAACTCCCATGGGGTTTGAAAATAATGCAGGTAATAGGTTCTACCTCAATCTACTTCCCAGTCTCACAAGTTAAGAGATCCTACTGATGCAATGTGTTTGAGGATATAACTAATGCAATGAAAACTAGGTATTGGAAAATATGATCAAAGTGTGAACTTGCCTGCAATGTTGATGAAGATGATTCACACTCAAAACTCTTGATATCTCTACTCATCACACTCCGGTCAATCTATCGTAAGCAAGCAATAGTAACCACACATAAGCAATCACTCAGAAAGATCGGACAGAACGAATGAACACTTCGGAAAACTTCGAAAACAAATGAATGACTCTTGAAACATAAAACAATTTCCAACAGTACCAAAATTATGTGAATTTGGCCTTATCAGAAAGTTTAGGTCAAGAGCTTCGATTGCAAAAAGAATCAACTGAAACGGAGTTACGAAACTCAAGTTATGATCAAAAGAAGTTTGAATCTAAAACTAGTTGAATTCAAATTTTAAAATTTTCAAAAACATGTTGAAGTTGCATTACTGGAAAGAGGAGATCGTAACGAAGACGTGGGCGTTGGTTTTGTTGGACTTGGACCAACGAGCAAAAAGTTAGGGCCGTTTGAAGTGTAGGGACTATTCTATAAATAAAATATTCACATCTAAGTCCCTGGCCGAAAAACTAGACAGAGAAAGAAAAGAACTATCGAGCGAACGCTCGCTATTAGGGCCTAATCTATGGGCGTTCACTGAATAGATCTAACCTAATAAAAAAACCAAACTAAAATAAAAACCTAACTAAACAGAAAACTGAGGTTTTTACCTAGGCGGTTTTCTGACGAAAACCGGTGGTTTGGCTGAGAAAAACCGGCACAGTCGGATCGGATCTCGCCGGCGGTGAACTCCGGCGAGCAGCGCGGCTGGATGCGGCGGCGGTGGCTTGCGGTGCGGCGCGGCGATGCGAGGGGCGGTGCGGTGGTGGGGCGAGGGGAGGCGCAGCTGCGCGCGACGGCGAGGCAGCAGCAGCCTACAGCGGCGGCGGCGTTTTGCGGCGGTGGCGGAAGTGCGCGGCGGCGGCGGTTGCGTGTGGCTGCGGCGGCGCGATGCGTGGGGAGAGGCGGGGCCGGGGATTGGCCTTAAATAGGCGGAGGGGGGAGATTTGCCGTGGAGGAGGGGGCACGGCGAGGTGGCCTCGTGCGGCACGGCAGCCGAGGCCGACCGGCGGTGGACTCCCGAGCGGAGTCCCGCTCGGGGACGACGGGGACGAACGGCTGGGCTGGGCCTGGCGGAGCTGGGCCGGCCCAGTTCGGTCTAGGGGATATTTTTTTCTTTTAACAGACAAGAAAACGAATAAAAGCAATATAAAAAAATTAATTTCCTATAGGCATATAATATATCAAAAATTGCAGAAAAATAAATCCTACAACATGGACATTTTACTACTGTCAAATAAAATGTCCACATATTCTAATAAATCAAAAAGGTCCTACTGCTGCAATAAAATCCAATAAAAATCATTCTAAAATACTACAAAGAATTCAAATTTATTTCTCTCCAATTTTCTGCTGTAGGGAATCATGTTACCCTATTTTCCATGTAATTTGTTTTTGGAGAAAAATAATTTGAATAAAAGCCAAATAACTCAATTTTCGAAAATGAGTTATAAAGAAAATTTCAGAAAACTTCCAACTCATATTTCCTAAAATTTTGAAGAAGTCATTTTATCTTCTCTCTGGAAAATCATTGAGTCGCATAAAGTTTCTGAATTCGAAAATATTTCGAGGGTGAAATTCAAAATCCTTTCAAAGCCCTTTTTTCATTTAAATAAATGGAAGAAGTCATATTATCTTCACTCTAGGGTTTTGTGTTGAAAAGAATTTGAATTCCCTCGGAGATCAAAAGCAAAGTGAAAGTTTTGGGAAAGTCATTTTATTTCCTCTCATTTAACTTTCAAAAGTTTCAAATTTCACTCAATTTCACACAACACATCAAACGGCAATCAAATCTATCTATTTATTATAACATTCCAAAATTTAGAATTTTGGGATGTTACAAAACCATGACGAGCCCCGTGGGGGTATGTAAAAAATGTGATGCTTTTACCTTAATGCTATTATTCCCGAATCGGTGTTGCGATCGTGTCCCCCACCTCGGCACGATTCCCTCTTTCGTTCTTGCGGTAGCTTGGTTCTCTACATGGACAGGACCCGGTCCCCAAGCAAGCTTCAGGCGTCGCTGGTATGCCTCGTCGTGTTGCCGTGGTCAAGGCTGGGAGGTGAGCGGCCCGAGGTATGATAAGAGCCCCCGAGGCGTGATGCTCAGGGGGTCCCCTTTGGTGCCAAGTGACTTCCGACAACTCAAAAGGGAGGAACCCTTGCCCAGGCGAGATTGCGAGCGGCATAACATTGGTCGTAATGTTAAGGCGTGCGTGTATGGGGCGACTTATCTTGGCGAGCCTGTTGTGATTCCTTTGCAGCGAAGGCAGCTTCTGGCGCGACGCCTGGCAATTCCCTGGTGTCGGTTGCGCTTCCAGGCCTGCGCCAATTCCTTTTTCTTCATTCATCTAGGTGCTCTACGTCCTCGGGTCCCGGCCCTCGAGCGAGGCTCAGCAGCCACTAGTATGCCAGGTCCCGATGCCGTGGTCAAGGCCAGGGGGTGAGGCCTCGAGAGCCAGTAGGAGTCCTTGAGGCGCATTTCTCAGGGGGGCCCTTTAATGTGGAAGCAATTTGCGTGAAAAAGGAGTGGCTGGCCTTGTGAGGGGTTGCGACTCGAGGTGCTGGGGAGGCCGCGTATGATCCTGACTCCGGAGGTCCCTGCGAGTTAGCGGAAGAAAGAAAACATAGCTGCGCTTGATGTCTTGTCGGTGATCTTTCCGCAAGAAGACGGAGGCACTGAGAACCTGGAGAGGTGACGTGTGCGGGGTTGGCCGCGAGCCGGAGCTCGGTCTCTCAGATTTATCAGCGCTGCAGGGACGGGCCCGAGCACAGGCGCTGTGCCGGTAGCCCCCATTGCGGGATGAGCAATAGGCGGGTTAGCGATGCGCAAGAGCCGGGAGGGGCAGCTCCACATGCAATGAGATAAAAGAGGCAACGTTGGATAACCATGGTAACATATGCATGCATACCGGTTTGGAGTACATAAACCAAAATAGCGCTGCCGCGGGGGCTGGCCCTGGCAGTTTGAGGATGATGCAGCCCTGGCAGATGAGCTCGATGTGGTAGTTGTTGTGCTGGCCGAAGGTGATAGGGAGACGGATCTGCCCGATGGGGACTAGTGGAGCTGTCGACGGCTCCAGAGAAGGGTTTGGTGGGGAGGAGGCGGCCGTGGGGCACATGGAGCATGCCGAATGCATCCGCGGAGAAGATGTTGAGGCTGACACCCCCGTCGATAAGGGTCTTGGTGACCGCCATGTTGCACATGGTGGGGGTGCAGAGCATAGGAAGCATGCTAGTGTCGGTCGCAGTCTTGGGGTGGTCCCTGGAATTGAAGGTGAGGTCAGCTTTGGGCGCCGCCCAACCTGGAGGCGACTGCGCGGCTCCCACCCTGCGAATGAACTGCTTGACATGGCGGTCCGAGGCAGACGCCCGTGACCCGCCGAGGAGCGTTGTGACTGTGTGGGGTGCCGGGGCCGCGAAGCGTGCGATGAACAAGCCACGCAATTCTTCCCAGGAAGCCACAGACGACTCCGGCAAGTCGAGAAACCAGGCGCGTGGCACACCCACACGAGCCATAGGGAGCCAATTTTCCATAACCTTTTTGTCACTGCCAACTGCCCAGATGGCCTCCGTGTACACTTGAAGAAACCCCTCGGGGTCCGCCGCGCCGTCGTACCGCGGCGGCAGTGCCGGCCTGAACTTCGGCGGCCACTGCACTCATCGGAAGGTGGGGGGAGAAAGCCTGGGGGCCCGTGACACCCCCGAGCGCGCCCGACGGTCCAGCGGGTGGGCGGCCCCTGCCATGGAGGCCAAGCGGCATGGATAGAGCGCGGACGATGGGGAGGCAATCCTTCGACACGCCCCTACCTGGCGCACCAAATCACGGCTTCAGGGCTCCGTAGACCGAAGAAGGTTCGAACTCTAGGGCGTGTGCGAAGAACTCAACCTCTCTGGCCTACCAACTCGTCGTTCTCATGGCCTAGCTCGATGAACGGGAAGAGAAAGGGACTCAGCAGTTTACCCAGTTTCGGGCCACCTTGCGGTGTAAGACCCTACTCCTGCTTTGGGGTGGCTTAGCCTCTCAGGGGTTGAGGATGAACTAGTACAGAGGAAGAACAACCTCAGGAGGAGTGTTCTTGGGCGAGTGTTGGCTAGTGAGGGTTCTGGGTTTCGATCCCCTCCTACAGTGGTGGCTAGTCTATATTTATAGTGGCTTGGGTCCTCTTCCTCTGAAAAGAAGGCGGGAAGGGATCCCACAACAGCCAATTTGAAAGGGGACATGAAGTACATCTTATCCTGACGAAAGGAGGTCTTCGCCTGCAAAGCTGTGACGCCATGGTGGGCTCGGCGATGACATCCGCCCTGTCGTCCTAGCGGTCTTGGTCTCGTTGCACAAGAATGGAAACCTTTGGCTGATTCCTCGGGACTCCACGACTGCACTTGCCTCCTTAGCACCAAAGAGAAAACCTACCACTATGCGCCCGCTAGCGCCTGCCTGGTCCTGGTCGTCATGTCTTGCGTCACTTGATCCTCACGAGGTGGATGTTTGCATAGGAAACTCTGCTCCTTAGGAGACCGCCTACGGAGGCCGCTTCCTTCGGAGGTCTTGGCGTCATCCGCCCCGCGAGGCTTGGCCCCTCGAGAGGGTCTTGCCTTGTCGATGCTGAAGATGGGACATACCAGGCCGCTAGTGGAGCCATGCGGTGGGCCGCAGGCAGGCAAGTCTGGGTACCTTGGTTCCCAGAACGCCGACACAATCAACCCTAATGTCACCTAGATATTCCAATGTCACCACAAGTATCCGTGGGCTAATTATACGATGTGCATCACACAATTTCAGATTCACAATATTCAATCCAACACAAAGACCTTCAAGAGCATCCTGAGATTTCAGAGAAAATAATATGAAAACGTGTACCAACCCCTATACATAGATTACCTCAATGTAACATCCCATTGTCACCACGAATATCCTATCGCAAGACAGCATCAAGTGATCTCACATCCAAAGATTCAATCTGACATAACAAAACCTGAATGGAAAAGACTCAATTCATCACAAGGTAGAGAGGGGAGAAACACCACATGATTCAACTATAGTAACAAAGCTCGTGGTACATCAAGATCGTGCCAAATCAAGAACACGAGAGAGAGAGAGAGAGAGAGAGAGAGAGAGAGAGAGAGAGAGATCAAACACATAGCACTGGTACATACCCTCAACCCCGTGGGTGAACTACTCCCTCCTTCTCATGGAGACCACCGAGATGATGCCGATGGCCACCGGTGATGGTTTCCCCCTCAGGCAGGTTACCGGAATGGGCTTTCGATGTTTTTTTCGTGGCTACAAAGGCTTGCGGCGGCGGAACTCCTGATCTAGATTTATTTTCGGGGGTTTCTATATTTATAGGAATTTTTGGCGTGGGGGACAAGTGAGGGGGATCCACGAGGCGACGACAAGGCAGGGGGGCGCGCCCCCACCCTTGTGGATGCCTCATTGCTTCTCTGGTCCATCTCCGATACTCCGTGGGCTTCTCCTGGTCCATAAAAAATCATCGTAAAGTTTCATCTCATTTGGACTCCGTTTAGTATTCCTTTTCTGCAAAATTCAAAAAGAAGAAAAAAACGGAAACTGGCACTGGGCTCTGGGTTAATAGGTTAGTCCCCGAATAATATAAAATAGCATATTAATGCATATAAAACATCCAAAACAGATAATATAATAGCATGGAACATTCAAAAATTATAGAAACGTTGGAGACGTATCACGTGTGCACTTGGTAGTGGGAGAGCTCGACATTGAAGAAGTCCGAGAACGGGGGGAGCAAGCCAGAGATGACAGTGTAGAGGGGAACGGCGATGGTAGTGGCCTCAAGTTCCTGCCGCGGCCTCAACGCCAGCCAGATCTTGGTCGCCCCTATTCATTGGAATCAGCCGCAATCAGCGGGCACACCTTGTTGAGCCCCTCGAGGTTGAGCACCATGGACCTGCCCAGCATGGGCGCGGACCCCTCCGAGCTGCTCGACGTCATCGACCACCAGCCCCTCCTCCTTGCCGGAGCCATGAGGATGCGGTGGAGCGGGGGTAGAGCAGGATCAACAAGGGAGGGAAGCGGAAGCTTGCCGAAGAAGGAGGACGACCAAGGGCGAGTGTGATGGAGGGCAATGGTGGCCCTGCGACCTGCGATAGGCCTTTTGTCAGCCGGGCGGTTGCCGAGGCATCATGGGAAAGTGGGGGCGTCCCATGTCCTATCATGCGGCACACATCAAGGCCCGGTCCGCAGGTGGTTAGGGCCCATGTCGCTTTGCCCTTCCCTCCTTGCCTTCGCCTCGAAGCCCGGCCGAGCGCGCCGTGGGCCCGAGGGCTACTGTCGATGTTCTGGGACCGAGGGTACCCAGACCTGTCTTCCTGCAACCCAAGGCATGGCCCGCCAATAGCCCGGCGTGGCCTAGTGACAAGATCCTGTGCACAAGACCATCATGAGGGCCCCTTGCCTTCTGAGGCGAATGATGCCAAGACCTCCTAGGGAGCATCCTCCCGAGGCTTCCTCCCAAGGAGCGGACATACCAATGCAGCCCGGCCTCACGAGGCCCCCAGTGACATGATCCATGACGACCAAGGCCAGGTGGGCACCAGCGGGCGCAGACGAGGACAGTTTCCCCTTCGGTGATAAGGAGGCAATGATGTCGCGGATTCTCGAGGAATCCTCCAAAGGTTTCCATTCCAGTGCAACTAGACCAAGACCACGAGCTCGGCAGGACGGAGGTCATCGCTGAGCCCAACTGTGCTTCATCGACCAGAAGCTTTGCAGGCGAATACCGCCTTTAGTCAGAATAAGATGTACTGTTGCCCCCCTTCAAATTTGGCCGTTGTGGCCACCCTTCCCTCCTTGTGTTCTGGGGCAAGAGGACTATGGCCAGTATAAATATAGGCTATACCCCAATACAGGGGAGAGAGATCATATCCGAAGCCCTCCCGAGGCATCACACTTGTAGTAGTTCATCCTCATCCTCCCCGCGAGGAAATCCAACCACCAAAGGAGGAGTATGGTATTACATCGCAAGGTGGCCCGAACCTAGGTAAACCATCGTGTCCGTTCCAACCATTGCATTCTAGCTTGTGCACGGCGAACCATGGCCATGGCGAGGCGTTGATTGGCTGAGTGAGAGAGCACAAGTCCTTCTTGCACGCCCATGTGTTCGAACCTTCTTAGGACCGCGGATCCCAACTCTGACAGTCTTGGACTTCTCCGAAGACAAAGAAATCATTACTACCTATCCCAACTAAAGCAAGCATCTTTTGCACTGATGATGACATTATAGATCTGTCCAGTGTTGGAAATCTTGAGGATGATGCTCTGGAGCTTCTGATAAAGAATACGCAGGAAGTGGCTGATATCTTCAAGGACCTGCCACTGTTTGATGCTGATATTCTCGACAACATCATTGATGAATGGTTTGATGACCCATCTCTTTCACTTGATGACCTTCAACTACACATTGGCATCATTGTGACCTTTCAAGGCTTCGTCAACAAAGAGCTCATTCTTGCTCAGAAGGTAGTTGAGCAGAAGCACAAAATTGACCATGAAAAGTTTGTCTTCAAGAAGCATGTTGACAAGCTGAGTGTTAAGGAAATTAAGAGCTTCAAGACCATGATGGCATACCTGAAAGCTCAATTCCAAAGGCGTTGTGATGAAGCTAAAGGCTCTCGTGAGCGTTTGGAGCTTTATGCTGAAAAGTGCGTCCAATATCACAGTGAGGCCTTGAAGAGAAATGCTATCGGCCATCCTCGCATCGATCCCTAGCTTGCCGCTAAGAAGAAGAAGCCAGTTGCATCCGTAGCGTCAAAACAAGAAGTGTCTAAGATCGTATTTCCCAAAGGTTTTGCCGCTTCGAAGCCAAACACTCCATCTATTGCTTCCAAAAGGAAGCAGACCAAGCAAGATGAAGCCAAACCCAAGAAGCGCACGAACCAAGAAGCCTCTGATGCCGCTCCCTCATAGAAGAAGCGGAAGACAAAATCTTCTAAGACTTCACAAAGGGAACAAGCACCAATGTCCTCATCTGCTCCATCAGAGTCGTTGCTTCTGAAGCCCATCTTCATTGCTTGCCTGCTTCCTCCAACAAAGAACAAAGAGTGGTTCTGCATGAGCCTGCTCCCACAGAGGCCCATGACACTGAAGAGATTCCAGTTGTCGACAACACTGCAACTGAAGACATTGGTCATGAAGACAACGTAGAAAGAGAAGATGATGAGGTCCTTCCTCAGAATACCCAGAACCCGGTATCATCGCCTGTGATCTCGCAAAGTGAAACTATTAGCATTGGCAGTCCCATGACGCCAATCGCTCATGATGAGTTTTGGGAAGAGCAACACCCCAACTCCCCCCTGCAAGAAGTTATACCTCGCACACCACCAGGTCAAGTCACTACTCCAGTACCCGAGTCCCCCCAAGAAACACGAGAATACATGGAGAAGACCAGGCCCTCACCTCATGCGTCGCTCGGATTTCGAAGGCTTCGCAAAGGTCCAAGGCCCTCTGTCTCCAGGCCGAGTATCCCTGAAGAGGATGTGCACACCACAAGCTCAGTAGCACGAAATGTGTTCCGTGAAGCCATCCATTAAGATACTCCTCAAGAATCTGAAGCCAAAGAGGCTGAAGACATTCTGGCTGCATCAGCCAAAGAAAATCAAGGAGAACTTGTTGTTGAACAAGTTTTGATTCCAGATGTCCATGCCGACCCACCTGTTAATGAAGTTGCTGTTGCCACACAAACTGAAGCCAGTGATGTTATCATGGTTGAAACCAATCCACGGCCTGAAGCCACCCCTAAGGTTGAAGCCAATGCCGCCACTAAAGAAATTCAACCATCCACCTCGGATGTTGTTGCTGCTCCACCAGTACCACACACCATGGCAAGGGCCTTCAATCGTGAGGGCGAGCTGATTAGCCTCAAATGTCTAATTCTTACACCTCCTGAAGCTCATGGGCCTTTATATGATTATCACGTCGAGCAAAGGCCTGAGACACAGAAGCCCATGGCAACAATGCCAAGACTTCCAAGTGATGTAACCACTGAGAGCTCCTTCGCTGTGTTCAGTTTCAGAGAACATAACACCTTCTTCGACAAGGCCAAGAATCCCTACAAAAAGCCCAAGATATCTTCTAACATATTCTGGAGCCACCTCCAAAGAAGCTATTACTCATCCATCTTGTACAACCAGGACCGAATTTCCCACATAAACGCCTCAGTTGTGATGCCATGCCTGGACTGCCATGCCTAGAAAAAGCCCTTCATTGTTTTCGCGATGTTGGTCTACTCCCATTTGTCGTTGACAAGGAGCATTAGAATGAAGAGCTTCTACTCCAATTTTATGCCACTTTGCACATTTATGGCTACAATAGAGATCCGAAGACATAGGTCTTTGAGTGGATGACAGGGGATATTCATAATGAAGCCAAAGCTCAAGATATCATCGAGCTTACTTCCCTGCCCACTCCTTGTGATCGTTATGAGCCAGGTTGTCAACTGTATGAAAAGGAACTTGAAAGCATCTTTCAGAAGCTAGAGCTAAACATGAGCCAGATGGTGAGCATGATGAAGCCATTGCCAGCAGATACCGAGTACCCCATCAACTTCTTCGACAATGACCTAGAGTACTTGCCTCGCACCATCTACCACATTGTGCAGCATACTCTATGACCAATCAAAGGGCACTCCTCATATGAGAAGCTTGAAGGCACCATGAAGACATTGGTCTTCTATATTCGCAATGGCATCCGCTTTAATACGCATGACTTCTTCATCATGCAGTTGGCAGCGTCCGACATTGACCTTTTTGGCCTCAAATTCTATGCACCTTGGATCATGCTACTGATTAAGCTTCGCTCAACTATTAACTATCAAGCTTCAGCTTGCAATCATATTGTCTTCTTTCCTGACATGGATATGTCCCATGAAGCCATCTATCCTGAACCTGCCAAGGAACGCATTCGTGAAGACAATGTTGTCTTCCATAGCTTCTCCGCACCTCTTGAAGCCACTCATGTGCCCAATCCTACTGCTGTTGTTGGTCCACTTGTTGGTCAGCTTCGTCTGCCGCATCATGCTAACACAGATGCAACCACAAGCACAATTGCTGAAAGGCCTCAGAAGCATGCTCGTTTACTCTATGACAGAGAACTTCTAGTTTCTCTCCATCAGAAGCATGATTGGTATCATGACAGGATGAAGCGTCAAATGCAAAGTCTTCTCGTGGATGTCAATCGTCTTCACAACCTCTCCACCAAGAATTTGTTCGTTGTGCATGAAGCCTGCAGGTGTGCTTGGAAGAGCTCACTCTGCTCTGTTCTAAAGATGATCTCCATGTAGATGGCTTCACTGAAAGCTTCAAGTTTGACTCCAAGCCTCTTGAATCAGCTAAGTGGCTTCATGCACCATCCCTTGAAGATTCTAATTACTCATCATCCGCTCCAACTATCATCGTGTGTGTCATTGATGAGGAAGACGATGCCACTTCACCAGCTATGGCTTCACTGCACCATTCTGCTGCATCAGTCCCTTCTGCACCGCCCAACTCCACCATCGACCCAGCTGCCCCAACAACTTAGCCAACACCTTCGAGGAATTCTTAGACACCCTATGTCCTCATTCCTTTTTGGTCATTCGATGACAAAAGGGGGAGAAGCATATGGGTTGATAGTCTTCAAATACGTCCATATGGGTCGGGTGCTATATTTTTTTAAGTCCCGCAACTCTCGTTCGTGAACTATTGGGTTTTGAGTTGTAACACTTAAGTCCAGATGGGATGCCTACTACATTTTATGCTATTTTGATTGTGTGGTTGAATTTCTATCTTATACGCATGAAATCATTCTGCAAATGCCCATTTATCATTGTGCATATCATTATCTTCAATACATCCATGTATGCACTATGATTTGACTTCATGAAACGAGGGAGATCTCCACAAAGAAATACCTGCAATGTGCATTTGCATTCAAAAGAAAATTACTTATATGCACATCTTCAGGGGGGCCCTGCAAACTTCATGAAGCCAGTGACCATGCACTTTAACTTTCACATATTTTTATCCCTGTTGAAAAACTTCGACCAGTTTGTCATGAATCACCAGAAAGGGGGAGATTGTAAACACATCTAGTGTCACCCCTAGTTGGTTTTTGAGTATTGACGACAAACGTGGTTGAGGGACTAATGTGTTTGTGAGATTCACGGGAGAACATAGGTGGAAGTCCCTATTGATTCGGTTTACACATCGAAGATGACCCCTAAAAATGTATGAAGACACCGAAGACTATGGTGGTTCATGAAGACATTCATGTGAAAGATAATGACATATGAAGACATGCAACTGAAGGTAATGGAATGCAAAGACATAGTTGCTTCACAGTTTCATTTCTTCTTTCTTGAGTCATAGGAACCACCGAACTGTCAAGTGGGTCCAAGTCAACAAAGTCACAAGACTGATGTGATGCTCAACCCAAATCCTATGTCTTCGAGTGAAGATAATGAGAGAAAATCTGATCCTAAGTTGGATAAGTCAGCTTTAGTTGTAGCCCAAGTCAAGCTACCGCGTGTGTTTGAAATATGATCATTGGACACGTGTCGGTTCCCCAATGACCCAGGGTCATTTCGTACAAATCATGTCGGGATGCCTCCTGGCTATAAATAGCTCACCCCCTCCATCATAAATTGGTGGATGCTTAGAGTTAAGACACAACTTTTGTCGTTTGAGAGCATCCCACCTCCGAAGCCTTTGAGAGAGAATCTTTGCGAGGAAAAAACCGAAAACACCAAGAGCCCAAAGAGTGTTTGGCATCACTGAAGTCTTTATTTCCGCGTGATCTGAAGACTTATTACACTTGAAGACTGGGTGATCTTCAAGTTGGTTAGGCATCGCGTTCTGAGGATCCAAGAGTCATTGTAAATCGGAGGTGAACAAAGTTTGTGAAGGTTTGGAAGTCTACCTTGAAGACTTACTAGAGTAATTGGGCGAGGACTAAGTGACCTTAGCTCAAGGGGAATAAGGTGAAGATGTGGTCTTATAAGTTCAATCTCAGCCTCCCTAACCAAACGTACAGTTGTCACAACAACTGCAACTGGTCTACCAAATCCTTGTCTTTATCAAGCAACTGGTTCTATCACTCTCTCTCTTTATTTACTGATTAGCTTCGTGAAGCCATTGCTTGTCCACTCTGATTGGCTTCTTGTGTGAAGACTTTCACCCTGATTGCATATTTGACTTCACAACTACTTCCAATTCCGATCTGTTCTACCTACCTGCTATTTGTCTTCGTGCTTAATCTATCATGTCTCCTTGACTATGGCTACGATAGTGTAGTTTATCTTCCGCTGCATACTGTGTTGGTGTTATTAATTTGTTTGTCTTCGAAGACATTGCTTGTCTTGAAGACTTTCATAAAAATCGCCCATTCACCCCCTCTAGTCAATAACTAGCACTTTCACATCCACACATAGCATCAAAAACACTATCTAGCTCCCACTCAACTGCTTGTATAAACAAGCGTCCTCTTCACTTTTGATGAAACTGAGACAAGTTACAACCTCATCAAAACAAATATTCCAGCTCCGAGATGCTTGTATCAACCCATAAATGGATCGCTTGAGCTTGCATACTGATACGTCCAAAACGTATCTATAATTTCTGCTTGCTCCATGCCTCTTTTGTGTGATATTGCTATGATATTTATGCACTTCCATACACTTTTGATCATATTTGGACTAACCTATTAACTCAGTGCACCCCAGTGCCAGTTTCTGTTTTCTGCTATTTTTGTATTTCAGGTTTTCCCATTACGTAAACTGCCAGAAAAATTCCGGGAAAAATATATAAAAAATCAGCGTTCCGGAAGCTTCCATGCGGCCAAAGTAAGGCCGGAGGGCGGCCACCAGGGCTCCAGGCGGCCAGAGGGCGCGCCCCCTCCTGGCCGCGCCGCTAGGGCGCCTGGCCCCCCCTGGCCTCCTCTGACGCCCCCCTTTGGCATATAATTACACCGCGTCCCGAAACCCTCGAGGACGGAACCCTTTTTCGTGATCTCATCTTTGTTCCGTCGCCGCCGCGCTTCCAAGATCGGGAGCACCAGGAGAACTCTTCCCGGCACCCTGCCGGAGGGGAGGATCACCACCGGGAGCCTCTCCACCACCATGGACGCCTCCCGGATGAGTTGTGAGTAGTCTCCCTTGGACCATGGGTCCTTGACCAGTAGCTATGTGATGTTCTCCTCCCCTCTTTGTTCTTCACCGATTAGACATCGTGAGCTGCCCTACATGATCGAGGCACATATGTAATCCTTATGCTGTTGCTATGCTGAGTTTGCTGGGATCTGATGGATTATGAGATTATGTTCAGATTGTGTGTGAGTAATATATTTGATTCACCTCTTTTATATTTATGTTCTTGAGTAATTCTTGCATGTTCTCCGTTGCTGTTTATTGCTTTGGCCAAGTAGTAGGTAGTAACTCCAAGAGGGAACGTTATGCTTGATTGTGGGTTCATGCCCCTCGATGACTAGCTTGAGTGACAGAAACATGAGTCTAGGGGATGTGCTGTTGCCACAAGGGGGAAAACAACGGTGCTTGTACTTGCAGGTGCAAGGATTGTTTACTTTACGCAAAGTTCTTTTAATGCAGTTGTCTGTTGCTTTGAGTTTACACTATGGGTGGGGCTCGCAACTTAATACCAGCGAGATGTTCTGGATAGATATCTCAAGGTGGATGATTAGTAGTAGATGCAGATGGATTTCGGTCTACTTGCCTTGGCGTACCGCCCATGCTTTTGAGCCTCTACCTTTCTTTGCAGCATAGTTAGCATTGGTTTGCGCACATAATCCTGTCAATTGCCCAGCTGTAATTCGTTTACCTCGCTTAGCTGTTTTATCGTCTTTTGGGAGAGAGACATCACTAGTGAACATCACGGGACCCCGGTCCATATTACTATCACTGATCACATCCGTAATTTACTTTCAGTTCTTACTTACTAGTTGCAGTAATACCTATCACTATTATCTCTTGCGTTTGATCCTTTGTAAACGACAAGGCCGGAGGGATTGACAACCTCTCTGTACTCGTTGGGAGCAAAGTTATTTGTATTTGTGTGCAGGTCCGGTCAATCGCTAGTTGCGCCGCTAGCAGTTGACACCTTCTTGTTGAACCTCGGAGTCTCAGGGGATTCGATCCTTGGTATCTTTGCCAAGGGAAAACTACCGCTACACTGCATCTCAAACCTTCCACTTGGGGTAACCAACGAGGGGCGAGAAGCCATCAAGCAAAGTTTTCTGGCGCCGTTGCCGGGGACTCCACTCTTCAAGATAGGGGAGTTGCACGCTATCTTTTATCTTTGCTTTTTAGTCTTGTTAGTTTACCTTTCAGTTTTCTTTATGTCTTTTCACTAGTTTTGCTTAATGGAAAACAACAAAAATATGAGAGAGCTTTATAAGCTCTACCTTGCTTTGGGACATGATGTGTTTGAAGAGAAAATTAAAAAACTTATGGAACTTTATTATTTGCATAACAATCATGATGGTGGTGATGTTATTAGTATGCTTTCTTTGAATATCAATATTGCTAATGACATGGGAAGCTCTAAGCTTGGGGATGACACGTTTGATGAACATGATATTTTTAGTCCCCCAACTTTTGAAGAGAAAATTTACTTTGATGATACTTTGCTTCCTATATATGATTACAATGATGAATATGATGTTTTCAGTCCACTTACTATTGAGGATAAAATTTATTATGATTATGATATGCCTCCTAAATACAATGATTACCATGATGGTTATGATTGCTTTACTCTCACTATTCCTAATAAGAAAGATTTTGCTTATATGAAGAGTAATGATACCTTTTTGCATGTGGATCATGGTAACAATGCTTTATGTGATGCTTATATTGTTGAGTTTATTCGTGATCCCACTGAAAATTATTATGAGAAGGGAACATATGCTTATAGATATTTCAATAATATCAAGTTCCCCCTCTTTATGTTGAAGGTTTTGAAGCTGCACTTGTTTTGTCTTCCTATGCTTATTGCTTTGTGCTTCAATGAATTATTGTATTGCAATATTCCTATGCATAGGAAGCATGTTAGGCTTAAATGTGTTTGGTATTTGCTTCTTGATGCTCTCTTTTGTTCTTCAACTCTTATTCCTACGAGAGCATCATTAAAGTCTTAAGCCTATCTTTATGGCTATAAAGAAAGAGCTCTAGGGAGACAACCCTTGTTATCTTTGCTTTCAGTTTGTTCTTTCAGTTTTAGGGGTCTTGATGTTTTTTACTACTGTAGCAACATCATTGTATATTTTCTTTTCAGCTTTGTGCCAAGTTCAGCCTCCGATTGCAAGAAAGTTCAAAAGTTGTGACGTGCAGTCCAGAAAACAGATTCTGTCCTTGGACAGAAAAATTCGTATAAAATCACCAGAGCATCTTTTTGGTCTGAATTTTTTTGACAACGTGCTCTATACAATTGGCTTTAATGCGTCTGTTCTGAGTTTTTTGATTTGAGTTGCAGAAGTGCCCCGAAAAAATTATTTACTACCTGCTGGTCTGTTTTTCACAGATTCTGTCCTGTTTTGCCTTTTCTTCGTTTTGCAAACCTTGAGCTTGCTTTTTCTTTGCAAAAACCTTTTGGCAATCTTGAGAAACAGTATATCTTCAAGATTATCCTTATTTCCAGCAAGGAAAAATTATTTTATTATGGGTACTAACCTCGCTAATCAGATTATGATGAGTTATGTATGAAGGGAGTTTTCAAGTGTGCGAGGGAAGGTGATAAAAAGATTCAGGAGGGTCAAACGCTCAAGCTTGGGGATGCCCCCGTGCACCCCCAAGAAATATTCAAGAATGCTCAAGCGTCTATGCTTGGGGATACCCTCGTGCATCCCCTCCTCCATCAACAATTATCAGTTCGTCTTTCGTTCCACTATATTTTAATCACTTCATGCGTTATGTGCTATGCTTGGAGCGTCTTGCTTTTAGTTTCCTTTTTAGTTTTCTTTAGCTTTGCTTGCTGTTCATAACGAGTTAGAACCCAGCTTTCTTTGTGTGGGAGAGAAACACGCTCCACTTCAACCTAGAACACAACATAGGATTTTCATGCTTATCTTTCCTGTGTGTGTTCTTTGTCTTTCCATAGCTACTGTCATGTTTAGCTCTTAGTTTTCATGCTTTACTTTTTAAAGAGCTTTTGTTTAGTTGGTTGCTGAACTCTCTTGAGTTTTCATGTTCATCTTGTTAAGAGAGTTTGTCTGTTGCACTGAGTTGTGTGTCTTAATTTAAAGTAAGTAATTGAGGTTGCTATTTAATTTTAGTAGTAACTTGCAATAGTTTTGAGGTATTGCCATGAGTAATGTCTGAACTTTTGGTGTCAAGAGCTTTAGCCTATTAGTGATATATGTCGTATTTTGGGCAATCCGTGTTTATTTTCGAAAACCTACAAAATAGTTGAGAACTTTAGCTACTAAATGGATCACTAATCTTTGGAGGGATCGAATATTAGAGTACACTCACGTACCATGGGTCGAGGATGAGCAAGGGTAACCAAACCCCCATACACACCTCCTCGGGGTACTTGTCTCTTTGTGAACCTCCTAATTAGATTGAGAGTTACCGATAATAAGTGCATGAGTTCTTCGGACTAATGTGAGTATTCGAAAGTTGACACGTCCACCTATCCATATTTTTCTAGCCTCTTCGGTACCGTGCATTGCCCTTTCTCACCTCGAGAGTTGGCGCATACTTCGCCGGTGCATCCAAACCCTTGGCATGATACACTCTGTCATCATAAACCTCATTATATCCTTCCTCAAAACAACCACCATACCTACCTATTAAGGCATTTCCATAGCCTTTCCGAGATACATTGCCATGCAACATCCATCCTCTCATGACTTGATCTTCATGTCATACATGCTTTTTGCTTAATCGATGAGCCGCATGCTAGTTGGGCCTTGCCCCAATCATTGCTACATGATGCGCTAGTATCATTGCATATCCTGCTACACTGGCAGAGGCATACATTTGCATACATCATGATAGTTTCATTTTCTTTATGTTGAGTACTTTTATAAAGTGTGAAAGATCTTCTATACTTCTTGTAATACATAGAGTGTTGCCCCTAAAGTGAGGAAAAGATCCCAAAGAGGACAAATCAAAAGATCCCAAAGAGGACAAAATAAAAAGATCCCAAAGAGGACAATGAGAGATAAATAGAAAGAGCCATTGAGGCCACAAAAAAATAAAAAAAATAGAAAAAAGAAAAAGAAATAAAAAGAGAGAAGGGGGCACACTACTATTTCTTTTGAGAGATCCACACTCGTACTCCATCTTATACCTTGTACTCCATAGAGATTATCATTTATGCATATAGCTATGTGGGGACCTTTACACTATAGAACTTGGCTTGTATATTCCAATGATGAGCCTCCTCAAAAGAGCTCTAGGTCTTCTTGAGCAAGCAAGTTGGATGCACCCCCACTAGTTCCATTGGAGAGCTTACCTTAGCTCATATGTGCATCCGTTGCATGGCAATCCCTACTCCTCGCATCATATTTATCATTTGGCTTTCTCTCGCCGATGATTGTCCTCATTGATGTGAGCCTTTCACACCTTTTTTGTCTTCCCCCTCTATCATTTCTCTCTTTGCCATCCTAAGTGTCGACTTTCTTGCTTACGCTCATCCATTGCATGAGTTCTCAAAATATCGAAAGGGAGTGGATCATTTTGACTTGTACCTGGCTGACGGTCTGGGGATGAGTCAAGATAAGATTCCAAAGAAGACCAAGTGTGAAACTTTAGTAGATTAAGTTCTCAACAATACAAAAACTATGTTTTACTCTCTCATATATCCCTATCCCCTTTCTTGCACGCAAACACCATTTGGAGACATTCGAGTCACGGACAGCGAGAGCTCTTGCACCTTTATGTTCTTATGTTACTTGTTACAATGCTAATATAGACTCTTGCTTGTTATGACTTGAATTGGATTACATGCCTTGATTGCTTAACTTAAAAGTTCTTATATGGTTGATAGCATGTCACCACAGAAATTATGCTTGTTATCATTTACCTACTCGAGGACGAGCAGGAATTAAGCTTGGGGATGTTGATACGTCCAAAACGTATCTATAATTCCTGCTTGCTCCATGCCTCTTTTGTGTGATATTGCTATGATATTTATGCACTTCCATACACTTTTGATCATATTTGGACTAACCTATTAACTCAGTGCACCCCAGTGCCAGTTTCTGTTTTCTGCTGTTTTTGTATTTCAGGTTTTCCCATTACGTAAACTGCCAGAAAAATTCCGGGAAAAATATATAAAAAATCAGCGTTCCGGAAGCTTCCATGCGGCGAAAGTAGGGCCGGAGGGGGGCCACCAGGGCTCCAGGTGGCCAGAGGGCGCGCCCCCCTCCTGGCCGCGCCGCCAGGGCGCCTGAGCCCCCCTGGCCTCCTCTAACGCCCCCCTTTGGCATATATTTACACCGCGTCCCGAAACCCTCGAGGACGGAACCCTTTTTCGCGATCTCATCTCTGTTCCGCTGCCGCCGCGCTTCCAAGATCGGGAGCACCAGGAGAACTCTTCCCGGCACCCTGCCGGAGGGGAGGATCACCACCGGGAGCCTCTCCACCACCATGGACGCCTCCCGGATGAGTTGTGAGTAGTCTCCCTTGGACCATGGGTCCATGACCAGTAGCTATGTGATGTTCTCCTCCCCTCTTTGTTCTTCACCGATTAGACCTCGTGAGCTGCCCTACATGATCAAGGCACATATGTAATCCTTATGCTGTTGCTATGCTGAGTTTGCTGGGATCCGATGGATTATGAGATTATGTTCAGATTGTGTGTGAGTAATATATTTGATTCACCTCTTTTATATTTATGTTCTTGAGTAATTCTTGCATGTTCTCCGTTGCTGTTTATTGCTTTGGCCAAGTAGTAGGTAGTAACTCCAAGAGGGAACGTTATGCTTGATTGTGGGTTCATGCCCCTCGATGACTAGCTTGAGTGACAGAAACATGAGTCTAGGGGATGTGTTGTTGCCACAAGGGGGAAAACAATAGTACTTGTACTTGCGGGTGCAAAGATTGTTTACTTTACGCAAAGTTCTTTTAATGTAGTTGTCTGTTGCTTTGAGTTTACACTATGGGTGGGGCTCGCAACTTAATACCAGCGAGATGTTCTGGATAGATATCTCAAGGTGGATGATTAGTAGTAGATGCAGATGGATTTCGGTCTACTTGCCTTGGCGTACCGCCCATGCTTTTGAGCCTCTACCTTTCTTTGCAGCATAGTTAGCATTGGTTTACGCACATAATCCTGTCAATTGCCCAGCTGTAATTCGTTTACCTCGCTTAGATGTTTTATCGTCTTTTGGGAGAGAGACATCACTAGTGAACATCATGGGACCCTGGTCCATATTACCATCACTGATCACATCCGTTATTTACTTTCAGTTCTTACTTACTAGTTGCAGTAATACCTATCACTATTATCTCTTGCGTTTGATCCTTTGTAAACGACAAGGCCGGAGGGATTGACAACCTCTCTGTACTCGTTGGGAGCAAAGTTATTTGTATTTGTGTGCATGTCCGGTCAATCGCTAGTTGCGCCGCTAGCAGTTGACACCTTCTTGTTGAACCTCAGTGTCTCAGGGGATTCGATCCTTGGTATCTTTGCCAAGGGAAAACTACCGCTACACTGCATCTCAAACCTTCCACTTGGGGTAACCAACGAGGGGCGAGAAGCCATCACATACCTTACTAGTGCTAGTAGGATCGACAAAACCCTCGGGCTGTATCATATACATGTCCTCGGTTATTTTCCGTGAAAGAAAGCCGTTTTGACATCCATCTACCATATCTCGTAATCGAAATAGGCAGCTATAGCTAGTACGATTCTCTCCGACTTCAGCATCGCTACCGACGAGTAAGTCTCGTCGTAGTCAATTACTTGAACTTGTCCATAACCTTTAGCTACAAGCCGAGCTTTGTGGATATGAACATTTCCATCCACATGGGTTTTATTCTTAAAGACCCATTTGAAACATATGGCTTTTGCGCTAGGCGGCAGATCAACAAAGTCCCAGACTTGATTTTCATCTGTGGACTTTAATTCAGACCTCATGGCCTCCAGCCCTGCCTCAGAATCTGGGTTTACCATCGCTTACGCATACGTAGCCAACTTCTCGCTTTCTGGCAACAACACATCACACACTCTACGTAATCTTTCCGGCCTCCGTAGTTCCAGTGCTGCTTCCACCTCGGGTTGCCTGACAAACTCTGGTATGATCACATTACCAGCCAAGTTGTCCCCAAGTGGTTCTCAAAATTCTTCGAGTTGCACCTGCCTCCCAGTGGCCTCCCGCCCAAGAAACTCTTTCTCAAGGAAGACCCCGTTCCGAGCAACAAACACTTTGTTCTCTTCATGGTTGTCGAAGCTATATCCCAAGGTTTCCCTCGGATATCCCATGAATATGCACTTATCCGACTTGGGTGTAAGCTTGTCTGACATAAGTCGCTTGACAAATGCTTGACAACCCCAAATCTTTAGAAAAGACAACTTGGGACTCTTCCCAGTCCACATGTCATGTGGTGTCTTATCTATAGATTTAGATGGTACTCTGCTGAGTGTAAAAGCTACAGTTTCTAGAGCATATCCCCAGAATGACAAGGGTAGATCCGATTTGCTCATCATAAATCGAACCATGTCTAACAAGGTATGATTCCTCCGTTCCGACACACCATTTCTCTGTGGTGTACCCGAAGGTGTGAGCTGAGGTACTATACCTCGACTTTTCAGAAGATTATCGAACTCCTGGATCATGTACTCACCTCCATGATCAGATTGTAGAAGCTTTATAGTCTTGCAGAGCTGATTCTCAACCTCGTTCTGAAACTCTTTGAACTTTTCAAAAGTTTCTGACTTGTGCCTCATCAAATAGATATATCCATATCTACTCAAGTCATCGGTAAAAGTCACAAAGTACTGATAGCCACCTATGACAGTTGTGCTCATTAGACCACACACATCACTGTGTATAAACTCCAACAACTTGGACGCCCTCCCGCAACTCATTGCAAAAGGAGACTTAGTAATCTTGCCTACCAAGCATGATTCACATGTCTCGAATGACCCGAAGTCGGACGAAGTTAGGAGTCCATCATCATGGAGCTTCTTCATGCATTTCAGACTAATGTGTCAAAGCCGGTAAAGCCAAAAGTACGTCGGATTTATCTCATCAGACATATGCCTCTTTACATTCATATTATAGACATGTTTCATTTCTAGATTCAAAATAAATGGCCCATCTACTATGGGTGCATAGCCATGGAACATACCATTCAAAGGTATCAAACAACCATTGTCCTTTAAATTAAATTCATAACCCTGATTCATCAAACATGAGGCAGAAATAATGTGTCGACTAAGTGTAGGAATGTAATAACAATTATTCAATTCCATAGTGAATCTGGAAGGAAGCAGGAGCTACATTGTACCGACTTCCAACGCAACAACTCTTGCCTTGTTGCTGACCTTGATGCCAATCTTCCCTTGTACCACACTCCTAGTTCTTACCAGCCCCTACACCGAGTTACAAATATGAACAACTGATACTATATCAAATATCCAAGAGCTACTATGTATGTCAACAAGGTAAATGTCTATAACATATGCAGCAAGTGTACCTTTGCCTGAAGCAGCATTTTTGGCCTTCTTGCCATGGTCTAGAAGCCACTTGCTATAGTTCCTCTTCCAATGACCGGTCTCCTTGCAATGATAGCAAATAGTCCCTCAACTCGGTCCATACTTCGGTGCAGCAGCGGAGATTACCTTCTATGTGCCCTTTGCCTTAGCCTTTTTCTTAGACCAACTCTTCTTGAACTTAGCCGAGTTCTGCACCATCAACACTTGATGTGTGCCTTTGTTTATACCATGTTCTACCACCTTGTGCATACCATGTAATTCAGTGAGCTTCTTACCCATGCCGTGCATATGGTAGTTTGATATGAACGTCCCATAGCTAGGCAGAACAGAACCCATAACTGCATTGGTAGCCAGCTCATCCAGGAGCGGGAAGCCCAACTGATCCAAAGCTTGCACATATCCGATCATCTTGATCACATGTGGGCTCAGTGGACCACCTTCCTTCAGCTTACAATCCATCAAGGATCGCCAGACATTGAACCTTTCGGTCCTAGCCTGAACCTCGAACATTCCCTTGAGACTCTAGATATATCGAAAGCCCCAACATCTTTGAAATGTTGCTACAAATCGGGCTCCATACAAGCCAGCATGAGGCAGTTGATCTCGTTTGATTCATTAACGAGTTTCTGGTAGGCATTCGTGGTTGTGGCATTAGCAATGCCGGCAGGTTCATCTGGAAGTGGATCCTCTAGAACATGTTCCTTCTTATCATGCTTGAGAACAATTCTCAAATTTCTATACCTGGTGGTAAAGTTTGTTCCATTATTTCAATACAAAGTTGGGTTGAGCAGGTGGTGCCATTGATCTACAATACAAAATATGCAATCACTAAGCAATGTGTTTATGTTGAGTAATTCAAGCCTTAAACAGAAATAGTCCCACTGAAGTCAGCATCCATCCGCAAACTCTCAGTGATTCAGGATCCTACTAGCACATGCAACTAGTGAGCTTTAGCATCACTGCTAGACAACACGCCTATACGATAAGCAACTCCTTGCTAATCATATCTCCATATGACTCCTGTCGGTCGGTTAGGTATCTTATACCCCGGCTCTTGACCTCCTTTGCCACAAGCACTACAAAAAACTACTTCCATGATAATACGTGTTTTCACAGTAGATCACGTTTTCTGTCATGCATGTACATCCATGACGATTTTATGACGGAATCAAGATAGTCATACATGTGCTATCGTAGAAGTGTTCCATGATAATACCAAAATTATCATCACGGAAGTGTTAACTTCCATGACGATAAATGGCGCGTCATGGAAGTGCTTTCATCAAGGGTAACCGACACGTGGCATCCACCGTAACGGGTCGTTGTTAAGCTATCGGGTCTGGTTTTGGATCCAATAACCCACTATCAGTGAGGACCAATGGGGATTTTCCACGTGTAAAATTCTCATTGGCCGAAGGAACCACGTGTCAACTCCACGTGCAGACATATGTCAACCAACCAATGGACAGGAGGTGCCTATGACACATCAACACATGGCATAGCCCAACAGTGGCCCATTCAGGTCAAAAGGCCGGCCCGTTTGACTTGGACAAAGGTTAACGAGCCGGCCCATCAAAAGCCTGCTAATGGCCTGCTCGCATATAGCCCATTCAGGCCCGATAACTCACGACCCATTATGGCCTTTCCGAATTCGGTCCACAAGCTTCATCTGGGCTGTCCAATATGATTCCAACCCGTTATAACTTCTGGCCCATGTACGCCCCTTGATGTCTTTGGGCCCATATGCGGCCCTTTGTAACTCTTGGCCCATTAACGACCCGTAGTGAAACTGGCCCATAATGAACAGTATATCTCTTCATACCCATTAACGACCCATTACTCCATTGGGCCGTTCCCAGCCCGTGTTTGATACATCTCCAACGTATCTACTTTTCCAAACCCTTTTGCCCTTGTTTTGGACTCTAACTTGCATGATTTGAATGGAACTAACCCGGACTGACGCTGTTTTCAGCAGAACTGCCATGGTGCTTTTTTTGTGCAGAATAAAAAGTTCTCGAAATCGCCAAAAAATCAACGGAGAATTATTTCAGAAAATATAAAAAATATATGCAAGAAGATCCTCATCAGGGGACCCACACCCTGTCCTCGAGGGTGGGGGCGCGCCCCCTTCCCAGGGCGCGCCTCCTGCCTCGAGGGCCCCCCGATGCTCCACCGACGTACCCCCAGATCCTATATCTTCCGTTTCGAGGAGAAAAAATAGGAGAGAAGGAATTATCGCGTTTCACGAGATGCAGCCACCACCAAGCCCTAATCTCTCTCGGGAGGGCTGATCTGGAGTCCATTCGGGGCTCCGGAGAGTGGAGATTGTTGCCATCGTCATCATCAACCTTCCTCCATCACCAATTCCATGATGGTCACCGCCGTGTGTGAGTAATTCCATCGGAGGCTTGCTGGACGGTGATGGGTTGGATGGGATCTATCATGTAATTGATTTAGTTTTGTTAGGGTTTGATCCCTAGTATCCACTATGTTCTGAGATTGATGTTGCTATGACTTTGCTATGCTTAATGGTTGTCACTAGGGCCCGATTGCCATGATTTCAGATCTGAACCTATTATGTTTCATGAATGTATGTGTGTTCTTGATCCTATCTTGCAAGTCTATAGTTACCTAATATGTGTTATGATCCAACAACCCCGAAGTGACAATAATCGGGACCACTCCCGGTGATGACCGTAGTTTGAGGAGTTCATGTATTCACTATGTGTTAATGCTTTGGTCCGGTACTCTATTAAAAGGAGGCCTTAATATCCCTTAGGTTCCAATAGGACCCCGCTGCCACGGGAGGGTAGGACAAAAGATGTCATGGAAGTTCTTTTCCATAAGCACGTATGACTATATTTGGAATACATGCCTACATTGCATTGATGAACTGGAGCTAGTTCTGTGTCACCCTAGGTTATAACTTCTACATGATGAATTGCATCCGACATAATTTCCCATCACCGATCCAATGCCTACAAGCTTTACCTATATTGCTTGTCACTTATTTACTTTTCCGTTGCTACGATCACAAAAACTACAAAAACACTATCTTTACATTTATTCCTGCTACCGCCACTATCATATTACTTTGCTACTAAACTATCTTGCTGCAGATACTAAGTTTCCAGGTGTGGTTGAATTAACAACTCAGCTGCTAATACTTAAGAGTATTCTTTGGCTCCCCTTGTGTCGAATCAACAAATTTGGGTTTAATACTTTACCCTCAAAAACTGTTGCGATCCCCTACACTTGCGGGTTATCAAGACTATTTTCTCGCCGTTGCTGGGGAGCATAGCTCTATTCTTTAAGTCACTTGGGATTTATATCTGTTTATCACTATGAAGAATTTGAAGGACTCGAAAACCAAGATCTTACCCTCAACTACGAGGGGTGGTAAGGAACTGCCATCTAGCTCTGCACTTGATTCTCCTTCTGTTATGAGTAAACTTGCGACACCTACTCCTGCTATTGAATCTGATATGTCGTATGTTCTTGATGATGCTACTTCTGCTATGTATGATAAAACTACCTCTATGCCTAATACTGTGCCACTAGGTGAATTTCTAGATGAACAAATTGCTAAGGTTAGGGAGAGTGTAAATGTTGATGATATTTATGAAAGTGATGATGAAACTAGTCCCAATAGATATGAATTGCTTGTTGTGCCTGAGGGTTATGTTATGGATGAAGAAACTGCTAGAGACTTTGTTGCTTGCAATGATAGATATGATCTTAAGAAGTTATTAGCTAAGCTGAAAGAAAAGTCCTTGAATGCTAGAATGAAACATGACCCTACTTTTGCTACTTCACCTATCTGTGTTACTGATAAGGATTATGAATTCTCTGTTGATCCTGGGTTAATTACTTTGGTTGAATCTGATCCTTTCCATGGCTATGAGTCTGAAACTGTTGTGGCACATCTTACTAAGTTGAACGGTATAGCCACCCTATTTACCAGCGATGAAAAGATTAGCTACTATTATATCCTTAAGTAGTTCCCATTCTCGTAAAAGGGTGATGCTAAGACTTGGTTTAATTCTCTTGATCCTGGTTGTGTGCGTAGTCCCCAGGATATGATGTATTACTTTTCTACTAAATATTTTCCCGCTCATAAGAAACAAGCTACCTTACGGGAAATATATAACTTTGCTCAAACTGAAGAAGAGAGTCTCCCACAAGCTTGGGGGAGGCTTCTCCAGTTACTTAATGCTTTGCCTGATCATCCTCTTGAAATGCATGATATACTTGATGTCTTTTATAATGGACTAACCGATGCTTCCAGAGACCACCTGGATAGTTGTGTTGGTTGTGTTTTCAGGGAAATAACAGTTGAACAAGCTGAATTACTATTGAATAATATGCTAGCCAATGAAAATAATTGGACACTTCCTGAACTAACCCCTAAGCCAACTCCGAAGAAAAGAGGTGTTCTATTTCTCAGTCCTGAAGATATGCAAGAGACAAAGAAATCCATGAAAGAAAAAGGTATTAAAGCTGAAGATGTTAAGAATTTACCGCCTATCGAAGAAATACATGGTCTTGATAACCCGACACAGGTAGTAAAGGTAAATTCTCTTTATAGATTTGATGAAGGTGATATTCCTCGTTATAAGTCTCCTAGCCAATGCTTAGATGAGTTTGACAATTTTATTGTGAAACAAGAAAACTTCAATGCTTATGTTGGTAGACAATTACAACACAATGATTATATGATTGAACGCTTGAGTGATTATTTGTCTAGTGCTAAAAGTGAACTGAAACTTATTAGTAAACATGCTTCCAGGGTTACCACTCAAGTAGAACAAGTACTTAAGGCTCGGAATGATTTGCTCAGTGAATTAAATAGTAAGAATAATGATTATGTTGTTAGAGTTGCAACTAGAGGTGGTAAAATGACCCAGGAACCCTTGTATCCTGAAGGCCACCCTAAGAGAATTGAGCAAGATTCTCATAGAGCTAATTTAGATGCACCTAGTTCTTCTAAGAAGAATAAAAAGAAAAAAGATAGGACTTTGCATGCTTCTAGTGAACCTGTAGCTCACAAACCTGAGAATCCCAATGACATATCTGATTGTGATCCTGAAACACAATCCGGTAATGAACATGAACCTAGTGATAATATTAATGATGATGTTCATGATGATGCTCAACCTAGCAATGATAATGATGTAGAGATTGAACCTGCTGTTGATCTTGATAACCCACAATCAAAGAATCAACGTTATGATAAGAGAGACTTTGTTTCTAGGAAGCACGGTAGGGAAAGAGAACCTTGGGTGCAGAAACCCATGCCTTTTCCTCCGAAACCATCCAAGAAAAAGGATGATGAGGACTTTGAGCGCTTCGCTGAAATGATTAGACCTATCTTTTTGCGTATGCGTTTGACTGATGTGCTTAAAACAAATCCTTATGCCAAGTATATGAAAGATATTTACCAACAAAAGAAAGATACCTAAAGTAGAAATTTCCACCATGCTTGACAATTACACTTTTGAGGGTGGAATGCCTAAGAAATTAGGAGATCCAGGAGTACCTACTATACCTTGTTCCATTAAGAGAAACTATGTTAAAACTGCTTTGTGTGATCTTGGAGCCGATGTTAGTAGTATGCTTCTATCTTTATATCGTAGACTTGACGTGAGTAAGTTGACACTTACTGAAATATCATTGCAAATGGCTGATAAATCAACTGCTATACATGTCAGTATTTGTGAGGATGTGCCTGTTGTAGTTGCAAATGTTACTATTCTAACGGACTTTGTTATACTTGATATTCCAGAGGATGATAGTATGCCTATTATTCTTGGAAGACCTTTTTTGAATACTGTAGGGGCTGTTATTGATTGCAACAAAGGCAATGTCACTTTTCATGTCAATGGTAATGAGCATACGGTACACTTTGCGAGGAAACAACCTCAGGTCCATAGTATCAATTATATTGGAAAAACTTCAGCTATTACTAATGGAGGTTTTGAGTTTCCTATTCCTACTATCAAGAAGGCATATGACATACTTATTGTTGTGGACATACATATCCCCATTGAGGTAACATAGTGTTATTCTAAAATTCTCTAGTTTCATGTTACTCGGAAAGAGTTTATTAACAAGACCTGATCAACCTTGTTAATGGATTCCTTTTGATGAACATGGGATAGGTGAATCTAGATAGCACAAACCTACTGTACCCTCCTTTTAATTTCTGTTAATTAGGTTAAATAAAACAAAAATAGTATTTTCTGTCTGTTTCCGGACTTATCCGTGCAATAAAAAAATATCTCAAAAATAAAAGTTCTCCAAATGCCATGAAAATGAAGTATGATTTTTTCTAGATTATTTAAGAAAATATGGTACTGAACACACACCAAGGGGAGCCAGCACGTGGCCACGAGGGCACAGGGCGCGCGCCCTGCCTCGAGGGCCCCACGTGGCCCCCCTCCACTTGTCCTTTCACACATGCTCTTCTTCTTCCTCCCAAAAAAATCCCCAACCAGCTCAAACCCGAGTTCTAGCTCATTTTGCTGCCATTTTCGATCTCCTTGCTCAAAGCACCATTCACCAAACTGTTTGGGGGGAGATTGTTCCTTGGTATGTGACTCCTCCATTGGTACAATTAGCTTTTGTTCTAGTGCTTTATTTGTTGCAAATTTATGTTGCTGTGGTGACCTTGTTCTTGAGCTTGCATGTCAAATTTTCTTGGTCCCAAGTAGTTCTAATGCATGATATAGCCTCTAGGCACTTATAGGAGTCGTTGCTATCAATCGTGTTAAGTTTTGTTAACTTTTATTGTGAGTACTAAAAATTAAAAAAAATCAGAAAAGGAAAATGTTGAAAAGACTATTGAGAGGCTCCTCCAGTAAGAGCTTAGAGGAGAAGAAGAAAGAAGAAAATAAGAAGCCTAAGTATAATCTCCCACGCATGGCGGAAGTTCGACCGTGCGAATGGCCGTGTAATAATTTCATGATGTCCGCCGGCATTTATGAAGACTTTTATTGGTTGGCGAATAATGCAGGCCTCACCGACTTCCTCAACGACCAAAAAGAACAGTATCTCTTACTCACCAATATTTTCATGCAAAGTTTTCTTTTTCATTCTAGGAAAACACAACCTACGGTGGAGTTTCGCTTATATGATGTGAGTAAGGAGATATCGCTCTTAGATTTTTGTGAAATATGCAAAGTACCCTTTGGAGGTAGACTTGATGAACCACGTCATGAAGACTTCAAAGGGTTTATTGATATGATAGCCGTAGGTGAAACTAGACAAGTTTCAGGGGCAAGAATCACTAGTATACACTTCCTTGTTCTGTGCTACTTTGCTTTATTTGCTAGTAGGTGTTTAATTGGTCGCGAGAACAGTGGGAATCTTAGTGCCCCTGATATTATCATTTTACGCCATGCTTTGTTTCATGACACAACTTTTAGCTTGGGCGCCGTCGTTGCCAAACGATTGAGTCTGAACCGCTCAAAGGGGCCCATCTTTGGAGGCATCTTTGCTTCTCGCCTTGCTGAACATTTTAATATACCTATTAGGCATCATGAGAAGGAAGAAAAATTGCTTGCCCCTGTTTATCTAGACTACAAGAGCATGGTATCTCATGACTTTATTGTTAAAGACAAAAATATGCAGCTTAATTATAAGTTAAGGTTTGATGAAATATACTGTGAAATTGTTACCTTGCCTGCACCTTCTTTGTTTGATCTATCTACAGGCGTATTCCTCATCACCTCAGATGCCTTCTACAAGTACCAAAGCCAGGCACAAGCTTCAGAGCCTGAGCCAAAGCCACCACTTGATCCTTCCCGTCAATCTGTTTATGGGTGGGAGCTAGACGAGCTCGCCAAACAGTGGCATCCATAGGACACATCTCAGTACACTGGAGGGAGTGGCTTCGATCCGTGGCCATAAAGCAACTTAGGCCAAAAGCCTAAGCTTGGGGGAGTACGTGCTTCTCACCGACTTACATTCATGTTCACACACTTATTCTAGTCGTCGGTGCTCACACTCTTTCACTGTACCATCCATGCTTAGTTCCAATTTCTTTTTCTTAGTCCTTTTCTTGTGTGCTACAAAACCCAGAAAAACAAAAAAATATATTAGTTGTAGCTTCTATCTAGTTTACTTTCTTTGCTTGTAGTAGTAGCTAAAAATGAAAACCCACAAAGATTTCCCGTTCTTCTTTTGCTTGTTGGGAGCTTTCCCGTGTAAATAATTTCTTTTCTTTTCTTTAGGGGTTAAGAGTAGAAGACCATGATGAAAATGCTTAGTGGCTCTCATATGCTTTGTTGTTGATTTAACCTTGAGCCATATTACCTTGTCTTCTCTCTTGTATTAAAAGCCTACAGATTCCAGCTTAGTCCAGTGCACGTGCACTATTATTATTATCCACACCATTCTGTCGAGCGAGTGAAAGGCAATAAGGATGATATATGATGAACTAATTGAGATGAGAAAAGCTGGTATGAACTCGACCTCTTTTGTTTTTGTAAATATGATTGCTCGTAGTTCTTGATTCAGCTTGTTATGAATGAAACATGCTTGCAATGACAATTAGAGATCATAGCTGCTTATGTAATGCTTAATTAGCTGAGAGTTTATAATGGTCTATCTTGCGTGCGAACATGATATTAAAATGGTTGTGATGTGGTATGATGGGTGGTATCCTCCTTTGAACGATTTAAGTGATTTGACTTGGCACATGTTCACGCATGTAGTTGAAACAAATCAACATAGCCTCCACGATATTTATGTTCATGGTGATTTATATCCTACTCATGCTTGCATTCATTGTTGATTAATTTTAATACATGTTCATGACCGTTGTTGCTCTCTAGCTGGTCGCTTCCCAGTCTATTTCTAGCCTTCACCTGTACTAAGCGGTAATACTGCTTGTGCATTGTCAGGACCCTGATCCTAAGTCACACCAATCTAGCTGTAACACGTCATATCACTTTGCGGCCTCACGCACGGTATCCCCACGGGTGCCACCTTACCTGACCCGGGACTGTTTGCGCATTTTGGCACACGTATATGACAGTGTCGCTAGCATCCATATGACAGAGAACCCGGGCCGACATGGCTAGTTATAAACCAAAAGTGGCACTAAATTACAGAGACATGCATCCATGACTCAGCAACGAACGTGTCGGTCATCAACGTATGAACCCAAGTCGTAGCAAGCTACATGGACTTAAAGGAACAACGCGCGACATTTCCCCTAAGGGACAGACACCGAAACGAAGAAGGACACATGCCGGCCAGCCTACGTGTTCCGAGCAGTAGCAAGCTACCAAGGCTCATTGGAAGCACTAGGAGGCATTTCCCTGTAAGATAGGCTACCAAAGGAAAACGACTAGGTGTCGGATCCCACACATACCAAGCATTTCAATCATACACACAATATGCTCAATATGTGCAAATACAACATTGCATCACAACAGAATTCTATGACCCAAAGTACTTTATTTAAGAGGCTCCAAGAGCCATACATAACATATCCATACAGGTAGGGGTCACATGACCCAACACTCAAGTCATACAGTCATACAAGCATAAGCGGAAGCTAACATGTCTGAGTACAGACAACTTGGAAAATAAAACAGGCTTGGTGTAGCCTGACTATCTACAAGGCCCTTCACAAGCTCCAGATCTCCGTCTGGGTAACAAGCTACTCGTCGACGTCAACGTCTATGTAGAACCCATCAGAAGGGGCAGGGTTCTCCTCTGCAACAGTTTTTAAGCAAACATGAGTACAAAGGTACTCAGCAAGTCTTACAACAGAACCTATCATACATGCAACATTATCAACAGGGGGTAGTGGAGTTCATAGCAGAAAGCCAGCTTTGACTCTTGGCTAACCTATACTACAACTCTCAACATATTGCAAGATATTACTACATACACGAGTCCTCTACTCACCACAACAATACACCACCGAGGATCCTCTTCCGTCATCCTACGGAAGGGCCATCCACGACACTCACACTTATCTTGAGGCTTTTAGTAGTATCCATCAACTTGTCTATGAACTGTAGGAGTAACCAAGTAGTCCGTACCGCGAACAACGGCTATTCGAATAGATTGATAACCTTGCAGAGGTGTACTTCTTCACACACGCTTCCACCACTTATCGCCGTTTACTCGACATGTACTCGGCAACCTTCAAGCGGAAGCCCAGCGAGGGTGTCGGCCACGACCTGACTAACTACACAAGTCTCTCATCCAGGTTTATCGCCTATTTGGGTTCCATCCGTGGGGAGATCCGGCCGGGGTGTCGCTCACGGCCCCAAACGATGTGTACAGGGTTCCCGAGTCACCAAACGGGCAACCGGTACACCGTGCCACGTACCTGTCGCATAACAGCCCACCCCGAGGGTCAGCGCTGTGCACGATCACCAGTAAACTACAAACACCAGAAACTAGTTGCAACTCCTGGACAGAGATCGAGGGTAATTAATAAGCCGAGAGGGTCCATTGGTTTCGGGCCCAATGCATGGTAGTAACTGGAACTTGAACCACACATATAGATCTCGGGTCCTATGGACGGTTCCAATGAAACAACCCACCACGTACTCCTACATGGCCTTTCATCGATACCTTTACCAAATATGTTCCACACTTCCTTCTCTTTACCGGTATAATCATTTCACTCCGATCCATCACCCAGATGAATCAGACCTGACACAACTCTAAGCATACCAGGCAACATAAACAAATAGCATGGTGGATCACACATCACATGGCTCAAGCAACTCCTACACATGCTAGTGGGTTTCAACTATTTACTGTGGCAATGACAGGTCATGCAAGGGAATAGGGTTCAACTACCGCAGCAAGTAGCAGTTCACACGATGTTACCTTAATGCAGTAAAAGAGAGCAGGAGCGAGAAGATGGGTTTGTATTGGAATGATCAATGATTGCTTGCCTGACAGAGTGGTTGTCGGGTACTGCTCTTCAGCTGGATACGCAGAAGTATCCTCGGGAGCAGGACCTAACACGGAGAATATCGGCGATACCATCAATAAGCAAACAAATGCAACAATATGATGCATGCTCATGATATGGCAAAATGCATGTGTTTTGGGCTAATGCAACTATAAACAGAAGGGTTCGAGCCTATTTGAATCAAAGATTCAAATTGAAACTCAAACTATTATTTAATTAAGTGCATTATCATGTTTTAGAGTAAACAGCAAGGTTAAGTTGCTCAAACATGCATGAAACCAGTGCCATTGGAAAGATTGGATTTTTCTGATCAATTTTCATATATAAATCTTTTCCATCTGAGCTACTGTTGAATTTATATGATTTTTTGAAGTTTAAAGCATTTTCTGGAATTTCCTGAATTGTTTTTAAATCAAATAACCCCAGAAAATCCTTTACTGCGTCAGCATGACATCATGCTGACGTTAGCAAGTCAACATACCTGATCCAGGTCAAACCTAACTGGTGGGTCCCTCATGTCAGTGTCTCTGGAGCTAATTCCGGTCAAAACTAGAGTTGACCGGGTTTGACTAAGCGATGGGGCCCACTGTCAGTGACTGTGGTGGTTAATCTAATTACTGTTAGCTCCTAATTAACAGGCTACGTCAGCCTGCCGGAGTTTGGCCGGCGGCGACCATATCGCACGGCGGTGACTCGTCGAAATCCTTGTTCCGGCGACCATTTGTCGCGCGGATGGGCTCTATGTGCTCCTGGTGATGCACCGCATCCAACGGTGCCACTGGTTGGTCGAAAGGTCGCCGGAGTCGATGGCGACGAGCTCGTCCGCGGCGGCGCTCGCACGAAGTTGGCCGGGACGGCGTTGTGGTGCACGGGAGGAGGAGTTAGAGCTAGCATTAGCTTGCTGGTGATCTACCGAACCTAATGGCGTGCTCAGTTGCGAAGCACGGTGCCTGTGGCTACGGCGGCGAGGTGGCCGGCGGCGGTGAGCTACGGTCAGCAAGGGGGCGGCGGCTTGATACGTCCAAAACGTATCTATAATTTCTGCTTGCTCCATGCCACTTTTGGGTGATATTGCTATGATATTCATACACTTCCATACACTTTTGATCATATTTGGACTAACCTACTAATCCAGTGCACCCCGGTGCCAGTTTCTGTTTTCGACTGTTTTTGTATTTCAGGTTTTCACGTTACGAGAACTGCCAGGAAAAATCCAGAAAAATTGTATAAAAAATCAGCGTTCCAGAACCTACCTTGCGCCCGAAGGACAGCCGGGGGGGGGGGGGGCAACAGGGCTCCAGGCTCCCTGGCGGCGCGCCCCCCCTAGGCCGTGCCGAGGGGGCGCTTGGGCCCCCCGAGCCCCGTCTGGTGCCCCCCTTTGGCATATATTTAAGGTCCGTCGAGAAAACCCTGATTCCAGACCCCTTTTCTCCAGACGCGATTCCGATCTCCGCCGCCATCGCCATCAAGCTTCGTGGGACCAGAATTCCTGCGCCGGCACCCTGCCGGGACGGGGAAGTGCCCCCGGATTCATCTCCATCGACGTTGCTTCCTCCCTCCATGATGCGGGAGTAGTTCCTCCTCGGGGCTGAGGTTCTTACCAGTAGCTATGTGGTCAATTCTCTCTCCCATGATGTGATTTTATTGTGATCATAGGCTATGTTAATCTAAGATATTTCCCCTTCCTCTATGTATTGGATTGATGTACTCACTTGTCTTTATCTAGTATAATCCCCGAGACCAAGGTGACAGCGGTCTATTGGACATGGATTAGAACAATATTTTCATGAGTGATTTCCTCTCTTGTGTGTTGATTGAAGATTGAGAGTCTCTTGGTGCTTGTCTTTGACTATCCTTTAGATATGCTGTGGTGATTGTGGGACTCTCTTTGGATGGCCGCGGTGACATTGGGAAATCTTTAGATTGAGAACTACGAACTTTGAGGTGTGCTTTTGTAGCCCTACATAATTCTCGTCCTCTCTTGACCACGAAGGAATGACCTCCGAGTGTGTCCCCTTTGCATGTTTTATGGGAAATATCATGTGATTCGATTATGTTAATGTTGTTGGGAGTTGCCACTAGTGAAAGTATGAACCCTAGGCCTTGTTTCCACCATTGCAATACCATTTGTGCTCACGTTTACCACTTGTTTGCTTGCTACACTTTTTATTACAAATTTATATTACTTTGTTTTGCCATCCATATCACTTGCCATTTAACATCTCTTCGCCGAACTAGTGCACCTATACATCTAACAAGTGTATTAGGTGTGTTGGGGACACAAGAGACTTATTGTATCTTAGTTGCAGGGTTGCTTGAGAGAGACCATCTTCAACCTCTACTTCCCTGAGTTCGATAAACCTTAGGTCATCCACTTGAGGGAAATTTGTTGCTGTCCTACAAACTTCTGCGCTTGGAGGCCCAACATAGTCTACAAGAGTAGAAGCGTGTGTAGACATCAAGCTATTTCTGGCGCCGTTGCCGGGGAGGTGAGCGCTTGAAGGTATATCTTTAGATCTTGCAATTAAATCTTTTTGTTTCTTGTTTTTATTTCACTAGTTATGTTTATGGAAAACCTTGCTATTGGATCATTGCTTGCGGGAGGACGCCCCACACCTGTGGTGGTTGCTCCTCCTCCTACTGAAATTGTGCCCTATAAAATACCGGCTGGTATTATCGATTATGTTTTGACTAATCGTTATGCAGGAGACAGACATCCCGGTGAACACCTGCTATATCTGTCACAACTATGTTCATTATTTAAGCTTGCAGGTGTATCGAGGGAGTTTGTCATGAGGAAATTATTTGCCTTGTCACTGAAAGGAAAAGCATTGGAATGGTATAGGCTACTAAATGACTCTCACCTGCTGGAGTGGGAAGAGATCCAGTCTCTCTTTTACTCCAAGTTTTATCCTCTTCATGAAGTCCATGAGAATAGGAATTATGTTTATAATTTTTATCCTCATGATGGAGAGAGCATAACTCAAGCTTGGGGGAGACTGAAAACGTTAATGCTAAAATGTCCTAACCATGGGCTCCCCAAAGATATTATTGTTACTAACTTCTATGCGAGGCTCTCTCGACAGGATAAAGATTTGCTCGACGCTTCCTCTATGGGTTCTTTCACAAACAAAAAGATTGATGCTAAATGGGAACTCCTTGAAAGAATTCAACGCAACACTGAAGATTGGGAGATCGACAAAGGTAAAGAGTCAGGTATAATTTATGAGTATGATTGCATTAAGTCCTTTGTTGAAACTACAAGTTTTAATAAGTTTAGTGCTAAGTTTGGGCTTGATTCTCAACTTCTTGTTGATTTCCTCAAATCTTTTGCTCACATCTTAATATGCCTAAGGAGGATTGGATCAAGTATCATAAGCCTTTTAAAGAGACTTGCAAAGAAAATGAAATTGTTCATGATGATTGCAACATGCATGATCCAATTCCTAAAAATGAAGTTTTATATGAGCATGTTAATTTTTGTGGAGTGGATAGACCTTGTGAAAGGCCTATGATTGAAGAAGAGAAGTATTGTAAGCAACATAAGCATGAAAGAACAATCACTTGGGTCAGAGATTTAAATGAAATTGCTAGAGAATTGTGTGACCTTTATCCTTTTACTTGTGAACTTTGCCTTATAGAGGGTCACTTTAATTTTCAATGCATGAACTTCCAAAACATAACTGTTAACCGGTTGTGTGATAACATGATCACCTCTGATCTTTATGATGAGCTTATATTATTTTTGATGTGTGAAGAGTTATCAGAAAAGACTTCATGGCTAGATGTTAATGCCATAGGAATAAAAAACACTTTGCAAAATTGTCATCTCTATTGTGTTGTTAATTGCCATGAAAATGATTACATAGGTAAGATTATAAAGGAGGGAACTTTACCAAAGTATAAAAATGTCTCTTATATTTCTGCTAATAAAAAGGAGAGTTGCTCCCAAGTTTCCCCTATTGTTTCTAATGATAAACCAGGAAATGTGGAGAAGCTTCATCTCCAACCACTCCCTCCTAAGGATAAGAAGAAGAAAAAGAAGAGGAGGAGGAAGACGAGCAAGAAAGAAGAAGAATGGGTATCAACCTGGCCTGAGCATATTCCTCCCATCAACTTTTATCCTAACGGTTGTAAGTTTAAAGAAGAAGGTGAAGTTTATTGCCTTAATTATCATCTTGATGATACGTCCGTAGGTACTATTGAAGATGATTTTTATTATGATATGCATGTTACTTATTGTGATTGGGAAAATGATGATAATTCTGCTTATGATCTTGAAAATCTTTTTGGTACCAACTCTGAAAGTGAAGATATGGGAAGCTCTAAGCTTGGGGATGATAGGATTGCAAATCCTATCTCCACTAGTGATGTGATAATTGATAATTCTCTTGCTAGTAAGAATAATGACAACATGTTTACAAATATAGTTGCTAGCAATGATAATGCTCTTCTCTACCATGATGATGTTATAACTCCAATCTATAGTGATTATAAAGGTACCTATGACATAAGGAGAAATTATCCTTATGAAACTTGTCATAATCATGAAGGGAATTACTCCCTTGTTGAACACCGCCCTCCTAATATACAACTAATCTATAGTGTTCAAGTTGTTTATGATAGTCCTACTCCCACTATTACCAATGAGAAAAAGTATGCTTATGTGGGGAGTGAGAGTACCTTTTTGCATGTGGATCATGGTAACAATGCTTTATGTGATGCTTATATTGTTGAGTTCATCCATGATGCCACTGAAATTTATAATGAGAGAGGGATGCTTGGTTCTAAATATCTTAATAATAAGAAGTTTCCTCTCTTTATGGTGAATATTTTGAAGTTATGCTTGTTTTGCCTTTCTATGCTAGTTGCTTCGTGCTTCAATGAATTATTCTATTGCAATATTCCTATGCATAGGAAACATGTTAGGCTTAAATGTATTTGGCATTTGCTTCTTGATGCCCTCTTTTGTTTTTCAGCTCTTATTCTTACGAGAGCATCATTAAAGTCCTATGCCTAGCTTAAAGGCATAAAAGAAAGCGCTTTTGGGAGGCAGCCCACAATGAATAAAATTTTATTTTGCTTTTTGTTGTGTCTTGATGTTGTTACTACAGTAGCATCATCATTGTATCATTGCTTTTCAATTTTGTGCCAAGTATAGCCTCTGATTGCTGGAAAGTTCAAAAGTTGTGAGGTGCTGTCCAGGAAACAGATTCTGTCCTTGGATAAAAAAATTCGTATAAAATCACCAGATCATATTTTTGGTCTGAAATTTTTCGACAGCGTTCTCTATATAATTGTCTTTCGTGCGACTGTTCTGAGTTTTTTGATTTGAGTTGCAGAAGTGCCCCGAACAAATCAATTACTACCTGCTGTTCTGTTTTTCACAGATTCTGTCCTGTTTTGCCTTTCCTTCATTTTGCAAACCAAGAGCTTGCTTTTTCTTTGCAAAAACCTTTTGGCAATCTTGAGAAACAGTAGAACTTCAAGAATATCTTTATTTCCAGCAAGGTATAATTATTTTATTAAGGGTACTAACCTCGCTAATCAGATTATAATGAGTTATGTATGAAGGGAGTTTTCAAGTGTGCGAGGGAAGATGATAAAAAGATTCAGGAGTGTCAAACGCTCAAGCTTGGGGATGCCCCCGTGCACCCCCAAGAAATATTCAAGGAGACTCAAGCATCTAAGCTTGGGGATGCCCCCGTGCATCCTCTTCTCCATCAACATTATCAGTTCGTCTTTCGTTTCGCTATATTTTTATCACTTCATGTGTTATGTGCTATGCTTGGAGCGTCTTGCTTTTAGTTTTCTTTTTAGTTTTTCATAATGAGTCGGAACTCATCGTTCTTTATGTGGGAGAGAAACACGCTCCACTTCTACCTAGAACATAACATAGAATTTTCATGTCTATCTTTGCTGTGTGTGTTCTTCATCTTTTAAATAGCTACTATCATGCTCTGCTCTTAGTATTCATGCTTATCTTTTCAAAGAGCTTTTGTTTAGTTGGTTGCTTGAACTCTCTTTAATTATCATGCTTATATTATTAAGAGAGTTTGCTTCCGTTGCATTGGTTAATATGTCTATGATAAAGATGCTACGTGCATAATGGCGCTTAGTAGTTCAGGTTTTCTTGTGGTTAGTCTCAAATAGGTGGGGGATTCCCAATGTGTTATTGGAGTACCAACTTGATTTGTTTGCCTATGATGTGGTATGGTTTAGTAATATCTTCCTTTGAGAATTTATTTTGATTGACTTGGCGTATGCTCACGCATATTTAAGACTGTAAAGAAAGTCTGTCAAGCCTTGATGATCTTTTATTTCTGAGTAGCGATATAACTACCATGCCTGATTCAATGTTGCTTTGTCGCTCTGCATGATTATGACCGTCATTGCTCTCTTAGTTGGTCGCTCCCAGTCTTTTGCTAACCTCCACCTGTACTAAGCAGACTAACTTTGCAATACATAGCTCATGGGAAAGTAGCTTAAGAACTATTGTGGTAAAGAATATGTTGCTTATGTATCTTATTTCTTATAAGTTGCTTGCTGAGCGGTAACCATGTTTCTGGGGACGCCATCAACTGTCACACTTTTGTTGAATATCATGTGAGTTGCTATGCATGTTCGTCTTGTCTGAATTAAGGGTGATTTGCCATGGGTTGGATGAGTATGCATATTGTTAGAGAAGAACATTGGGCCGCCAACCAAAGCCATGTATCATGGTGGAAGTTTTAGCTTGGACATTAATCCTCAATCTCTTATGAGAATATGCTTATGCATTAAAGAGGAGTCCATCATCTATTTTCTATGTTGTCCCGGTATGGATGTCCTCAAGTTGAGATCTATCAAAAACGAGAAATCAAATGCGATTTATCTCCTTGGACCTTTGTACAGGTGGCATAGAGGTACCCCTTTGTGACACTTGGTTGAAACATATGTAATGCAATGATAACCCATGGAAATCCGAGCTAATTAGGACAAGGTGCGAGCACTATTGGTATTCGATGCATGAGGCTTGCAACTTATAGGATGTCTTATGCATGACACATATGAAGTACTACTACCGTTGACAAAATTGCTTCTATTTTTCAAAATAAAAAGCTCTAGCACATAACCATTCTTTTACTTTTATGTTGAGTCTCCACATTCTTTCTTCAAGCACCAACTACTGAGAGCATGATTGTCATTCTAAGTGTAATGTGCATTGTTCCAAAGTAGCATTGTCTTTTGCATGATTGTGATATCGTTTATTTTGAAATCATTGTATCTAGTCATCACTTAAACCTTGAAGGTGCCCCTGCATTTATGTTTTGCTTCACTCAAGGGGGCAAGCTAGATATCACTTTATCATATTTGCACATCATGTTCATTGCAAATCTTCTTGATGTTTCAGTTTCATATTGTAAAACTTTCAGTCATTTGTGATTTTCTCATGAGGCAACTTAATTACTATAGAATCATTGTCTCAGTAAGCTTTGGTCATATGACTATGAATAAGTCCTATATGGTTAATAGCATGTCACCACAGAAATTATTCTTGTTATCATTTACCTACTCGAGGACGAACAGGAATTAAGCTTGGGGATGTTGATACGTCCAAAATGTATCTATAATTTCTGCTTGCTCCATGCCACTTTTGGGTGATATTGCTATGATATTCATACACTTCCATACAGTTTTGATCATATTTGGACTAACCTACTAATCCAGTGCACCCCGGTGCCAGTTTCTGTTTTCGGCTGTTTTTGTATTTCAGGTTTTCACGTTACGAGAACTGCCAGGAAAAATCCAGAACAATTATATAAAAAATCAGCGTTCCAGAACCTACCTTGCGCCCGAAGGACAGTCGGGGGGGGGGGGGGGGCAACAGGGCTCCAGGCTGACTGGCGGCTCCCCCCCCCTAGGCCGCGCCGGGGGGGCGCCTGGGCCCCCCGAGCCCCGTCTGGTGCCCCCCTTTGGCATATATTTAAGGTCCGTCGAGAAAACCCTGATTCCAGACCCCTTTTCTCCAGACGCGATTCCGATCTCCGCCGCCATCGCCATCAAGCTTCGGGGGACCAGAATTCCTGCGCCGGCACCCTGCCGGGATGGGGAAGTGCCCCCAGATTCATCTCCATCAACGTTGCTTCCTCCCTCCATGATGCGGGAGTAGTTCCTCCTCGGGGCTGAGGTTCTTACCAGTAGCTATGTGGTCAATTCTCCCTCCCATGATGTGATCTTCGTTGTGATCATAGGCTATGTTAATCTAAGATATTTCCCCTTCCTCTATGTATTGGATTGATGTACTCACTTGTCTTTATCTAGTATAATCCCCGAGACCAAGGTGACAGCGGACTATTGGACATGGATTAGAACAATATTTTCATGAGTAATTTCCTCTCTTGTGTGTTGATTATAGATTGAGAGTCTCTTGGTGCTTGTCTTTGACTATCCTTTAGATATGTTGTGGTGATTGTGGGACTCTCTTTGGATGGCCGCGGTGACATTGGGAAATCCTTAGATTGAGAACTATGAACTTTGAGGTGTGCTTTTGTAGCCCTACATAATTCTCGTCCTCTCTTGACCACGAAGGAATGACCTCCGAGTGTGTCCCCTTTGCATGTTTTATGGGAAATATCATGTGATTCGATTATGTTAATGTTGTTGGGAGTTGCCACTAGTGAAAGTATGAACCCTAGGCCTTGTTTCCACCATTGCAATACCATTTGTGCTCACGTTTACCACTTGTTTGCTTGCTGCACTTTTTATTACAAATTTATATTACTTTGTTTTGCCATCCATATCACTTGCCATTTAACATCTCTTCGCCGAACTAGTGCACCTATACATCTAACAAGTGTATTAGGTGTGTTGGGGACACAAGAGACTTCTTGTATCTTAGTTGCAGGGTTGCTTGAGAGAGACTATCTTCAACCTCTACTTCCCTGAGTTCGATAAACCTTAGGTCATCCACTTGAGGGAAATTTGATGCTGTCCTACAAACCTCTGCGCTTGGAGGCCCAACATAGTCTACAAGAGTAGAAGCGTGTGTAGACATCACGGCTACAAGGCGTAATCGAGCCCGTGGAGAGAGGGGTTCGAAGCGTGAGCTCAGAGCGGTCGCAGAGGGCGTCGAAGCAAGCTTGGGGGAGGTCGGACAGCGGCGTACGGGCGGCGGCGATCTCCGGTTCCGAAGGTTGAAGACGACGGTAGGGAGGGCGTTGCAGAAGTTCTGGCGTCGTGTGCGTCGGTGGGGAGCTTCGGGGTGATGTGGCGGAGCTAATGGTGCGTCAGGGAGGCGAGGGAGTGGTGTAGGGCGCGGTGGCAGCGATCGACGGCGACGAGCTCGCTCGGTGGAGCTCGGCGGAGGGAAGAGAGGAGGGGAAAGACTCAGGGGAGAGGGGGAAACGGTCGAGGGGGTCTGCGTGGCGTCGTCCGGTTCCGTCCAGAGGGTCGAGGAGGCCAGCCAGGCAGGTAGGAGGTGGCCGGCGCGTCGGCGGCGCTCGCCACCGAGCTGCTTCGTGCGCTGGCACGTCGAAGAAGACGGGGATGCCCCTGGTGGGCTGGGCCGTCTGAGCCAGCATGTAAGTGGGCTCAGGTAAGTCTGCCTTTTCTATTTTTTTCTATTTACTTTCTGTTTCATTTCTTTTGCAACTTTGTTGAATTAAATAAAATGCCAGAACATTTTTATAACTCATAAAACTAGTCATGCCCACTGTATATAATATGAACAGTATGGAACACTTTAGTTTATGATTATTTGGGCACATAAAATATTTTATAGCATTTAAATGCCCAAATGCAAATACCATATGAATTAATCCAAAGACCTTGGGTGTCCTAGAAAATTGTGCACCATTTTTGGCAGAGGTTTAAGACCAAGGCAGAAATGATGAACATTTTTGAAGGGCATTTTGGGTACATTGGAAAAGATTATAACAAACCCTAGTTGTTAGAAGAGGGGTGTTGGGGTTTCTGTCATTCCCATTTCAAGTTTCTTTGAAAAGTAAACATGATGCACACTCTAGCTAGCCCTAAAGCAAGCACAAACTAGGGATGTGACAACTCACCCCACTCAAAAGAATCGCGTCCCGAGATTCGGGTTCCTCCGGAAAGAGGGTGGGGTACTCAAGTCGAAGACGATCCTCCCTTTCCCAAGTAGCTTCACTCTCGGAATGATGTGACCATTGAACCTTGAGAAACTTAATATTGTGACGTCGAGTGGTACGCTCGGTTTGATCAAGAATACGAACGGGGTATTCTCGATATGTAAGATTGTCCTAGAGATCAAGCGTTTCGTGGTCCACTCCGCGGATAGGATCCGAGAAGCAATGCCTGAGTTGAGATACGTGGAAGACATCATGAACTCTGGAAAGGTGCGGAGGTAGTTCCAATTGGTAGGCAACTTCTCCTCGTTTGGCAACAATGCGAAAAGGACCGATGTAACGAGGGGCCAATTTACCTTTGATACCGAAGCGATGGGTTCCCTTAAGAGGAGTAACCCGAAGGTAAGCCTTATCGCCGACTTCAAAAGTCACAGCCTTATGATGACTATCATATTGGCTCTTCTGGCGAGACTGGGCTATTTTCAATTTCTCACGAACGATGCGAACTTGCTCTTCTGCTTCCTGGATCATATCCGGACCAAAGAATTGTCTTTCCCCGGTTTCTGACCAGTTAAGAGGTGTTCGACACCTTCGTCCATATAGAACTTCGAAGGGAGCTTTGCCCAAGCTGGCTTGATAACTATTGTTATAAGCGAATTCGGCAAATGGAAGACACTTCTCCCATTCCATACCGAAAGAGATGACAGAGGCTCGAAGCATGTCTTCCAGAATTTGATTGACTCGTTCCACTTGACCACTTGACTGAGGATGGAAGGCGGTGCTGAAAGAGAGATGAGTTCCCATAGCATTCTGGAAACTTTCCCAAAATCGTGAAGTGAAAAGACTTCCTCGGTCGGAGTTAATTTCCAACGGCACACCATGAAGTGATACTATCCGGGAGATATATAAGTCTGCTAGCTGGCTAGCGGTTATACTCTCTCGAACAGGTAGGAAGTGGGCTACTTTGGAGAGGCGGTCGATAACGACGAAGATAGCATTATTCCCTTTTCTTGTCCTGGGAAACCCGGTAATGAAGTCCATACCGATCTTGTCCCATTTCCATTCAGTAATAGCTAAAGGTTGAAGGGTGCCAGCAGGCCGTTGATGCTTTGCTTTAACTCGACGACAAATGTCGCAGTTGGCAATGAATTGAGCGATTTCTCTCTTCATCCTAGTCCACCAGAACCTCTGGCGTAGGTCCTGATACATTTTGGTACTACCGGGATGAATCGTGAGAGGAGATTCATGAGCCTCCTTAAGGATCAACCGTCTCAGGTTTCGTACCTTAGGAACCACTAAGCGGTTGCTAAAGAACACGACTCCTTGATCATCAATTGAGAAACATCCTGCGACTCCTTTCTTGATGTTCCTCTTGATATGGGAGATTCCTGGATCAACTTTCTGTGCTTTGATGACCTGATCCGTAAGGGTAGGTTCCGCCACCAAGGTGGAAAGGAATCCTCGAGGAACAATGTGAAGGTTAAGTTTACGAAATTCCTCGTGAAGAAGTGGTTGCCCTTGTTGTAACATCAAGTTGTTAAAATAAGACTTACGACTTAGTGGGTCGGTCATGACATTGGCCTTCCCAGGGGTGTAAGTGATTCCTAAGTTGTAATCTGTGAGCAACTCAACCCAACGTCTTTGCCTGAGATTTAGATCCGGTGGGGTGAAGATGTATTTCAGACTTTGGTGATTAGTCAAGATTTCACAGCGATTACCAAGAAGATAATGTCGCCATGTTTTGAGTGCGTGGACTACAGCTGCAAGCTCTAGATCATGTGTAGGATAGTTATCCTCATGTGGACGCAACTGTCGGGATGCGTAAGCAATCACTTGACGATCTTGCATGAGTATGCAACCTAGTCCTTGTCGCGAGGCGTCACAGTAGATAATAAAGTCCTTGGAAAAGTCAGGTGGTACCAGTACGGGTGCAGATGTCAGGCGTCTTTTCAGTTCCTCAAAGCTGGACTCGCACTGTGGGGTCCACTCAAACTTTTTATCTTTCTTGAGGAGTTCAGTTAGAGGTTTAGCAACCTTGGAGAAGTTCTCGATGAAGCGTCGGCAATAGCTCGCTAAGCCAAGGAAACTCCTAACTTGCTTGACCGATTCAGGGGGAGTCCAATCAAGGACGGCTTGAACTCGCTCGGGATTGACAGCAATACCCTTGCCAGAGATCACATGACCTAGATAGGTCACTTCCGGCAACCAGAATTCACATTTAGAGAATTTAGCATAAAGGCGGTGCTCTCGAAGTTTCGTCAATACCAGCCTTAGATGCTTGGCATGATCTTTCTTGTTCTTGGAATAGATGAGTATATCATTGAGGTATACCACGAAGAATTTATCCAAATACTCCATGAATATAGAATTCATTAGCCGGGAGAAGGTGGCTGGGGCATTGGTTAATCCGAAGGACATGACAGTGTACTCGTATTGGGCATAACGAGTAACAAAAGCCGTTTTAGGAATGTCCCCATTCTTGATCTTGATTTGATGGTAGCCCAACCTCAAATCCATTTTACAAAAGACTGAGGATCCAGCGAGCTGATCATACATGTCGTTGATCCTGGGGAGCGAATACTTGTTCTTTATGGTGACCAGGTTGACAGGTCAGTAATCTACAACCATCCGTTCCGTTCCATCCTTCTTCTTGACAAAGAGGACGGGACAAGCCCAAGGGGAAGAACTAGGATGGATGAAACCCTTTTGCAAGGACTCATCAAGTTGTTTCTTAAGCTCAGCTAATTCTAGGGGTGCCATCTTATAGGGTCTCCTAGAAATTGGGACAGTTCCTGGAATAAGATCTATCACGAACTCGACATCTCTGCCAGGTGGAACACCTGGCAGTTCTTCTGGAAAAACATCCGGAAAGTCACGGACTACCGGTATATCTTCGAGTTCTTGGAGAGGGCTGGCACTAAGAGAGTAGAGCTGACGCTCAGCCATTCGGGTCAAGACATTGACTGTCTTGCCGGATGGATGTGTAAGCTGAACGGTCCTAGTCTAGCAATCAATCTTGGCGTAATGAGTTGTCATCCAATCCATACCCAAGATGATTGTCGGGGAAACTGATCGCCCATGAACACCTATGGGACCGGAGCCCCTTTTCGGTACGGCAAGGGAGTGGAGGATGCACAAAGAGCGGATCGAGGCGTGCACGCGAGCAGTTTACCCAGGTTCGGGCCGCACGGATGCGTAAAACCCTACTCCTGCCTTGGTTTGTATTGCGTTCTTAGCTCGGGAGCGAGAAGGGCTACAGTACTTATCGCTAGCAACACCGAGCGTGAGAGTGATCGAAGATCGGACCCTCCCCTACGTTGCGCATGGGCCTCCTTTTATAGGTCAAAGGGGTCACCGACAGGTGGCAACGCAGTTGAGGGTAGAAATGTAAAAACGGTGGTAGTTGGAATAGTGTATGTATAGTGCTCTATACCTAACCCTTACGGCAGGGGACAAGAGCATTAAATGCCCGTCGCCGTCGCCCCAAACAGTGCAAAAAGCGTCCGTCAGGGCGTCTCCGTTCGCCACGAAGGTGGCCTCGTCATCGCCGCTCGCCACCGTGTACCCCAGGCTGCACAGCCTTCCGCCACGTGTGCCTGGAAGGGCCCCAGGGCGACGCGTGGGCGGATGAGCTGGAGCGCGGGTACTTAGTGGAATTTTGCCGCGGCAAGCGCCTTGCCGCGGCCGCCATCTTGCCGCGCCCGGGAGCTTTTCGCTCTCCAGGCCTTGCCGGGACGCGTGGCACGTCGCGGCAAGTCTCTTGAAAAAGCCACGTTTGGCCTTCCCGGCAAGCTCCTTTTGCCAGGGTCTTGTGCAAGAGAAGTGGTCTTGAGCCTGGGGCGGCCTTCCCGGCAAGCTCCTCTTGCCGGGGCCTTGTCTCTTTAACTTGAATACTTTGTTCTTGAATGGCTCTAAAGGGAACACAGTGAGCCTTGGCGGACGCGCAACAAGCCCTGCCACGGGACGCTGCTACTGCCCGTGCACAAGTTCGGGATACTAAGGTACCCCTACTTTAGTACACCGACAGGAGCCCCCGGGCCTGGGCCACACACGGTGCCGAGCGCTGTTGGGCCAGGCCCAAAACAGTGCACGGGCACACGCGGCCCACGACGCGCCGTATCCCACTCTGTATCCACCGCGCCCCTCCCTAACGGCACGCGTCAATCGCGACGTCGTGGGAGAGATCGTGGCTTGTTTCTTTAATGGGGAATGCGGAACGTCCCCTCCTCCCCCTTGAAAGCAGGGGAAGCAGGGGTAGTTCTTTCCATTCGCTCGTTGCTTCTTTATCCTCCAGAAACCCCCGCTGCTCCCCTCCTCCCCGAAGGTTGAAAGAGAGCAGTGCTCCGCCCTTCCTCCGCCGCCGCCAGCATCCTCCAGCGCCGTTGACTTCCCTCGCCGTCCCCGCCATGGCCCTGAAGGGCGACAAGGCGAAGGCCGCGAAGACCGCCAAGGCGCTGAAGCTAGCAGCAATGCGGAAGAAGATGGCGGTCTTCCCGCCGAGGCTCAGCGCGGAGGAGTTGAAGGACTCCTTCTACCTCTTTTGGTCGAGGGAGACAAAGGCGCATCCGTGCACCAAGGTACTCCCCGCCGTGGCCTGCGACATGTTCCCGGGCAGATATGCCTTTTTTGCTCTGTTCTTCTACTGCGGGCTCTGCCCGCCCTACTCGGAGTTCTTCTGCGATGTCATGAATACCTACGGGTTCCATCTCCTTGATTTCACCCCAAACGCTGTCTTGACCATGGCCGTTTTCGCACATCTGTGCGAAAACTTCGTCGGAGTGTACCCCAACGTAGCTCTCTTCCGCCACTACTTCACGCCCCGAGTCGAGTCTGGGTCTCCTCTGTCCAGAGGAATTTCTTGGATCTTCAGGCTCCATAAGAAAGAGGCTTACTTGACTGGGGAGCTCCGCGGCAAGTGGGAAGAATGGAGGGCCAACTAGTGCTGGATCATGGAGGACGACCCACAACAGTTCACTTCCCGGCGCCAAGTTGCAATAGTGCGCGGCAATGACTGGAGTGACCTGGCCCCTGAGGACGACAAGCTGAAGATAGCCACCACTAGGATTCTTCAGCTTGTCATCCTCAGGGGACAGGTCACTCCAGTCATTGCCGCGCACTATTGCAACTTGGCGCCGGAAAGTGAACTGCTGTGGGTCGTCCTCCATGATCCAGCACCAGTTGGCCCTCCATTCTTCCCACTTGCCGCGGAGCTCCCCATTCAAGTAAGCCTCTTTCTTATGGAGCTTGAAGATCCAAGAAATTCCTCCGGACAGAGGAGACCCAGACTCGACTCGGGGCGTGAAGTAGTGGCGGAAGAGAGCTACGTTGGGGTACACTCCGACGAAGTTTTCGCACAGATGTGCGAAAACGGCCATGCTCAAGACAGCGTTTGGGGTGAAATCAAGGAGATGGAACCCGTAGGTATTCATGACATCGCAGAAGAACTCCGAGTAGGGCGGGCAGAGCCCGCAGTAGAAGAACAGAGCAAAAAAGGCATATCCGCCCGGGAACATGTCGCAGGCCACAACGGGGAATACCTTGGTGCGCGGATGCGCCTTTGTCTCCCTCGACCAAAAGAGGTAGAAGGAGTCCTTCAACTCCTCCGCGCTGCGCCTCGACGGGAAGACCGCCATCTTCTTCCGCATTGCTGCTAGCTTCAGCGCCTTGGCGGTCTTCGCGGCCTTCACCTTGTCGCCCTTCGGGGCCATGGCGGGGACGGCGAGGGAAGTCAACGGCGCTGGAGGATGCTGGCGGCGGCGGAGGAAGGGCGGAGCGCTGCTCTCTTTCAACCTTCGGGGAGGAGGGGAGCAGCGGGGGTTTCTGGAGGACAAAGAAGCAACGAGCGAATGGAAAGAACTACCCCTGCTTCCCCTACTTTTAAGGGGGAGGAGGGGACGTTCCGCATTTTCCCCATTAAAGAAACAAGCCACGATCTCTCCCACGATGCCGCGATTGACGCGTGCCGTTATGGAGGGGCGCGGTGGATACGGAGTGGGATACGTCGCGTTGTGGGCCGCGTGTGCCCGTGCACTGTTTTGGGCCTGGCCCAACAGCGCTCGGCACCGTGTGTGGCCCAGGCCCGGGGGCTCCTGTCGGTGGACTAAAGTAGGGGTACCTTAGTATCCCGAACTTGTGCACGGGCAGTAGCAGCGTCCCGTGGCAGGGCTTGCCGCGCGTCCGCCAAGGCCCACTGTGTTCCCTTTAGAGCCATTCAAGAACAAAGTATTCAAGTTAAAGAGACAAGGCCCCGGCAAGAGGAGCTTGCCGGGAAGGCCGCCCCAGGCTCAAGACCACTTCTCTTGGACAACACCCTGGCAAAAGGAGCTTGCTGGGAAGGCCAAACGTGGCATTTTCAAGAGACTTGCCGCGACGCGCCACGCATCCCGGCAAGGCCCGGAGAGCGACAAGCTCCCGGGCGCGGCAAGATGGCGGTCGCAGCAAGGCGCTTGCCGCGGCAAACTTCCACTAAGTACCCGCGCTCCAGCTCATCCGCCCACGCGTCGCCCTGGGGCCCTTCCAGGCACACGTGGCGGAAGGCTGTGCAGCCTGGGGTACACGGTGGCGAGCTGCGATGACGAGGCCACCTTCGTGGCGAACGGAGACGCCCTGACGGACGCTTTTTGCACTGTTTGGGGCGACGGCGACGGGCATTTAATGCCCTTGTCCCCTGCCGTCAGGGCTAGGTATAGAGCACTATACATACACTATTCCAACTACCACCGTTTTTACATTTCTACCCTCAACTGCGTTGCCACCTGTCGGTGACCCCTTTGACCTATAAAAGGAGGCCCATGCACAACGTAGGGGAGGGTCCGATCTTCGATCACTCTCACGCTCGGTGTTGCTAGCGATAAGTACTGTAGCCCTTCTCGCTCCCGAGCCAAGAACGCAATACAAACCAAGGCAGGAGTAGGGTTTTACGCATCCGTGCGGCCCGAACCTGGGTAAACTGCTCGCGTGCACGCCTCGATCCGCTCTTTGTGCATCCTCCGCTCCCTTCCCGTACCGAAAAGGGGCTCCGGTCCCATAGTTGCGCCATTACTTCCAAGCACATGAGATAACAGTGGTCACTCGCTTTCCGCTGAAGAGGATACTGCAAAATCCAGAAGCAACAGGCAGGATTGTCGAGTGGGCACTGGAGCTGTCAAGCTTTGGCCTCAAGTTTGAAAGTACTTCAACTATCCAGAGCAGAGCACTTGCAAAATTCATAGCAGAATGGACGCCAACACCAGATGAAGAGATTTCGGAGACAAGCATCCCCGTCAAAGAAGCAAGCAAGGAATGGATAATGTACTTTGATGGTGCCTTCTCGCTGCAAGGCGCCGGTGCCGGCGTGCTGTTTGTCGCGCCCACCAGAGAACACCTCAAGTACGTCGTCCAAATGCACTTTCCCAAGGAGCAAGCAACGAACAATACTGCAGAGTATGAAGGTTTGCTTGCCGGCCTTAGAATCGCAGCGGAACTTGGGATCAAGAAGCTTATTGTGCGGGGTGACTCGCAGTTGGTCGTCCGACAAGTAAACAAGAGCTACCAGAGCCCATTGATGGAAGCATACGTCGATGAAGTGAGGAAGCTTGAAGAACACTTTGAAGGCTTGCAGATGGAGCACATTCCAAGAGCTCAAAATGACATCGCAGACGGCCTGTCAAAGTGTGCTGCACTAAAACTACCCGTGGAACCGGGGATCTTTGTGCTCAAGCTAACTCAACCTTCCGTAACACCGTCAACTGGGCAGAGTAAGAAGAGAAAGTTGATTTCCGGTGACTATTTGCCGGCAGAACTTCCTGAAACCGCCGCCAACAAGGTCCCCAAGATCAACGATAAAGTTGTTGAGGAACAGTCTGCTCCTGCAGACCCTAGGGTTTGTAAAGTTGAAGCAGGCGTTCCCGACAAGCTTTGCCCCGGCAAGCTTGCCGGGGAACGTCAAGCTCCGGCCGAACCACAGGTTCTGGCCGTAGAAGCTAACGTTCTCGCAGCAGCACTAATGCCTTTAGTTGTTGTTGTGGAGCCACAGGCTCCAGCATGGGCACATCAGATTGTCCGTTTCCTTCAAACACGGGAACTTCCCGAAGAGCCAGAAGAAGCAGAGAGAATAACCCGGCAGTCAAGTATGTATCAGTTTGTCGGCGATGAACTATACAGAAGAAGACTCAACGGTGTCAAATTGAAGTGCATTCCCCGGGAAGATGGGCAAAAGTTGTTGGCAGAGATACATGGAGGCATATGTGGTCACCACATTGGCGCAAGAGCACTTGCCGGCAAGGCGTTCCGGCAAGGTTTCTTTTGGCCAGAAGCCCTCCAGGATGCGGCTGCACAAGTAACCAAGTGTGAAGCGTGCCAGTTCCACGCCAAGCAGATACATCAGCCAGCTCAAGCTCTCCAGACGATCCCTTTGTCCTGGCCATTTTCGGTATGGGGGCTCGACATCCTCGGCCCCTTTCCCCGCGCAGCCGGGGGCTTTGAGTACTTGTACGTCGCCATCGACAAGTTCACAAAGTGGCCGGAAGTGGAACCAGTGAGAAAGGTGACCGCACAATCAGCAGTCAAGTTCTTCAGGTCGATTGTTTGCCGTTTCGGAATCCCTAACAGGATCATCACCGACAATGGCACACAATTCACAAGTCGCACCTTCATGCAATATGTCCAAGACCTTGGCGCCAAGGTCTGCTTCGCTTTTGTTGCTCACCCGAGAAGCAACGGTCAAGCGGAGAGGGCAAACGTTGAAGTGCTGCGCGGGCTCAAGACAAGGACTTTCAACAGGCTGCATAAGTGCGGAAGAAACTAGATTGAAGAGTTTTCGGCGGCTCTTTGGTCGATCAGGACGACACCAAATCGAGCCACTGGACAGACACCCTTTGCTCTTGTCTACGGAGCAGGGGCAGTTCTCCCCACGGAACTCGTATACGGATTGCCTCGAGTGCTCGCTTACGATGAGCTCGAGCAAGAGCAGCTGCGGCAAGATGACGCACTGCTCCTTGAGGAAGACCGTCTTCAGGCTGCTGTACGAGCTGCTCGATACCAGCAAGCTTTGCGCCGCTACCATAGCCGCAAAGTTAAAGCCAGAAGTCTCGAGGAAGGCGACCTTGTTCTTCGGCGCGTTCATTCCGCCAAGAATTCCAACAAGTTGACGCGAAGTGGGAAGGCCCTTATCGGGTAAGACAAGTCACAAGGCCCGGCGCTGTCCGCCTTGAGACCGAAGAGGGCTTACCGGTGAGCAACTCCTGGAACATCGAGCACCTTCGCAAGTTTTACCCATAAGGCGCGGTTGCCGTGATCCGCTCCGACAACCACCTTTTGTACAAGTCTTACCGCTGTTGCATGTAAACCTTTGTACAAAGCCGGGCGCAGACCTCGTGCATCAGTAAAACTTATGTGCCTCGCACAGCTTGTCATTTCATGCCTTTTCATTTTTCTTGCATATACTATATGACACCTTGTGCAGCACACATCCCCGGTAAGCAATAACGAGCCGCAAGGCTCCATGTCTATGTTTCCTCCCTTTTCTTTTCTCTCAAACAGAAGAAGCCTTCCTCGCGCACAAGTTTGCCGGGGGGAAGGAGACAGTGGTATGGACCAAGTGCCGTTCAAGAAAGCCTCGCCTTGCCGGGAAGCAAACGACACAAAAGCTAAGTCGCCAAAGTTTGAGCAATCAAATTTTTAAATTTTAAAGTTATTTTCCTTGAACAGCCGCACTTTGTATGGAAAACCTGTGCGCGGAGGAACCAACTCGTGGCTAGCCGCGCCCTTACTTTGTTTCGAGCACGCTCAACGGCTTAAGCGTGCTGCGACAAACATCGCGCCCTTACTTCGTTTTCGAGTTCGCTCAACAATATAAGTGTGCTGCGACTAGCTGCGACGAGGTTTCTTGTTGGCAACGGCACTGCCAGCAGGCTGCTGAAGTTCCGCACTCAGCGCTCGCGGCAAGGGTCCCTTCGCCGGAAAGTTCCCTAAAAGCGTAGGGTAAAAGCATACAAAGCGAAGAAGTCAAGTAAAGGAAATAACACTGCATTAACTACCCAAAATAAAGTTATGATACAAAATGACTTGTCGCTGTTCTAATAGACTATTGTTCATAACATGATTGGCAGCGACAAAGGAAGCAGAAAGGAAAACGGCCTAGTCTGCGCGGTCACCATCAACTCTCTTGATCTTGCCCACCTTGGCCACGATGGGTGCGACAAGGGCCTTGAGCGCCTCCTGGTCGGCGTCGGGCGGCAAGGTCCTGAGGACGTTATTGAGGTTGAGTCCTGGGTTGCGGAAGACTATCTTCATGAACACCCTCTCCAAGACGCCCGTGTAGAGCCTGCGCGCCTCGTTCGCCAGCTGCGTGGGGATCCTTTCCCGGAGCTGCTGGAGGGCCGGCGCCACTGCCCTGGAGAACAAGCTCAGTTTGGCGCTGTGAGGGAGATTCTCGTCGGTGGAGTACCCGAGGTGCTCCGTCCCCAGCCTCGCCAACTCCTGGTCAATATCGGCAGCGGCGGCAACAAGCCCCTCGGTCCATTGCTCCACCGTCAGCCTGAAGTTGTTTTGGGAGATAGCGGCACTCTCCAACAGTGCCCTCTCGCCCATGAGATCCTCCTTCAGCTTCGTCTCCCGCTCTCTGGCGCCGTCGAGCGATGCGGTGAGGGTGGAAAGTTTCAACTCCAGATCGGCGATGGAATCCTTGGCGACGGCAAGCTCCTTGCCCTTGTCGGAGAGGCGGACCTGCAGCTCGGAGTGACTGTGGGCGTCCTTCTCCCTCTCCGACGCAAGTGCGGCAACCTTCTCTTCGCTCGTCTTCAAGTGGACCTCCATTTGCGCCACCCTCTCCTCCAAGTCTCTCTTGGCGGTCTCAGCAGCTGCAGCAGCGTCGTTCGCCTCCTGCAGAGCCCCGCCGAGAAACTGTTCGCGCGCGGCAAGGTCGTTCTCGTGGCTGTCGAGGTCGACCTTCCGCTGCGTTAGTTCGCCTTCTCGCCGGGACAACTCCTCGGCGGCGAGCCGTTGCTGCTCCTCTGCTTCGGCCTTGTCAAGAATAAACGCCTGATGCGCCTCGGCGAGCTCCTCCCGCTACTCCCCCAAGGATCGGAGGGCTGCTTGGTTGGCGGCCCGGAGCTCTTCGGCGCGCTTCTCCAAGTCAGTGCCCGCCTTGGCAGCCAGGGCCTCTCGGGACTCCAACTTGGCATGCCTGTCGCGGTACAGGGCCAGAAGCCTCCGCAGAAGCCGCTCCTCCTCGGGCTCGCTACTGCTGCCGGGCGCGTCGACGAACTTCAGCCCGGCGGAGGCGAGGACTTCCCCGTCGAAGACCTCTCCCTCCGCGGGCGCCCTTGACGTGGATGCCCACGGGAGCTGGATGAAGACTCCATTGCCAGCCTCCAGATAGACGCCAGGCTCAGCCGCGGCAGCAGAGGGGTCGGCAGCCGGCGCAGCGTCCGACGCTCCTGCGGCCTCAGGGCCGTCAGTGCGGCTGCCAGATTCCCCCTCATCTGCCATGCCAGCAGCCTTGGCGGTCTCGTCGGTGGCAGGCTCGTTAGCACCGGTCGCCCCTTCATCGGCTGCGACGTCGCCGGTGTTATCGTGCGCGCCCTCCTCGGTGGTGGCCTCTATCTCCATCGGCTCTGCGACGGACGGATCTGACAGAAGAAAGAGAAGATAGAAAATAGTCAAGGAAATATCCAAAAAGAGAAATTCAGAAAAAGAAAAGTCCAAGGATTTTACCCGCGCGGGCCTCCTCTTCGATGGGGTTCCTTGCCGGGGAGTTCTCCCTCGGCGGCGTGGTGGTAGCTTCCGCCGGCGGAGGGCCGCTGGCGCCTTCCCTTGGCGGGGTGCCTTCCCTTGGCAGGGTATTCGCCCTTGGCGGGGTGCTCGCCCTTGGCGGAGTACCCGCTCTTGGGAGCTCCTCCTTGGCGGAGAGGTCAAGACGTGCGGCTCATCGGGAGCAACCTCTTGGCGCTCCTGGGGCTGCTGCTCTGCTTCTGCGCAAATCAACAAAACAAACGAAATGTCAACAAGGACATGAGGCCCGCGCGCGCCCGACGAAGCGGAGAATAGACAGAAGACTCACGCTGGGGGCTACGCTGGGGGCTGCTTTGAGGAGCAATTGCCTGGCCCGGCAAGCTTGTCGCAGGCGCATCCCCTGCTGCTGCGACGGGCTCGTCCTCAAGATCGACCACCGGGATCTTGGCCCTCTTCGCCGCCCTTTGGGCCAGGGTCCTGGAGGACAGACAAAATCAAAATCCGGCAAAGGAAATTCAAAACAAGAGCAACAAAAGTCAAAGGAAACAAGAAGTTGCCAGTACTTACTCTTCCTTATCCTCATCGGAACTGAGCGCGGAGAAATCAAAGTCCGCCTCACGCGTCCCAGCGCGAGGAGCTGGAGGAGTAGGCTCCCTCGGCCGCTTGGCGGGAGTAGGGACGGTGGTCTGAGAAGACCCCGCTCCAGTTGTCGCCGAGGCACGAGGGGCGGCAGGAACGTTAGCTCTAGTCTGGGAAGACCCTCCTCCAGCCGCTGCTGAAGCGCGAGGCACTCCCTTGGCGGCCTTGCTCGTCGTGGTGGCGCGTCTCGGGCGGCGCTGCGGCTGCTGGCTCGTCTGCCGCCCCATCGCGTCTGCAGCCTTGCGGAGGCGCCTTTTCGGTGCAACTGGAGGACTTGGTGGTGGTGGTGAGCTCCCCGAGGACGAAGAAGCGGAGTCGAGGTTCAGCGACCCGCCTGAGTCTTCGGCAGGATCGCTTGATCCGACGCCCTGCTCGGCGGGCCCGCTCGACTCTGTGCCTTGCTCAGCGGCCTCGCTTGTCCCGGCAGGTTGCCCAACAAGCTTTGCCACTTTGAGGAACTCTTCCTCCTCGGCCAGACTTACCGCCTCCGCTGCATCCGCCTCCTCCAAAGTATATCCAAATACGCCCGCGGCCCTGGCTGCAGCTGCCTCCTCCAACCTGGTGGCAATATACGCCATCTCCTGGTCGGTGGTGTCGCGGGTGAGGCCTCTCTTCTCGTCGGACTTGACTGGCTGCTCCACCAAGTTGTCGAAGAACGTTTGCACGGCTTCGTCAGAAGGCTCCCGCCAAGTGGGGTCAATCCCATGGGAGTCACACCACGGCATCACCGCGCAGATGGCGCTGAGTGACGCGTTGTTGCACAACAGAACTATGCCCTTCGGCAACGCGAACCACTCTGGATGCTTGGGGTCGTACTTGAATAACGCTTGGAGCATTGCGTTGAGCTCCAAGACCGTGAAATTATAGTTGAGGCCCGGGCGCAGCCTCATGATGTCTGCCGTGTTATCAAACTCCCAAGCAGGCCTTTTCCTCTCCTGCAAGGGGGCGATGCGGCCGCGAAGAAAGTCTGCCCCGACAGCACCTACAGTGAGCTTGGCTTGCCGGAGGCGAAGAATCCTAGTGGTGGCTATCTTCAGCTTGTCGTCCTCAGGGGCCAGGTCACTCCAGTCATTGCCGCGCACTATTGCAACTTGGCGCCGGGAAGTGAACTGCTGTGGGTCGTCCTCCATGATCCAGCACCAGTTGGCCCTCCATTCTTCCCACTTGCCGCGGAGCTCCCCAGTCAAGTAAGCCTCTTTCTTATGGAGCCTGAAGATCCAGGAAATTCCTCCGGACAGAGGAGACCGAGACTCGACTCGGGGCGTGAAGTAGTGGCGGAAGAGAGCTACGTTGGGGTACACTCCGACGAAGTTTTCGCACAGATGTGCGAAAACGGCCATGGTCAAGACAGCGTTTGGGGTGAAATCAACGAGATGGAACCCGTAGGTATTCATGACATCGCAGAAGAACTCCGAGTAGGGCGGGCAGAGCCCGCAGTAGAAGAACAGAGCAAAAAAGGCATATCCGCCCGGGAACATGTCGCAGGCCACGGCGGGGAGTACCTTGGTGCGCGGATGCGCCTTTGTCTCCCTCGACCAAAAGAGGTAGAAGGAGTCCTTCAACTCCTCCGCGCTGAGCCTCGGCGGGAAGACCGCCATCTTCTTCCGCATTGCTGCTAGCTTCAGCGCCTTGGCGGTCTTCGCGGCCTTCGCCTTGTCTCCCTTCGGGGCCATGGAGGGGACGGCGAGGGAAGTCAACGGCGCTGGAGGATGCTGGCGGCGGCGGAGGAAGGGTGGAGCGCTGCTCCCTTTCAACCTTCGGGGAGGAGGGGAGCAGCGGGGGTTTCTGGAGGATAAAGAAGCAACGAGCGAATGGAAGGAACTGCCCCTGCTTCCCCCGCTTTTAAGGGGGAGGAGGGGACGTTCCGCATTTTCCCCATTAAAGAAACAAGCCACGATCTCTCCCACGACGTCGCGATTGGCTTGTGCCGTTAGGGAGGGGCACGGTGGATACGGAGTGGGATACGGCGCGTCATGGGCCGCGTGTGCCCTTGCACTGTTTTGGGCCTGGCCCAACAGCGCTCGGCACCGTGTGTGGCCCAGGCCCGGGGGCTCCTGTCGGTGTACTAAAGTAGGGGTACCTTAGTATCCCGAACTTGTGCACGGGCAGTAGCAGCGTCCCGTGGCAGGGCTTGCCGCGCGTCCGCCAAGGCCCACTGTGTTCCCTTTAGAGCCATTCAAGAACAAAGTATTCAAGTTAAAGAGACAAGGCCCCGGCAAGAGGAGCTTGCCGGGAAGGCCACCCCAGGCTCAAGACCACTTCTCTTGCACAAGACCCTGGCAAAAGGAGCTTGCCGGGAAGGCCAAACGTGGCATTTTCAAGAGACTTGCGGCGACGCGCCATGCGTCCCGGCAAGGCCCGGAGAGCGACAAGCTCCCAGGCGCGGCAAGATGGCGGCCGCGGTAAGGCGCTTGCCGCGGCAAACTTCCACTAAGTACCCGCGCTCCAGCTCATCCGCCCACGCGTCGCCCTGGGGCCCTTCCAGACACACGTGGCGGAAGGCTGTGCAGCCTGGGGTACACGGTGGCGAGCTGCGATGACGAGGCCACCTTCATGGCGAACGGAGACGCCCTGACGGACGCTTTTTGCACTGTTTGGGGCGACGGCGACGGGCATTTAATGCCCTTGTCCCCTGCCGTCAGGGTTAGGTATAGAGCACTATATATACACTATTCCAACTACCACCGTTTTTACATTTCTACCCTCAACTGTGTTACCACCAGTCGGTGACCCCTTTGACCTATAAAAGGAGGCCCATGCGCAACGTAGGGGAGGGTCCGATATTCGATCGCTCTCACGCTCGGTGTTGCTAGCGATAAGTACTGTAGCCCTTCTCGCTCCCGAGCCAAGAACGCAATACAAACCAAGGCAGGAGTAGGGTTTTACGCATCCGTGCGGCCCGAACCTGGGTAAACTGCTCGCGTGCACGCCTCGATCCGCTCTTTGTGCATCCTCCGCTCCCTTGCCGTACCGAAAAGGGTCTCTGGTCCCATAGGTGTTCGCCGCGCTAGAGATGTCGGGGAAACTGATCGCCCACGAACACCTATGGGACCGGAGCCCCTTTTCGGTACGGCAAGGGAGCGGAGGATGCACAAAGAGCGGATCGAGGCGTGCACTCGAGCAGTTTACCCAGGTTCGGGCCGCAGGGATGCGTAAAACCCTACTCCTGCCTTGGTTTGTATTGCGTTCTTGGCTCGGGAGCGAGAAGGGCTACAGTACTTATCGCTAGCAACACCGAGCGTGAGAGTGATCGAAGATCGGACCCTCCCCTACGTTGCGCATGGGCCTCCTTTTATAGGTCAAATGGGTCACCGTCAGGTGGCAACGCAGTTGAGGGTAGAAATGTAAAAACGGTGGTAGTTGGAATAGTGTATGTATAGTGCTCTATACCTAACCCTGACGGCAGGGGACAAGGGCATTAAATGCCCGTCGCCATCGCCCCAAACAGTGCAAAAAGCGTCCGACAGGGCGTCTCCGTTCGCCACGAAAGTGGCCTCGTCATCGCAGCTCGCCACCGTGTACCCCAGGCTGTACAGCCTTTCGCCATGTGTGCCTGGAAGGGCCCCAGGGCGACGCGTGGGCGGATGAGCTGGAGCGCGGGTACTTAGTGGAAGTTTGTCGCGGCAAGCGCCATGACGGGGCCGCCATCTTGCCGCGCCCGGGAGCTTGTCGCTCTCCGGGCCTTTCCGGGACGCGTGGCGCGTCGCGGCAAGTCTCTTGAAAATGCCACGTTTGGCCTTCCCGGCAAGCTCCTTTTGCCAGGGTCTTGTGCAAGAGAAGTGGTCTTGATCCTGGGGCGGCCTTCCCGGAAAGCTCCTCTTGCCGGGGCCTTGTCTCTTTAACTTGAATACTTTGTTCTTGAATGGCTCTAAAGGGAACACAGTGGGCCTTGGCGGACGCGCGGCAAGCCCTGCCACGGGACGCTGCTACTGCCCGTGCACAAGTTCGAGATACTAAGGTACCCCTACTTTAGTACACCGACAATGATGTTTATGTCCGAGGACTTGAGAGCGATTAGTGATGCAAGGAAAACAAGTCTATCGACAAGAATTTCATTTCTATGGCTTACCCTAGAGGTTTGCCACTTTGAACCAGGAGTTTGAATAACCATGGAAGTAGGCATGTCACAAAAAGTCATGTTGTGCATTCGAGCATAGCTCTCAGATATGAACGAATGGGATGCTCTAGTATAAAAAAAGAACAGATGCCGGATGGCAGTTAACGAGAAGCGTACCAAGGACGACGTTAGGATCCTCATAAGCTTCCTCAGCAGAGACATAGTTGACATGACCACGTGCAGTGGGGATTGGCTTGACATAATTCACCTTGTCGGTTGGCTTACCACGGCCAATGGGTTTTCCTGGCTAGTTCTGGGGACACTCACGCATGTAGTGCCCCAATTCTCCACACTTGAAGCATGTCACAGTGCCAGTGCGTGGAGCAAAGTTGGTAGGTGGTCCTCCATAAGTCTTGGCAGGTGCATACTGTTGCGTTGGGCGAGGCGCCTCATAGGATGGCCTCGGTGTGTACTTAGGTGGCAGAGCAGTGTTAGGAACCCACACACGGCGCTTGTGAGAGCCAGAGCCGGATGAGGAACCAAAGTCACGAGGATGCTTGCGTGTGGCTTCGAAATCAGTCTGGCCCGTCTCAGCACTGATAGCTTTGTTCACCAACTTCTGGAAGGAAGTGCACTCGTGCAGTCGTAGATCTCGGCGGAGTTCGGGGCTGAGTTCCTTGTAGAACCTCACCTGCTTCTTGGCATCGGTGGATACTTCCTCAGGTGCATAGCATGCCAAGTTGCCAAACTCGCAACTATAGCCATCCACAGTTAACCGGCCCTGGGTGAAATTGCAGAATTCCTCCCGCTTGCGATCCATGAGACCTTTCGGAATGTGATGTTCACGGAATGCCTCACTGAACTCATCCCAAGTAGTGATTTGGCCAGCAGGACGCATAGCCTCAAAGTTCTCCCACCAGAGACTGGCAGGGCCCTCAAGATGGTAGGCGGCGTAGATAACCTTGTCAGCTTCGGCCACACGGGCAGAGTGTAGCTTGTGGGTGATACTACGAAGCCAGTCATCCGCATCCAGAGGTTCAGTGGAATGATGGAACTTAGGTGGGCACATCTTGATAAAGTCATTGATTGACACCACGTCATTCCTCTAACGGAACCCAGTGTTCTGCTCTATGCGTTCCAGCAGACGGTTGGTCTCTCTCTTGTTCCGTTCTGCCTCGAGCATAACTTTGGCCAAGGAGGGTGGCTGGGGAAGATTCTCATCTCTAGCCCCACTAGCCTCACCCTGCTCCTGAGCAATAGGAGTGCTGTGAGTGTTGACCATCCTAGGAAAACAAAACAACGGTTTAGACAAGGATGGCAAAAACTTGGCATAGGAGTGCAGAATGTAATGGATGACACGGAATGCAGAGATATTCATCCGTACGACATGGTAATATAGAAACTGCCATATATACACCAGTGGTCATACACACCATACATAGTTTAGTACAAGCCAAGGCTAAAGTACAACTACGGTGAAAGACGATACATCTCATCAGAGGCATTCCAAGCTCCTATACATTTTTTAACTACACCTCCAGAATTCAGTACTAGCTAAGTCATATTCCACAAGACGCACAGGACTGTGGAAATACAACAACTACGATACTACTACTGCCACGGTCTAGCTCAGATATTCCCGTAGTAATATTCGTAAAGATTACCACCGTAGCCTGGAAGTGGAATAGATGGGTCTTGAAACTCTCGAGCACTCGAAGGCTGTGGACCATAGGGACATGGATGTGGCGTCGGGCCTGATGCTGGTGGTAATCGACGCCCACGTGGAGGTGTAATACCCCCAACGTCACGCCAATCCATACGATCAGGCAGACGAGTTCGCACGGGGTACAAATCCCGCATATCCAGATATCCGGCGTGCACAGCAGGTGCAAGCCGTGTCAAAGTAGTCCAGTGGGCGGCCCGGGTGTTATACAACACCATTCGGAGGGCACGGACCTCACGGTCCCTATCCTCCAGCATCTGAATAGTAGTCTGAAGCAGTGGCTCCTCATGAGCAGCATCAGTATACAGACCCGTGTAGTAGCCTTCCTCTCCGGGAAGCGAGGCTGGCATGTAACAGAACTCAGTGTTCGGCAGCAGGGCATGCCTAGCCCGGAGGATGGTCATCATCGAATAAGCGGCATCCTGCACTGCCATCTCGATAGTAACCCCGAGTCCATAAGACCAATGGATGGGGTCGTTAGCTCCGGGATATGAGGGGTATATCCGGACTGTGCAGAAATACTGACTCTGATTAAAATCCCGGTACTGTTCCTCCACGGTGTACTCAGGATACCAGCGGTAACCGGTCTCAGTCATCACACGGACTAGCATGGCCGTGTGACCGGGCACATTATTGCACCAAGTCAAACGAACCACTTGGTGAGGTGTGCGGCCAGACATTTGAAACACGAAGTAATGCAAAGGCATTAGTGTTTCTGAAAGAAATCGGGCAGCATAACAACTGTAAATGCTCAAAAAAAGATTTTGAGACATCTTACAAATGATAGCATAGCCACTCAACAATTTCATATCAAGGTTCCAGTTCAACAAATCATCATACTAAAAGGGTAGAAACTGAACTGAGGCTTGAAACCAACAATCCTAAGAGTCTACGGATTAGTAACACGTGAACCTAGTAAGGATAAGAGGCCTAGTCCTAAATCCCCGTGGAAAGAATAGACTGACTCAGATCAGAAGGGCATAAGGTAAAGGAGTAAAAAGAGCCTTACGTTCCCTTCCACAATCAATTCCCCTACATATAACTAAGAATTTTTCTAGACTCAACATCGACCAGTTTGGCTTGAGAAACCTACAGACAGTCCGGCTCTGATGCCAACGCTGTCAGGACCCCGATCCTAAGTCAAACCGATCTAGCTGAAACACGTCATATCACTTTGCGGCCTCACGCACGGTATCCCCACTGGTGCCACCTTACCTGGCCCGGGACCGTTTGCGCATTTTGGCACACGTATATGACAGTGTCGCTAGCATCCATATGATAGAGAACCCGAGCCGACATGGCTAGTTATAAACCAAAAGTGGCACTAAATTACAGAGACATGCATCCATGACCCAACAACGAACGTGTCGGTCATCAACGTATGAACCCAAGTCGTATCAAGCTACATGGACTTAAAGGAACAACGCGTGACATTTCCCCTAAGGGACAGACACCGGAACGAAGAAGGACACATGCCGGCCAGCCTACGTGTTTCGAGCAGTAGCAAGCTAGCAAGGCTCATTGGAAGCACTAGGAGGCATTTCCCTGTAAGATAGGCTACCAAAGGAAAACAACTAGGTGTCGGATCCCACACATACCAAGCATTTCAATCATACACACAATATGCTCAATATGTGCAAATACAACATTGCATCACAACAGAACTCTATGACCCAAAGTACTTTATTTAAGAAGCTCCAAGAGCCATACATAACATATCCATACAGGTAGGGGTCACATGACCCAACACTCAAGTCATACAGTCATACAAGCACAAGCGGAAGCTAACATGTCTGAGTACAGACAACTTGGAAAACAAAACAGGCTTGGTGTAGCCTGACTATCTACAAGGCCCTTCACAAGCTCCACATCTCCGTCTGGGTAACAAGCTACTCGTCGACATCAACGTCTATGTAGAACCCATCAGAAGGGGCAGGGTTCTCCTCTGCAACAGTTATTAAGCAACCATGAGTACAAAGGTACTCAACAAGTCTTACAACAGAACCTATCATACATGCAACATTATCAACAGGGGGTAGGGGAGTTCATAGCAGAAAGCCATCTTTGACTCTTGGCTAACCTATACTACAACTCTCAACATATTGCAAGATATTACTACGTACACGAGTCCTCTACTCACCACAACAATACACCACCGAGGATCCTCTTCCGTCATCCTACGGAAGGGCCATCCACGGCACTCACACTTATCTTGAGGCTTTTAGTAGTATCCATCAACTTGTCTATGAACTGTAGGAGTAACCAAGTAGTCCGTACCACGAACGACGGCTATTCGAATAGATTGATAACCCTGCAGGGGTGTACTTCTTCACACACGCTTCCACCACTTATCGCCGATTACTCTACATGTACTCGGCATCCTTCAAGCGGAAGCCCAGCGAGGGTGTCGGCCACAACCTGACTAACTACACAAGTCTCTCATCCAAGTTTATCGCCTATTTGGGTTCCATCCGTGGGGAGATCCGGCCGTGGTGTCGCTCACGGCCCCGAACGATGTGTACAGGGTTCCCGAGTCACCAAACGGGCAACCGGTACACCGTGCCATGTACCTGTCGCATCACAGCCCACCCCGAGGGTCAGCGCTGTGCACGACCACCAGTAAACTACAAACACCAGAAACTAGTTGCAACTCCTGGACAGAGATCGAGGGTAATTAATAAGCCGAGAGGGTCCATTGGTTTCGGGCCCAATGCAGGGTAGTAACTGGAACTTGAACCACACATACAGATCTCGGGTCCTATGGACGGTTTCAATGAAACAACCCACCACGTACTCCTACATGGCCTTTCATCGATACCTTTACCAAACATGTTCCACACTTCCTTCTCTTTACCGGTATAATCATTTCACTCTGATCAATCATCCAGATGAATCAGACCTAACACAACTCTAAGCATAGCAGGCAACATAAACAAATAGCATGGTGGATCACACATCACATGGCTCAAGCAACTCCTACACATGCTAGTGGGTTTCAACTATTTACTGTGGCAATGACATGTCATGCAAGGGAATAGCGTTCAACTACCGCAGCAAGAAGCAGTTCACACGCTGTTTCCTTAATGCAGTAAAAGAGAGCAGGAGCGAGAAGATGGGTTTGTATCGGAATGATCAATGATTGCTTGCCTGACAGAGTGGTTGTCGGGTACTGCTCTTCAGCTGGATACGCAGAAGTATCCTCGGGAGCAGGACCTAACATGGAGAATATCGGCGATACCATCAATAAGCAAACAAATGCAACAATATGATGCATGCTCATGATATGGCAAAATGCATGTGTTTTGGGCTAATGCAACTATAAACAGAAGGGTTTGAGCCTATTTGAATCAAAGATTCAAATTGAAACTCAAACTATTATTTAATTAAGTGCATTATCATGTTTTAGAGTAAAAAGCAAGGTTAAGTTGCTCAAACATGCATGAAACAAGTGCCATTGGAAAGATTGGATTTTTCTGATCAATTTTCATATATAAATCTTTTCTATCTGAGCTACTGTTGAATTTATATGATTTTTTGAAGTTTAAAGCATTTTCTGGAATTTCCTGAATTGTTTTTAAATCAAATAACCCCAGAAAATCCTTTACTGCGTCAGCATGACATCATGCTAACGTCAGCAAGTCAACAGACCTGATCCAGGTCAAACCTGACTGGTGGGTCCCTCATGTCAGTGTCTCTGGAGCTAATTCCGGTCAAAACTAGAGTTGACTGGGTTTGACTAAGCGATGGGGCCCACTGTCAGTGACTGTGGTGGTTAATCTAATTACTGTTAGCTCCTAATTAACAGGCCACGTCAGCCCGCCGGAGTTTGGCCGGCAGCGACCATATCGCACGGCGGTGACTCGTCGGAATCCTTGTTCCGGCGACCATTTGTCGCGCGGATGGGCTCTATGTGCTCCTGGTGATGCACCACATCCAACGGTGCCACTGGTTGGTCGAAAGGTCGCCGGAGTCGACGGCGACGAGCTCGTCCACGGCGGCGCTCGCACGGAGTTTGCCGGGACGACATTGTGGTGCACGGGAGGAGGAGTTAGAGCTAGCATTAGCTTGCTGGTGATCTACCGAACCTAATGGCGTGCTCAGCTGCGAAGCACGGTGCCTGTGGCCACGGCGGCGAGGTGGCCGGCGGCGGTGAGCTACGGTCAGCAAGGGGGCGGCGGCTACAAGGCGTAATCGAGCCCGTGGAGAGAGGGGTTCGAAGCGTGAGCTCACAGCGGTCGCAGAGGGCGTCGAAGCGAGCTCGGGGGAGGTCGGACGGCGGCGTACGGGCGGCGGCGATCTCCGGTGCCGAAGGTTGAAGACGACGGCGGGGAGGGCGTTGCAGAGCTTCTGGCGTCGTGTGCGTCGTAGGGGAGCTTCGGGGCGATGCGGCGGAGCTAATGGTGCGTCTGGGAGGCGAGGGAGTGGCGTAGGGCGCGGTGGCAGCGATCGACGGCGACGAGCTCGCTCGGTGGAGCTCGGTGGAGGGAAGAGAGGAGGGGAAAGACTCAAGGGAGAGGGTGAAATGGTCGAGGGGGTCTGCGTGGCGTCGTCCGGTTCCATCCAGAGGGTCGAGGAGGCCAGCCAGGCAGGCAGGAGGTGGCCGGCGCGTCGGCGGTGCTCGCCACCGAGCTGCTTCGTGCGCTGGCACGGCGAAGAAGACGGGGATGCCCCTGGTGGGCTGGGCCGTCTGGGCCAGCAGGTAAGTGGGCTCAGGTAAGTCTGCCTTTTATATTTTTTTTTATTTACTTTCTGTTTCATTTCTTTTGCAACTTTGTTGAATTAAATAAAATGCCAGAACATTTTTATAACTCATAAAACTAGTCATGCCCACTGTATATAATATGAACAGTATGGAACATTTTAGTTTATGATTATTTGGGCACATAAAATATTTTATAGCATTTAAATGCCCAAATGCAAATACCATATGAATTAATCCAAAGACCTTGGGTGTCCTAGAAAATTGTGCACCATTTTTGGCAGAGGTTTAAGACCAAGGCAGAAATGATGAACATTTTTGAAGGGCATTTTGGGTACATTGGAAAAGATTTTAACAAACCCTAGTTGTTAGAAGAGGGGTGCTGGGGTTTCTGTCATTCCCATTTCAAGTTTCTTTGAAAAGTAAACATGATGCACACTCTAGCTAGCCCTAAAGCAAGCACTGACTAGGGATGTGACATGCATCCACTTCCATAAACCCCAAAGTTATTCCACATGAGTCCACCATACCTTCCTTTATGCGGTATTTACCTGCCGTTCCAAGTGAATTTGTATGTGCCAAACTCTAAACCTTCAAATGAAATTCTGTTTTGTATGCTCGAACAGCTCATGTATCAACTAGGGCTGTCTATATCTTCCATGCTAGGTGGGTTATTCTCATGATGAGTGGACTCCGCTCATCAATCATGAGAAAATGGCTGGTAATCGGGATGCCCAGTCCCATGCTCAAAATCATATTAATTAAACAAAACTCCCCTAGGGTTGTTGCTGGTTTGGACGGTACCCGTTGTTTCGGGCTAGCCGTGGAGTGTGCTTTTTGGTGGTTGGGGGAGTATAAACTTTACCATTTTGTTTGGGAACCGCCTATAATGTGCGTAGCATGGGAGATATCGAGATTCTTGGTTATGTTGACAATGAAAGTATACCGCTCAAAATGTTGTTCAATCTCTATTTAAAAAAATCGAGCTCTGGCACCTCTACAAAACCGTGCTTCCCTCTGCGAAGGGCCTATCTATTTACTTTTATGCAGAGTGATCATCCTCTTATCAAAAAACACCAGTAGGAAAGTACCTCTATCGTTGCATGTATTAGTATTAATTTGCATTGAGTATGATCATGACTGGATCTCTTTTACCATGAATTACACTGTCTAGTCAGTCCTTGATCTTTAAATGTGCTCTGCATTCATGTTTTGCGGTCTGAGAAAGGGCTAGTGAGATACCATCCTGTTATATCATATCATGATTCTTTGAGAAAGTGTTGTCATCCGAGGTTTATTATTATTGCTCGCTAGCTGATTATGCCATTGATATGAGTAGTCTTGAGACCTGAAAGTTATTGTGAATGTGGTTAGTTCATGATCTTGTTGAAAACCTGAATGCTAGCTTACATATTTACAACAACAAGAGAAAACATAGTTTGTCAAAGTTTTTCTTTATCACTTTTAGTTTATCAACTGAATTGCTTGAGGACAAGCAAAAGTTTAAGCTTGGGGGAGTTGATACGTCTCCAACGTATCTACTTTTCCAAACCATTTTGCCCTTGGTTTGGACTCTAACTTGCATGATTAGAGTGGAACTAACCCGGACTGACGTTGTTATCAGCAGAACTGCCATGGTGTTGATTTTGTGCAGAATAAAAAGTTCTCGGAATTGCCTGAAAATCAAAGGAGAATTATTTCAGAAAATATAAAAAATATCTGCAAGAAGATCCTCACCGAGAGGCCCACTCCCTGTCCTCGAGGGTGGGGGCGCACCCCCCCTTCCCAGGGCGCGCCCCCTGCCTAGAGGGCCCCCCGATGCTCCACCGACGTACCCCCAAATTCTACATCTTCCGTTTCGGGGAGAAAAAACTAGGAGAGAAGGAATTATCGCGTTTCACGAGACGGAGCCGCCGCCAAGCCCTAATCTCTCTCGGGAGGGCTGATCTGGAGTCCGTTCGGGTCTCCGGAGAGTGGAGATCGTCGCCATCGTCATCATCAACCTTCCTCCATCACCAATTCCATGATGCTCACCGCCGTGTGTGAGTAATTCCATCGTAGGTTTGTTGGACGGTGATGGGTTGGATGGGATCTATCATGTAATCGAGTTAGTTTTGTTAGGGTTTGATCCCTAGTATCCACTATGTTCTGAGATTGATGTTGCTATGACTTTGCTATGCTTAATGCTTGTCACTAGGGCCCGAGTGCCATGATTTCAGATCTGAACCTATTATGTTTGCATGAATATATGTGTGTTCTTGATCCTATCTTGCAAGTCTATAGTCACCTACTATGTGTTATGATTCGGCAACCCCGAAGTGACAATAATCGCGACCACTCCCGATGATGACCGTAGTTTGAGGAGTTCATGTATTCACTATGTGTTAATGCTTTGGTCCGATACTCTATTAAAAGGAGGCCTTAATATCCCTTAGGTTCCAATAGGACTCCGCTGCCACGGGAGGGTAGGACAAAAGATGTCATGTAAGTTCTTTTCCATAAGCATGTATGACTATATTCGGAATACATGCCTACATTGCATTAATTAACTGGAGCTAGTTCTGTGTCACCCTAGGTTATAACTTCTACACGATGAATTGCATCCGACATAATTTCCCATCACCGATCCAATGCCTACAAGCTTTACCTATATTGCTTGTCACTTATTTACTTTTCCGTTGCTACTATCACAAAAACTACAAAAACACTATCTTTACTTTTATTGCTCCTACCGCCACTATCATATTACTTTGCTACTAAACTATCTTGCAGCAGATACTAAGTTTCCAGGTGTGGTTGAATTGACAACTCAGCTGCTAATACTTAAGAGTATTCATTGGCTCCCCTTGTGTCAAATCAACAATTTTGGGTTTAATACTTTACCCTCGAAAACTGTTGCGATCCCCTACACTTGTGGGTTATCAGTGTTATCTTTCGGACTTTTAAGGGCCCATTTATTCTTGGGCTAATTTTTAGCATTCAGTTGCTTATGGTCCATTACTGGCCTTTTCCGCTTATGGGCCAAATTCAGCTCGTGGTTAAAGTCGGCCCGTTTGTGGCTCGTTAATCTATCGGGCCATTTCCATAGCGTCATCAAATACGACCCATTAACGACCCTTTACGCCTGTCAATAGAATTAAGCACATTATACTCATCAGCCTCTTAAAGGCCCGTTATTGTCAGGACCCCGATCCTAAGTCACACAGGTCTAGCGTGTAACACATCATATCACTTTGCGGCCTCACGCATGGTATCCCCACGGGTGCCACCTTACCTGGCCCGGGACCGTTTGCGCATTTTGGCACACGTATATGATAGTGTCGCTAGCATCCATATGACAGAGAACACAGGCCGACATGACTAGTTATAAACCAAAAGCGGCGCTAAATTACAGAGACAGGCATACATGACCCAGCAACGAACGTGTCGGTCATCAACGTATGAACCCAAGTCGTAGCAAGCTACAAGGACTTAAAGGAACAACGCGTGACATTTCCCCTAAGGGTGAGACACAGGAACGAAGAAGGACACATGCCGGCCAGCCTAAGTGCTCCGGAGCAGTAGCAAGCTACCAAGGCTCAGTGGAAGCACTAGAAGACATTTACCTATAAGATAGGCTACAAAGGGTAAACAACTAGGTGTCAGATCCCACACATAGCAATACACATTACACATACGCTTAACATGCAAGTATGTGCTGTACAACATGGCATCACAACAACATAACTCAACAACTCATATAGATAAAGGCCCAGAAGAGCCATCAAAACATTTATTACAAACAGAGGTCACATGACCCAACATACAGAGCATACAGGCAACGGAAGCATAACATGTCTGAGTACAGACAACTACAAATGGAACAGGCTGAGAAGCCTGACTATCTACAAGACCCTCCCAAGGGTACATGATCGTAGCTGAGGTAACAAGCTAAACGTCGAAGTCCACGCGGAACCACTAGTGAGACTGAAGTCTCTCTGCAAAAACATAAATTAAGCAAACGTGAGTACAAAGGTACTCAGCAAGACTTACATCAGAACTAGCTACATATGCATCAGTATCAACAAAGGGGGTGGTGGAGTTTGACTGCAGCAAGCCAGCTTTGACTCAGTGGCTATCCTAAACTACGACTGCAAGTAACTCTTTTGAGGTGGCGCACACGAGTCCACATATTCACCAATCAATACACCACTATGGATCCGCTCTCGTCTCCCTACGAGAAGGCCATCCATAGCACTCACACTCATCTTGCGTGTTTTAGAGTATACACTTTCACTTGTATATGAATTGTAAAGGTAACCCAGAAGTCCATTTCCGCGGACACGGCTATTCGAATAGATCATATATAACCCTGCAGGGGTGTACTTCTTCACACACGCTCTCACCACTTATCGCCGTTTACACGACATGTACATCGGTAACCTTCAAGCGGAAGCCAAGCGAGGGTGTCGGCCATGACCTGACTAACTACACAAGTCCCTAGTCCAGGTTTATCACCTATTTGGGTTCCATCCGTGGGGAGATCCGGCCAGGGTGTCGCTCACGGCCCCAAACGATGTGTACAGGGTTCCCGAGTCACCAAACGGGCGACCGGTACACCCGGCCACGTACCTGCCGTGTCACAGCCCACCCCGAGGGTCAGCGCTGCGCATGACCTCCAGTAAACTACAAACACCAGAAACTAGTTGCAACTCCTGGACAGAGGACAAGGGCAGTTAATAAGTCGAGAGGGTCCATTGGTTTCGGGACCAATGCATGGTAGTAACTGGTCATGGATCAACCAACACAGAACTCAGTTTCTGAGGACGGCTGCAATGAGACAACCCACCATGTACTCCTACATGGCCTCTCATCGCTACCTTTACCAAATCGTGTTCACACACTTAGCTCTCAACAGCAGGACATGTTCATCACATCCCAATTCATCCTCGATGAATCAGACCTGACACAACTCTAAGCAATAGCAGGCATAACCAAAAAGCATGAATGAGTAGGCACAACATGGCTCAAACAACTCCTACTCATGCTAGTGGGTTTCAACTATTTACTGTGGCAATGACAGGTCATGCAGAGGAAAGGGGTTCAACTACCACAGTAGGTAACAGTTGAAGTGTTATTGTCCTAATGCTATAAAAGAGAGCAAGAGCGAGAGAGTGGGATTGTATCGGAATGCTCAATGAGGTTTTGCTTGCCTGGCACTTCTGAAGATAACACTGTGTCTTCATCAGTGTCATCGATCACATCGTCGGAACAACGTCTACTGAGGGGGGACAAACACCGGCAAACAAGAGACAACACAATCAACGCAATGCGACAATATGATGCATGATCATGAAATGGCAATATGTTGTTGATTGGGCTAATGCAACTAGCAACCATATTAAATGAAGTTGGTTTGAACCAAAGGTTCAAATTCAAACTCCATATGTGATTATTTAAATGTCATTTAATTGATTTGACCTTATCAGCAGGTTTAACTTATTCAAACATGCATGAAAATGCCATAAACAGATTCCTTGAATTTTTCTGATCAATTTTCATATATAAATTATTTTCATTAGAGTTATAGACTATTTTCTGTGATTTTTAGAAGTTTTGGCTATTTTCCGAAATAAGTAAATGATTTCTGATTTATTTTAAAATCCCAGAAAACATTTACTACGTCAGCATGACCTCATGCTAACGTTAGCAGGTCAACAGGGCGGCCAGGGTCAAACCTGACCAGTGGGTCCCACTGGTCAGCCTCTCAGGGCTAACTAAAAAGTTTAAAAACTAAACTAAATGTTAACAGAGTCTGGGCCCCACGTGTCAGTGACACAACTAACTAACAGGGTTAGTTAGCCTTAAGTTAATACTAACTAAACTGTCAGTGGGCCCAGGGCCCACATGTCAGTGTCCAATCTAACTAACAGAAAAATTAACACTAAACTAAATCTAATCCTTAATTAGTTAGGGGCCTCGGTCCACCTGTCATTGACCCAGGGGAGTCATTAGTGCCTGAACTAATTAGGGCACATCAGCCCGCCGGAGTTTGGCCGGCGGCGACCAAAACGACGGCGGCGCGTGTCGGAAAAACGCTAGGGGGCTCGGTTTTAGGAGCGGTTTGTTGCTACGGCCTGCTGGAGCTCTTGCGCATCTAGTGGTGGCATCAACTCTCGCCGGAGTGGACCAAAACTACGGCGGCAACAACTTTTGCAATGGCCGGAGTTCGGGCAGGTGCGGGCGCGGCACTAGGGTGCATGGGAGGAGAGGCCGAAGAGTGCTACGTGCTCCTGGGAGTATGCTGAGTGCGCTGATGGGCTCGGACGCGAGCGGCAGCAGCTGTGGCCACGGCGGCAACATGGCCGGTAGAGCAAAGCTCTCGGCCGCGGCAGTGGAGCTAGCTAGAGGAAGGAATCAGCACAGGGAGTAGAGGGGAACGACGGAGGGGCTCACTGCGAAGTCGAAGAGCAGGTCAGCGGCTCGGGGGAGGCTCTGGAGGCAACGGAGCGACGACGGCGATCTCGGACGGCCGCGGTTGAAGACGACGGCAGCGAGGGCGTTCGGGGGCGTCCGGCGGCGCATGGGTACTCAGGGAGGCGTAGAAGACGGAGGCGGAGCTCGTGGACTTGTTGGGGAGGCGAGGTGACGGTTGTGGGCACGCGGACGGCGAGCGACGGCGACGGCAGTGCTCGGGCTGCGCGGGAGAGGGAGCCAGGGGAGAGGGAGGAGGTCCAGTGAGAGAGAGGAGAGACAGTGGGGGGTCGAGTACGTTCCTGTGGCGCGAGGACAGGGCCAGGGGGAAGCAGGAGGTGGAAGCAGGAGGTGGAGCTCGGGCGCGCGCGCGTCGACACGCCTCTGTCTACTAGCAGAGGTTGAAGATGGTGGGGAGGCCTGGTGGACTGGGCCAACAGTGCCCGGTCAGGTGGGCTGGGCCAGGTAAGCTGCAGGTAAGTGCTCTCTCTCTCTTTTCTAAAACTTTTCTGTTTCATTTTCTATTTTATTTTCTGTGTTTTGATTTAGTTTAGGCACTAAACCATTTTTATAGATGTTGAAATTTATTGTGGATGTTAACTGAGTTATTCCAGAGACCCACAATAATTTTCAAAACATTTGGAGCTATAAAATTATTTATAGATTTTATTTGCTCCAATTCAAATACAATACACATTAATTCAAAAATCCAGAATGGCCTAAAAATAGTTGCATTATTTTTGGCAGAGGTTTTCACCTTTATCAAAATCATGAACATTTTCAAAGGTATTTTGGGTTCATTGAAAAATATTTTAATTTGAACCTAGTTGGATTCATCTGGTGCTAGGGTTTGGACAACCCCATTTCAAGTTTAACAGCAAATTAAACATGATGCAACACAAGACTAACTAGACCAGAGGAGACCAGAAGTAGGGATGTGACAGTTATGGTCGGCACATGAATGGACGGCTGCCACCCTAGCTCGTTTGCGGTCCATAATGTGGTTCGTTATTGGCCCATGTTTGGCCAATCGATCATACGGCCCGTAGAAGGCCCATTGATTCTACGGCTTGTAGAAGGCCCGTTGGAGGCCCATGGTCACTACAGGAGATAGCAGGACCATGGTGACAACGGTCCGTATGTTTCCCATGGTTATTGTGGCCTAGTTTCAAAAAATAGGTCACTTTAGCCACTAGCACACCGCAAAAAAAGAACTGCACTGACTACAAGCAAACAAATAAACAAGACAACAAGTGAATAAATAACAAGCAACATATGCTAGGCTATTACGGCTATTACACATATTACATCCACTGGGCATCAAAGTTCGCCACCAGTGCAAATATGGGGAACAAAGCAGCATATTACATACACTAGTTGTCAAAGTTGGCGACCAGTGCAAATAAACACAGCGGCAAAACAAGTCCGGAATTGAAAGCACTTCACAAAATCTCAAGAAACAATATCCTGGATATCCACCATGCTATCAAGACGCTTAGCAAGCTTATTAGCTTTCTCTTGATTGGCCCTTAAATCCTCCAGCGCTTGCTGTTGCACCACAAAGTATGCATTTGAATTCTCCAGGGACTTCTGCAGTCCTTTGGCTTCTTGTCGTAGCACAGGTGATTGATGTCTTTCAACTTGTAGTTTAGACTCAAGAAACCAAACTGATTCACACAGTGAGTTCGAGGAGCTTGTGCCAGCGGTAGTGGCGAGTAACTCGAACACTACACATGTTTAGCATGTAGTATGTGAAACTCATTTTGGTGAACCCGTTCAATAGTATGGCGGACATGATTAAACTACCAAGTCTTCTATTGCCAAGTAGTACATAATAAAAGCATCAAACAAACTTATATCTATGTCCAATGGTCACTGCATTGTCTTGCCAAATCAAAATAGAGACACGGTTCAAATCATATCAGTTCAAGACAAAACAACATTGAAAGAATACAAGTGTGGGAAACTACACAGCACAACAAGATTTCAGATGGGTACCACGGGTATACATATAGAACAACACTATTGGCTCTACTGAGATGCTAGTAATGTGCATGATATGAGAAGTCAACTGTATACACAATTGAAATTGAAATCAACAAAGCAATTTAGAAGAGCAAACATGTTAAAGAAACATGCTTAAACATACCTGTTGTGCCATTGGAGTTTCGATTGGATCCTTCAATTTAAAAATAAGTTTGTATGAGTAAATACAGTGATACAAGAGCAAAGCAGTATGCACCATAGCAATGGAATCTTAAATGAGAACAGTTGTTCTTCAGTTTTAAGCACTTGTTCTACACGAACAGAGTACAATAAGATAGAGGATATAGTACTTAAAAATAAAAAAATAGCTCATAGACCTTACCACATTCTTGGTTCGGGACCAGTACAGAAAAAGGTATTCCCAGTCATCGTCCTGTAAATGTGTCTCGGGAGAACGTAAGGGAATTTGATGAGTTTCTTTGCCAGTGAAGTACGTTTTCTTAAGGTAATTCCAATACTTCCACCAAGCATTCTTGAAGGCAGCAGAGGTATTAGCACAGGTTACGTCATCCTGAGTTTCCGAATCGGTCCTTCTCTATAGAGAAAAATGGGAACATTTGTTGTATTATAACCAGTATGGAGGTCGAATGTATGGGACAAAGCAAAGTAATTGCCATGAATAACATTACTTAACAAAACTCCTGGATGAACACCTACAACTGGCATTTTCCTTCATCTTCAATATAATATTTCCATAATGGGAAGATACGCACATAGGATTTGACAACATCAAATGCGATAGATACTAAACTACGAATGGAAGGTTGTGCCTCATCCACATGAATAGGTGTACTAACTGGTGGAGTTGGGGTTCACTGTGGTAGTACTGGTGCTTTGGGCACTGGACCTGCCTTACCAACTGCTCTTGTTTGGGAGCTCTGTGGTGGAGATGGTGTTGTGTCAACTAGAACTGGGTTACAATCTGCTGGGGTTGGGGTTAGATTGGGTGAAGCTGGTTCCCTGTCCATCACAGTAGGGGTACAATCTGCGAGAGTCTGGGTTATGTGTGGTAGGGCTGGTTCTCATACATGTACAACCGAGGTTCTATCTCCACCAAAAGGTAGCATGTTTTATTTGAAGACCATGTTTTTACTCTACTAGATACTACCATCACCCACTCCAGTTCAAATGGATGATAAACAAGAAATGTAGTTGATTGTACATACCTTGTATGAGAGACAGATGCGATAGATAGTGTGGAAAAAAGAGGGCATGAAATAGTTCACATGTATATTGTTTAACTAAAAAGGATAGCATGACATAATTTCACATATATGATGTGTATCTAAATTGGATAGCATAGCAAGACGTAATTGAAAGATATGATGACTAACTAAACAGGATGGCATGAGATAATTATATGATGTATTTAGTAAACTGGTTCACATGACATAATTCACATACATGTTATCGAAGTAATCAGAATCGCTTGATATAATTCACATATGTGATTTATATACTAAGCAAAGGGCATTGACATATACGATGTCTGAACTAAGAACATGGTGTTGAATATTGTGTATATGATGTCTAAGCTATGCAATGAAAGACACCATATGCATGATATGAGCAGTATAATCGTGCCAAGTTAGAGCATACAGCTCAGTGGGGGAATAGGACGGGTCACCTATATCTGAATCCATGTCTGAGGAGCTATCGGGACCCAACAAGAGATCTGCTTCAACATGTAGCACTGTCTGCTCTGAAGACCTTGTTTTCACTCCAGATTTTTCCATCACTCACTCAAATGGCTGATTCACAGGAAGAGTAGTTGAATGTACAAACATTGTCGACAAATGGAAATGTAATGAAGAAAAGGATTGGCAAGATATCACTCAAGTATATGATGCCTAGTTAAACAGGATGGCATTGCATATTTCACATATATTATGGCTTGGCTAAAAGAGATGAGATTGCATAATTCACATGTACGATATAGAAACTAAACAGGTGTCATTACAGAACATGTCTAAACTAAGCAGATGATATACATTATGTCGAAAGTAGGCACTGCAAGGAAACATATGCATGATATGACTAACATAATCATGCCACGTTAGAGAAAACACCTCGGGGGGTAAATAGGAGCGGCCAGCTCCGTCTGAATCCGCCTCAGAACAGATATCTTCCTCTGGATTACAATATGGAGGGGGGAGGGTTTGCCATTGCACCCACCATGGAGTGATATCTCCATGACATTTTATTGCCGCGCAAAACTCTTCTCTTTTTCTCTACATGTTTAGCATGACTGTGTACAATATCTGACATGCATACAAAAAAATAGTGAGATTACGTTAGGAGAGCATGCAAAATCTAGAGTAATGATAACAACGAGTAGATAGATCCAAAAATAATGATAGCAGACTCATGATAGCTTTAATTTAATAAGAAGACAGATGATGATTGCTTTACTGTTTGTTTCCCACCCAAGATGAATAGCATAAGCATACCCTAGGTGAACCAGATAATAGACAGAGATACTATTCATTGCTGCCACAATATGTGCCCCACAAGCATTTTAAAACTCAAGTTTGGACATTAATTTGGACCTGACTTGGAATCTAAGAGGTGAACAGGACGATAAAGTAGCAGGTAATATTAAGCAATGCATGACATAAGCAGAAACAAAATAGTTCGACCTCTCTTGCGGACCCATGCACTCCTCAGGTTCATTTGCTGAGTCGATGATGGTGATGCAGCTGCGGTGGGTGCCGACAGCAGGGAAGGAGATCTGAGGCGGCGAAAGACGGTCATGAGTCGTGATGTCTGGTATGGTGGATGCTTCTGCCGATGGAGCAGCTCAGGTGAGATGGACAACGTCGCGACAGGAGCAAGACAGACCACACAAAGTTTTCTTCGACACCTATCTATAACTGAAAGAATTCTGGAAGGCCTCCTTTGGCTTGCATGATTCTAAAAACGAAGGGATAGGAAAAACGCTGGAATAGGATAGGAATGCACATGGGAAACAGAGCATTTGTAAACACATGATTTGTGTCAACTTTGGTGTTTGGTTCACATGAATTGGAAGAGCATAGGAATGCAAAGAAACACGACTCAATTAAAGTGAAACCAAAGGGAAGTGTGTACAGTTGGAATGTTATTCTGCCACTAATGCACTTAGTCTTTTTTTCATGCATAGGATTTTGAAAAGTAGGTCCAGGTGGATGGTTTGCTCCATTCCTTTCAACGAAATGCATGAATAATTGAATAGTAGAGTGCAATAGGAAAATTTCCTATTGCTATGTTTTTCCTTCACTTTTTCCTTTGAACCAAAATAACCCTAATGGATCGACATGAGTGTAGAGTAATAATTGATGCAACAAGTGTACAACCTCTTTGGTGTAGCTGTGTCGACCTCAACATCATTGGGTTGGTCGCTGAAGAAGTTGCGGTAGGGTGGCTCTCAAAGGTGTGGAGGAAGATCGGAGGCGTCTGTAGATGGCGTCCAGGATACTGCTCTGTTGTGATGGATGGTTCCGTCATTGGAGCAGCTCCAACGAGCCATAAGACGTTGAGGCTGAAGCAGTACAAGATAGACATTGTTAATCTCAAGTGGCATTCTAATAGCATATCCAATAGATGATGTAAAATATAGTACCAAAAAGTTATAGATGTAAAATTTACATCACCAAAAAACACCCAACTACAACAGATGGGGTAAAAACTATTGACTCTGAACTTAGCTGCCAAAACTTAAATTTACTATGGTAACTGAATGTTACTGTCAAAACTGAACGCACTGATAGTAGAGAGGCAATTCACATGTAGCTTAGGCCGCTAGAGCAATAGTAGTAGAGAAACATTAATCTAAATCAGCAGGCAATCGATAGGGAACAAAGTAGCAGATAGCAGCCGGAGTAGCAGCGCCCGAAGGAGCAGCACAAACTAGAGCCAGAGCAGCAACTCGTGTAACTACAACAGCCTGTGTACCAGCAACAGCAGCGCGAGTGAGAGAAAGAGCAGAGCTGCAGCACGAGTGAGGGGAAGAGCAGAGCAGCAGCAGCATCACGAGCTAGAGAGAGCCGGAGCAGCAGCAACGCGGGCGAGTGAGAGCCGGAGCATCAGCAGCAGCATGAGCGAGCGGGCGAGAGCCAGAGCAGCAGCAACAGATTTGGCTAGTATGGACGCCGCCGCCAAGGGAGCCTCGCACTGGGGGAGAGCCGCCATGGAGATGTCGACGGCGGCGCCGGCTTCGAGGTAGCCGTGCCATGTGATGTCTACTACACGCTTCTATTCCTGTAGACAGTGTTGGGCCTCCAAGAGCAGAGGTTTGTAGGACAGCAGCAAATTTCCCTTAAGTGAGTAACCCAAGGTTTATCGAACTCAGGGAAGTGGAGGTTGAACGTACCCCTTTCAAGCAACCCTGCAATCAAGATACAAGAAGTCTCTTGTGTCCCCAACACACCTAATACACTTGTCAGATGTATAGGTGCACTAGTTCGGCGAAGAGATGTTAAATGGCAAGTGATATGGATGGCAAAAGATGTATTTGTAAATCTGAAATAAAAAGTGCAGCAAGCAAACATGTGGTAAACGTGAGCACAAATGGTATTGCAATGGTGGAAACAAGGCCTAGGCTTCATACTTTCACTAGTGGCAACTCCCAACAACATTAACATAATCGAATCACATGATATTTCCCATAAAACATGCAAGGGGGATGCACTCGGAGGTCATTCCTTTGTGGTCAAGAGAGGACGAGAATTATGTAGGCTACAAAAGCACACCTCTAAGTTCGTAGTTCTCAATCTATGGATTTCCCAATGTCACCTCGGCCATCCAAAGAGAGTACCACAATCACCACAACATATCTCAAGGATAGTCAAAGACAAGCACCAAGAGACTCTCAATCTTCAATCCACACACAAAAGAGGAAATCACTCATGAAAATATTCTTCTAATCCATGTCCAATAGACCGCTGTCACCTTGGTCTCGGAGATTATACTAGATAAAGACAAGTGAGTACATCAATCCAATACATAGAGGAAGGGGAAATCTCATGGGATCACCCTAGATTAACATAGCCTATGATCACAACGAAGATCACATCATGGGAGAGAGAATTGACCACATAGCTACTGGTAGAAAACCTCAGCCCCGAGGAGGAACTACTCCCGCATCATGGAGGGAGGAAGCAACGTCGATGGAGATGAATCCGGGGGCACTTCCCCGTCCCGGCAGGGTGCCGGCACAGGAATTCTGGTTCCCCGAAACTTGGTGGCGATGGCGGCGGAGATCGGAATAGTTTCTGGAGAAAAGGTGTCTGGGATCGAGGGTTTCGGGACGCGATGTAAATATATGCCAAAGGGGGGCGTCAGAAGAGGCCAGGGGGGCCAGGCGCCCTGGCGGCGCAGCCAGGAGGGGGGCCGCGCCCTCTGGCCGCCTGGAGCCCTGGTGGCCCCCCTCTGGCCCTACTTTGGCCGCATGGAAGCTTCTGGAACGCTGATTTTTTATATATTTTTCCCGGAATTTTTCTGGCAATTTACGTAATGGGAAAACCTGAAATACAAAAACAGCAGAAAACAGAAACTGGCACTGGGGTGCACTGAGTTAATAGGTCAGTCCAAATATGATCAAAAGTGTATGGAAGTGCATAAATATCATAGCAATATCACACAAAAGAGGCATGGAGCAAGCAGAAATTATAGATACGTTTTGGACGTATCAACATCCCCAAGCTTAATTCCTGCTCGTCCTCGAGTAGGTAAATGATAACAAGCATAATTTCTGTGGTGACATGCTATCAACCATATAAGAACTTTTCACAGTCACATGACAACTGCTTACTGAGATAATGAATCTTTAGTAATTAAGTTGCCTCATGAGAATATCACAAAGAACTGAAAGTTTTACAATATGATACTGAAACACTCAATTGATTTGTAGTGAGCATGGTGTGCAAAACATGACAAAGTGATATCTCGCTTGCCCCCTTTAGTGAAGCAAAACATAAATGCAGGGGCACCTCCAAAGTTTAAGTGACGACTAGATACAATGATTTCAGAATAAACGATATCATAATCATGCAGAATACAATGGTACTTTGGGACAATGCACATTACACTCAGAATGACAATCATGCTCTCAATAGTTGGTGCTTTAAAGAAAGAAGGTGGAGACTCTCGAACCGTGGCTTTTGATGGCAAGGTTGAAAACCCGTTGTCGGAAACAAAAACTAAACATGTACCAGAGCTCTTGGTTTTTAAAACAGAGGTAATAATTATTTTTTTAGAGATGCATATTTCGTCAACGAATGCTAGTAGATAACTCAATTACTTCTCGAGCTGGACAAGTTTCGAGGAACGGCTCCCGCACGAGGACGATCACATCCTCTTAATCTCCTTTGTTTATCACTGCCAAAGTTTTCTGATTTCTCATGAACAAAGCGTGAAGGAGGGTTTGTTTGTTGTATATTTTTTTAATGAGCCGGGCGCACTCTTTGCCAGTTCCTTCTCGTATTAGGGGTTTGCACATTAGACATGCAATCCCGGGGTGAAGCTTGTACAACTTAAAAAGATCATGAATTAACTACTACTTCCTCATGAGCTAAAACAGAGGCACAAAAGAGAAATGCTTATGGTACACGAAAGTCTTCGTTAGGAATGACAGGTAAATACCATGTATAGGAAGGTACGGTGGACTCATATGGCATAACTGGTTTAAAGGATTTTGGATGCACAAGCAGTCAGTCCGCTTAGTACAGGCGAAGGTTAGCAAAAGACTGGGAGCGATCAACTAAGAGAGCTATGATGGTCATAATCATGCAGAGCGACAAAGCAACATTGAATCGGGCATGGAAGTTATATCGCTACTCAGAAATTAAAGATCATCAAGGCTTGATAGACTTTCTTTACAGTCTTAAATATGCGTGAGCATATGCCAAGTCAATCAAAATAAATTCTTGGAGGAAGATATCACTAAACCATACCACATCATAGGCAAACAAATCATGTTGGTACTTCAATAACACATTAAGAACCCCCCAGCTATTTGAGACTAACCATAAGAAAACATGAACTACTGAGCACCATTATGCACATAGCATTTTTATCATAGACATATCAACCAGTGCAAAAGAAGCCAACTCTCTTAACAAGATAAGCATGATAACTCAAGAGAGTTCCAGCAACCAACTAAACAAAACCTCTTTAAAAAGAAAAGCATGAAAACTAAGAGCTAAACATGACAGTAGCTATTGAAAGACAAAGAACACACACAACAAAGATAGACATGAAAATTCTATGTTGTGTTCTAGGTTGAAGTGGAGCGTGTTTCTCTCCCACACAAAGAAAGATGGGTTCCAAATCGTTATGAACAGCAAGCAAAGCTAAAGAAAACTAAAAAGGAAACTAAAAGCAAGACGCTCCAAGCATAGCACATAACGCATGAAGTGATTAAAATATAGTGGAACGAAAGACGAACTGATAATTGTTGATGGATAAGGGGATGCATGGGGGCATCCCCAAGCTTAGACGCTTGAGTCTTCTTGAATATTTCTTGGGGGTGCACGGGGGCATCCCCAAGCTTGAGCGTTTGACCCTCCTGAATCTTCTTTTATCATCTTCCCTCGCACACTTGAAAACTCCCTTCATACATAACTCGTCATAATCTGATTAGCGAGGTTAGTACCCTCAATAAAATAATTTTTCCCTACTGGAAATAAGGATAATCTTGAAGAGCTACTGTTTCTCAAGATTGCCAAAAGGTTTTTGCAAAGAAAAAGCAAGCTTAAGGTATGCAAAACGAAGAAAAGGCAAAACAGGACAGAATCTGTGAAAAACAGACCAGCAGGTAGTAAATAATTTTTTCGGGGCACTTCTGCAACTCAAATAAAAAAAACTCAGAACATACGCCCAAAAGCCAATTGTATAGAGCACGCTGTCAAAACAATTCAGATCAAAAAGATGATCTGGTGATTTTATACGAATTTTTCTGTCCAAGGACAGAATCTGTTTTCTGGACTGCACGTCACAACTTTTGAACTTCCTTGCAATCAGAGGCTAAACTTGGCACAAAGCTGAAAAATAAAGATACAATGATGTTGCTACAGTAGTAACAAACATCAAGACCACTAAAAACTGAAAGCAAAGATAACAAGGGTTGTCTCCCTAGAGCTCTTTCTTTATAGCCATAAAGATAGGCTTAAGACTTTAATGATGCTCTCGTAGGAATAAGAGATGAAGAACAAAAGAGAGCATCAAGAAGCAAATACCAAACACATTTAAGCCTAACATGCTTCCTATGCATACGAATATTGCAATAGAATAATTCATTGACGCACAAAGCAATAAGCATAGGAAGACAAAACAAGTGCAGCTTCAAAACCTTCAACATAAAGAGAGGGAACTTGATATTATTGAAATATCTATAAGCATATGTTCCCTTCTCATAATAATTTTCAGTGGGATCACGAATAAACTCAACAATATAAGCATCACATAAAGCCTTGTTACCATGATCCATATGCAAAAAGGTACTCTTACTCTCCACATAAGCATAATCTTTCTCATTGATGATAGTGGGAGTAGGACTATCATAAACAACTTGAACACTATAGATTAATTGTGTATTAGGAAGATAGTGTTCAACAAGGGAGTAATTCCCTCCATGATTGTGACAAGTTTCATAAGGATAATTTCTCCTTATGTCATAGGTACCTTTATAATCACTATAGATTGGAGTTACAACATCATCATAGTAGAGAAGAGCATTATCATTACTAGCAACTATGTTTGTAAACATGTTGTCTTTATTCTTACTAGCAAAAGAATTATCAATTGTCACATCACTAGTGGGTAAAGGATTTGCAATCCTATCATCCCCAAGCTTAGAGCTTTCCATATCATCACTTTCAGAGTTGGTACCAAAAAGATTTTCAAGATCATAAGTTGCATTATCATCATTTTCCCAATCACAATAAGTAACATGCATATCATAATCAAAATCATCTTCAATAGTACCTACGGACATATCATCAAGATGATAATTAAGGCAATAAACTTCACCTTCTTCTTTAAACTTACAACCGTTAGGATAAAAGTTGATGGGAGGAATATGCTCAGGCCAGGTTGATACCCATTCTTCTTCCTTCTTGCTCCTCTTCCTCCTCTTCTTTTTCTTCTTCTTCACCTTAGGAGGGAGTGGTTGGAGATGAAGCTTCTCCACATATCCTGGTTTATCATTAGAAACAATAGGGGAAACTTGGGAGAAACTCTCCTTTTTATTAGCAGAAATATAAGAGACATTTTTATACTTTGGTAAAGTTCCCTCCTTTCTAATCTTACTTATGTAATCATTTTCATGGCAATTAACAACACAATAGAGATGGCAATTTTGCAAAGTGTTTTTTATTCCTATGGCATTAACATCTAGCCAAGAAGTCTTTTCTGATAACTCCTCACACATCAAAACTTACATAAGCTCATCATAAAGATCAGAGGTAATCATGTTATCACACAACTGGTTAACAGTTATGTTTTGAAAGTGCATGCATTGAAAATTAAAGTGACCCTCTATACAGCAAAGTTCACAAGTAAAAGGATAAAGGTCACACAATTCTCTAGCAATTTCATTTAAATCTCTGGCCCAAGTGATTGTTCTTTCATGCTTATGTTGCTTACAATACTTCTCTTCTTCAATCATAGGCATTTCACAAGGTCTATCCACTCCACAAAAATTAACATGCTTATATAAAACTTCATTTTTAGGAATTGGATCATGCATCTTGCAATCATCATGAACAATTTCATTTTCTTTGCAAATCTCTTTAAAAGGTTCATGATGCTTGATCCAATCTTCCTTAGGCATATTAAGATGTGAAGCAAAAGATTTGAGGAAATCAACAAGGAGTTGAGAATCAAGCCCAAACTTAGCGCTAAACTTATTAAAACTTGTAGTTTCAACAAAGGACTTAATGCAATCATACTCATAAATTATACCTGACTCTTTACCTTTGTCGATCTCCCAATCTTCAGTTTTGCGTTGAATTCTTTCAAGGAGTTCCCATTTAGCATCAATCTTTTCGTTTGTGAAAGAACCCATAGAGGAAGCATCGAGCAAATCTTTATCCTGTCGAGAGAGCCTCGCATAGAAATTAGTAATAATCATATCTTTGGGGAGCCCATGGTTAGGACATTTTAGCATTAACGTTTTCAATCTCCCCCAAGCTTGAGCTATGCTCTCTCCGTCATGAGGATAGAAATTATAAACATAATTCCTATTCTCATGGACTTCATGAAGAGGATAAAACTTGGAGTAAAAGAGAGACTGGATCTCTTCCCAATCCAGCAGGTGAGAGTCATCTAGTAGCCTATACCATTCCAATGCTTTTCCTTTCAGTGACAAGGCAAATAATTTCCTCATGACTCCATCTCTTGTCAAACCTGAAATCTTAAACAACTCACAAAGTTCTGTAAGTTTCAACAAATGAATACTAGGATTGACTGTCCCATCATAACAATCATTCCTAATTATTTCAATTATCCCAAGTGGTATTTTGAACGGGATAGATTCAGTAGGTGGAGGAGACTTCTCTACCACGGGTGTGGTAAAGCGGCCTTCCCCAAGCAGCGAACTAAGATTGCGGTTTTCCATAAACATAACTAGTGAAATAAAAACAAGAAACAAAAAGATTTAATTGCAAGATCTAGAGAAGGTACCTTCACTTACCTCACTTCCCCGGCAACGGCGCCAAAAATAGCTTGATGTCTACTACACGCTTCTATTCCTGTAGACAGTGTTGGGTCTCCAAGAGCAGAGGTTTGTAGGACAACAGCAAATTTCCCTTAAGTGAGTAACCCAAGGTTTATCAAACTCAGGGAAGTGGAGGTTGAATGTACCCCTTTCAAGCAACCCTGCAATCAAGATACAAGAAGTCTCTTGTGTCCCCAACACACCTAATACACTTGTCAGATGTATAGGTGCACTAGTTCGGCGAAGAGATGTTAAATGGCAAGTGATATGGATGGCAAAAGATGTATTTGTAAATCTGAAATAAAAAGTGCAGCAAGCAAACATGTGGTAAACGTGAGCACAAATGGTATTGCAATGGTGGAAACAAGGCCTAGGCTTCATACTTTCACTAGTGGCAACTCCCAACAACATTAACATAATCGAATCACATGATATTTCCCATAAAACATGCAAGGGGGACGCACTCGGAGGTCATTCCTTTGTGGTCAAGAAGGACGAGAATTATGTAGGGCTACAAAAGCACACCTCTAAGTTCGTAGTTCTCAATCTATGGATTTCCCAATGTCACCTCGGCCATCCAAAGAGAGTACCACAATCACCACAACATATCTCAAGGATAGTCAAAGACAAGCACCAAGAGACTCTCAATCTTCAATCCACACACAAAAGAGGAAATCACTCATGAAAATATTCTTCTAATCCATGTCCAATAGACCGCTGTCACCTTGGTCTCGGAGATTATACTAGATAAAGACAAGTGAGTACATCAATCCAATACATAGAGGAAGGGGAAATATCATGGGATCACCCTAGATTAACATAGCCTATGATCACAATGAAGATCACATCATGGGAGAGAGAAACCTCAGCCCCGAGGAGGAACTACTCCCGCATCATGGAGGGAGGAAGCAACGTCAATGGAGATGAATCCGGGGGCACTTCCCCGTCCCGGCAGGGTGCCGACACAGGAATTCTGGTTCCCCGAAACTTGGTGGCGATGGCGGCAGAGATCGGAATAGCTTCCGGAGAAAAGGGGTCTGGGATCGAGGGTTTCGGGACGCGATGTAAATATATGCCAAAGGGGGGCGTCAGAAGAGGCCAGGGGGCCAAGGCGCCCTAGCGGCGCGGCCAGGAGGGGGGCCGCGCCCTCTGGCCGCCTGGAGCCCTGGTGGCCCCCCTCTGGCCCTACTTTGGCCGCATGGAAGCTTCCGGAACGCTGATTTTTTATATATTTTTCCCGGAATTTTTCTGGCAATTTACGTAATGGGAAAACCTGAAATACAAAAACAGCAGAAAACAGAAACTGGCACTGGGGTGCACTGAGTTAATAGGTTAGTCCAAATATGATCAGAAGTGTATGGAAGTGCATAAATATCATAGCAATATCACACAAAAGAGGCATGGAGCAAGCAGAAATTATAGATACGTTTTGGACGTATCACCATGGGGGTGCGAGATCAAGCACCGTCGGTGTCGAGAGGTCGAGTTAAGGAGAAGGTGCGATGCGAAGAGTGTACAACCTCTTTGGTGGCGCCGAGTAGGCATCGGCTTCGTCCGAGGAGTCGGTGAGGATGATGTGGTTCTGGTGGAGCAGGTTAAGGCGGCGCTGTGGGGATCGAGTCGTGAGAGACTAGGCGATCGTCGGAGCAGTTCCATTGAGGTGGACGACGGGGCGGCTGAACTGGCGGGACGAGAAGATCGACAACAGATCCTCATCCGGGGAGGTGGATGAGGGACGTCGAGCTGTTGCTATGGAAGACGTCGTCGGGGAAGAGGCTCCGGCTTGGCAGCGGTGAGGTGGCGAACGGCAGAGGGTGGGGTTTCGCGGCTGGAGCAGAGAGGTTATGGTGGCCTGGGTTTTCGATTGGAGAAAATGGAGAAAAGGAGGTGATGAGAGGGGGGAACCATGACTTAGGGACGTGCTTGTCCAAAATGTAGGGTGTATTACAAAAGTACCCCCACCAATTCGAACTAGTGGTACTTTCGACTCAGGGTTAGAATGGGGATTTCGCATGTCACGATTTGGCAGCAGGAGGGAGTTTTCGCGCGCGTTGTAATTTCGAGATAGCAAGGTGCGGGGAGCGAGTTTTCGGAGAGTACCAAATCGAATCGCACTTCCCTCAACGAGAAAAACAAAAAAAACAAATAATTTGCACCACACAAAGAGAGAGTCTTGTCCTATTTCATCGTATGGATTATTTCAAATGCTATTCAAAACTTTGAATCCATGTTATGTCCAATTCATTTTTTTCGCTTGTTGTATAATGCATGTAACCTACTCATACGAATATTTTAGTGCATTCCAAATGTCTATACTACCGCTCCAATTCGAACTAATTTTTCTCTATTTGAACAAGAATCTACAATCATGATTGTTGCAAAGTTAAACATCATTCGTATATTATCTTAACAACACACCACATGATTACAGTAGAGATAGAAACTATGTGCACTATATGAACTCGAATTCAAATATTTAAATACACTTGATGTCCATTCCAAATAATAGTACATTTGATGTACTAACTAGATCTTCATAATGGCATGTGGCTGCACACGGAAGTTTCTAGGCATGAAAGATATATGATCCCTTTGAACCTGGGTGGCATTCCATAGGATAATCACACGGGTCCTCCTGGATTACCTAGGACAACACTAGATTCTCCAGGTGCCCTGCAACCAATCCACCAAGTGGTGTATGAATGTTACCACCTTAAACTTTCCCTTAGTTGTTATTACACTCACAACTGTCATGAAAATCTCACATACCAATACACTTCTACAAGCATGGCTAACCAAAAATTAACAAAGCGTATATTCCCTTGGGTTGATCTCAAGTCATTGGGTTCCTACCTCATGAACTACTAAGCAATACCACATGTGATCAAGTCCTACTCATGCAATCTTTGAGGATAGAACTAATGCAATAAAAACTGGGTATTGGAAAGTATGATCAAAGTATGAACTTGCCTTGCTGACGATCGTTGAAACCTAAAGACTCGTAGTAGCACGCTTCGCACTCCAGTAATTCTATCGCAATCAAACAATAGCATACATAAGCAATCATGCAACAGAATCGAAGAACAGATCTCGAAAGACTTCAAAAACAAACGAATAACTATTGCAACAGAAAACGATTTCTAACAGTACCAAAATTAAGTGAATTTGGCCTTATCAGAAAGTTTAGATCAAGAGCTTCGATTTGCAAAAAGAATCAACTCAAACGGAGCTACGAAACTCAAGTTACGATCAAAAGAAGTTCAAACACAAATCTGTTTGAAAACGAATTAAAAAACTTTCAAAATCAAAGTTGGGTGCCGCTACTGTAAAGAAAAGATCGAAACGAAGTAATTGGTGCAAGTTTCATCTAATTCTGACTAACTAGTTTAAAGTAACGATGGTTTAAAGATCAGGGACCGATCCATATTTTTTTAATCACGGATAGGTCCTTGACGGGAAATAACAGAAAAAACACTCTAAGCAGCGAACGTTCATTTTTTGAAAGTAAACAGCAAACATTCATTGTTTAATAAAACAAAAAAACGAATCTAGGTTTTCTAAAAAAACCAATCTAGGGTTTAAATAATGAAAATAAAACCGTAAAAAAACGGCCCGAGTTTTTACCTACCGGGTCGGGTTCACGGAGCGGATCGGCGGTTCCGGCGGCGGGCGTCGGCGGCGAGCGGCTCGGCGACGGGGTTCGACGGCGGTGCAGTGTCGGTGACGGTGGGGCGACGGCGGCGAAGCAGTGGCGGCGGCGGCGGGGTGGCTCGGCGAGGAGGCGGCGGGGTGGTGGTGGCGGCGGGGCCTCGGCCTATTTGAAGGCCAGGGGTGGCTGGCTTGCGCGAGGTGCCGGCTCGGGGCGGAGTCCCGCTCGGACTCCCCCTCGGCGCCCGTGCCAGGCACGGCGGCGGCGGGAGGAAGGCGGCGCGGGGCGCTGGGCCGCGGCGTGCTCAGTTGGGCCTTTGGCCCAGTCGGGCGGGAACCCTTTAAAAAAACTAATTCCGCCAAAAACATAAATCCTAATAAAATAAAATAAAATTTTCAAAAAATGCCAAAACATCTTTCACAATCTAATTAAAATATTTAGAACAAAGTGAACATTTTTTGGCCTAATAAATGCAATTTTGAAAATTACATATTTTTCTAATTCAAATAAAATAGCAAATAAAATCCAAATAAAATATTCATTTGATTTTAAAAAATTCCTCCAAAATTCGTTTCCTTTTGAAGAATTCATATTATCTTCTCTCTTTTATTCTAATATTTGAAATATTCGGAGAGAAAAATATTAAAACCAAATTGATCCTCTTTTCAAATTTGAGAAAGTTCAAAAATGAAAATAAATGAAATCCCCAACTCTCTCCTTGGGTCCTTGAGTTGCTTAAGATTTCTAGGATCACAACCAAAATGCAAATAAAATATGATATGCATAAGATGACCTTTGTATAACATCCAAATTGAAAATTTGGGATGTTATAAACCTACCCCCTTAAGATGAATCTCGCCCTTGAGATTCGGGTTGGCTAGAATATAGGTGTGTGTGGTCCTGGCGTAGATCATCCTCTCGTTCCCAGGTGGCTTCATCCTCTGTATGGTGACTCCACTGAACTTTGCCAAACTTGATGACTTTGCTGCGGGTAACTCTGTCGGCAAACTCGAGAATCTTAACGGGCTTCTCCTTTTAAGTCAGGTCGCTCTCTAACTGAATTGCTTCCAGGGGCATTGTATCTCGTAATGGTATATCAGCCATCTCTGCATGACATTTCTTTAGCTGAGATACGTGAAATACGTCGTGAACTCCGGACAAAGTCTCGGGCAACTCTAGCTGATAAGCTACTTCTCCTCTGCTCTCCAAAACTTTGTACGGTCCCACAAATCTTGGTGCCAATTTACCCTTAACTCCTCGTAGCGGGGACACACGAATATATAATGTATCACCAACTTCGTAGGTCACCTCCTTCCGTTTTGTATCTGCATAACTCTTCTGCCTGGACTGGGCTATCTTCAATCTGACGCGAATCAACTTGACCTTCTCTTCTGACTCTCTATTAAGTCAGGTCCAAATAGCTGACGGTCTCCAACTTCATCCCACATCAACGGTGTTCTGCACCTCCTTCCATACAAGGCTTCGAAAGGGGCCATTTGCAAACTGGTTTGATAATTGTTGTTGTAGGAAAACTCTGCGTACGACAGGTTATCATCCCAACTAGATCCATAATCGAGCGCACAAGCTCTCAACATATCCTCCAGAATCTGGTTGACTCTCTCTGTCTTCCAATCTGTCTGTGGATGAAAGGCTGTACTGAACTCTAGCCGAGTACCCAATGTCTCGTGCAACTGCTTCCAAAACTTTGAAGTAAACTCTGTTCCTATATCTGATACAATGGTCCTCGGAACTCCATGCAGACATACGGTCCTGGTCATGCATATCTTGGCCAACTTAGCACTCATGTAAGTGGTCTTCACGGAGATAGTGGGCTACCTTAGTCAAACAATCAACTATCACGCAGATAGAATCGTACCCTGAACGGGTCTTGGGCAGTCTTGTGATAAAATTCATTCCAAGTTTATCCCACTTCCATTCTGGTATGGGTAAGGGCTGCAATAACCCTGCTGGTTTCTGATGTTCCGCCTTGACTCTCGGACAAACATCACATACTGCTACATACTCGGCAATGTCCTTCTTCATTCCGGTCCACCAGAAATTGTGCGTCAAATCCAAGTACTGCTTGGTGTTGCCTGGGTGAATCGAATACGGTGAATCATGAGCCTCCTGGAGAATCAACTTCCTAATCTTGGGGTCATTGGGCACATAAATATGCTTTTCGAACCAAAGCGTTTTGTATTCGTCCTCACGAAATCCTTCTGCTTTTCCTTCGTTCGTTCTCTCCTTTATTTCTGCAATTTCTTTGTCCGTCTTCTGGGCTTCTCGAATCCTTCCCAACAAAGTGGACTGAATTTCCAATGTGGCAACATATCCTCTAGGGACTATCTCCAACTTCAAATCCCCAAGATCATCAGCTAACTCATGGGGTAAACCTATGGATATGATTGTATTAACATAACTCTTATGACTTAGAGCATCTGCCACGACATTGGCTTTTCCTGGATGATAATGCAATCTCATATCGTAATCCTTTATAAGCTCCAGCCATCTCCTTTGCCTGAGGTTTAATTCCTTCCATGTGAAGATATACTTCAAACTCTTATGATCCGTGTATACATCATAACAATTTCCAATCAGAAAATGCCTCCAGGTCTTGAGTGCGTGCACTACAGCTGCTAACTCCAAATCGTGCGTGGCATAATTCATCTCATGTGGTCGGAGCTAATGTGAGGCATACGACACAACTCTTCCATCTTGCATGAGAATGCCTCCAAGTCTTTGTCGAGAAGTGTCGCAATATACTAGAAAATCCTTGCGTATATCTGGGAGAATAAGCACTGGGGTTGTAACCAAACGTGTTTTCAATTCCTGGAAACTGGCCTCACACTCTTCGATCCACGTATACTCAGTATCCTTCTTCAACAACTTTGTCATGGGTTTCTCAATCTTGGAGAAATTCTCGATGAACCTCCGATAATATCCTGCGAGTCCAAGAAAACTGCGAATCTCGCCAACTGAGGTGGGTGCCTTCCACTCTGTGACTGCCTCAACCTTGGCGGGGTCTATGGCTATACCGTCTCCTGATATAACATGTCCAAGGAATCCAACTTCCTTCAACCAAAACTCACATTTGCTGAACTTGGCATATAACTGATGTTCTCTGAGCTTCTCGAGAACTAAACGCAAATGTTCCTTGTGCTCCTATTCATTCTTGGAGTATATCAATATGTCATCAATGAATACTACCACAAACTTATCCAAGAACTCCATGAATACCTTGTTCGTCATACTCATGAAACAGGCCGGGGCGTTAGTCAAACCAAATGACATAACTGTATACTCATAAAGCCCATACCTCGTGGTAAAAGCTGTCTTATGTATATCTTGTTCTCGGATCTTCAAGTGATGATATCCAGATCGCAAATCGATCTTAGAGAATACCTTGGCTCCTTGCAACTGGTCAAACAGATTATTGATCATCGGCAGTGGGTACTTATTCTTGATTGTCACCTCGTTCAGTGCACGATAGTCAACCACCATTCTTAGGGAACCATCCTTCTTTTCAACTAAGAGCACTGGGCTCCCCATGGCGAAGAACTTGGTCGTATGTAACACTTATCCATTAGCTCCTTGATTTGCTTCTTGATCTCCTCCAGATCATTAGCGGGCATCCGGCGGTATGGTCTCTTAGATATTGGTCTGGTGCTGGGTAACAGCTCAATCAGGAATTCGATGTCCCTGTCCGGTGGCATGCCATGTAACTCCTCGGGGAACACATTAGGGTAATCCTTCACAACCGGCACTTCTTCCTGAACAACTCCTGAGAGTGCATTCACATGTGTTCTCCTGGGTGTGTGCCTCGACACATACTTGATCCTCTTTCCTTCCGGGGTGGTGAGAAAAATTGATCTACTAGCGCAATCGATGTTTCCTCCAAACTTGGATAGCCAATCCATACCTATGATTACATCCAAACCGTGGGATTCCAAAAGAATAAGGTATGTGGGAAATACCTGTCTTCCAATGGTCAATGGCACTTGATAGCATCCTCGGCTAGCCATGTACTCTGCTCTAGGGAAACTCACTAACATAGGGGTCTTAAGGGCTACGGTTCATAATTTATACTTTTCCACAAAACCCCTTGATATGTATGAATGCGATGCACCAGTGTAAAAAAGAACATGGGCAGTAAATGCATTAATCAAAAACTTACCGACAACTGCGTTGGGTTGGTCGTCAATCTCCTCCACATTGACGTGGTTCACCTGTCCTCTAGTGAACAGGTTGGGCTTCTTTCCTGAGCTTCCATTGCCATTCCCATTCTTTGACTCAGGGCACTCGGTAGCGTAGTGTCCGGTCTTCCCGCACTTGAAACAAGTAATGTGACTCAGATCCTTCTTGGCGGGTGTTGAGGGAGTGGGACGGTTCTGATTATTGCTTCCTCCATTCCCGTTGCCATTCCTGGTACCACTATGGTTGTGTGCATTCCCTCGATTATTAGAATGGCATCCATGGTTATTGGTGGGATGGTTGTGTCCTCCTGAGTATGGAGTATAGCGGGGCTTTTGCTGGGCTCCAGAATTAAATTTCCCAGCTCCATACTTCCTCTTGCGGTTATCAATCTGTTGCTACTTTCCTTCAATCATGATGGCCTTGTCCACTAGCTCCTGATAGTTGTTATAGGTTGGTAGCATCAGCTGCATACTCATCTCATCATTGAGTCCTAGAAACTTCTCATGCTTCGCGGCGTTAGTGGCCACATCATCTGGCGCATAGCGAGCTAACTGCCTAAAGTCATCCACGTACTGCCCCATAGTACGGTTTCGTTGGCACAAGTTGCGAAACTCACGCTTCTTCAGGCTCATGGCTCCTGCTGAGACATGTGCGGTGCGAAAAGCTTGCTGAAACTGATCCCAAGTAATTGCAACAAGTGGGTAGGTGGCGGTGTAATTCTTCCACCATGCGTCTGCTGGTCGCTTGAGCTGATGTGCGGCAAAACGCACTCTCTCTTCATCTGTGCATCCTGTAGTTGCTAGCTCTCTGTTCATCTTGCGGAGCCAGTCATCTGCAACAATAGCCTCGGTGCTACTTGAGAACACCGGTGGTTGTATCCTGAAGAACCGGGTCAAGTTGTCATGGGGAGTCCGAGGTGGGTTATTGTTGTTGTTGTTCTGATTCTGGACAAGTAGTTGCATCAAAGTGTTTTGCTGCTGGATCAACTGGGTGAGCTCAGGGGCAAACTCAAATCCGGTCTCATGCCTTGGAGGCATCTGAGGGGTTTAGTGGGGAGAGATTAGAATAGAATGGGGTCTAGGGGAATCACTACCCATATGCACATGAGACAAACAATTTCATATCATATCACTCAATTCAATCAAGATCACACAAAAGATCCTATTACAAAGCTAGCGAACGATTATAACTACTCGGAGTAATACTAAGGATTACAAGGTGGTCATCTAATCACTATCATCAGAATATTCCGTGATATCTGCTCCACCTTCGTCTTCGTAGTCACTTTCATTACTGTCGGTGTCTTCTATCAGAATGTAGTTATCCATATTAATACCCATCTCTGGTTCAGGCTTCACCGTGCTGGTTCCAGCCTTCTTCTTCAGTGCTTCATTCTGCTCCAATAGTACGGCGATTTCCTCTTCATATCCATCTTGCACTGTCTTGAGTTCTTCTTCTAGCTCCACGTTCCGGGTTATAACCATGTTGGTTTTCTGCATAAGTACGCACATCTGGTTCTCGTAGCGTCGAATGTGTTGGTCCATCTCCTAGATGTATGCTGCAATGGATCCATCCTTCCTGGTGCAAAGCATATCCCATTGCTCGTCTCGATGTCCACAAATCGGGTAGATGGTGTCTTCAAGATCCTTGTTGTAGACTTCACATATGCGTCCAAATGTCATATGAGTTGCCATACTCTTTCCCAAGCTCCACGTTGACGCGTCAAAGGCAAGCTCAAGTGGCTCCATGAATGGTGCAATAGTCCTCCTAGGTACACTAACTTTGATCTTCCAGCACTCCTCTTCCGGTGATGTTGCGTAGAGATCTCCAGGGATACTTGGTATTCCAATGTGCAAGTACCTAGTGACTTCCTTCAAGTGTCTTCCGAAAAGGGTGTCATCGTCTGGCTGAGTGAACTTGCTCCCTGGGTTCGACATCTATAGAATAGAAGTAGAGAAGAATTAGAATGAGTGGAGAAGAAGTAGAATGAGTAGAGAAGAACATCATGTGGCTTAATCCTATTGGTCGCGTCCTACAGTCAGCGTGGGCTCTGATACCATCTTGTAGTGACCATGATTCCAACGAACCGAAGTCTCTGTGCTCAGTGTCATCCCTGGATCGGTATGCTAACACACACACTACTCGAGGATTTATAACAAAGAATCAATCACATTTTCTTACATTGAAAGTCCTCGAAGAGGCAATATCAATTACACGGGAATAGCTGAAGGCCATCTAATAAAATAAAATGCGGAAGCTATGAAGAGTAGTTGAGTCCATCCAACTCCATGGCAAACATTGAGTGCATGACAACGACCTATCACACCTTAATCTTCATTTGAAAACTCTGCAACATGATACGTTTCAGCCATGTAGGTCAGCACATTGAATATGCTGGCATGAACACACTGTAGCAAGATTGATGAACAATGTCTACAACTATATGCATATTTGGCTGGTGGAGGTTGTAAGGTTTATTTGCACAAAGCTAATTTTTCCCTACAACAAAGGAATAAATTTTATTTACTACTCAGTTTATTTAAGCAATATTGAGAAATGGTTCCTCCATCTCAATCCCAAATTACCAAAGTCATTAATAACCCAACAAATTAATTAGATAGAGTGTTGAGATCAGCCCATAATTCAAATACCAGGATACTCAAGATGTTCATAACTACATCTGCTACTCATGAATAGTTTGTACACTCTGCAGAGGTTTGTGCACTTTTCCTCACAAGACTCGATCGCCTCCGTTTAATTTCTCGCACTGCATGGTGTTTGAGAACCACATGACCGGGACACAGTCTTTCAGAAGCATTTACTCTTTACCCTTAGTAGATCGGTACACCTACTTTCCCCTACATCTTCTAGTCTTCCACTGAAAGAGCTCACACAACATACTCAACTATGCCAAAGCCCATAATGGCATGTGGTTGCACACGGAAGTTTCTAGGCATGAATGATATATGACCCCTTTGAGCCTGGGTGGTATTCCATAGGATAATCACACGGCTCCTCCGGGATTTCCTAGGACAACACTGGATTCACCAGGTGCCCTGCAACCAATCCACCCAGTGGTGTATTAATGTTACCACAATAAACTTTCACTTAGTTGTTATTACACTCACAACTGTCATGAAAATATCGCATACCAATCCACGTCTACAAGCATGGCTAAGCAAAAAGTAATAAAGCGTATATTTCCTTGGGTTGATCTCAAGTCATTGGGTTCCTACCTCATGAACTACAAAGCAATACCACATGTGATCAAGTCCTACTCATGCAATCTTTGAGGATAGAACTAACGCAGTAAAAACTGGGCATTGGAAAGTATGATCAAAGTATGAACTTGCCTTGCTGACGATCGCCGAAACCTAAAGACTCGTGGTAGCACGCTTCGCACTCCGGGAATTCTATCACAATCAAACAATAGCATACATAAGCAATCATGCAACACAATCGAAGAACAGATCTCGAAAGACTTCGAAAACAAACGAATAACTCTTGCAACAGAAAACAATTTCTAACAGTACCAAAATTAAGTGAATTTGGCCTTATCAGAAAGTTTAGATCAAGAGCTTCGATTTGCAAAAAGAATCAACTCAAACGGAGCTACGAAACTCAAGTTACGATCAAAAGAAGTGCAAACACAAATCTGTTTGAAAACGAATTTAAAAACTTTCAAAATCAAAGTTGGGTTGCGCTACTGGAAAGAAAAGATCGAAACGAAGAAATTGGCGTTGGTTTCAGCTAATTCTGACTAACGAGTAAAAACTAACGAGGGTTTAAAATATTAGGGATTGATTTGTAAAACTTCTAATCGCGGATAGGTCCTTGGTGGGAAATAACAGAAAAGGAAAACTCTAAGCAGCGAACGTTCGTTTTCTGAAACTAAACAACGAATGTTCACTGTTTAATAAAACCCAAAAAAACGAATCTAGGTTTTCTAAAAAACCGATCTAGGGTTAAAAAAATGAAAATAAAACCATAAAAAAACAACCCGAGTTTTTACCTATCGGGTCGGGTTCGCGGATCGGATCGGCGGCTCCGGGGGCGGGCGTCTGAGGCGAGCGGCTTGGCGGTGGGGTTCGGCTGCGGCGACGGGGTTCGGCGGCGGTGGGGCGACGACGCGGCGACGACGGCTTGCGGCGGCGGCGCGGCTCAGCGAGGAGGCGGCGGGGTGGTGGTGGCGGCGGGCCTCAGCCTATTTAAAGGCCGGGGGGCGGTGTGGCTTGCGCGAGGGGTCGGCCCGGGGCGGAGTCCGGCTCGGACTCCCCCTCGGCGTTCGTGCGAGGCACGGCAGCGGCGGGAGGAAGGCAGCGCGGGGCGCTAGGCCGTGGCCTGCTCGGCTCGGCCTTCGGCCCAGCCCGGCGGGAACCCTTTTTATAAAAAAAAACAAATTCCGCCAAAAACATAAATCCTAATAAAATAAAATAAAAGATCCTAAAAATGCCAAAAACAACTTTCACCGTCTAAATAAAATATTTAGAACAAAGTGAACATTTTTTTGGCCTAAAAATGAACTTTTGATAAATGCATATTTTTCTAATTCAAGTAAAATAGCAAATGAAATCCAAATAAAATATTCATCTGATTTAAAAAAAAATCCTCCAATATTCCTTTCCTTTTGAAGAAGTCATATTATCTTCTCTCTTTTATTTTAATATTTGAAATATTCAGAGAGAAAAATATTAAAACCAAATTGATCCTCTTTTCAAATTTGAGAAAATTCAAATATTAAAATAAATGAAATCCCCAACTCTCTCCTTGGGTCCTTGAGTTGCTTAAGATTTCTAGGATCACAACCAAAATGCAAATAAAATATGATATGCATAAGATTATCTATGTATAACATCCAAATTGAAAATTTGGGATGTTACACACACACCGATCGTAATACCTCTGTAGTCAGGTTTGGGTACCACGAACACATGTTTTCCCTCTTCTCTTCTCAACGTCCATGCCTCCGTTTGTCTAATACGGTCCCACACAAATGCACACTCTCGCCCCTCTTTTCATCGATATCACACTCGCACACTCCTTCCCCTCTCGACATAGTAGGTCTCTCACATCGACCACCTTCTAACTGCATACCTCTATCTGTGTCCATCTCTCCAGGCCTTATTTGCCTCTAACACATGCATGTATACCGATCGATCTCCCTACATATAGCTAGGTAGATTATAACATTTTTTTCCGACGCACCGGCCGATGTACCTCACTCCTCACTAGTTATGTCTCTCACAGTCTCACTTTCTCCAACACACATCGATTGATTAACCTATCTAGCTAGGTGTGCTTACCACACACATATCGTCCGCCCTCGTCATCCATGCATGCCTCCTGACCCGTCTCTCACACGCACGTGCACAAACAGAGACACATCCCCTCTCTTATTGTTATTGCAGCCGTCCCCTCGGTTTGTCTAGTTGGCCTCTCCCACCCTCTTCGAGAAGCAACTCCACCACCAACTCTCCGGCACTAGCTCTATCTCTTTCCCAACCCTGTTCCTCTCCTACATATGTGCATGGATGTCGATCGATCTCCTTCAATACATAGTCGGGTCTCTCTCCTTATGTGCACATATACCGGTCGATCTACCTCTATATAGCCATGTCTCTGCCCCCACCCTTCTCTCTCTCTCACACACACACACCGACTGTCGAATGTTGTAGGTAGGTATCCATGCTACACAGACAAACTGTAGCTCTCCCCTCTAACGTTCCAGTAGGCGAGCCGCCCTATATCTTTGATGTGGGCACACGCAATCTTGCTGGCTTTCTTTATCGTTCATGCACCCATACACTTCATCACTCTCTTTGATTCTATCGATATCTCACGCCGATGATCCCTCCACTCTCTTCAAGTGGATCGCCACCTCTAGATATGATATATACACGCCTCTGTTTCACACACATTGCATATGTTACATTTATTGTTTGAGATATCATCGACACATATTCCATGTCTATCTCTCACGCACCAACCCCAACCCCCACCCCCTCCCCCACCCCAAAAAACACTCACGAACCCACACACCCTCTCTCGCACACGCACCCACGTAGGCGGGATACGTACACGAAGAGGATAGGTGCACGCACGATGCACGTACTCACGTCTCATTCCCAGCCATTCCCGCGCGGGTACACAAGGTGGAGCTCATTTCTGTTTGAAAAGGCAGCCCACCTGCTAATTTGACTCGTGTAGCGTTTGTTTACTTGAAGGAGGGTCGTCTACTATGTGTGCACGAAACAAAGTTCGACTTGACGCGTTGGTGCATTATTTTTAAATAAAGTTACATTGCTTAGTGGCACGTACAGAATATAAAATTATTTTTATGAAGAAAAAGGTAATCCGCTCCACGATATACAATGGAGCTTGCCTGCTAGGTTGGCATGTCTTCACACTCTCTCACATAAGACGGCGGTGGCCTCTCTCTCTCACCGCTAGTCACAAAATCCGGCCCGATCCCGTCCGCCGGCGGAAAGGGAGGACGTGCAACGTTGCTCCGTTTGACGGCGTCGAGGTAGCATGTCCTGATGTGTGGTGCCGGCCATTCTCTCTGACCAAGCTCCGGCGCGGTAAGGCAGATCCCGCCCACCGGTGCCCTCCTAGTTACATCCAGACTACCCCCAGGTACATCTTCCACCCCTCCGGCCTTGCTCCATAGCCCATCTTGGCATCTTCCCACGTCGCTGCATGTGGAAAATCCTGCATGTGGATCTTCCCTAGTTCCTTGCCAAAAACGTAGCTCGGCCGACCTACTTTCCATGTCGCAATTTTGTCCTCACACCCTTTTTAGATAAACAACTGTGACGCTATCTTCCCTTAGGACAAGGAGTATGCTTCTTTCTTGTCGGTATATGTGTATTCAACTGTTACTGGCTAGTAGTTGTTTCCTATTCACCTCTTTTGCAAACAGGGCTATCCATTTCACCTCGTTGCTATTGTGACCTTTTGGTAAACTGCCATTTTTTTCTTAAGAGTGTTTTGTGCAGTTTTGCTGAAATATCACACGGGCAATGTTTCTACATTTCAGTGGGAATGCACAAAGTGAGATTGGTTTTGCTCTATCCTCCTCATCCAACTCCTAGGCTAGTCTTCTACAACTATTTGCTCAATCTTCTCCAACTAGTTAGTCTTAAGAGAGACTGCAAAGGTGACCGGCTTCTATTTGTGTGTTTATTGTTTCATCAAAAGTCATATATTATTGTAATGACACTTACTCAATATATTTGGAACAGGGACGGTCAGCTCTGTTCTAGTGGATCTGCACAAAATGATCGGAATATTCCATGCTCCCGATGGCTACTTTTTTCCCAACATGTCTTGTTGATTTAGGCAGAGCTGCGAGGAAGTTGCTGCCAATGAAAGCATGGATCAATTTTATTTTATTTTTCTTTATAACACCTTCTCACAACTTTGTCTTCAGTTGTGATGTAAATATTAGCTCCAATATGCTAATCATTGAGATGCATTAGCAAGGAAGTTAGTTTTTTACTTTTTGTGTGAAAGAGCATGGATGTTAGTTTCCTTTCTATTTGATTGATGTTGTAATGAGACAACCTTCTAGCTGGCAAGACTCGTGAAACAAAAGCTGAAATCTTGAAAGCATTGTACAATTTCATATTGCTAGAAAATTATGTATGCGTCAATTATGTAAACAAACGCTGGAAGCTTGATAACATTCAGCATACGGGAGACTCAGCCCAGTCGTTGCGCCGTACCAATAGTGAGCAATAGTAATGAGCAGTCAAATCATAAGCCCCACCTTTCCCACAGTAAGTTGATCGGACAAAGCAACCATCAATACACTCTTCTTTGAACCCGCTCCTTGTAACCAAGTGCGTGTATGGGATGTTAGTAAACGCGCTTCCTCTTGGCATATCACCGACATGTGGGACCGGAGTGTGAGCAAACCGATCTCAATTGACGGCAAAGTGGCCAGCCCGCTGCTCCTCGAGAGACACGAAGAGCGAGAACACATACGGGCCAGGTGTCGCATGGAGGCCAAGAAATATTAGAGCATGGTTAACTGATGTCATCATTACATGTTCGATGTTTTTTTGAATAATTGTACCACTTCATTGGGCTGCAGTTTGACGCACTTCTCCGAAATAAATGTGTACTTTATCACAGATTAAATTAAAATAAGAGTCAAGACGCTCCACCATGGGTTCCTAGTACCTAGATACTACTAGTAGTAAGGTGTACTACTCGTATTACTAAAACCTATCGTTCGGCTCTTAGCCTCTTCGAGAAGTCGAACAATGATGGTGCCACAGTTATGCCTCTAGCAATCTGACACCAAATGAACTGATGCACGTCCATTGCCTGGGCAAGGGAGAGGTTGCATTAGTCAAAAGCTTCTCCCTGTCCTACGAGCCACCGCGCTTGTGGTAGACGGAGAGGGCGTAGTATTGTATAATAAGCAAGGTTCACCTCGTCCTACAAGCTTCTCCTCCTATGAGTTGATGGGACACGACAAAGTAGTGCTAGTCCGTATTATCTCCTTTCCGGTTAATATGGATTATTTTTTTGGCAGGTAAATGAGAGATCTTTATTCATATAAAATCATTCTTATAACAATCAACCAAGAGACTGGTCGCTGGGAAGCTAGGTGTTTCATCAAGCCAGGTCTCGGTCACATTCAAAGTGCATGCAAGTTTCGCACAAAGATGCGCTGGAAGGTTTGCTGACCTGTTTACACGCTGAATAACAAAAGAAGATAAATTATTACTGATCATCTCTCGTATTTCCAACAGGATAGGAGCCAGAATTAAGCAAGAATTATGGCGACTGTTCCAGAGTGACCAACTCCATGCGATCAACTTCCATTATCAAATGCGAGAACCCTCTTGATGAGAAGCAAATGTGTTGAAGATTGCAAGATCACAGATTAAAATAAAATAAGAGTACAGATGCTCCACCACGCAGTTCCTTGTAGTAGTACCTGTATAGTACTAGTAAACCTTGCGCTTGACTCTTCGCTTCTTCGGGAAGTCGAACAATGATGGGACTACAGTGTATGCTTCTGGCAATCTGACACCGAATTAACTGTTGCACGTCCACCGCCTGAGTGAGGGAGATCTTGCATTAGTCAAAAGTTTCTCCTTGTCCCACAAGCTTCTCCTGGTCCTGCAAGCTTCTCCTCATCCTGCAAACTTCTCCTCATTCTGCGAGTTGACGGGACAAAACAAAGTAATGTTAGTCCATACTGCCTCCTTTTCCGGTTAATATGGCTTAATTTGAAATGAGATAAATATAGTTGCGGTCACTATATATTTGTAAAAATATGGTCAGTGGTATTTATAATAAGTTTTCGATGTCTATACTGTCACTAGGTCACCCTAGCTGAGTACGTGTGTGCATGCACATGTAGGTTGAGCACTTGACCGTGAGCGTGTGTGTTTCGTCGTGTGCTCGGGCATGCATGCATTAGGGCACCATGCGCGTTTTTATGTGCATGTGTACGTGTGACTGTTGCATGCATGCACGAGGTTGTAGTCCCTCACATTCACATGTTCATATTTCAAAGTTTTGTCAACACCGTTTCATGAAAGGTTTGCTCTTTCGTTGTTCACGCGTGCATCATTGTCGATATTAATACACTGCAATGCTATCATGTCATGTGGGACATCCAGCATCCGGGTCCACGTGTCATGCAAGAAAATAGAGAAAAGTACAAGTGAGACTCAGGAACGGTCATACACTCAGGGGGAGTACGGGCAAGGGTCACGGTAATATGACTAAATAAGCAATCAAATCACACAGTAAGTTGCTCGGACGAAGCAACCATCATTTCACTCTTCGATTCAATGACACGTACACAATATAAAAAAGGTTGATATGGAGAGAACAAGAAAACCGATCCACTATATATACACAAGTAGAAGCCTAAGCTACAAGCTTGATTGCTTGGGTTGCTCTCTTCACACTCTCTCTCGCATAGAACGACGGTGGCCACACCGCTGGTCACATAACCGGCCTGATCCCGTCGCCGCGGGAAGGAGAGGATGTTCTGCGTAGACACGGTCGGCAGCGGCAAGGGAGAAAACCCACTATCGATGCGTCCCGATGGGGGGTCCCCATGGTATGGGCTAATGACGCCTCCAACCGGCCTTCTAGCTACAACCCGACATCTCAGGTAGTAGTACAACTTCCTTTTGGATCCGACTTGCTCCACTGCCGCATCTCCCCACGTAGATCCATCTCCATGTGGATCTTTCTCTACTTCTACCGGCTTCTATTTGTGATGAGTTTGTCTCATGAACTAGGCCCACCACTATTATTCTAATCACACTTCTTCTATATTTCTGCCAACAGGGATGCTCAGCTTGAATTTAGTAGAACTGCACAAAAGAATCATATGATCCAAGGGTGCCAGAAATTAAACCATGTTTAGGGTTTAGGATTTAAGGCCTAGGGACACCATCAGTAGTTTTTTTTATACACACACTCGCAACTTTTGTCTTTAGTTGTGAAGTAATATTGGCTATGATTTGTGAATCATTGAGATGCATCAGCTTGTGTGTTAGTTTTCCTTTGTATTTGATGGAATGTTTTAAAGGGGCAACCTTGGAATCGGGATACATATACATGAAACAAAATCTGAAAGCTTTGTACTCCCTTCGGTCCTTTTTTGCATGCGTATAAGGCTACTCATAGTGGGGAGTAGTATCATAGACTAGTATCATGCATATGATACTAGTGTATGATACTACCTTCATAGTGCATAGTATCATAGAGTACATAGTATCATAGATGGTCCTATTTATTACCATGCATGATACTGCAAATTAGCATAATATTTAACATGATACGGTATCTACCTATGTTACTCCTTCTCTTTCTTCTTTTATTCTATGCCACATCAGCGTGTTTGCTATTCCCAAATTAATGACCTAGGTACACGTGCATGACTTGTAAACTTAGATGGTGGGAGTACTTTCTTGTAGCCCATTACTAGACATGTTGACTATTACATTGGCCACTAGTAGTATGAAAAATAAATTTTGCATGTATATATACAAGGCCACTAACAGTAATCGAGGCAATAGTACTTTCTTGTATAAGGGAATGGAGGGAGTAGTACTTTCTTGTGTAGCCTATACATGTTGACTATTACATTGGCTATAGATGACACCACAACATGTTAGCCATCAATCGGCTATATTATTAACCATGCTTGAGGCATGCTTGCACACACACATACACACACACAGAGAGAGTGAGTCGCGTGTCATGCATGCAAAACTGGAGAGACAGAGACAGAGAGAGAGAGAGAGAGAGCTGCATGGAGATAGATCTAGTGAGCCTGCATCCAGAGAGATGGAGAGAGGAGTAATTGTTCGCGAGAATTGAGTACTTTCCATGCCCATAACTACCCAACATTTCCTCCATAGCAAATCTGGGGCCAAAATAGTCTATACACTCTGGTGTATAGTATTTTTTTTCTTGCCATGCGGGCTGCTACGTAGCACTACTATACCACAATGTGTATGTTAAACGCAAAAAAAAAAAGGACCGGCGATGTCGCACGATGTCCAAGGAATATGGTGATAGTGGAAGGTGGGCCATGTAGTCACTGGGCTGCCGTGTTTCGTACTCCTCCAGTGTAAAGAGTGGAGAAAGTTAGTTTTATCATAGAATAAATAAATAAGAGTGCAGAAGCTCCACCGCCACAGCAATAGTGACCAATGAGCCATCAAATCACATAGACCCGACAATATAAGAAGATGTGTGTGATACGCGACAAACCGGTCTGCAATCAAAAATGTGTGCGAAGATCTATAATAACACGGACGGTTGCTGCTAATAAGACGTGTGTGTTGTGCGATGGGATTGCATACAGAACAACATATATATATACACACACTACAACCATGGCATTTGCACACACCAAAGTAAACTATTACATGCATAATTACATAGGTGGCTACTACACATATGACATTTCCACACATCAATAAAGTAAACTATATATTACATGCGTGATTAACTAGCATAACTGATCATCTGGTCATCATTTACTTCTTCTGACGCTTGCTCTGCTTGTGGCTCGATCCGGACTCGTCGATTTGGTTAACAAGGAACTTCCTCATGTCAACGATCCGCGTGTGCATCTCGTAGCATGTGTACACACTCTTGGCCACGAACCTGAGGTGAGTTTCATTCAGTTGCCGGGGCTTGTTCTCTTGGCATCCTTCTTCTTCTTTTCATAGTAGGGGTCGATGATGGACGAGGCGAGTTCAACTAGGGAGTCCTTCTTCGTGCTACCGCAGACCCTGTAGTGCTCACGGATTTCGACAAGGTTCTGGCAAACCAAGCCCGTAACCTTGAGCGCTTTTACATCGTTGGTGGTTTCCACCGTGGCGAACTTGTAGTCGGTGCTGTTGACAAACCTGTTGAAACGGTCGCAAGGCTCTATGGCCATGCAATAGTGGTAGATGAGAACATGATGGCCCATGCACAACTGGGCGACGACAACCTTCTGATCTATGTCGGAACGACCGGCGGTGTACTGGAGGTCGATGCTGACCACCTTGTACTTGTCTCGAGTAAGCAACTGCTCAACGCTATTGATGTAGTCATCCACCACGACCGGGTCGATGGTGTACACCACCGAGAGTTCCGTCTCCCTCGCGTCGGTCTCCACTTTATGCTCGCGGAACTCCATTGGAGCGCCGCTACACATCCTCTCTCTATGTGTCGTCGTGGCTCTACTTGTTGTGTTGTGGGGCGCGATCGAAAGGTTGAAGAGACTAAGGTTATAATGGCCGCGGGAATTAAAGGCGAAGCCGGACGGCCAGGAATATCGGTAGGCCCTGATGGCAGTTCTAATTTGCAGCGTGTAACTCCATCATGCCACACGTAACTGCATCGCGTGGCAACGCGCGCGGCGCAACCACATGCATATGGGTCCCCCGATGTGATCGTGCGCATGCCCAACCACTGGCAGAGCGCGCACAGAGGGACGCGAGCAGAGCGCTCCATGGTCGCCGAGCAACCATATATATATATGCATATAGCAGTTGAACATGCAAGGAAAAGCTTTCCACAAGCCGGGCACTCCGACGGACGCGTGAAGAGCGCGCCAACGGATGCGGGCAGAGCGCGTCATGACGCCTAACGGCGATCAGAGCGCGTTGCGGCGCCTAGCGGCGAGCAGAGCTTGCCGAGGGACACAAGCAGAGGCTGACACAGTGATATGTGGCAAATAAGGTGAACTCTGCGAGCGATGTGCATTCGTATTTTATTAGTTAAATCCTACTTATAAACCAGGACGGGAGTATAGTAGGTAACTAAATCACAAACAATTTTTTTGTATTAACCATATGTGTACGTGTCTTTTCATCCTCCTCTCGCACGTCTTGTCACCCCGCTGCCGCAGACGGCTTACAACGCAAGCTTGCACAGCATGCGGGGGCGTTCTTTTGGCCAAACGGTGGCACCAATGAATCATCAGTGAGCCCATTCTCGCGCAACCTCATAGGTTCCCGCACAAGCTTCCCCCCCGACTGATGAAATTCCCCAAAATCCCAATGCTTATCGGCCTGCTATATAAACCCTCACTGCCGGCGAGTCCTGCGTCGCATTTTCCCCTCCCACCCTGTAGCTTATCTCGTCTACTTCTCCCACAATCGCAAATGGCACCGGTCCGCCGTTGTCGCTCAGTCACTCTGCCGTCATCGGAGGACAGCTCCAGCTGGGAGACTACACCGCGGCTGCGGCGCAGTCCCCGGCATAGTGTAGTGCACGTGGCGTCCCTATTGTGTGTGCGTGGAACACCCACCACACGCTCCGCCACTGCTGCTCGTCGGCAGTCGTTGCCGCCACACGACCGTCGAAAGCCAGGGCCATCGCCCGCTCCGCCGTCGGGGCCCGAAGGCGGGAGGTTGCCGTCGTGGCCGCCACCCCACTGTCGGCCATCACCCGCTCCGCCACCGTGGCCCAAAGGAAGGAGGTGGACGTCGTGGCCGCCACCCCATCGTCAGCCGCCGTGGCCGCCAGCCCACCGTCGACCCCCGGGATCATCACCCACTCTGCCACCGCCGCCTGAAGGATGGAGGCAGAGGTGGAGGTCCGCACATGTATCAGCGACCTTGCATGCTACATCGAGTTCCTGCGGGAGGAGGAGGAGCGTCTCGTCGACCATGCAAAGAGTCTTACCGCAGCCGTGGGCGCAGCACACACCGATGAAGAGGCGAGGAATCAGGAGATCTACGAGCAGTTCAGCCACTTTGAGAGGGGTCATATGGAGCGGCAGTGGGCGTTCGAGCTGGCGAGCGTCGATGAACGTGCAACAGTGGCAGGCACCACATTGCAGTTGTCCAGCTCGTCGGTAGGCTCCTCCTCCTCCTCTGCCTCTTACTAAGTGTGCTCGATAGAGGAGAGGCTGTCGGAAGTAGCACAAAGCTCCTCCGTAGTAGTAGTATTTAGGGGCTATTTTGCTCAGTTCATCTGACTATAGATGTGGTGGAACTATACAACATACTTAAAATTAGCTAGTATATATAGTTGAACTAGCTATTTAAGTACGTGGTTGGCAACAATTGGTGAAAAGTTTGGTCGGTTCAGCTGTCGAGTTGTACTGTTTGTATAAATTAAGAACGACTGCTTAATCTATGAATGAAATCTATGCTTAATTACTGAATTTTAGTTGCAAAAGTTAGATAGTGCTAGTGATTTTTAGCTGCGTATTTTGACAAATCACAGTGTTACAAGGATTGACAAATTGTGTGTACGTGGTTGCACACGGGTCATCCAAAACAACCGTTTGCATTGAAGGGATGCACAAATCCTACGCTGCGAATTTTCCCTCGACTTAAGGGGGAAGTCCTTAGCTCTCACTTTGCATACGAGTGTTCTACCTAAAACGTTTGCGATCAAGAGCTGCAGTAATCCTGCTCGGCACATTTTTCTCTTGGCTCCTGGGGAAACTGTCGGTTTGCATATGGGTGTTCTAACTAAAACATTTGCGATCAAGAGATGCACAAATCCTGCATTGGGGTACAGTCGCACGCCTCCCGTTTAGTCAAGCACTCAAGCACCTGTCGGCACGCGTGGCACCTCCTAGCCATCAAAAGAGTGAGGCATGGCGTCACGTGAATGCACTACTGCAGGATGCTGCTAACGCGACACTACGATCATAGACCATTCGATGAAACTGTGTTCTATGCCATAATCGTAAACGGGGGTGTAAAAAACCATCAAAAAAGATGCAAAATGTTTGTGATGGAAGATGCATCAAACACGGTTCAGATTTTGGTTGCGTGTGCGATGCTGGGCATACTGTTCAGTTCAATTGACTGTTTGCGATGAGGTGGAACAAAAGAAACGGGCTGCCAGATGAAGGCGCGTGCAATGTACAGCATACGGTTCAGTCGGATGAACTGTTTGTGATTAGGCAACACAAAAGAAATGTTCAGCCAGATCAAGGTGTGTGCGATATACGGCATGCGGTTCACTCGGATGAAATGTTTGTGTTGAGACAAGAGTACAGAAATGGTTCAATATAAGAAGATGTGTGTGATACGCGACAAACAGGTCTATAACCAAAAATGTGTGCTAAGACCGATAATAACACAAACGGTTGCTGGGATTGCATGCATACAGAACAAAACACACACACACACACACACACACACTTATAAGGACATGCTTGCATAACCAAATTAAACATCCACTCACATAGGTGGTTACTATACAACCATGACATTTGCACACACCAAAGTAAACTATTACATGCATAATTAAATAGGTGGCTACTACACACATGACATTTCCACACACCAATAAAGTAAACTATATATTACATGCATGATCAACTAGCATAAACGATCATCTGATCATCATCTACTTCTTGGGACGCTTGCTCTGCTTGTGGCTCGATCCGGGCTCGTCGATTTGGGTAATAAGGCACTTCCTCATGTCAACAGTCCGCCTGTGCATCTAGTAGCATGTGTACACGCTCTTGGCCGCGAACCTGAGGTGAGGTTCATCCAGTTGCCGCATCTAGGCCCTGTGCCAGGATACGGGACTTGTTCTCTTGGCATCCCGCTTCATCTTTTCGTAGTAGGGGAAGGCCGAGGCGAGTTCAACCAGGGAGTCCTTCTTCGTGCAGCCCCAGACCCTGTAGTGCTCATGGATTTTGATAAGGTTCTAGCAGGCCAAGCCCGTAATCCTGAGTGCTTTTACATCGTCGGTGGTTTCCACCGTGGTGAACTTGTAGTCGGTGCTGTTGACAAACCTGTTGAAACGGTCACAAGGCTCTGTGGCCATGCAGTAGTGGTAGATGAGGAGATGATGGCCCACGCACAACTGGGCAACGGCAACCTTCTGATCTATGTCGGGACGACCGGCGGTGTACTGGAGGTCGATGCCGACCACCTTGTACTTGTCTCCAGCAAGCAACTGCTCGACGGTGTTGATGTAGTCGTCCACCACGGTCGGGTCGAAGGTGTACACCACCAAGAGATCTGTCTCCCTCGCGTGGGTCTCCACTTTATTCTCGCCGAACTCCATTGGAGTGCCGCTGGACATCCCCTCTCTATGTTTCATCGTGTGTGTGCTTGTTGTGTTGTGGGATGCGATCGAAAGGTTGAAGAGACTAAGTTTATAATGGTCGCGGGAATTAAAGGGGAAGCCGGACGGCCAGGAATATCGACAGGCCCTGATGGTAGTTCTAATTTGCAGCGCGTAACTCTATCGTGCCGCATATAAATGCATAACGTGGCAACGCGTGTGGTGCAACCGCATGCATATGGGGCCCCCGACGTGATCGTGCGCAGGCCCAACCGCTAGCAGAGCACGCACAGAGGGACGCGAGCAGAGCGCTCCGCGGTTGCCTCAACGGTGAGCAACCATATATATATATATATATATATATATATATATATATATATATATATATAGCAGTTGAACACGCAAGGAAGAGTTGTCCACAAGCCGAGCGCGCCGACGAACGCGAATAGAGCGCACCGCGTCATCTAACGGCGAGCACAATGCGCTGCATCGCGTAACGGCGAGCAGAGCTTGCCGAGGGACGCGAGCAGAGGCCGGCACATCGGGTAAGTGCATCGTCACGCCGCGCCCGATGCAACCGCATGCACACGAACGTGCATGATCGTGCATCAGCACCAAACACTGGCACCACAACTTATAAATTGACGGATGGAGTACAAGTTACAATGAAGCATATAATTAAGCAAAGGCATCGCACATGTCTGTATTAGCGGGAACGAGAATGCAATAGCACAATAAGAATTAAGGCCATGATGATGCGATCGCAGTGGTGGTTACAGGAGGTAAGAAGAAATATGAATCCATCAACGTACGACCTCCTCCTCCTCAACTCAGTGCGTCGGGCCACCGGCCGGTGGCTGTGCAGCGGCGGCTTTTGTGGCGAGGTCAAGGTGCTTCTCAGCAAAGGCATCCAAGGCTTTTAGCCGATTGAAGAAGGCCAACGTCGTAGCATCCTCACTAGCCTTGTTGATACCTATGTACACGATTTGCTCGTTCACGTGGATGTGTAGGTCGACGAATTCTTGCAGGGCAAGGCGCCTCACGGCGAGCGCAACCAACAGGTGGACATGCTTCGTGGCGTCGGCGGGCAGTCGCAGGGCCACCAGTGCTTGAAAGAGGTTCCGACCATGGAGGCCGATTAGGGTGCTAAGCAATGAGGAGCCCGGGTACGCGGGATGGAGGAGTACGGAGATGTCGTCCGTGAGCTTCTTGACGATGGTGAACTTGTTGGTGGTGGCAACGATCATCTGGTCCAACTGAGAGTCGTAGCTGGCGGCGGCGGCGGCCATCCACTAGCCGGTGGCCAATACCGTCTGGAGACGACCCACGGTGCCATGCCGCAAGCCGGCATCATGGACCACATGGCACAGCCACTGGCCCCTCGCGCGCATCGTCGCCATGGTTCTGGAGTGAGCACTTTTGCGCTTAGTGTAGGTGCTTAGGCAAATGTTTAGGTGCGTACGATGTGGTAGATGCATTAGAATGGAGGGGCACCTTTATATGAGTGCAAACTGCGTTGCATTCACATCGTGCTTCATATTTTCCCGGTCCTCCTCCCATTATTTCCCTCATGGATACACGATGTTAATTGAAGGAGGATGCATCATTGTCGTTCAACATTTCAAGAATCGCTACCCTCTCCCTCGTCTGCATTAAAGCCATATTGGGAACTGCGCTGCCCGCTGCATGCCCGGCTGAACACGCCTCCTCGCCTCCATCTATGCTTAATTGCTGAATTTTAGTTGCAAAAAATAGATACTGCTAGTGGTTTTTAGCTTCATATTTTGACAAATCACAGTGTTACAAGATTGACAAATGGAAATGTTACTAAATCAACAAATGTCAATCTTTCCAGTTTGAAAAATGGCAACATACCCAATATGACAGATGCAAATCTTACCAAATTGTTTGTATGTGGTTGCACACAGGTCATCCAAAACAACCGTTTGCGTTGAAGGCATGCACAAATCCTGCGCTGCGAATTTTCCCCCGACTTAAGGGGGGAGACCTTAGCTCTCACTTTGCATACGGGTGTTCTACCTAAAACATTTGCGATCAAGAGCTGCAGAAATCTTGCTCGACACATTTTCTCTTGGCTTCTTGGGGAGGCTGCCGGTTTGCATACTGGTGTCACTAGTATGCGTCGGTGCTATACATATAGTTTTAAACCCCCTTCCGCGACGGCATTTGGAACCTTCATCTAGTGAGTGTGGGCGATATGGGGGTCCTTCCCATACGGCCCAGAAACTGTCCGGGATATGCCCTCCTGGCACACACGCTCGGCAAAATGAGGTCGTGTGCGACTGGCGAGCGCTCAAATACGGAAATACGTATAGTAGAGCTAAAAAAGCAATTATACAGGCGAAATTGTTTTCGGTCGTGAGTACATCCCACACAGACAGTCCCCGCTAAACGTTTCCGTTCGTATGTACATCTCACACAGTCGCTCCAAGGAAAACGTTTCCGTTCAATGGTACATCACACACAATTTTTCTCGCTAAATCGTTTGTGATAGCATTGCCATTACACACGGTGCGTAGAACAAATTGTGTGGCAAAGGTTGTCCATCACACATAGTTTTTATGTGGTAAATGTTTGCGCAAGGTGGCCTAACGTAAACAGTTTTCAAGAGAAAGTCGTGTGTGATTGTTCATTGATCCAACACGGTTTATTCCTAGAAACTGTGTGTGTTGCCTGATGTTATCGCCCACGTTTTTTGAATAACCGTTTGCAATAGCAAAACACAATTAGCAGGCTAATTTGCCATTATCAGGATAATTGCCCTATTATTAATAATCCATTTACTAATCTAATTGGCATTCATATTAAGCACATAATATATTTCATTTCCATAGTAAGGAAGCAGAATTTCATAATTGAAATACATCAGAGTACAACATGATATAGCTTCAGCACTCAACTACCCCATTACACAACAACACCAACACCAAGTTTCACATGCAACATGTAGAACCTTTCGAAATTAGCATCATAGAAAGTATAAAGAAAGATGCATATCATCTGGAAAACTGCTGAAGCGAAAGGCGAATACTGAGCCTTCATTCATATTGAATGTATTTGCAACTTTAGGCCAGTGCCTGTGGATGATTGACCGTCCATCCTTCGTCTTCTTTAGGAACACTTCAATATTGAACCGTGGTTGTTGTATGAAAACCTTCATCGCCTCCTGACCATAGTGGTGGTTTGAGAGGTAATCATCAGTGAACTGCTTTGGAAAGGCCTGAAAACAAGGATGTGCATAAATATCTTCTCTATATTGGAAATGGGGCAAAGGAATAAAAAAGGCAAGGTATAATAGTTAGTACCATTTTGTAGTTAACTGATGTATTCTTCATAGTGCAGACAAAGACTTGTTGTTTTTTGTCGCTGATTTCTTTATCCTAACAATCTTTCTGAGTTTCTTGATTTGATTGATATTCATGGACAAGTCATTTCCCAATATGCAAAAAGGGTCGAACAGTGGGTCAAAACCTCTGACAGCAGGACCTACATGTGCAAGACCAAATTGTTAAAAACCTAAATATTAGAATGGTTCCTGCAATTGCACAATAATGTGCTATTAGACAACGTACCATGCATGTGCTAACCTCGATTGTAAACCTCTGTGCTTCCCATTGTTTCCCTGCAACACATATAAGGTAGTTAGTCATGAGGTTAAGTAACGGTTCACATGCTATTAGTAAAATATGTAGACGAAAAATAAGCACATTGCAGATTCGTCAGATTAATTCAAGCCACATGGAAAACCCATTTATCCAAACCAAGCATGATTAAGAACTAGGAAATATAACACTTGTATATGTTTCTCATGTATTAAGTGCAGCCAAATTCGATTTATTCCTCACATGCAAAACAATACAAAATTCTACCAACGACAATTGGACATCGCATTGTAGAATTGAAACAAGCACTTAACTAAACACCACAAGAAATGAACCAAACATTAACTGAGCACTACATTGCACAATATAACATAGTCCTAATAGAAGATCAGACAGTTAAGCAAACCAAGCATGCTTAACAACTTGGAAATATAGCAATTGTATTTGTTTCTCATGTATTTACTACAGCCAAATTCAATTTATTCCTCACATGGTATACAATAACAGAATGCACCCACAACTATTGAACATCGCATTGCACAATTGAACCAAACAATTAACTAAACACCATAACAAATGAATCAAATATTAACTAAGCACCACATTGCACAATATAACATACTCCTAATAGAAGATCAGACAGTTAACCAAACGAAGCATGCTTAGCAACTTGGAAATATAGCAATTGTATTTGTTTCTCATGTATTTAGTACAGCCAAATTCGATATACTACTCACATGGTATACAATAACAGAATGCACCCACAACTATTGAACATCGCATTGCAGCATTGAACCAAACAGTTAACTAAACACCACAACACAAATGAACCAAATGTTAACTGAGCACCACATTGCACAATGTATAACCAAACCAAGCATGCTTGACAACTTAGAAATATTGCAATTGTATTTGTTTCTTGTGTATTTTGTAAAGATAAATTCGATTTATTTCTCACATGGAAGACAATACAAAATTGCAGCCTAAAGAATTGAACATCACATTTGTAGAATTGAACCAAATAGTTAACTGAAGACGACAACTAATTAACCAAATAGTTAATAAGTGAGCACCGCACATCACGACATATAGAACATATACACTAGAGCAACAGATTGCATGGTAAAATTAGATAGCACAATTCACTAGACTTTGTTAAGGAAAGGCAGGAGCAGCACGTGCAATAGGTAAACCGAGCATGCTTAACCGGCATAGCTAGCAAATGGCAAGGTGCTCCTCCAAGATATGTGGGTCGGCACGAATGGCAGCCATCGCGACCTCATCCGCGTGTGTGGCCGCAATTTGCTTCTCTGCTGCCAAATGCTCCTTGAGATCTTGGCTATACTAAGTGCACCATGGCTGAGGGCGGCGCTTATTTGGCTGAGGGGTCGGTGATTTGGGTGGAAGGTTTCACGCTCGCGCCGGCAGACGGAGCATGTGGGATGTGGAAGGAGGAGGAGGATGGGGGTCGAGTGTGGATTACCTGCCTGGATAGACAAGGCCGAGCAGCGTGAAGGAAAGGGTCGCTGGCGAGGAGGCAGCACTGCAAGCAAGGAGTGAAGGATTCAACTTGGAAAGGAAGGCGGAAACAGGGGAAATGTGGCTTTTGGTAAGGGGGGGGAGGTAGATATTTCCGCGGAAGCCCAAAATTTGGAATTGCTTCAGCGGAAAAACTAGCACACAAAGTGTCATCAGACACGGTACCTTATTCAGAACTGTGTACGATATGTGAACATCACAAATGATTCAAATAGGTTAACCCATGTATGATGAGTCTGAACGTCAAAATTTTTGGTTCGAATTTGCATGGTTAAAGTGGTTGTCCACGTCATTGCATAATTTGGGTACACAAAGGAGGCTACAGCACACCCACACTTCTTAATCGAGCAAGTTCAACAATTAATCAGAGCTAGCTGACATAAATATTAATCTAACAAATTAAAGACCAACGCTCCTAATTAAACAAAACAAAGAGTAGTACTACGGCTAGTGCTGGTTGATCTCCACCCCCGCCGCCATGTCCATCTCGCGCCCGACGGTCTCCTGGGAAAGGGGCTCCATGGCATCCATCGCACCATACTCAACAAGCATCTCGCCATCCGCGTCCGCCATCTCTTTGGAAAAGGCCGCCACAAGCTGGGTGTGGGCGGCCGTGATCTGGGCTTGGACGGGCTCTACCGTCGCAAGGTATGCAGCGGAGGAACGGACAGCTGCTCGAACGCTCTCGGCGATTGCTAACTCTTCGGTCGTGGGTTGTCGACCGTTGTCGGAGAAGCTTCGTTCGATTTGTGCGGCGTGGGTGGCCTCGACATGGTCGTGGGCGGCCTCCATCAGGGCTAAGGTTGCCGCTGCGGAACGAACAGCTGGTGTGCCGCTCTCGCCAGTTGCTAACCGTGAGGTAGATGTTGCTGCCGCCGCCTGAGAAGCAACAATGACCGTTTGGGTTGTCCCGGCCGCCCAGTTGCACATTGCGACCGCGCTCATGCACCTTGTTAGCATGCGCAAGGCGACTACGGCCGCGCTCTCGCTGGAGTGGGCCACCAAAGTTGCCCTCACGACGCGGGTCCACGTGCCCATCTTTCATCGGCGGCGATTGAACAGTGAAATGATATTTGGGGAGTGAGCTAGTGTGCTTGAGACGCCGGCTGGGGGCTGTATCTGACGCACCTTCTCGTGTAAGCCAACGACGTACTATACACCAACGATGCTCTAGGATATTTTGTGCTGCATCGCACACGGTTGGTCATAATAAACTTTGTGCGATCTACTAGATTTTTCATCTTGATTTGAATTACATAATGGGGTCACTGCGGAAATGGACGTTGTTTGAATTGCTAAACCTTTTATCTACAATGTACATACAACTATATGTGTGTCATGAAAGATTTGGAATTATTCAGGGTTTGTTTGGACATTTTATACATTAAAATGGTTTTCTAGCCATTTCAGGTGCACAATTCAAAATTAAACTACGTGCACATGCTCATGTGCACCAAAATGGGTTGTAAAATCATATATGTGTCCATGGGTTTATGCTTATGTCCCATGCAAGAAATGGTGATGAAATTCGAACACCACGGCACTGTGGCTCTCCAGCAAACATCGATGTACTTGCTTTTGTAATTCTAGTAAATTCAAAATTTGTCCGAAATTCATGAAACTTGGCATGCTATCATGGAGCGGCATCAACATGCCGTGGGAAATTTTTTGTCCCACTTGGGGCAGGTTTGGGTATAAGCTTCTCATAAACCAGAGCTTCTCACAAGTGTGATGGATTGAGTAGGGAACGTTTCACCTTTCTGGATGAAACTTTATCCATTGCCTTTCTCGATTTCAATTTTTTTCCTAGTGTCAACATAGAAAAACAGGAGTGTTGTGTCAATTTTTGGGATTTTTCGTGGTTCATTTGGACATTTTAATGCATTAATTGAGTTTTCAATGCATTTATGTGCATAATTCAAATTTGAACTACATGCACATGATGTAATTCATATAAATTGGTTGAAAATTCAAAATGTGTCCTTGGTTGCATGCTTGGGTCACATGCAAGAAATGGGAATGAATGTCAAGAACCCTGCCACCGTCACTCAGCCGCAAACATTGAGATACCTGGTTTTAAATTCTAGTAAATCCAAAGCTCGTGTGAAATTCATGAAACTTGGCATACTATCATGGAGTGACATCAACATGATGTGGTAAAAATTTGTCCCATTTGGGGAAGGTTTGGGGATATGCTTCTCACAAACGGGAGCTTCTCACAACAAGTGTGATGGTTTTGGTAGGGAATGTTTCACCTTTTTGGACAAAACGATATCCGTTGCCTCTCCTCAATTTCATTTTTTTCCTAGAGTCAACATAGAACAACAGGAGTGTTGTGTCAAATTTTTTGATTTTTCAGGGTTCCTTTGGACATTTTTATGCATTAATTGAGATTTCAATGCATTTATGTGCATAATTCAAATTTGAACTACATGTACAAGCTCTACTGCATATAAATTGGTTGAAAATTCAAATCTGTGTTCTTGGTTGCATGATTAGGTCACATGCAAGAAATGAGAATGAATTTCATACACCTGGGCACCGTTGATTGCCGATAAAACGTTGAGGTACTTTATTTTTTTAATTCTAGTAAATCCAAAACTCGTCTGAAATTCATGAAACTCGGCATGCTATCATGGAGTGGCATCAGCATGCTGTGGTAAAAAAAATGTCAGGCAGGTTTGGGTATATGCTTCTCACAAACCGGAGCTTCGCACAACAAGCATGATGGTTTCGGTAGGGAACGTGCCACCTTTGGGGACGAAACGATATCCATTGCCTCTTATTGCTTTCAAAACATTTCTCGTGTCAACATAGAACAGCAGGAGTGTTGTGTCATTTTTTTATTTTTCGGGGTTCCTTTGGACATTTTTATGCATTAATTGAGTTTTCAATGCATTTATGTGCAAAATTCAAATTTGAACTACATGCACAAGCTCTAATACATATAAATTGGTTGAAAATTCAAATCTGTCTTCCTGGTTGCATGCTTAGGTCCCATCCAAAAAATGGGAGTGAATTTCAAACACCAGGGCACCGTTGATTGCCGGCAAAACGTTGAGATACTTTATTTTTAAATTCTAGTAAATCCAAAACTCATCTGAAATTCATGAAACTTGGCATGCTATCATGGAGCGGAATCAACATGCCGTAGTAAAAAATTTGTCCCATTTGGGGAAGGTTTGGGTATATGCTTCTCAGAAACCGGAGCTTATTACAACAAGCATGATGGTTTCGGTATGGAACGTCCCACCATTGGGGACGAAACGATATCCATTGCCTCTTATTGATTTCAAAAAAATTCTCATGTCAACATAGAACAACATGAGTATTGTGTCAATGTTTTTGATTTTCGGGGTTCCTTTGGACATTTTTATGCACAAGCTCTAATGCATATAAATTGGTTGAAAATTCAAATCTGTGTTCTTGGTTGCATGCTTAGGTCCCATGCATGAAATGGGAATGAACCTCAAACACCAGGGCACCGTTGATTGCCGGCAAAATGCCGAGATACTTTATTTTTAAATTCTAGTAAATCCAGAACTCTTTTGAAATTCATGAAACTTGGCATGCTATCATGGAGCTGCATCAACATGCCGTGCTAATTTTTTTGTCCCATTTGGGGCAGTTTTGGGTATATGCTTCTCACAAACCGGAGCTTCTCACAATAAGCATGATGGTTTCGGTAGGGAACATCCCACCTTTGGGGACGATACGATATCCATTGCGTCTTATTGCTTTCAAAAACATTCTCGTATCAACATAGAACAACAGGAGTGTTGTGTCAATTTTTTTGATTTTCGGGGTTCCTTTGGACATTTTTATGCATTAATTCAGTTTTCAATGCATTTATTTGCATAATTCAAATTTGAACTACATGCACAAGCTCTACTGCATATATATTGGTTGAAAATTCAAATATGTGTTCTTGGTTGCATGCTTAGGTCCCATGCGAGAAATGGGAATGAATTTCAAACACCAGGGCACCGTTGATTGCCCGCAAAACATTGATATACATTATTTACAAATTCTAGTAAATCCAAAACTCGTGAGGAATTCATGAAACTTGGCATGCTATCATGGAGCGGCATCAACATGTCGTCGTAAAAATTTTGTCCCATTTGGGGCAGGTTTGGGTATATGATTCTCATAAACCGGAGCTTCTCACAAGCATGATGGTTTCGGTAGGGAACGTCCCACCTTTGGGGACGAAATGATATCCATTGCCTCTTATTGCTTTCAAAAAATTTCTCGTGTCAAGATAGAACAACAGTAGTGGTGTGTCAATTTTTTGATTTTTGGGGGTTCCTTTGGACATTTTTATGCATTAATTGAGTTTTCAATGCATTTATGTGCGTAATTTTAATTTGAACTACTTGCACAAGCTCTAATGCATATAAATTGGTTGAAAATTCACATCTATGTTCTTGGTTGCATGCTTAGGTCCCATTCAAGAAATGGGAATGAATTTTAAACGCCAGGGCACCGTTGATTGCCGGCAAAATGTTGAGATAATTTATTTTTATATTCTAGTAAATCCAAAACTCGTCAGAAATTCATGAAACATGGCATGCTATCATGGAGCGGCATCAACATGTCGTGGTAACTTTTTTGTCCCATTTGGGGCAGGTTGGGTATATGCTTGAGCTTCTCACAACAAGCATGATGGTTTCGATAGGGAACGTCCCACCTTCGGGGACAAAACGATATCCATTGCCTCTTATTGCTTTCAAAAAATTTCCCATGTCAACATAAAACAACAGGAGTGTTGTGTCAATTTTTTTTATTTTCGGGGTTCCTTTGGACATTTTTATGCATTAATTGAGTATTCAACGCATTTATGTGCATAATTCAAATTTGAACTACATGCAAAAGCTCTACTGCATATAAATTGGTTGAGAATTCAAATATGTGTTCTTGGTTGCATGCTTAGGTCCCATGCAAGAAATGGGAATAAATTTCAAACTCCAGGGCACCATTGATTGCCGGCAAAACATTGAGATGCTTTATTTTTAAATTCTAGTCAATCCAAACCTCATCTGAAATTCATGAAACGTGGCATCCTATCACGGAGCGGCATCAACATGCCGTGGTAAAAGTTTTGTCACATTTGGGGCCGGTTTGGGTATATGCTTCTCACAGATCGGAGCTTCTCACAACAAGCATGACGGTTTTGGTAGGGAAGGTCCCACCTTTGGGGACAAAACGATATCCATTACCTCTTATTGCTTTCAAAAAAAATCTCGTGTCAACATAGAACAACAGGAGTGTTGTGCAATTTTTTGATTTTCGGGGTTCCTTTGGACATTTTTATGCATTAATTGATTTTTCAATGCATTTATGTGTATAATTCAAATTTGAACTACATGCACAATCTCTAATGCATATAAATTGGTTGAAAATTAAAATATGTGTTATTGGTTGCATGCTTAGGTCGCATGCAAGAAATGGGAATGAATTTAAAACACCAGGGCACCGTTGATTGCCGGCAAAACGTTGATATACTTTATTTTTAAATTCTAGTAAATTAAAAACTCATCTGGTATTCAGGAAACTTGGCGTGCTATCATGGAGCGGCATCAACATGTTGTGGTAAAAAAATTGGCCCATTTGGGGCAGGTTTGGGTATATGCTTCTCACAAACCGGAGCTTCTCACAACAAGCATGATGGTTTCGTTAGGGAATGTCCCACCTATGAGGACGAAACGATATCCATTGCCTCTTATTGCTTTCAAAAAAGTTCTTGTGTCAACATAGAACAACAGGAGTGTTGTGTCATTTTTTGTGATTTTTAGGGGTTCCTTTGGATATTTTATGCATTAACTGAGTTTTTAATGCATTTATGTGCATAATTCAAGTTTGAAATACATGCACATGCTCAACTGCATATAAATTGGTTGAAAAATCAAATCTATGTCCTTGGGTGCATGCATAGGTCCCATGCAAGAAATGGGAATGAATTTCAAACAACAGGGCATCGTTGATTGCCTGCAAAATATTGAGGTAGTTTATTTCTAAATTCAAGTATAAATCCAAAACTCGTCTAAAATATGCCGAGTAGGATTTTTGCGTCTCTTGATCTCAAACGTTTTAGATAGGACACCGTATGCGAAGTGGGAGCAGGATTTGTGCATCTCTTCAACGCAAACGGTTCTCTTGGTTGACCCATGTGCAATCACTTACAAACAATTTGGTAAGATTTGCATCTGTCATATTGGGTATGTTGCCATTTGTCAAACTGGAAAGATTGATATTTGTTGATCTAGTAACATTGCCAATTTTCAACCTTGTAACACTGCGATTTGTCCTAAAAATCACTAGCAGTATCTAATTTTTGCAACTAAAATTCAGTAATTAAGCATATATTTCATTCATAGATTAAGCAGTCGTTCTTAATTTATACAAACAGTTCAACTCTACAGCTGAACCGACCAAACTTTTCCTCAAATTTTTGCCAACCACGTACTGAAATAGCTATTTCAACTATATATAATAGCTAATTTTAGGTACGTTGTACAGTTCCACCACATCTATAGTCAGATGAACTGAACAAAATTGCCCCTAAATACTACTACTATGGAGGGGCTTTGTACTACTTACGGCTGCCTCTCCTCTGCCGAGCATGCTCAGTAAGAGGAAGAGGAGGAGGAGCCTACCGACGAGTTGGACAATTGCAATACGGTGCCTGCCGTTGCTGCAGCTTCAACGACGATCACCTCGAACGCCCTCTGCCGCTCCAAACGACCCCTCTCAAAGCGGTAGTTCTCGTAGATTTCTTGATTCCTCGCCTCTCAGGTGGCGTGTGCCGCGGGCACTGTGGCGGTAAGGCTCTTTGCATGCTCTACGAGGTGCTCCTCCTCCTCCCACATGAACTCGGTTTAGCGCGCAAGCTCACTGACGCACGTGGGATGGCGGTGGCGGAGCGGGTGATGACCTCGGTGGTCGATGGTGGGCTGGCGCCCACGACAGCCGACGATGGGGTGGCGGCCACGACCACCACCTCCTGGCTTCGGGCCGCGGTGGCTGAGCGGGTGATGGCCACGGTGGCCGACAGTGGGGTGGCGGCCACGATGGCCACCTCCCGCCTTCGGGCCGCGGCGGCGGAGCAGGAGATGGCCCTAGCTTTCGACGGTGGTGTGGCGGCAACAGCGGCCGGTAACAGCTGCCAACGGGTTGGCAGCGGCGACGGAGCGTGTGCTGGGTGTTCCGCGCACACCCAACAGGGACGCCATGCGCACTACACTATGTCGGGGACTGCGTCGCCGTCGCAGTGCAGTCTCCCAGCTGGAGCTGTCCTCTGATGACAGCGGAGTGGCTGGGCGATGACAACGGACCGGTGCCATTGGCGTTTGTGGGAGAAGCAGACGAGATATGCTACAGGGAGGGAGGGGAAAATGTGATGCGGGACTCGCCGGACGTGAATGTTTATATAACACGCTGGTAAGAATTGGGATTTTGGGGGATTTCACTGATTCGGGCGGGAAGCTTGCGCGGGAACCTGCGAGGTTGCGTGGGAACATGCTCACCGATGATTCATTGGCGCCACGGTTTGGCCAAAAGAATGCCCTCGCGCGCTGCGCAAGCTTGCGATGTAAGCCGTCTGCGGCAGTGGGGTGACAAGACGTGCAATAGGAGGACGAAAGGCCACGTACACATACGATTAATAAAAAAACATTTTTGATTTAATTACCTACTATACCCCCGTCCTAGTTTATAAGTATAATTTAACTAATAAAATACGAATGCATGTCGCCAAAGATTATATAGTTGGATTCGTATTTGAACATGGTTTCCAATTATATAATTTTTATAACATGCATTAACATTTTGTTGGTTAAATTTGAGGGCAAAGTATGGAACAGAATATAAAGGGGACTATAGACTAGACAGAGGTAGTAGCACACGGCCGCTCTCTACGCAGTGACGCAACTATCGTCTGGCTTGTAGGCAACCATTTCCTGCGTTTTCAAGTGCGACATTTATTCATGCGGCCATTTACCTTCATCTCTCGCGTCACACGACACAATAAGCACACCCACGATGACACATACAGAGAGGACATCCAACGGTTCCAATGGCGATCCCCGTGGCTACAATGGCGCTCCCAACGGCAGACGACGACAACGGCGGGCAGTTCACCACGAATCACCTAGTGGACACCCACGTGAGGGGGGAGGCCCTCTCGATGGTGTACACGAACGATCCGGTCTCGGTGGAGAGCTCCATCCAAACTATGGAGCAGTTCCTTTCCGAGGACAAGTACCAAGTGGTTGGCTTCGACCTCGACTACACCACCGGTCATGCCGGGCACAATCAGAAGGTTGTCGTCGCCCAGTTGTGCATGCGACATGACGTCCTCGTCTACCACTACCACCTTGCCACAAGGCCTTGTGAGCGTTTCTCTAGGTTTATCAACAGCTCCGAATATAGTTTCCCTATGGTCGACACCACCAACGATCTAAAAGCGCTCAAGGTTTCGGAATTGAAATGCCCGAATCTTGTCAACATCCAGCACCACTACAAGGTCCGGGACAGCGACAAAAACAAACTGAACTCCCTGGTTGACCTCACCTCGGCCATCATCGACCCCTTCTACATGAAGATGAAGAATGAGAGCAACAAGTACAAGAATGCCTGGCACAGTGTGTGGCATGAGAAATTGGATGAAGAACATGTCAAGTACGCGGCCAAGGACGCGTACACAAGGTACGAGATGTACAGGCGGATTGTTGACATGAGGAAGTGTTTTCTTCCTACCCCAGATGACGGATCAAGCCACACAGCAGCGACGGGAGCGTCGCAAGAAGTAGATGACTAGATGATTGTTTCTCCTAATTTAGAATGCATGCAATGGTTCTAAAGCACATGCTCGAATGATGTGTATAGTCACTTATGTAATTGGATGTTTATTTCAGTTATATATATATATATACCTAATAATAAAGCAAATTGGGTTTCTTCTCGCCCGTCATGGCATTTTTCAGAAAAGTCCCTCTATTTCAGAGAATTCAACCCGCAGTCCTATTTTAAGTTAAATCGAATCATTTTTTTCCTATTTACACAAAAGTCCTTGTGTTTTCTTGAAATCAACCCGCAGTTCAGATTTAAGTCACTCCCGAACCGTTATTTTACATTTTCCAAAACCCTCCTGATGTTTTAGGTAATTCATCCGTGGATCATATTTAAGTCAAATAAATGTTTTTTAAATCATTCATATCTTTTAAACTGTAACTCCGATTTGAACATGTTATATATGAAATTTGATTAGAAAAATATGTAGAATATGAATATGAGATTATTTTTTACTTTTTAAGTATTTTTCAATATTATTTTGGAATATATTTAAGTCAAAAAAATGATTTTCTAAATTATACGTATCTTGTAAATCGTAACTTCAATTTTAACATGTTATATAGTATGAAATATTATTAGGCAAATATGTGGAATCTAAATATGATGTTAATTTTACCTGGTAAATATTTTTAAAATATTATTTTGGAAGCAAACTTATAATTTATAGCGCAAGATCCATTTTTCTTTCGTACCGGCGGCGATCCGGATTGCAAATAAACACCTCACCAAAATCATATAGGGAATAGAAAACATCAATAACTACACATGCATACCTCTAAAAAATGTCGCAGGGGAAAACAACAGATTTCTCATCACGAAAGTGAGAGAAAGCGAGCGAGCGAGAGAGAGAGAGAGAGAGAGAGAGAGAAAGAGGGGGGGATAGGGAGGAGAGAGGGAGAGAGAGAAGCCTTAGGATTAACCATATTCAAACACGTATTGTTTTGTTCTGTGTGAACACCAAGGCCACCGCCAGCAAGTGTGAGAAGTAGGATAAGCGGCAACACAAATATGATGCCTCGCAAAAATAAAGGAAATGGACCTATTATGGTCTTCAGTGATGGTTGTTGGGTTAAGAGCGTGTGTTATGCTTTCTCCCCCGTTGCAACGCACGGGCTCTTTTGCTAGTGTGTTTATATATATATATATATATATATATATATATATATATATATATATATATATATATATATATATATATATTAGCAGCAATCGTCTGTGTTATTATTGGTCTTGGCACACATTTCTGATTACGAACCTGTTTACCACGTATCACACACATCTTGTTCAGTTGAACTGTTTCCATTGTGTTGCCTAATCACACACAGTTCATCCTAGTGAACCGTATGCTGTATATCGCACACACCTTTATCTGGCTACCCGTTTTTTTGTTACTCCTCATCGTAAACAGTTAATTGAACTGAATCGTATGCCCTTCATCGCACACGCAACTAAAATGTGAACCGTGTTTGATGCATCCGTCATTGCAAACGTTTTGCACCTTTTTTAACGGTTTTTTACACCATCTTTTGCGATTATGGCATCGCACACAGTTTTGTCGAAGGGTCCATGATCGTAGTGTCGCGTTTGGGCCATCATGCAGTAGTGTGTTCTAACTAAAACGTTTGCGACCAAGCGCTGCACAAATCCTGCATTGGAGACGAGTTTTGGATGTGCTATAATTAAAAAACAAAGTATCTCAAAGTTTTACCGGCAATCAATAGTGCCCTGGGGTTTGAAATTCATTCCCATTTTCTTGCATGAGACCTAAGCATGCACCGAAGGACACATATTTGATTTCTCAACCAATTTATATGCACTGGAGCATGTGCATGTACTTCGAATTTGAATTATGCACATAAAATGCCTAGAAAACCCACTTAATGTATAAAAATAACCAAACGAACATCGAAAAATTCCAAAATTAGACACAACACTCCTGTTCTTCTATGTTGAGACTAGAATTTTATTTGAAAGCAATAAGAGGCAACGAATATCGTTTCGTCCTCAAAGATGGCACGTTCCCTACCGAAACCATCACGCTTGTTGTGAGAAGTTCTGGTTTGTGAGAAGCTTATACCCAAACCCGCCCCAAATGAGACAACAAATTTACCACGGCATGTTGATGCCGCTCCATGATAGCATGCCAAGTTTCATGAATTTCAGACGAGTTTTGGATTTACTAGAATTTAAAAACCAGGTATCTCAATGTTTCCGGCCGAGTGACGGTGGTAGGGTGTTTGAAATTCATTCCCATTTCTTGCATGGGACCTAAGCATGCACCGAAGGACACATATTTGATTTTTCAACCTGTCTATATGCACTCGAGCATGTGCATGTAGTTCAAATTTGAATTATGCACATAAAATGCCTAGAAAACCCACTTAATGTATAAAAAATGTCAAAACAAACCCCGAAAAATTCCAAAATTAGACAGAACACTCCTGTTGTTATATGTTACCACTATAATTTTTTTGAAAGGAATAAGAGGCAACGGATATCATTCCTTCCCCAAAGATGGCACATTCCCTAGCGAAACCATCATGCTTGTTGTGAGAAGTTGTGGTTCGTGAGAAGCTTATACCCAAACCTGCACCAAATAGAACAAATAATTTACCACGACATGTTGATGTCGCTCCATGATAGCATGCCAAGTTTCATGGATTTCAGATGAGTTTTGGATTTACTAGAATTTAAAAACCAGGTATCTCAGTGTTTCCGGCCGAGTGACGGTGGCAGGGTGTTTGAAATTCATTCCCATTTCTTGCATGAGACCTAAGCATGCACCGAAGGACACCTATTTTATTTTTCAACCCGTTTATATGCACTGGAGCATGTGTATGTAGTTCAAATTTGAATTATGCACATAAAATGCATAGAAAACCCAATTAACGTATAAAAAAGGCCAAACAAACCACAAAAATTTCCAAAATTAAACACAACACTCCTGTTGTTCTATGTTGACACTAGAAATTTTTTGAAAGCGATAAGAGGCAACGGATATCGTTTCGTCCCCAAAGGTGGCACGTTCTGTGATAGCCTGGATTTTGCCCCTTTCTTTTTCTTTTAATTTTCTTGGATTTCTTGTTTTTATTTGCTTTTCAGTGGCTATGTGGTTCTGAAACTTGGGAAGATCATGTCTTCCTAGGTTTTATAGTGGCTTGCCATCCTCCTCATCATCCCATGATCCTTTCATTTCCACCCTTGATCTAACCCAATATTCTTTTTCCAAGGAATATTCCTTTTCTATTAAAGGAATAATTCTTTTGCCCTAGGTTGTGAAGCAACCTATATCAATGTCATTCTTAAAATTCCCAAACAATTCTCATAAATTGTTTGGGTCATATCTTGCTCAAATATGGCAAAACATTTCATTGCCATGTTCAAAAATAATCCCCCAATAATCATTTTTCTATTCTGCCCTAAATGGCACTTTGTGAAGCAAGTGCTATTTATATTTGCCCAATTGCCTCCAAACTTTATGGACATCTTTACCTGTCCATATCATTGCCTTGCGACAAATTTTAACTTCATGTGTCTAATAATTAGTTTTCAACAATTTTCCAAAGTTTCTGTACAGAAAGGAACTTTGTGAAGGAAGTATATTCTAGGATGTCCAAACGAGTTGAAACTTTGTCACATCCTTCATTTGACCAAATCATGACTCCCTACCAAATTGGAGCTTGTGGACATCATCTATGTGAGCTCAGCTCCAAATCTTGGTTTCTGGTCAGATTTTCACTTTGTGAAGCAACTATATTTTATATTGCTTCATTTGAGCTGAAAATCTACCAGGACATTCTTACATCTATATCTACTCCCTCCACCAAGTTTTGGCTCAATCCACTTAGCCATTTACCCTCGGTAAATTTTCCTAGTTTCTGGTCAGAATGGAGCTTTGTGAAGCAAGTGCCACTTTGGTAATTCCAAATGGCATGAAATTTTTACAGCAGCTCCATATGGCCATATAACCCCACTCCACCAAATTTCAGCTCATGACACTTAAGTATGTGAGTGAAACATCATAGTGCCCTAATCAGGCCAGTTTTGCACTGTCTACAGCAAGTATCTTCTAAACTCCTCCTCTTAGTCTCATTTTTGGTGATCAACATCACCTTAGTGTGAGATCATCACTAGGCAAATTATTTACTGCATCACCAAGCTGGTGTCCCCACTGCACAACACAAGCACTTGGCTGTTGGTTTGTTTTGTGGCCATCTTTAAATCACTTCTTTGCCCCTGGACCAAATTATTTCTTCATTTAGACTCAGGACACTAAGGTCATTCTACTGGACATGGTTGGACATGCCAAAGAGCGTCGCTCGCGCTAGTGCGCGTGGTGATTTTGCTTGTGTCATGCAGATTGCAAGCTCTGGCGCGTTCTTGCCCATGTTCATGTCTCCTTCCTCCTCGTCTCGATGTCCATCCGTGTCCTGGAGCTCCCCCGTGCTCCGCAGCTCACCCACTTCTCCCTCGACTCATTTGGCCACAGGAGCGACCTCATCTCGCCGTGTTTCGCTGGAGTTTGCCGCGGCCATAGCGCTCTCTTCTTGTTTCCGGCGATCCTAGCCTCTCCCTCGCAGTTCCACCACCACTAGTGTGTTCCTCTCCTCCTAGAGGTCCGCCCCACCCCCTTGCCCCCTCGCCGGAGCACCCACATCACCGAGCCCCACCATCGCATGTAGCTCTCTATCATCCTCTGTCGTCGCGGCCTCCCCTCCTCTCCACCCCTCCCCGGTGTCCACTAGTCCTCTGAACGGGTGCGAGGTCCTCCACCGAGTTCGATGGTGCGCTCAGATCACCCGGAGGTGACCGGAGCTGGCTGGCCCCACGCCGCAGCTGGCCTCTGTCTCCTCAGCCACCACCCGTCGTCGTCCTCCTTGTTCCTCCCCGGCGGCTGCAGTCCCTCTAGGCGGCCTCGCCTCGGCCCCCCGCACCGGCCAACGATCGCCGTTCGGCCGGATTTGACTGGAGCCGGTCGGGCCCCTCCTGCGCCCTCCCTGCCTCCGCTCTGTTCCATGAGGGAACAAAGGCGTGAGGAGGAAGACGACGCCGCGCCTGGCCCCCCTCCCCTGCCCGTGGGCCTCTACTGTAAGTCTCTCCCACCCCGGGCCCATCCGACTTAAGTGGAAGCGGTTTCACTGGAGTACGTTTTCTTTGTATGAAAGCGTACTTTGATCCTTCTTCTGCTGAAAATACGTTTTCCTAGTTCTGAAAGCGTATTCTGATTTTGCGCCTCTGCCTTATCTACTCAGGGACCCGGCTGTGAATACATTTTTTGCAGATTTGTCCCTCTCCTTCATCCCCTCATATCTCCGCGGCCGTAACTCTGAATCAGGTGATTCCAAAGCCCACTTCTTCGTATCGCCGAGATCTTTCTGTTGGTACCATTTTCACTAGGTGGTCTCACTGTGAAAATGACCATTATGCCCTTGCCCTTATCTAGCCCCCTTTGAAGCTGAACCGTTCGGTGTTTCATTCCGCGGCTTCACCGCATTTCTTCTGGGAGTCTCCGTCACCCCAAGCAAGCCACAACAACCACTTGCATGATATCCATGTAGTAGCCATGGTTTCTACTTGAATACTTAATAAAAGTTTGATCGTTATCTGTCTGCTTGTTTGCTACTATTGTCGTTGTTTCGGTTATGCTCGTGGTTTCATGCTCACTGTCATGCTATGGTCCGATGATTCTTGTTATCTTGTACTACTTGTTAGTATCATGATCGCATGTTATGCTTGGTAGTAGAAGTACATGCCGGTAGTAGTAATGTTTATTATGATGCATGCTTGTCGTCTGTCAAGTATCGTGGATATGCATGTTCCGTTGCAACTAGTGGTTACATGCTTACTCGGTAGTGCTCTTGCTATGTTCTTGCATGGTATTCATTTATATTGATAATGGTCATGTTATGCCATGAGTAGTTTTATACTTGTGATGTTATGCTCGTTAGTATGCCATGCTCATCTGGTTAAATGTTTCATTGTGGTTATGCTCCATGATTATGTTGCACCTCCATGATTAGGTTGATAATATGCTCATGCATTGTAGTTGCATCATGTTATTTTAATATGGCTCAGCATCATTTGCATTCAAGTTTAACCAGATAATAATGAACTTGAACAAATGTTGGCTGAGTCATGGTGCCACCAAATCGAGCTGACCAGTGCAGCCACGCTTGCCTTTATGGGAAGGCCCTAACTGGGTCTATTGTCATGCCTCCCGCCGGTGCCTCCAACAAGGGAAGGTTATGGGCGCGCGCTACCCAAATCAGGTAGGCGGACATAAACCTTGTGTGCTCGTTGTTGTTGTAAGGATCATTGTCCTCGTTTGGGACCGTTTATGTTTTGCCACAACAGTGGCTGTTGGTGCCTTTGATAGGCACAGGGCCTGATACGTCCAAAACATATCTATAATTTCTGCTTGCTCCATGCCTCTTTTGTGTGATATTGCTATGATATTTATGCACTTCCATACACTTTTGATCATATTTGGACTAACCTATTAACTCAGTGCACCACAGTGCCAGTTCCTGTTATCTGCTGTTTTTCTATTTCAGGTTTCCCCCATATTAAAAGTGCCCTAAAAATTTCGGGAAAAATACAAGAAAAATCAGCGTACCGGGAGCTTCAAGAAAAACCAAAGCAGGGCCAGAGGGGAGCAAGGGGCAGCCCAGACGGCCAGCCCAGGCGGCCCCACCCCTGGCCGCCTAGGGGGGGCGCCTGGGCCACCCTCTCCGCTTCTGGTGACCCCCTTTGGCATATATACTCCACGCGTCCCGAAACCCTCGATTCCGGAACCCTTTTCTCCAGAAGCTATTCCGATCTCCGCCGCCATCGCCACCAAGTTTCGGGGGACCAGAATTCCTGTGCCGGCATCCTGCCGGGACGGGGAAGTGCCCCCGGATTCATCTCCATCGACGTTGCTTCCTCCCTCCATGATGCGGGAGTAGTTCCTCCTCGGGGCTGAGGTTTCTACCAGTAGTTATGTGGTCAATTCTCTCTCCCATGATGTGATCTTCGTTGTGATCATAGGCTATGTTAATCTAGGGTGATCCCATGATATTTCCCCTTCCTCTATGTATTGGATTGATGTACTCACTTGTCTTTATCTAGTATAATCCCCGAGACCAAGGTGACAGCGGTCTATTGGACATGGATTATAAGAATATTTTCATGGGTGATTTCCTCTTTTGTGTGTTGATTGAAGATTGAGAGTCTCTTGGTGCTTGTCTGTGACTATCCTTGAGATATGTTGTGGTGATTGTGGTACTCTCTTTAGATGGCTGCGGTGACATTGGGAAATCCATAGATAGAGAACTACGAACTTAGAGGTGTGATTTTGTAGCCCTACATAATTCTCGTCCTCTCTTGACCACAAAGGAATGACCTCCGAGTGCGTCTCCATTATGGGAAATATCATGTGATTCGATTATGTTAATGTTGTTGGGAGTTGCCACTAGTGAAAGTATGAAGCCTATGCCTTGTTTCCACCATTGCAATACCATTTGTGCTCACGTTTACCACTTGTTTGCTTGCTGCACTTTTTATTAAAGATTTATATTACTTTGCTTTGCCACTCCTATCATCCATATTTTACCATCTCTTCGCCGAACTAGTGCACCAATACAACTCCTAGTTGTATTAGGTGTGTTGGGGACACAAGAGACTTCTTGTATCTTAGTTGCAGGGTTGCTTGAGAGAGACCATCTTCGACCTCTACTTCCCTGAGTTCGATAAACCTTAGGTCATCCACTTGAGGGAAATTGTTGTTGTCCTACAAACCTCTGCGCTTGGAGGCCCAACATAGTCTACAAGAATAGAAGCGTGTGTAGTAGACATCAAGCTATTTCTGGCACCGTTGCCGGGGAAGTAAGTGTTTGAAGGTATATCTTTAGATCTTGCAATTAAATCTTTTCGTTTCTTGTTTTTAGTTTCACTAGTTATGTTTATGGAAAACCGCACTCTTAGTTCGCTGCTTGGGGAAGGCCGCTTTACCACACCCGTGGTAGAGAAGTCTCCTCCACCTACTGAATGTATCCTGTTCCAAATACCACTTAGGATAATTGAAATAATTAGGAATGATTGTTATGATGGGACAGTCAATCATAGTATTCATTTGTTGAAACTTACAGAACTTTGTGAGTTGTTTAAGATTTTAGGTTTGACAAGAGATGGAGTCATGAGAAAATTATTTGCCTTTTCACTGAAAGGAAAAGCATTGGAATGGTATAGGCTACTAGATGACTCTCACCTGCTGGATTGGGAAGAGATCCAGTCTCTCTTTTACTCCAAGTTTTATCCTCTTCATGAAGTCCATGAGAATAGGAATTATGTTTATAATTTCTATCCTCATGACGGAGAGAGCATAGCTCAAGCTTGGGGGAGACTGAAAACGTTAATGCTAAAATGTCCTAACCATGGGCTCCCCAAAGATATGATTATTACTAATTTCTATGCGAGGCTCTCTCGACAGGATAAAGATTTGCTTGATGCTTCCTCTATGGGTTCTTTCACAAACGAAAAGATTGATGCTAAATGGGAACTCCTTGAAAGAATTCAACGCAACACTGAAGATTGGGAGATCGACAAAGGTAAAGAGCCAGGTATAATTTATGAGTATGATTGCATTAAGCCCTTTGTTGAAACTACAAGTTTTAATAAGTTTAGCGCTAAATTTGGGCTTGATTCTCAACTCCTTGTTGATTTCCTCAAATCTTTTGCTTCACATCTTAATATGCCTAAGGAGGATTGGATCAAGCATCATGAACCTTTTAAAGAGATTTGCAAAGAAAATGAAATTGTTCATGATGATTGCAACATGCATGATCCAATTCCTAAAAATGAAGTTTTATATAAGCATGTTAATTTTTGTGGAGTGGATAGACCTTGTGAAAGGCCTATGATTGAAGAAGAGAAGTATTGTAAGCAACATAAGCATGAAAGAACAATCACTTGGGTCAAAGATTTAAATGAAATTGCTAGATAATTGTGTGACCTTTATCCTTTTACTTGTGAACTTTGCTTTATAGAGGGTCACTTTAATATTCAATGCATGCACTTTAAAAACATAATTGTTAACTAGTTGTGTGATAACATGATCACCCCTGATCTTTATGATGAGCTTATGTTATTTTTGATGTGTGAAGAGTTATCAGAAAAGACTTCTTGGCTAGATGTTAATGCCATAGGAATAAAAAACACTTTGCAAAATTGCCATCTCTATTGTGTTGTTAATTGCCATAAAAATGATTACATAAGTAAGATTAGAAAGGAGGGAACTTTACCAAAGTATAAAAATGTCTCTTATATTTCTGCTAATAAAAAGGAGAGTTTCTCCCAAGTTTCCCCTATTGTTTCTAATGATAAACCAGGATATGTGGAGAAGCTTCATCTCCAACCACTCCCTCCTGAAGTGAAGAAGAAGAAAAAGAAGAGGAGGAGGAAGAGGAGCAAGAAGGAAGAAGAATGGGTATCAACCTGGCCTGAGCATATTCCTCCCATCAACTTTTATCCTAACGGTTGTAAGTTTAAAGAAGAAGGTGAAGTTTATTGCCTTAATTATCATCTTGATGATACGTTCGTAGGTACTATTGAAGATGATTTTGATTATGATATGCATGTTACTTATTGTGATTGGGAAAATGATGATAATGCTACTTATGATCTTGAAAATCTTTTTGGTACCAACTCTGAAAGTGATGATATGGAAAGCTCTAAGCTTGGGGATGATAGGATTGCAAATCCTTTACCCACTAGTGATGTGATAATTGATAATTCTTTTGCTAGTAAGAATAAAGACAACATGTTTACAAATATAGTTGCTAGCAATGATAATGCTCTTCTCTACTATGATGATGTTATAACTCCAATCTATAGTGATTATAACGGTACCTATGACATAAGGAGAAATTACCCTTATGAAACTTGTCATAATCATGGAGGGAATTACTCCCTTGTTGAACACCATCTTCCTAATACACAATTAATCTATAGTGTTCAAGTTGTTTATGATAGTCCTACTCCCACTATTACCAATGAGAAAGATTATGCTTATGTGGAGAGTAAGAGTACCTTTTTGCATGTGGATCATGGTAACAATGCTTTATGTGATGCTTATATTGTTGAGTTTATTCGTGATCCCATTGAAAATTATTATGAGAAGGGAACATATGCTTATAGATATTTCAATAATATCAAGTTCCCTCTCTTTATGTTGAAGGTTTTGAAGCTGCACTTGTTTTGTCTTCCTATGCTTATTGCTTTGTGCTTCAATGAATTATTCTATTGCAATATTCCTATGCATAGGAAGCATGTTAGGCTTAAATGTGTTTGGTATTTGTTCTTGATGCTCTCTTTTGTTCTTCCACTCTTATTCCTACGAGAGCATCATTAAAGTCTTAAGCCTATCTTTATGGCTATAAAGAAAGAGCTCTAGGGAGACAACCCTTGTTATCTTTGCTTTCAGTTTGTTTTTAGTGGTCTTGATGTTTGTTACTACTGTAGCAACATCATTGTATCTTTATTTTTTAGCTTTGTGCCAAGTTTAGCCTCCGATTGCAAGAAAGTTCAAAAGTTGTGACTTGCTGTCCAGAAAACAGATTCTGTCCTTGGACAGAAAAATTCGTATAAAATCACCAGATCATCTTTTTGATCTGAATTTTTTGACAGCATGCTCTATACAATTGGCTTTCGGGCGTCTGTTCTGAGTTTTTCTGCTTTGAATTGCAGAAGTGCCCCGAAAAAATTATTTACTACTTGCTGGTCTGTTTTTCACAGATTCTGTCCTGTTTTGCCTTTTCTTCGTTTTGCAAACCTTGAGCTTGCTTTTTCTTTGCAAAAACCTTTTGGCAATCTTGAGAAACAGTAGCTCTTCAAGATTATCTTTATTTCCAGTAGGGAAAAATTATTTTATTGTGGGTACTAACCTTGCTAATCAGATTATGATGAGTTATGTATGAAGGGATTTTTCGAGTGTGCGAGGGAAGATGATAAAAGAAGATTCAAGAGGGTCAAACGCTCAAGCTTGGGGATTCCCCCATGCACCCCCAAGAAATATTCAAGAAGACTCAAGAGTCTAAGCTTGGGGATGCCCCCATGCATCCCCTTCTCCATCAACAATTATCAGTTCGTCTTTTGTTCCACTATAATTATCACTTCATGTGTTATGTGCTATGCTTGGAGCGTCTTGCTCTTAGTTTCCTTTTTAGTTTTCTTTAGCTTTGCTTTTTGTTCATAATAAGTTAGAACCCAGATTTCTTTGTGTGGGAGAGAAACACGCTCCACTTCAACCTAGAACACAACATAGGATTTTCATGCTTATCTTTGTTGTGTGTGTTCTTTGTCTTTCCATGGCTGTTGTCATGTTTAGCTCTTAGTTTTCATGCTTTTCTTTTTAAAGAGCTTTTGTTTAGTTGGTTGCTGAACTCTTTTGAGTTTTCATGTTTATCTTGTTAAGAGAGTTTGCCTGTTGCACTAAGTTGTGTGTCTTAACTTAAAGTACGTAACTGAGGTTGCTATTTAATTTTAGTAGTAACTTGCAATAGTTTTGAGGTATTGCCATGAGTAATGTCTGAACTTTTGGTGTCAAGAGCTTTAGCCTATTAGTGATAGATGTCGTATTTTGGGCAATCCGTGTTTATTTTCGAAAACCAACAAATAGTTGAGAACTTTAGCTACTGAATGGATCACTAATCTTTGGAGGGATCGAATATTAGAGTACACTCACGTACCATGAGCCGGGGATGCGCAAGGATAACCAAACCCCCATACACTCCTCCTCGGGGTACTTGTCTCTTTGTGAACCTCCTAATTAGATTGAGAGTTACCGATAATAAGTGCATGAGTTCTTCGGACTAATGTGAGTATTCGAAAGTTGACACTTCCACCTAGCCATATTTTTCTAGCCTCTTCGGTACCGTGCATTGCCCTTTCTCACCTCGAGAGTTGGCGCATACTTCGCTGGTGCATCCAAATCCTTGGCACGATACGCTCTGTCATCATAAGCCTCATTATATCCTTCCTCAAAACAGCCACCATACCTACCTATCAAGGCATTTCCATAGCCTTTCCGAGATACATTGCCATGCAACATCCATCTTCTCATGACTTGATCTTCATGTCATACATGCTTTTTGCTTGATCGATGAGCCGCATGCTAGTTGGGCCTTGCCCTAATCATTGCTACATGACGCGCTAGTATCATTGCATATCCTGCTACACTGGCAGAGGCATACATTTGCATACATCATGATAGTTTCATTTTCTTTATGTTGAGTACTTTTGTAAAGTGTGAAAGATCTTCTATACTTCTTGTAATTTGTAGAGTGTTTCCCCTAAAGTGAGGAAAAAATCCCAAAGAGGACAAAATCAAAAGATCCCAAAGAGGACAAATGAGAGTTAAATAGAAAGAGCCATTGAGGCCACAAAAAAAAGAGAGAAAAAATAAATAAAAAGAGAGAAGGGGGCACACTACTATTCCTTTTGAGAGATCCACACTCGTACTCCATCTTATACCTTGTACTCCATAGAGATTATCATTCATGCATATAGCTATGTGGGGACCTTCACACTATAGAACTTGCCTTGTATATTCCAATGATGAGCCTCCTCAAAAGAGCTCTAGGTCTTCTTGAGCAAGCAAGTTGGATGCACCCCCACTAGTTCCATTGGAGAGCTTACCTTAGCTCATATGTGCATCCGTTGCATGGCAATCCCTACTCCTTACATCATATCTATCATTTGGCTTTCTCTCGCCTATGATTGTCCTCATTGATGTGAGCCTTTCACACCTTTTTTGTCTTCCCCCTTCATCATTTTTCTCTCTTTGCCATCCTAAGTGTCAACTTTCTTGCTTATGCTCATCCATTGCATGAGTGCTCAAAATATCGAAAGGGAGTGGATCATTTTGACTTGTACCTGGCTAACGGTCTGGGGATGAGTCAAGATAAGATTCCAAAGAAGACCAAGTGTGAAACTTTAGTAGATTAAGTTCTCAACAATACAAAAACTATGTTTTACTCTCTCGTATATCCCTATCCCCTTTCTTGCACGCAGACACCATTTGGAGACATTCGAGTCACGGATAGCGAGAGCTCTTGCACCTTTATGTTCTTATGTTGCTTGTTACAATGCTAATATAGACTCTTGCTTGTTATGACTTGAATTGAATTACATGCCTTGATTGCTTTACTTAAAAGTTTTTATATGATTGGTAGCATGTCACCACAGAAATTATGCTTGTTATCATTTACCTACTCGAGGACGAGTAGGAATTAAGCTTGGGGATGTTGATACGTCCAAAACGTATCTATAATTTATGCTTGCTCCATGCCTCTTTTGTGTGATATTGTTATGATATTTATGCACTTCCATAGACTTTTGATCATATTTGGACTAACCTATTAACTCAGTGCACCACAGTGCCAGTTCCTGTTATCTGCTGTTTTTCTATTTCAGGTTTCCCCCATATTAAATGTGCCCTAAAAATTCCGGGAAAAATACAGGAAAAATCAGCGTACCGGGAGCTTCAAGAAAAACCAAAGCAGGGCCAGAGGGGGTCCAGGGGCAGCCCAGGCAGCCCCACCCCTGGCCGCCTAGGGGGGCGCCTGGGGCCCCCTCTCCGCTTCTGGTGACCCCCTTTGGCATATATACTCCTCGCGTCCCGAAACCCTCGATTCCGGAACCCTTTTCTCCAGAAGCTATTCCGATCTCCGCCGCCATCGCCACCAAGTTTTGGGGGACCAGAATTCCTGTGCCGGCATCTTGCCGGGACGGGGAAGTGCCCCCGGGTTCATCTCCATCGACGTTGCTTCCTCCCTCCATGATGCGGGAGTAGTTCCTCCTCGGGGCTGAGGTTTCTACCAGTAGCTATGTGGTCAATTCTCTCTCCCATGATGTGATCTTCGTTGTGATCATAGGCTATGTTAATCTAGGGTGATCCCATGATATTTCCCCTTCCTCTATGTATTGGATTGATGTACTCACTTGTCTTTATCTAGTATAATCCCCGAGACCAAGGTGACAGTGGTCTATTGGACATGGATTAGAAGAATATTTTCATGGCTGATTTCCTCTTTTGTGTGTTGATTGAAAATTGAGAGTCTCTTGGTGCTTGTCTGTGACTATCCTTGAGATATGTTATGGTGATTGTGGTACTCTCTTTAGATGGCCGCGGTGACATTGGGAAATCCATAGATAGAGAACTACGAACTTAGAGGTGTGCTTTTGTAGCCCTACATAATTCTCGTCCTCTCTTGACCACAAAGGAATGACCTCCGAGTGCGTCTCCATTATGGGAAATATCATGTGATTCGATTATGTTAATGTTGTTGGGAGTTGCCACTAGTGAAAGTATGAAGCCTAGGCCTTGTTTCCACCATTGCAATACCATTTGTGCTCACGTTTACTACTTGTTTGCTTGCTGCACTTTTTATTACAGATTTATATTACTTTGCTTTGCCACTCCTATCATCCATATTTTACCATCTCTTCGCCGAACTAGTGCACCTATACAACTCCTAGTTGTATTAGGTGTGTTGGGGACACAAGAGACTTCTTGTATCTTAGTTGTAGGGTTGCTTGAGAGAGACCATCTTCGACCTCTACTTCCCTGAGTTCGATAAACCTTAGGTCATCCACTTGAGGGAAATTGCTGCTGTCCTACAAACCTCTGCGCTTAGAGGCCCAACATAGTCTACAAGAATAGAAGCGTGTGTAGTAGACATCAGGGCCACCCAGGACTTAGCCCAAAGGGGAGTTGGTCGGAGTGGCCGGGAGAGTGTCATGGCAGTAGATCAGTTTTGTCGGAACGCCGTTGGTCCACCCGAATGGGAGTTTGAGGCTATGGGTTCCGTGGTGTGGGTACAGTGTGCTAACCTCTGCAGAGCGTGTGTTTAATCTATCGATAGCCGTGCCCGCAGATAAGGGCCTAGTTCGTGTCGGTCACACTGTGAGTCAACAGCAACAATAATAATGTGCTTAAGAACAACCCCGGTTCGATGATGAGAAATAGATTGGTTGTGATCAAGAGATGATCACCGTGGCATCGAGGATACCGAGTTGTTGGATATTCGTGATGTTGTGCGAGAATCATGGGTAAAGATCAAGCTCCTTGTGGTCATTTAATGATTACTGCGGTATTGTTTATACCAAGCTTGATTTGATCCTGAGATGATCGTGTGATGTCTGTGGTGGTAAGTTTGTGCATGTGAGGGTTACGAGGTAATCCGAGCGAAGTAAGTTGGTGCATGATAATGTCATAATGTTGCATGTTTGTATTATCATGTTTGTATGTTCATGCCATGCTCGTATTGTTCTAGCTGTACATGCCATGTTATCCTGATGATGTCGTGCTCATTGATGATTTAACCTGATAATGCCATGAGGTTATTTGTCTTGACTGATTTTGGTTTATTGTGAGCTTGCAAGTACATTCAATGTACTGACCTGGCGTGTCATGCCAGTTTGTAGGTCGTGCCTGGATTACTTGCTTGTTCTGGTGCGTTCGCGAGCTAGGATAAACATTCCAGCCAGAGTCCCTGCGGAGTGGAGTCCATCATCATCGTTCGTTGTTCCGCTGCCAGTAGAGGTTCCGCTTCCTCGAGTTGTTATGCTGCTTGCATAGAGCAATTGTGGTTGGCATAGCGTCGCCGTGCCGGTGTTATTCATTGTAATACCGGAGACCTTCTATCCATATATGTGTTGTAATAGAAAGATGGTTTGTTCTATGCTAAGCAGTTCCGTATTCCAGAAGACTTCACCTCGATCTCTGGGCTAACATACGGGGCGTTCTGGTTTCTCTGAGCCGGGGTGCCACAGCGCTTGGTATCAGAGCAGGTCTGGCTATAGAGCATCCTAATCCGCTGGAACGTTAGAAAACGGTAGTATAGGGTCTGGTTGTTGCCCTTGCTTGTTGCATTTGTTTGTTGCATATAGTCTTATTCGGTTACGTCTAACCCCTGTTTCGTACATAGATGGCGGTCAACTTCCATGATTTCAGTACCCTCCCCGAGCTCCCGGTGCTGTTCCTATTGAGTTCAATCCCACTCCTGCACCTCTTAGCTTTGCCCTCCTTGGAGACATGTGGCGTAGCATTTATCCCCGTGGAGATCCACCTCAGTACCAAGTATTCCAGTTTTCTGCCGGAAGTAGAATCCTGGAATATGTTGCTCATGTCCATCTGTCAGCCCCGATTCCTATTGGTAAGCGCACCTACAGTTTCCATGGTGGTTACGTCGCTACTCCCGAGCGTGCTGTACAACTTGCCGCAATGGCAGGAATCACCGGTTTCGTCATCAAGAGAGCATGGTGCAAGAGAACCGTGCTTATCAATATCATCCCACCATCGTTGAGAATCCTAAGCGGATCCAGTTTCCCTCCGTTAACCCTTAAGATGACCCGGTTATCCTCGTCATGTCTCGTTACATGACGACCGAGTGTCTTCTTATTTCCGAGTTAGTCCGAGACACCATTCGAGCCAGGAGATTGCTTGGTGCCGCTTTACCTCAGTCTCCGCCAGCTTCTCCAACCCCTCTGCCTCGTCCATCCGGAGTTTCGGAGCTAGCCGTCCCGCTCGCTACTTTGTCAGCTCCCAAGCGTTTTCTCAAGCGTAGGGTGTAGTCATTCGTGTAGTGCATGTGCATCTGATGTAGTATCATTGCTTGTTTATGCTTGTGTGTGCCTGTGTGGAATAGTTTTGTAGCTTGTTTCTCGTGTGCTTTATTGCAATCGATCGTTTTCTCGTGCTTCTTTCTTTACTTCGTTGTTACCCCCTTATGGAAATTGCTCATCAACACACCGGATCAGAAGAAGCAGTGAGAAGTAAAAATATGCACCAAGGCACTCAATGAAAAGCAATGAGATTTTCAGCCGACAACATTATATTGTAGACATCCAGTCTGGGTACAAATTATATTCCGCTCCGACTTTCAGTAACAAGTACATGTCAGGGATCTATATTTATTGAAGCAATAATTAAACTAGCAGGAGAACAAAATTGGATCCACGTCCAACATGCAATTAAAGGTATGGTCCATACCCGATGATTGATTCTGCCATGAGTCAGATTTAAGACGCACGACACCTAGAAGTCAGTCCAAATACGCAATGAATTTAGCAAGGACAGTTAGACAATTCTTGCCATACAACATATCAATAGCCAGAATGACAAGAATACATATATGTTATTCTGTTCACAAAGAAAATCAGTGCAGTCGTTTTTCACAATTTATCAGCGAAGCGTACAAGACAAGATTCCCCAGTCTGCATCAGTAAGGTATGAATAAATTCCCCTGCAAGATATTCAGTCTTCTTCGATAAGGTACTGTAAAAGCTTATGGCATAAGGTACCGAATCTTCCCCAGTAAGTTTTCAAGGGGGGAAGCTTTTGAGGTACGGTATCCAGTCTTCCTCAGCAAGCTATCTGCCAAAAGCTTTGAGTACAAGCCATCCAGTCTTCCTCAGCAAGATATCCCGGTGGTTTCCAGTGCAAGTTGCCCAGTCTTCTTCAATACGACACTCGTAGAAGAGATTAAACAATAAATTGTCAGCATACGACATTTTATTTCAAGTGTCAGATCTGCAACGGTTAAGTCGGAAATGAGAATCAGTCAGAACAAAGGTATGATGGCAGAATATTGCATATGACAACACTAAGGGTCGCAAAATAAATCAATGGTATATAATGCCCAGTCTTTCAGTTAAAAATCCAAACACAGAAAATAATAATGAAGGACCAAGACCGACAATACAGTAAGGATCTCGCATCAGGAGAACTTGCTCAGGCACAGTATGCGCAGAACTGACAAGTATTGAATACCCGAGTCTATCACGTCCGACCTCAGGATAGCTCAATATATTGACCTCAGCGAAGCATCGCACGGACAGTCATCCCCATGGATATACCGGCAAAATAAAGAATCAGTGAGTTGGTGCATTTTTCTATTCATACACATCAAGCAAGAGTCAAACCTCTGGATACTCGAGACTGTGAAGTCAGTCAATATAAGTCAGAAACTCCTGCAAGGCGTCAGAATCCATCAAAAGAACAGGTATGGTTCACATCACAGTTTTGAAACCAGAAGGTATATATATATATATATATATATATATATATATATATATATATATATATATATATATATATATATATATATATATATATATATATAGGAAAATGGTTGTGTACTCCTGTGAGTACGTACTCCCGTTCCTCATATACCATATAGATGAATCTTTTATATCTCATTATTATTTTTAATATACTTCATTAGTAATTATTAGATACCCCAAAATGATTTTCAAGAAAAAAATCATGCGAGTCTACACATTTTAAATGTTTACGTATATACTGATGTGTTTGTACGTGAAAAAGGTATATTACAAAAAGTACGTCGCAGATGATATTTTTTGAACAAAACTCGTATTGGAGTATCTTAAAATATTTAATGAAGTATATTGAGAATGATAAAGAGATATAATTAATGCGTATATGAGGTATATTGAGGATGGGAGTACATACTCCTAGGAGTATAAAAGAGGAGTCCTATATATATATGAAAATGGGTTGGTACACCTAGGAGTACATACTCGTACCCACGTGTCCCTCTTTCCTCCCACCATGAGCTTTAAATCCCACAGGAGAGATCACAAGCACTTTTGAAAAGTTGTTCTTGATTTTAAGGGATAAGCACACGTATATTGTTACAAGTCTCCCGTCGTACTAATTATAGCCTATACTCCTATGCGTATATCATGTTCCAGAAATTTTGGATCGCCAGTGGCAGCGACAACAACAAAGGTAACCTGATTTTCATGCCATCGAATCCTTGGGTCCATGTCGGGCGGCTGCAGCGGTGGTGGACTGGCGGGGACACGACGAAAGTGATAGCAGCATCTGGTCTGGCATCAACTACGACGACAATAGCTGAAGAAAATATAGGTGGTCTCATCGATCGGCTAATCATGTGGTTAGTGCATCCTAGTGCAACATGGCCGTCGCCGGCGACGGCTACGGCCGGCTACGATCTACGACGAAAACAAGATGGCTTCATGCGGTTACCCCTGCGGACTTGACTGACCGGAGACGGCGACACTTGACGTTCATCATCCAATCCTTTATTTTCTTTGAGGGGTTTCACCATCTCATTATTGAGGTATACTCCCACGCATGCATTACTTTTATGCATGTAGTTCCTCGTACTAACTTATCTTCAATTGTCCATTAAATATTTTATCTACTGGCGTATGGCAGTGTAATCTATATACACCACAGTGACCAAGATCCATGGACGCCAGCACCATGTACCCACGTTCACAACCTATCGTGCACCGACATCGCCGACCGCTGTGATTTTTACGACGTCCGGAACACAGCTTGAATACCTAAGATGGATTGAAGATGAAGATGTCTACCTAGCTAACATATTGATTTGTTAATTGTATAGCTGCTAATAACAAAGCTGCTAGATGACAAGCAGTATGACTTGAACACCGATGAGTAGTTAATTCTATAGAATTGAAGTATATATGCTCCTTGGTAGAGTATATACTGTTTGTGTATATTTGATTATTTTTTCTATTGAGATTTTGCACCATACTTCTATTCGAATACTCCCTTCACGGCCACGTACTGTACCAGATTTTGGCATAATCTTTATATAAATGATATCGAACAATAGATACTTATCAGAACAAAAAAAGGTGTATACTCTTTTGCAAAAAAATGTAGTATATATGCACTCCCAACCAAATAATATGTATCACCTCAACATCTCAGCAAAACGTAGCATATACTCACTTATAAAAAGAAATTAGTATTTACCCCCTCAGCAATGTGTAGTTTATACTCACTCAGCAAAAAGTTGTGTACCTTCTTAGATAAAGAGTGTATACATTCCTCGTTAAAAAAAATACAATTTCTATCCTCCTACAAAAATGTAGTATATACTCACGCGACCAAAAAATTGATATTTGATCTCTCATCAAAGTACAGTATATTTATCGCAAATGATAACAATTCAAAGTGTAGAAGTGGAATGGAGTTGTGTATGTGGAGTTGATGTATCTATAAATGACTGGTGGAGGCTTTCTATGTTTTTTGTTTTCTAATATATGATATGCACACTTGTGCATATTCGAGAGAAAAAAAGTGCAGTATATAACCCATCACAAAAAGTATGCGCTCACTAAAATATGGTATATACCCTTTAATAAGTACTCCCTTCGTTCGGAATTACTTGTCGCAGAAATAGATGTATCTAGACGTATTTTAGTTCTAGATACATCCATTTCCGAGACAAGTAATTCCGAACGGAGGGAGTATTACATATTAGTGATAATTCCTCTCATCAAAAGTGGTATATACATGACATACTTATGGTATCTCCCACACGGTTGTAAGCAACAGTATATACTCCAAATTTTAATACAACAGTGTATACTTCAATCTGGTACCATGTGTATTACTTCCAGTGGTTCACGGATGAAAAACAAATGACGTGGTCTATTCCAAGCAGTTAATACAAGTTTGAAGGGTGCATGGTTGTTCCTAATTTCTAGGGTGTAGCTAACGCATCTTAAAAAGGTTGTTAGATATTTTTGACAAATCTACACGTCCGAGTGAGTAGTTGTTATTACTTGTTTTAGGGAAGAGTAGTTGTTGTTACTAAGGGTGGGACGTGGGAGTTATATATATATATATATATATATATTCGAGCGACACGATGCCTGGATAAAAGAGAATTCTTTGTTCCACGGGAAGGTATTCCCAACTCCGTGTAATATTCTTGATACTCGATACAGACTAATATCTCTCTCAAGGATCAATATCGAGAAGGACATGTATGTCAGAATGATAATCTTTCGGACCTCAGCTAAGTCACCAGCATTAAATGAAAATTTGAGATAGTATGAACAGGAGCATATCAGGCAAGCCCGATCAAAATTTCAGGTACGGTAAAGCAAACCACCCCAGATCATGGGAGTGAGTCGGATCAAATTTAGTGGAAATATTATATGGGAACATAATGTGAGAGTGGATAAAATAAACCCGAGTTGGAAACGGTTTTTTCAAGTCAGAATATTTACTTGTTCCCTAAGCACACAAATCTCGAGAATGAGATTTCTTTAAGGTGGGAAGGTTTGTGACGCCTCGATTTTACCCTTTTCTTTTTCTTTTAATTTTCTTGGATTTCTTGTTTTTATTTGCTTTTCAGTGGCTATGTGGTTCTGAAACTTGGGAAGATCATGTCTTCCTAGGTTTTATAGTGGCTTGCCATCCTCCTCGTCATCCCATGATCTTGTCATTTCCATCCTTGACCTAACCCAATATTCTTTTTCCAAGAATTTTCCTTTTCTATTAAGGAAATAATTCTTTTGCCCTAGGTTGTGAAGCAACCTATATCTCTGTCATTCTAAAAATTCCCAAATAATTCTCATAAATTGTTTGGGCCATATCTTGCTCAAATATGGCAAAACATTTCATTGCCATGTTAAAAAATAGTCCTCCAATAATCATTTTTATATTCCGCCCTAAATGGCACTTTGTGAAGCAAGTGCTATTTATATTTCCCCAATTGCTTCCAAACTTTTTGGACATCTTTTCCTATCCATATCATTGCCTTGTGCCAAATTTCAACTTCATTTGCCTAGTAATTATTTTTCAGCAATTTTCCAAAGTTTCTGTACAGAAAGGAACTTTGTGAAGGAAGTATATTCTAGGCATGTCCAAATGAGTTGAAACTTTGTCACATCCTTCATTTGACCAAATCATGACTCGCTACCAAATTTGAGCTTATGGACATCATCTATGTGAGCTCAGATCCAAATCTTGGTTTCTGGTCAGATTTTCACTTTGTGAAGCAACTATATTTTATATTGCTTCATTTGAGCTGAAATCTACCAGGACATTCTTACATATATATCTACTCCCTCCACCAAGTTTTGGCTCAATCCACTTAGCCATTTACCCTCAGTAAATTTTCCTATTTTCTGGTCAGAATGGAGCTTTGTGAAGCAAGTGCCACTTTGGTAATTCTAAATGGCTTGAATTTTTTACAGCAGCTCCATATGGCCATATAACCCCCACTCCACCAAATTTCAGCTCATGACAATTAAGTATGTGAGTGAAGCATCATAGTGCCCTAATCTGGCCAGTTTTGCACTATTTAGAGCAAGTATCTTCTAAACTCCTCCTTTTAGTCTGATTTTTGGTGATCAACATCACCTTAGTGTGAGATCATCACTAGACAAATTATTTACTGCGTTACCAAGCTGGTGTCCCACAGCACAGCACAAGCACTTGGCTACTGGTTTGCTTGGTGGCCATCTGCAAATCACTTCTTCGCCCCTGGACCAAATTATTTCTTCATTTAGACTCAGGACACTAAGGTCATTCTACTGGACATGGTTGTCCATGCCAAAGAGCGCCGCTCATGCCAGTGTGCGTGGTGATCACGCTTGCGTCATGCAGATTGCAAGATCTGGCGCATTCTTGCCCCTGTTCCCGTCTCCTTCCTCCTCATCTCGACGTCCATCCGTTTCCTGGAGCTCCCCCGTGCTCGTTTGCGTCGCCCTGTGCCTTTGCCTTGTCGTAGTTGGTCTTAAATGCGCCACTAGAACAGTGCCCGTGCCGCGCCCAGCCACTGTCCACCATTAGAGCATTGCTTGAACTCGCTAGCGATGCTCTAGAGCCTTCCCCTCGGCTATATAAGCGTGCCCCGAGCCCTTCCACAGCTCACCCACTTCTCCCTCGACTCATTTGGCCACCGGAGCGACCTCATCTCGCCATTTTTTCGCTGGAGTTCGCCTCGGCCATCGCGGTCTCTTCTTGTTTCCGGCGATCCTAGCCTCTCCCTCGTAGTTCCACCACCACCAGTGTGTTCCTCTACTCCTAGAGGTCCGCCCCACCCCCTTGCCCCCTTGCCGAAGCGCCCGCATCGCCGATCCCCACCACCGCTCGTAGCTCTCTGTCATCCTCCGTCGCTGCGGCCTCCCCTCCTCTCCACCCCTCCCCGGCGTCCACTAGTCCTCTAAACGGGTGCGAGGTCCTCCCCCGAGTCCACCGGTGTGCTCAGATCATCCGGAGGTGACCGGAGCTGGCCGGCCCCCTCGCCGTAGCTCGCCTCTGTCTCCTCAGCCACCACCCATCGTCGTCCTCCTTGTTCCTCCCCGGTGGCTGCAGTCCCTCTAGGCGGCCTCGCCTCGGCCTCCCGTACCCGCCAACGGTCGCTGTTCGGCCGGAGTCGACCGGAGTCGGTCGGGCCCCTCCTACGCCCTCCCTGCCTCCGCTCTGTTCCATGAGGGAACAGAGGTGCAAGGAGGAAGACGACGCCACGCTTGGCCCCCTCCCCTGCCCGTGGGCCCCTGCTATAAGTCTCTCCCACCCGGGCCCATCTGACTTAAGTAGAAGCGGTTTCACTGGAGTATGTTTTCTTTGTGTGAAAGCGTACTCTGATCCTTCTTCTGTTGAAAATACGTTTTCCTAGTTTTGAAAGAGTATTTCTTATTTTACGCCTCTGCCTTATCCACTCAGGGACCTAGCTGTGAATATAATTTTTGCAGATTGGTCCCTCTCCTTCATCCCCTCATATACTGACCTGGCGTGTCATGCCAGTTTGCAGGTCGTGGCTGGATTACTTGCTTGTTCTGGTGCGTTCGCGAGCTAGGATAAATGTTCCTGTGAAAGTGCAACTAATCCCCGGGTGGTTTTGGTAATTAATAACAACATATATATCATTGAACTAATATTCTCTTGAGAATCATTTCAGAAAAGTTCGATGATGTGGGTATGGAAATGTCTGAAGAAGTGGACCCCTCAAAATGCTAAGACAAGCATTGGCAAAAGCTCAAGACTCTATTTATGGTTTAGTGATCAAAGATCACATTGAGTCCATAGGAAAAGCCAATACTATTAAAAGGGGATGAGGTTGTGTTAATGTTCTTGTTGCTCAAGTGCTTGGTGATCTAACTCCCTCAACTATCAGCACTATTCACTACTTAACACACACCCATAAGTAATCTCGGTCAATCCAACTCAGTCCCACCGAGATGAAGTTATTTCTACAAACCCTAACATCTCGGTCACACCGATTTCTCCAACTCAGTCCCACCGAGATGAACCACTTCAGTTGTTTCTCCAAACCCTAGCTTCTCGGTCAAACCGATTCTGAGTTTCGGTCCCACCGAAAAAGGGCTGCCAACCTTCTGTGGTCAGTTGACATAAATTCGGAATATCCGAGTTTATATTTTCGGTCTCACCGAAATGGCAAACCCTAACCTTTGACTTACTTCGGTCTCACCGAGATGGTATTTTCGGTCCCACCGAAAATCCCAACGTTCACTATATTTGAACTTTCGGTCTAACCGAGTTTTCACTTCGGTCTGACCGAGATTGGTCAAATGTGTGTGTAACGGTTGGATTTTGTGTGGAGGCTATATATACCCCTCCACCCCCTCCTCATTCGTGAGGAGAGCCATCAGAAAGTACCACCACTTCTACCATACACTTTCTGAGAAGTGAACCACCTACCCTTGTGTTGAGATCAAGCCATTCCATTCCTACCATATGAAACTTGATCTCTAGCCTTCCCAAGTTGCTTTCCACTCAAATCTTTCTTCCACCACAGCCATATCAGTGAGGAGAGTTGAGTGTTGGGGAGTTTATCATCTGAAGCACAAGAGCAAGGAGTTCATCATCATCAACACCGTCTATTACCTTTTGGGGGGGTGGTGCCTCCTAGATTGGTTAGGTGTCGCTTGGGAGCCTCCGTCTTGATGATGTGGAGTTGAACCAAGAAGTTTGTAAGGGCAAGGAGATCGCCTACTTCGTGAAGATCTACCCCGAGTAAGGCTAGTCCTCCGTGGGCGTAGGCCGTGATGGAATAGACAAGGTTGCTTCTTCGTGGACCCTTCGTGGGTGGAGCCCTCCGTGGACTCGCGCAGCCGTTACCCTCCGTGGGTTGAAGTCTCCATCAACGTGGATGTACGATAGCACCACCTATCGGAACCACGACAAAAATCTCCGTGTCACCAAACTGCGTTTGATCTTCTCCACCTCTCTTTTACATGTGCAATTTACTTTCCGCTGCATATACTCTAGAATTGCATGTGTAGGGTGTTACTTGAATTGATCTTAATTGTGAAACTGCCAAAAACATTGCATGATCTAAAGGCAGATTTTTTATTTTGTCAAGTAGTCTAATCCCCCCCCCCTCTAGACTTACTTTCGATCCTACAAGTGGTATCAGAGCTTTGGACTCCATAAGCTTGGTTTCACAACCTAGGAGAGTATGGCGTCTAGTGAGGGTAATTATCGTAGAGGTCCTTACTTTGATGGTACAAATTTTGCTAGTTGGAAGCATAAAATGAAAATGCATATTCTTGGTCATAACCCAGCCGCATGGGGCATTATTTGTGTTGGTATGCAAGGTGACTTCTTTGAAGATGGAAAAGTTCCGGATCGCGAAGCTACACCCGAAGAATTGAAGATGTTGCAAAACAATGCTCAAGCTTGTGACATTCTCTTCAATGCCTTGTGTCCCGAAGAGTTCAACAAAATCAGCCGTCTTGAGAATGCTAAAGAGATTTGGGATACTTTGGTTGAAATGCACGAGGGTACTGAATCTGTTAAGGAATCAAAGCTAGATATTCTTCAAGGTCAACTTGACAAGTTCAAGATGAAGGATGGTGAAGGAGTCGCTGAAATGTACTCTAGGCTTGCTCTCATCACAAATGAGATTGCAGGCTTAGGAAGCGAAGAAATGACCGACCGATTCATCATTAAGAAGATTCTCAGAGCTTTGGATGGAAAGTATGACACCGTGTGCACTTTGATCCAAATGATGCCAAACTACAAGACTCTCAAGCCAACTGAAGTCATTGGAAGGATTGTTGCTCATGAGATGACACTTAAGGATAAGGAAGAGCTTCACAACAAGTCAAGCGGTGCTTACAAAGCTACAAGTGATGCTCCTACTACCTCAAGTGACAAGCAAATTTCCAATGAAGACATAAGCCTAATGGTCAAGAACTTCAACAAGTTCTACAAGAATAGAGGCAAAGAAAGAAGCTCAAAGTCTAGATCATATGATGGAAAGAGATCTTCTAGTCGTGATCGAAACTGCTACAATTGTGGACGACCCGGACACTTCTCAAATGAGTGTACGGCTCCCCACAAGAGAAGAGAAGAATCTCCAAGAAGAAGAGCAAGAGATGAGTCACCTCGGAGAGAGAGAAGGAGTAGAGATGATCGTTATGAACGAAGACCTTCTCGGAGAAGCAAGGATTCGGAGAGGAAAGACAAGTCATCAAGGAGCTACACAAGAAGAAGACATCAAGCTCATGTTGGTGAATGGGTCTCCGGCTCTGACTCTGACAGTCAATCCGATGGAAGCTATCACTCCGACTCCGACTATAGTCAAGATGAAGGTGTTGCCGGACTTGCACTCGTATCCTCCAACTCCAACTCCTACGACTTATTTGATTCACCAAATGAGGGAATTGGAAGATGCTTCATGGCTAAAGGCCCCAAGGTAACACACCCTGAATTCATTGACTTTGATAGTGATGAGGATGACTTACTTGGTGAAGATGAGCTCTTGCATGATAAATCTAGTGAGCTTAGTAATGATGAAAATGCTAGTAGTCTTTATAGTCGAGAAGAGTCGAATGACAATGCTATGAAGGAGATTGAGCGTCTAACTAAAGAACTAAACACTCTTAAGTTAGCTCATGAAACAACTCAAGAAGATCATAGAGAGCTCCTAAGATCTCATGAGAAGCTACGCTTCGAGAAGCTCACTCTAGAGCAAGAACATGAGTTTCTAAAAGCGATCAATGACGATCTTCGAAAGAAGAGTTCTTCATATCTTGCCAAACGACTTCTCTTGTCTAATTTCGTGCCACCTATTAAGACTAAGCATGACAAGCATAAGAAAAATTCTTCCTCTAGTAGTAACAATAACAATGTTAAATCTAATGTTGTTACTTCTAGTAGTTCTCTTGATTCCACTAACAATGTTTCAAGACAAGTTACACTTGAGCAAGAAAATAGCTTATTGAAGGAAATCATAGAGAAAGGTGTCTACAAGAGTCTTGCCGGAAGCAAGAACTTTGAGGAGATTGTTCGCAAACAAGGAAGACACCGGAAGAATCAAGGGATTGGTTTTGAGCGAAAGTTCAACGCCAAAGGTGTTGAGTGGGAAGAAGGTCAATACCCTACTCCACAGTTTGTCTCACAAAAGGAGAAGTATGATCCTACTTCTTCCAATGTGGAACAAGCTCAAGATGACCTTCCACCACAAGACCACAAGCTAAAGGCCAAGGACAAGCTTCAAGAGGAGATTGATGCATTCATTGAAGCACCTCAAGCCATGGTCAAGTGGGTTCCCAAGGACACATCAAGTTCTACTTCGTCAAGCTCAACTACAACACCAAGGATCCCCATCAAGATGATGTGGATCCCAAAGAAGAAGAACTAGTAGGTTCTTGAGGGTGACTCCGCCAACAAACTTCACTCATATTCATTTTGGCAAGAACTTGTGCAATCAACTTCCACATCATGCACTTGTTCATGGAGTCACAAACCCTCTTGTTGGTAAGTCAAGGGACAAGGTAATCATTGCTTTCATGGACATCATCTTTTGTGTACTTCACTCTATGTCCATGGATATTCTTGTTTGTTCCTTGTGGGACTAACCCATGTAGGTATTGAAAGTGCCCTAATCCAAAGGATTGCTCCCAACTCATGATGATCTACATCAACATTGAGCATCCACATCTTCAACATCTACATGAAGTCTTCTACGACAACCCAAGGTTAGTTTGACCCTTTAAAAGGGGTTCTCACATCTAGGGGGAGCTTTGCTCTAAAAATTGAGCTAAAGCATCTTCAAATGATGTGAACACATAAATGCTTTATGTAAAAGTGGTAACCCCACTTGTGCTTAAACGATGAGTATGACCTATGATCAAATGTTCTCATTTGGCTCCTAAGTCAATATACTCATATATAGATGACCTAGTCATCGACAAATTGTGTGCTAGTAGCTAGAGTGTTTGGTTGTGCATGTTTGACACATATTTCAGTTGCTATCTTATTGTGTGAGCATGTTGAATGCATGATTCTATTCATTCAAGGACATCCATTTGTGGTTTTGATTGTTTTGGTTTCTTTTTCTGGCCAAATGGATGGACAAGAATGCCTAAGCACCTTCCCTAGCTATCTATGCTATCTTGTCTCAAATTCTATTCATGCTTATATCACAACTTTGAACAAGTCTTTTTCGGACAGTCCGAGTGAGGAGCACTCGGAACCACCGATTCGTCTAAGGCTGACTTCCAAAACCTTCTAAGTCCATTTCGGTCTGACCGGCTTCCCAATCTCGGTCCAACCGAAACACTTAGATTGATCTAGGTTTCATCTCGGTGAAACCGAGTTCAAAATCTCGGTCTGACCGATATGCGTAACTGCACTGCAATTATGCATCTCGGTGACACCGAGTTTTTCAACTCGGTCCCACCGACAGCACGGGGTTATATATACTGAGGGCTGCGCGCGATCTATTCCTTTCGAACGTTCGCTCTCCAAGACCCCTGCTGCCGTCGCCCTGATCCAAGGATCGTCGCCGTCGTCGCCTGTGCGCCCTCGCCGCAGGTCTCCGCCGCCGTCAACGGTAATCTTCTCCGCCGTTGCCGCCGTAGAGGGACACCACCAAGTTAGGGTGTGTCCCGATCCCTTTCATGCTCCACTTCTGATTCTTGCATGATAGGACTGCCCTGATTCAATCCACGTTTGATATGATCCCAATACATTGTTCAGATCGTTTAGTTTCGAGGAAAATTCTTAGGTTTAGGTTTCCACGGAATGCATCTCGGTGAAGCCGATTCCTGAAACTCGGACTGACCGATTTGGTCTCTGACCATTGCACTACATAATTCGGTCTGACCGAGTTGTGAAAATCGGAATGTCCGAATTAAAGTTTCTGTGAAACCCTAAGTTTTCGGTAGGACCGAAACCCATTTCGGTCTGACCGAAAGTGGTGTGTAGGTTCTGTTGAACACTTCGGTTACACCGAAACTTGAAATCGGTTTGACCGAAATACATTCTGTGAAAACTCAAAACTAAGTTTTTGAACTCATTTTTTTTTTTTGCAAAAACTTCTGCAGTTGTGATAACTCTTCTACTCTGCCTACACCTTATCTATTCACAGGTCTTTCAGCCATGTCAGATGTCAGTGACAGCCAGAACAGGTCTGAATCACCGTTTGCTGAGATTCCAGAGGCAGGTACAAGTCCTGAGGCTAGCAGCTCTAGTGATGATGGTGAGAGGAGTACCCCTAGTGGTCTGCCTCCTGCTGCTACGAGAACCAGGAAGAAGAGAACGTCTGATGATGAGGATTCTGACTTTGTTGCTGAGGAAGTTACCTCCAAGCCAAAGAGGCAAGTGGTTGCCAAAGAGCTCCAAGGGCAGCAGCCAAAGAAAGGCACAAGCAAAGTGAAGCAGTCTGCAGTTGCTAAGAAGCTCAACTTGGAAGAGCCAGCTCCAAGCAAGGTGAAGAAGACTTCCAAAAGGAAGAGAGTTGTATATGCTGAACCTCAAGAGGTTGCTGAAGAAGAAGAAGAAGAAGATGCACCCCAGCCTCCTCCTCAGAAAGCTAAGTTCATGGGTGATGCTATTCGGGCTCAAGCCTCCTCCAAGCCCAAGAAGCCTGCTCAAGCTAAGACAGCTCCAGCCAAGCCCAAGAGAACAACCAGAAGCATTCCAGCTTCTGAGAAGAACAAAGGTGAGATGCCACCTTCTGAGTCAGATGAAGAGCATGTGTTGCTCAAGCTCCGTCCCAAGTTGCCACTCCACAATGATGCTCATCCTCAAGCTGAGGATATGAAGGCAAGAAAGGACAAAGGTCTCAGGCTATGGAGACAATCTGATCCATATGCCGTAAGAAGAAGGACTGCTGTGGACCCCAGATTCCACACCAGAGAGCAGCAGGATTTCTATGAGACCGTGCTAATGGATAAGAAGCCCATTATTGCTGACACCAGGTATGTCGACTGGAAGTATATTGACAGCAGAGAGCATCGGGACTTCTTTCCCCATGTGCATGAGAGCTTTACTGCATGTGGAGTTGCTGACTTTGTGGGTCAAGAACTGACAGCCTGGAATGACGAGATGATCATGCAGTTCTATGCCACAGCCCATTTCTATCCTGATGGCAAGATCACCTGGATGACTGAAGGTCAAAGGTTTTCTTCAACTGTTGCAGAATGGGCAGAACTTCTGAACGCTCCAGTGCAGAGAGAGGAAGACATTGATGTCTATGGGATTCCTAAGAAGAGTCATGATTCCATGAAGAATATGTACAAGGAAATCCCAGCTGCTGATTTGGAGGGATGGAAACTCGGCTCAGTGTATTATCTCCAGGCAGGTCTGACCACCACTAACACTATCCTGAGGCATACTTTGATGCCTAAGTCAGGTGACCACCGGATGATAAGAGGCTATTCTATCAACATGCTGCACATTCTCGATGAGAAAGCACCTTTTAAGGTGATGGACTTGATGGTAGAGACCATCAAGAGGACTGCAGCTGACCAGAAGAGGTCGTGTGGGTTTGCACCGCAGATACAGATGCTTATCAACGCCAAGTTTGGCACGGGCAAATTCATGTTGGATAGGAAGCACTTGCCACTGCAGCCAGAGCATGAGGACAACGTAGTTGTGATGGATGAAGAGGATCCTACCTCAGTTGAAGGGCAAGCCAAGATTGAAGCTGCGAAGAAAGCCAAAGCTGACAAAGAGGCAGCAGCAGCAGCAGCTAAGCCAAAGAGCTTCGGAGATCAGATTCTTGAAGCAACCCGGAGAATTGAACAACGCCTGGCCAGCATTGAGCAATCTCAGGAGAGCCTTGAGAGGATTGTCGAGGACAAGATCCACGCTCTGGACGTGAAGCTGACTGAGATTCAGGTGTCTGTCAACAAGCTTGAGG